>OW386285.2:218130367-219330367 GCA_936432065.2 Rutpela maculata
GGATCGACTACCGCAAGGCATTTGATATGACATCCCATGAGCTCATTGTCCACTTGCTCAGATGTCTTACGGTGCCCGGTCCCGTAGTGAGATGTATCGAAGAACTCATGCCGCTCTGGAGGACTCGCTTTACCATAACATCGGGTAATAGCAGAGTCCAGACAGAGCCGGTATTGTTCAGAAGGGGAGTATTTCAGGGAGATTCCCTAAGCCCCCTTCTGTTTTGCATCTCGCTACTGCCATTATCCGTTTCGCTGCGAAATACCCGTGGCTACAACTGCGGTACCCCCGGCGATAGGAGGCATAAGGTCACCCATCTGTTTTACATGGATGACCTTAAACTTTATGCCTCCGGAGAGAGGGATTTACGCCAGTCCCTCAGGGTGGTACAGGAGTACACGCAGGCTGTCGGCATGGAATTTGGGTTGGACAAGTGTGCACTAGTCCACCTCAAGAGAGGACGATGCGGTGACTACGGAGAGGATGCGCAGCTTGTGGACGGAAGCATCTTACATCACCTAGATGCCGGAGAGTCGTACACTTACTTGGGTGTCGAGCAACGCTCCACCCAAGAAGTGAGTGTAGTAAAAAACGCTCTCCGTGGCAAGTATCAGCACCGACTCCGACAGATCTGGTCTTCAGAACTGTCGGGGAAGAACAAGGTGTCTGCTACCAATATGCTTGCCGTTCCGATCCTCCTCTACTACTTTGGAGTAATTAAATGGAATCAAGAGGAGCTGCGACAACTCGATGTAGGAACCCGAAAAAAGATGCATCTCTATAGGAGTTTGCACCCTAAATCGTCCGTTCCACGGTTATATCTCCCACGACATCGGGGAGGCCGTGGACTCTTGAGTTTGGAGAGTCTCCATAACAGGATGGTTCTGGATGGAGCCTGTAAGGTCATAAGGAGTTCGGATCCCCTCCTCTGCATGGTCCGAGACCATGAAAGTGCAGGAGTAGGAACCTTTTTGTTTAAGGCAGCGCGCAGAGCCGCCGATGAACTCGGTTTGGTCTTCGACGCTGAGCGGGTTAATCACGACTCTGTCACCGAGTTGGAACCTGCTCGGCAAAAAGCCCAAGTCAAAGCTGCTGAAATTGATTTATTTCTGCAGCTACACTCGGATAAGCCATTGCATGGAGTCTTCTATAAAAATATAGAAGACCGCGGCTTATCCGAAAGGCTGACCTTTGCTTTCTTAAGGTCAGCCGGGCTAAAGTCTGAGACCGAGGGATTCATAATGGCGTGCCAGGATGGTGTATTCAACACACTCGTCTATCGAAGTCGTGTCATGGGTATAGAGGTCCCTGATGTCAGCTGCAGGACCTGCCACAGGGCGCCGGAGACATTAATGCATTTGCTGTCGGCTTGTCCAGTATATGCAGTCTCGGCCTATATCCAGAGGCACGACGCAGCATTACGAGTGCTTTATTATCACTTAAGGCACTCGTATGGGATAGACGAGACACCAGTGCTGCCTTACGCTCCGGGGGATATTGAGTCCGTCGTGGGGAATGAGAAGTGTCTAATTTATTGGAACTACTCGTTTCCCACCGTCAGGCAAATACAAGCTAATAAGCCTGACATGGTCCTCCTCGACCACCAACTCAAGACAATGTTTGTCGTGGAGTTCTCGGCTCCCGCGTAGAATAACATTGTCTTGAAGGAGGAGGAAAAACGGATGAAATATCGAGATTTGCTCTTCGAGCTCCGCAGGCTTTACCCTGGCCATACTGTTAAGCTAGTGGTCCTGATCATAGGAGCCCTCGGTGGAACGAGACACACGCTGCTTTCAGAACTAAAGATCATACCGGCATGCCGAAATTCGGCAGAGATCTTAGCCGGCAGGATGCAGAAGGCCATTATCCTCGGCTCATTACGTCTACTCAGGGCACACGATTCTCGGACCCAGTAGTCACTCACCCCACGGACGTGGGGAGTGGCTGCCGGTACTACCAGCTTCCCTCTGTGAGTGTCGGAGCCACAGAGTATAAAGGGTGACTGGCTTTTACGGAAAAAAAAAAAAATAATAATAATAATAATAATAATAATAATAATAATAATAATAATAATAATAATAATAATAATAATAATAATAAGCAGGAGGGGCTGACTTTCATCTATCAAGCCTTTGGTGAGTAGCGCCACCACTTACTCCAGCTGGGGGTGCAAAATCGAACCGGCAGCCCTAGTGCACCCGGGAGGGAAAAGCTCATTCCCCTCTGGTGTCGGTCGTGGGCTTGCTGGGCTAACCACCCACAAGCCCAAATCTCTGGTTCTAGCTGACCAAAGACAGGGCCCCCACGATCGACCCCAAGCGGATAGGGGTCATGGGCAAGGTGGTGGGGCCCAACAGGACGGACGAGCTGAGGGACGACCTGATGCAGTGCTACGAAAGCAGTGAGCCTGCACGGAGGGGATACATGGCGCGGATGCATGTTCTGTGGTGTGATATCCACCCAGAACATCGCGCTTTCACGAAACAAAACCTTCGTGACTATGTATCTCATCTCCGAAGCAGAGGCTACATCAGAACCGCTTTGAGGCCCGTTGAAGAGGTAGTCGACAGACCGCCCGATCAACCGGTCGAGGGGATGGTTTTAGATGTTCCACCCATACCAGAGGGCATCAGAACCAGAAGGGGGCTGCACCATCAAAAGCCCCCTCGACCACAAGATCTGGTCAGAGTGGACGCAGAACTCAGTGAAGCTATTCCGGAAGGGGCTGATATCTGGCACATTAATTGTGCCGTCTACGACGCCGCGATGCGGCTCTCCCCGGTGGTGAGGCAGGATAATACTGCTTCCCCGCAGGAGAGAGCTGAGCGGCGTATAAGAAAGATGGAAGCCAAGATCCGGTCGGCGAGACAATATGCTTCCCGTATTCAGTGTGTGATGGATTACATGGCGGACAACAGGCCTTTCACGCCAAAAGTGCGGCGAATCGCCGCCAACATAAGGCGAGTCCATCACACGCTTAACGTGGCAGTGCTGCTTACCACCAAGCAACATTGTCTCGACAGAATACGGATGCTAGTGGCTTGCAAAAAGTCGCTGGCAAGGCGGGCGAGGGCAGTAGCGGAAAATAACCTTTTCCGCAAGAAGCCATCTCGCCTGTTCCAACCGCCTGAGCGTATTGTTGAGAATCCGCCGACTGTAGATCAGGTGGAAGACTTCTGGAAGACGCTTTACGAACAAAAGCGTCCACTGAACCGAGATACTCCAGCCCTGGCACACTTTGAAGCCTTTTGCCAAGGGCTTCAGCAGCCTCAAGCAGTGTGCCAACCGATAACGACGGAAGAGGTTCGAAGAGCCCTTGAAGGCTCCAAGAACTTTGCTGCTCCTGGACCAGATGGAATCAACAACTTTTGGTGGAAAAAACTTCCGAGCACCCACCGCCATTTAGCCAGAATCTTCACCTCGTGGCTAAATGGAGAGCAGCAAATTCCTGCCTGGATTATCGAGGGGCGAACCGTGCTACTCCCTAAGAACGGAGATTTGGCAGATCCAGCGAACTACAGACCGATAACCTGTTTAAACGCATGTTAGAAGATATTCACCCGTATCTTGTACATGCGGGTACTCCAAGCAAGCGGCCCGGTTTACGAACGGATATACGAGCAACGTGGGTCTAAGAAAGGTGTCGCTGGCTGCAAGGAGAACCTGCTTATTGACAGATGTGTCACGCAGGACTCCGTGCAGTATAAGCGGAACCTTTCCATGGCCTGGATCGATTACCGCAAGGCATTTGACATGACATCTCACGAGCTAATTGTTCACTTGCTCCAATGTCTTGCGGTGCCCGGTCCCGTAGTGAGATGCATAGAACAACTCATGCCGCTCTGGAGGACTCGCTTTGCTATAACATCTGGTAATGTCAGAGTCCAAACAGAGCCGGTTATGTTTAAGAGGGGTGTGTTTCAGGGAGACTCTCTCAGCCCCCTTCTATTTTGCATTTCGCTACTGCCGTTATCCGTTGAACTTCGCAAAACCCGTGGTTACAATTGCGGTACCCCAGGAGATAGGAGGCATAAGGTCACCCATCTATTTTACATGGATGACCTTAAACTTTATGCCTCCAGCGAGAGGGATTTACGTCAATCTCTCAGGGTGGTACATGAGTACACTCAGGCTGTCGGAATGGAGTTCGGCTTGGACAAATGTGCACTGGTTCATCTCAAGAGAGGGCGATGCGGTGACTACGGAGATAACGCGCAGCTTGTAGATGGAAGCATCTTGCACCACCTAGATGCCGGAGAGTCGTACACCTACTTGGGTGTTGAGCAACGCTCCACCAAAGAAGTGTCAACAGTGAAAAACGCTCTCCGCGGCAAGTATCAGCACCTCCTCCGGCAGATCTGGTCTTCAGAGCTGTCGGGGAAGAATAAGGTGTCTGCAACTAACATGCTTGCCGTTCCAATCCTCCTACACTCCTTTGGGGTAGTGAAGTGGACACAAGGCGAGCTGCGCCAACTCGATGTAGGAACCCGAAAGATGATGCATCTCAACAGAAGCTTGCATCCAAAATCGTCCGTTCCGCGATTATACCTCTCACGACAACAGGGAGGCCGCGGACTCTTGAGTTTGGAGTATCTACATAGCAGGTCGGCTCTGGATGGAGCTTGCAAGATCATCAAGAGTTCGGATCCCCTTCTCTGCATGGTTCGCGACCATGAAAATGCAGGGATAGGAGCGTTCTTATTTAAGGCAGCACAAAGAGCAGCCGGTGAACTTGGTCTCGACTTCGATACTGGGCGGGTAAACCCGAGCTCTGTCACCGAGCTGGAACCCGCCCAGCTGAAAGCCCATACAAAAGCAGCAGAGCAAAGGAAATTTCTGCAACTGCATAAAGATAAGCCCTTGCATGGAGTCTTCTACAAGAACATTGAAGAGAGGGGCTTATCTGAGAAGCTGACCTTTGCTTTCCTAAGGTCAGCTGGGCTGAAGTCTGAGACCGAAGGGTTCATTATGGCTTGCCAGGATGGTGTCTTTAACACACTCGTCTATCGAAGTCATGTCTTGGGTATAGAGGTCCCTGACGTAAACTGCAGGGCCTGCCGAAGAGCGCCGGAGACACTTATGCACCTGTTGTCGGCATGTCCGACATATGCTGTCTCGGCCTATATTCACAGACATGATGGAGCATTACGTGTGCTGTACTATCATCTGCGGCACACATATGGGATAGACGAGACACCAGTGCTGCCTTACGCTCCGGGAGATATTGAGTCCGTAGTGGGGAATGAGCGGTGTCTAATTTAGGAACTACTCGTTTCCCACCCTTAGGCAAATACAGGCCAATAAACCTGATGTAGTCCTCCTCGACCACCAACTCAGGACAATGTTTGTTATTGAATTCTCCGCCCCAGGGGAAACAAACATTGTTCTAAAAGAGGAGGAAAAACGGACTAAATATCGAGATCTTCTCTTCGAACTCCGTAGACTCTATCCGGACCACACTGTTAAACTAGTGGTTCTTATCATAGGATGCCTAGGTGGGGTGAGGCGTACACTGCTTTCGGAATTGAAGACGATACCGGCATGCCGAGAGTCGGTAGAAATCTTAGCCGGAAGAATGCAGAAGGCCGTTATCCTTGGTTCGTTACGCCTGCTCAGAGCACACGATTCGCGGACCCAGTGATCACTAACTCTACGGCGTAGGGAGTGGTCACTGGTATTACCAGCGTACCCTCTCTGGTATCGGAGGCAGAGAGAAGGGCGACTGGATTGGGAAAAAAAAAAAAATAATAATAAGATCTGGCCAGAGTGGATGAAGAACTTCGTGATGCGCTACCAGAACGGGTTGACATCTGGCACATAAACTGTGCCGTGTATGCCGCTGTTCAACGTTTCTCTCGGACGGAGAGGCGTAATACTGCCTCCCCACAGGAGAGGGCGGAGCGGCGCATACAAAAGATGGAAGCCAAGATCCGGTCGGCGAGGCAACACGCATCCCGTATCCAATGTGTGATGGACTACATGGCGGCCAATAGGCCGTTCACGCCTAAAGTGCGTCGAATAGCCGCCAATTTAAGACGCGTCCATCACACACTCAATGAGGCAGTGCTGCGTACCACCAAACGGCACTGTCTCGACGGGATACGGATGCTAGTGGTTTGTAAAAAAATCACTAGTGAGGCGGGCGAGGGGGCTGGCGGAAAATAAACTCTTCCGCCAAAAGCCCTCGCGCCTTTTCGAACCGCCTCCGCCTGTTACAGAGAATCCGCCGACTGTTGATCAGGTGGAAAATTTCTGGAAAACGCTTTACGAGGAGAAGCTTCCACTCAACCGAGACTCTCCGGCCCTTGCACACTTTGAAACCTTTTGTCAAAGGTTTCAACAACCACAGGAAGTGTGCCAACCAATAACTCCAGAAGAGGTTCGAAGAGCTCTCGAGGGCTCTAAGAACTTTGCTGCTCCAGGTCCCGATGGGATAAATAACTTTTGGTGGAAAAAGTTATCGAGCACCCACCACCATTTGGCCAGAATTTTTAATGCCTGGCTAAATGGGGAGCAGCAAATTCCTTCTTGGGTGGTTGAAGGGCGGACAGTGCTGATCCCTAAGAACGGAGATTTGTCCAACCCAAGAAACTACCTACCGATAACTTGTTTAAACGCATCTTACAAGGTGTTTACGCGCATCTTGTACATGCGAGTGCTCTACGCAGTTGAACCGGTTTACGAAGGGATATATGAGCAACGAGGGTCAAAGAGAGGTGTCGCTGGCTGCAAGGAGAACCTGTTGATTGACAGATCAGGACTCCGTGCAGTACAAGCTGAACCTCTCCATGGCCTGGATCGACTACCGCAAGGCATTTGATATGACATCACATGAGCTTATTGTTCACTTGCTCCGATGTCTTGCGGTACCCGGTCCCGTAGTGAGATGCATCGAACAACTGATGCCGCTCTGGAGGACTCGCTTTACTATTATATCGGGTAACAGACGGAGTCGGTAACATTCAGAAGGGGAGTATTTCAGGGAGACTCCCTTAGTCTCCTTCTGTTTTGCATCTCACTACTGCCATTATCCGTTTCACTCCGGAAAACCCGTGGATACAACTGCGGTACCCCCGGCGATAGAAGGCATAAGGTCATCCATCTGTTTTACATGGATGACCTTAAACTTTATGCCTCCGGAGAGAGGGACCTACACCAGTCCCTCAGGGTGGTACAGGAGTACACGCAGGCTGTCGGTATGGAGTTCGGGCTGGACAAATGTGCACTGGTCCACCTCAAGAGAGGACGATGTGGGAACTACGGAGAGGACGCGCAGCTCGTGGATGGAAGCATCTTACATCATCTAGATGCCGGAGAGTCGTACACTTACTTGGGTGTCGAGCAACGCTTCACCCAAGAAGTGGGTGTAGTGAAAAACGCTCTCCGCGGCAAGTATCAGCACCGACTCCGACAGATCTGGTCCTCAGAACTGTCGGGGAAGAACAAGGTGTCTGCTACCAACATGCTTGCCGTTCCGATCCTACTCTACTCCTTTGGAGTAGTGAAATGGACTCGAGAGGAGTTGCGTCAACTCGACGTAGGAACCCGCAAGAAGATGCATCTCAATAGAAGTTTGCATCCTAAATCGTCCGTTCCACGGCTATACCTCCCACGACATCGGGGAGGCCGTGGACTCTTGAGTTTGGAGAGTCTTCATAATAGGATGGTTCTGGATGGAGCCTGTAAGGTTATCAGGAGTTCGGATCCCCTCCTCTGCATGGTCCGGGACCATGAAAGTGCAGGAACAGGAGCATTTTTGTTTAAGGCAGCACAGAGAGCAGCCGATGAACTTGGTCTCTCCTTCGACGTCGAGCGGGTAAATCCCGACTCTGTCACCGAGTTGGAACCTGCTCGACGAAAAGCCCAAATTAAATCTGCAGAACACAACATCTTTCTGCAGCTTCACACGGATAAGCCAATGCATGGAGTTTTCTATAAAAATATAGAGAACCTTGGCTTATCCGAAAGGCTGACCTTTGCCTTCTTAAGGTCAGCCGGGCTGAAGTCTGAGACCGGGATTCATAATGGCTTGCCAGGATGGTGTATTTAACACCCTCGTCTATCGTAGTCGTGTCATGGGTATAGAGGTCCCTGATGTCAGCTGCAGGGCCTGCCGCAGTGCGCCAGGGACTCTTATGCACTTGCTGTCGGCTTGCCCGACATATGCAGTCTCGGCCTATATCCAAAGGCACGACGGAGCATTACGAGTGCTTTATTACCATTTAAGGCACTCGTATGGGATAGACGAAACACCAGTGCTGCCTTACGCTCCGGGGGATATTGAGTCCGTTGTGGGAAATGAGAAGTGTCTAATTTATTGGAACTACCCTTTTCCCACCGTCAGGCAAATACAAGCCAACAAGCCTGACGTAGTACTCCTCGACCATCAACTCAAGACAATGTTTGTCGTGGAGTTCTCGGCTCCCGCGGAGAACAACATTGTCTTGAAGGAGGAGGAAAAACGGACAAAATATCGAGATCTGCTCTTCGAACTCCGCAGACTGTACCCAGACCATACTGTTAAGATAGTGGTACTGATTATAGGAGCCCTCGGTGGAACGAGACACACACTGCTTTCGGAACTTAAGATCATACCGGCATGCCGAAACTTGGCAGAGGTCTTAGCCTGCAGAATGCAGAAGGCCGTCATCCTCGGTTCACTACGTCTGCTCAGGGCACACGATTCCCGGACCCAGTAGTCACTTACCCCACGGGTGTGGGGAGTGGCTGCTGGTACCACCAGCTCCCCTCTGTGAGGGTCGGAGCCACAGAGAAGGGTGACTGGTTTTTAACAAAAAAAAAAATAAATAATAATAATAATAATAAAAAAATAATGATAATAATAAAATGGCTTTATTTAGGAATAGAATTACAGCATATTCCTAAACTAAGGAGAAGTCTAGCTTAATAGCTACTCAACTTAGCCTTTTACATTATAATAATTTAAGTATGTAGAGTTTATGTCGATTAATAAATGTGTATATTATTAAAAAAAAACGTCAAATAACATTTATATATTTAAATTTTAATTGTTTTGGAGATAATTTTAGAACGGCAACATCTTCCATTATTTCCATTTCCCCCCAGATAATCGCAGGTGGTTCGGATTATTTTTCCTTCATTAGTTATGATATGTTCCATAATATTCCACTATCAGTTTGCTGTAACGACTTGTGTTTTTTTTTTTTAATTCTGATACTTATCTAGCCTGGCCTATAATTTGAAGGGACTAATTCTGACTTAGAATTCTGTTTCAGCGGGTCCAAATACATAAGAATACACTGGTCTGGTCCGCAAGCCAGACCATTTTTTTTGTTTGTTTGGGGGTGTTCTTTGGTATCAGAGGTGAAAAATTCACCGAGAATTTAACAATTATGACTTCGGATTCGGTTTCAGCGGGTCCAAATACATAAGGATACACTGACCTCGTCCGCAGGTCAGATCACTTTTTTTTGTTTTGATGGTGTTGGTGTTTTTTGGTTAGGAGTGAAAAACGAGCGAATCTGACAATTCTGACTTCGGATTTGGTTTCAGAGGGTCCACATACATAAGGATACATTGGTCTGGTCCGCAGGCCAGAGCACTTTTTTTGTGGGTTTCTGTTATTAAACCAAAACCGTTTTTAAACCATTACACATCGGAACGTATATTTTACGTGTATTATACATGCTAGTGTTTATTGGGCTGTCTGTCAGTTGATCTATACGTACGTATTTATATACGTACGGAAACACTCTACAGATCGCAATATTGACGGATCCACTTGAATGTTTTTTTAATCGCTTCGTCTATTAGAATAGAACCCTATTGAATTTAATAATGATCTGTCCTATAGTTTAATTATTACAAATAATATTATATAACACCGTCACGAGTTTTCGCCAACCATCTCTCGATTTCTGCGTATTGGATAAATAAAACAATAATTTTTTCGTTTAACTTGCGCTAATTCAAGAACGGAACAATGACTTTGTTTCAAATTTTCACCATGTTGTCGCTATATATTTATTAACAAAGTGTATTAATATTATGGTCAAACATGAATAAAAGTAGAAAATATGATTTTTTTTAAGTTGTTTCAGGCTGTTGCAGGGGCAAATAGAGCAACTGATTTTTGTTTAATCCTCTAAATGGATACCAACTTTATCGAAAAGAAATGAAGATAAAATATGGACGTAACTTTCTTATCTGAAACATTTTTTTCTAAGATTAGCAGTCTTCGAGAAAACTATATAGGTAATTATTGACCCGGCACTGGCACTGGCACTTACAATTATATTTCTACCCTCTTCGTTATTAAATAAGTTTTGCATAGATTCCCTCCACCGTTTTACCTTGTCATTTTCAATAGTGCCATTCCTTCACAATTTTTTTTAACAACAAATTAACCACAAATTTAAAAGCAATTAGAGTAAACATCATTGCATCATACTCTTCGGTCGGTTTATTGAACTTTTAATATAATTGTTGCACAATCTATAGGATACTCTGCAGATTTTGTAAATAATATCTAACTGAATATGAAGTGCAATTTTACCTCAAAATTTGGTGTTTAAGTAATCATCAGCAACCCTCTTCATCACCATCATTACCACCCACAACCTCCATTATTAAAGGGGGTAAAAAAAATAAAATTGTGATTTAATGTACACTTCTGTGCGATAAAATCCCGTTTACTTGAAAAATCAAGTAATCCAGTTTTCGCTAATATTAAGTGGTGTGAATCAGTCTTTTTGGAATTTAAATTTTTTTATTATCATATAAAGGGTTATAAAAAACGTCATAAGTAATGTATTTGAATAATATTAATCCAGAAGAAAAACATACCTACGTATTTTTGTTTTTTTTTTTAAATTTTTTACACCATTTGATGGGAATGATTTCGATTTATAACAAATGTAAAAATTGATATTGGAAAATTCACAGATACGACTGCACATAACTGCGATTATAAATATTGTGTAAATAATGTAACCTAGTATTTTGTACATATGTCCGTCAATACAAGACTGAAAAACTTTTTCATCGGTAAACACAACATTGTTCCAAAACTCCAACGGGCGATAGACACAATTTAAACAAAACATAAGGCGTGCGTGCTTCTGTTCTTCTAATAATATGGTCTTCTTAGCACTTGTACAGTCTTTTATTTCCGATTTTCCTATCCTTCGGCTAGCTGTTGACCTCGATGCTGGAAAATTTGTCATGAACACAGCGTCTCCTGCTGCTTGAAACGGATTTTTCCTCAAATAGCCAAGGAGTGCTTCATCTTGAATGAGATTTGAACTTCTCGGTCGACCTGAACTGTCTTTTCTCTTTACGCTACCTTCATCCTCCCACTTTTCTTCACGCTCATAACAGTACTTTTATTCAATTGATAATGATTAGCAACTGCTCTGATAGACCATCTCTCTTCAATTTTAGAGAGAATTAAATTTTTTTCATGTTTAGTTAATTTTGGCATTGCGAAAATATGACACTGACACTGACAAATAAATAAAGAATGATTTAATATAGCGAAAAATAGGTGTACGGGATTTTATTGCACAGAAGTGTACATATGTAAAGGGTTGTTTGTAGAAGAACTAAAAGACCCAATTTTTTTCATTACCCATCCCTTTTCCACCCCACCCCATTATTAAAGGGACAAAATTTTTTTATAATTTAGTGTGTATAAAGAACCAAAGGCCTCAACATTTTTTTACCATCAGCCATCGCTTCTACCACTCCCATTACCACGCCCACCCCATTATTAAAAGCGGTAAAAAAATTAAATTGCGATGTAGTGTGTGTATAGGACTTAAAGGCCTCAAAATATTTTTTAGTATAAGCCAAACCCTCCACCACCTCCATTACCACCCTCACCACATTATTAAATGGGGTAAAAATAAACTTGCCAAATGCCTCAAAAAAATTTTTGACATCAGCCACCACTGCCCACCGCCCCAATCATTATTCTCACCCCATTGTTAAAGGGGGTAAAAAAATTAAATTATTATAAATGCAAGTTCTCGTGATTGGTGGAAAACAATAAACCAGTTGGGTGTACATGATTCTAATTTAAACAGTGATGCTCTACATAATTTTGGTACTTCAAACATGTTTAACAACCATTTCATTAATTCTGTGCCGAGTACATCAGTTAGCAATGAGGACATTATTTTTTATGAAAATAATAAACTCCCAACTATATTAGAAGAAATGTCTTTAACACTTGTGACCTCCGAAAATATTTTGAATGCAGTTAATAAAATTAAATCTAATACTGCTGGAGGAGATGGTTTCTCTTTAAATATGATTAAAATGATATTACCTGTTTGTTTGGATGCAGTTACACATATAATTAATTTCTCGCTACAATCAAAACAGTTCCCTCTCAATGGAAAACAGCATGTGTTATACCTCTACTGAAAAAAAGTGAACCCGAAACTTTAAATGATTATTATATTAGTATTTTGACAGTTTTTTCGAAAATATTAGAGAAGATTATTTATGATCAGCTAAAACAACATGTACAAACTAACGACCTGCTTCCTCATACCCAATCTGGTTTTCGTCATGGTCATAGTACTGTTACAGCTCTGTTGGATATAAATGACGACTACTTAGCAGCTATAGATAAATCAATGGTAACTACAGCCGTTATGCTTGATCTTACAAAGGCCTTTGATTGTCTTAACCATGAGATGCTTTTAGCAAAACTGCACTATTTAGGCTTGGCATCAAACACTATAGCATGGTTTCGTAGCTACTTGTCACAGAGAATGCAAAGAGTTAAAGTACGTAACTTGCAAATTTCGGATAGTTTAGTTGTCAATTCGGGAGTTCCTCAAGGCTCAATACTTGGACCTTATACCTGTCAGATTTTCCGAAAGTTGTAAAGCACTGCAAAGTGCATTCGTACGCGGATGACACACAAATATATTTTTCATATCGTCCTACATTCGTTGAAGAATCCATGGCAAAAATTAACGAAGATCTTTTCAATATATCCATATGGTTAGATAGACAGGGTTTAAAACTTAACTGTAGTAAAACAGTTGGTATAACTTTCAGATCTGCCAGGAATACTTTTGAAGATAATCTTGTGCAACTATTTATCGACGGTGAGCAAATTGATAATAAAAATGCTGTGCGAAATCTTGGAGTTATTTTCGATAGCCATTTAACTTTCAAAGAACATGTAACCAAAATTGTGCAATCCTCTTTCGCTAAACTTAAATCTATTTATCAATTTAAACACGTACTATCTACATCCACAAAGTTAAGACTTTCAAATTCGTTAATTTTGCCCAAAATTGAATATGCTAATGTCGTTTATGGCCCTTGTCTAACAGAAAGGAAGGCCTATCGATTACAAAAAGTTCAAAACTCATGTGTTCGTTTCTCGGTTGGTGTGCCCAGGCGTGAGCATATAACTCCTTATCTAAAAATGAATAATTTGCTTAATATGCACCAGAGATGGGAGCTCCATCTCATTTGCCTTGTTTACTGTGTTTTAAAAAATGATGCACCCTTATACCTCAGAGATAACCTTAATTTCCGAAATCAACATCACAATGCTCATCTCAGATTCGTGGCAAATACTTTGCATATTCCTAGACATGTAACTACTCTCTTTAAATCATCCTTCTCATACTTAGTAGTGGATTTGTATAATAAAGTTGCCCAGTCTTTTGTGTGATTATCCTACTCTACTTTTAAGAAAAAAGTACAAATGTATTATCTTCAGAATTAAGATTAAGCTTGTTATCTTTCACCGACTTCATTATATTTACGTATGTACTAGTGATAGCTTCCTTTGTAATGTTCTTTCTTATCTTTTTTATCTTATAAGGTATTTTTTAGGTATTCTTTATAATAGTTAGGTTAGGTTAGGTTAGGTTATAGTCGGATATAAATCCGTATTGTAATTTTTATGGATTTTATGACGATTGTGTTAATCAATTGATTATCTGTTAGGTAAGATAATGTACTGGCCCTGGTTGGCATTTATAGCAGCTTTGTGAGCTGACACCCCGCCGGGTTAAATAAAGGCATTTTTATTTATTATTTGTACAGGAGACAAAGGCCTACCACCCCAATTATTACTTCCGCCCCATAATTAAAAGGAGTAAAAAAAATAAATTTTAATTTAGTATGTGTACAGGAACCAAACGCTTCAAAATATTTTTTAAAGTCAGCCTTCACCACCCCCAGTACCTCTCCCACCACATTATTAAAGCGAGTAAAAAAATAAATTGTGATTTGGAGTCTATACAAGAACCAAAGGTCTCAAACTTTTATTTGGCAACAGCCACCCCCCTCTACCATCCCCATTACCACACCCACCCTATTATTAAATTGTGATTTAGTATGTGCACAAAAACCAAACGCCTCAAAATATTTTTTAACATTAGTCACCCCCTCTAACACCTCTACCCCCTTATTAAAAGGGACAAAAAATAAAATTATGATTTAGTGCGTTTAGAAGAATCAAAGGCCTTAACATTTCTTTTAGCACCACTTCCCAATCAAATGAAATATACTCTGCTTTCGTATTTGCAAACCGTAGGTATGGTAATAAATTGACCAATGAACTAATGTTAACATTTATTGAATAACATAACTTTCAGGGTGTGCCTTTTAGTTTTATCAACTATTTTACTATTTTACTTGACAGTATAGATGTGTGACAAAGTTAAAATCGTATAAATCTTTTACACAAGTAAAATAATAGTGCCTATTTCTGATTATTCTTCAGTTCTTATCCCATTTAATCAGGAGATTCCAACAGTGTAATCAGAAATATTCAACGGTGTCAATTTAAGCATCATAAACTCTTGATTTTAATAACTCCACAAAGTAAAATTGTGAGGAGCAAAGTCAGGAGATCGAGCAGGCCACTTAATCGGCACCCCGACCCTATTAAGGTAGTGGTTGTTTAAGTATCTTCTACATATTCCATTTTAATGTGGTTGTGTTACGTCATGCATAAAAACGTGTCTCTTCTTCTTTGCAATGAAATATTACATGATAATTGATGTAATGTTTTTCAATAAACCCTATAGCCCTGTCAATGAACGTTCAATAAGGGGGTCTAGAGGGAAATGCCAAGATCACAATTTTTGACTTGAGAGCTGTGTTTGGTCTATTTAGGAGGTAAAGATACCAAAAGTCCCCGAACGTAGGAAGTGGGGGATGCAGGAGGGGGCACGATGAAGGTCCCGGTTTTTGGTTTTTCGCTCATATCTCGAAAACGGTTAGCCCTAATTAAAAAGGCTATACGCAAAATTAAAGCTGACTAAATTCTCTACAATAATGTTTCTATTAATTTTTTTCGTATCTGTTATGGTTCAGTAATGAATTGTATATCTTTTAACTGTATTCTAACTTTATTATAAATTTATTATAAAATGAATGCAAATTTTAATAATCATCGTAGAGAAAATTTCTTGTACAAATATCCGTTTCACAGCAGACTGAACTCAAATATCGAATATCTTTACGTCTGTAAGTGTATCTGTGCGTGTATAAATATGTGTGCGTGTATACCGTTTCTTGTAAACACGATAACTCCTATTAGACTTAAAATATTTCATTACAATTTGGAACATATGAAAACAGCATATTACAATAATCCCTATTGAAATTGGGCCATATCTGTAATACATGGTGATAACCAGAGGCCTACAAACTCTCATACGTAAAATAGGTTTTATTTTAATTTCAGAGCAAAATATTACTAAGGTTTTTGATTAAGCATACAAAAATAAGATGTATAAGATTTATAAATCTCAATATACCGGGTGTATGTTAGACAAACCAACTTTGCTTAAATTAGATGATATATCAATCTTATCCTAAAATATGGAACATGGTATTTTTAATAAGATTATTATGAAGTGAGTTTGTAGGGCTCTGGTTATCACCATGTGTTACAGATATGGTCCAATTTCAATAGGAATTATTGTAATATGCTATTTTACATATGTTCCAAATTGCAATTAAATATTTTAAGTCTAACAGAAGTTTACATGTTTGCAAGAAACTGCCTACATGCACACATACGTACAGACGCAAAGACATTTTTTATTCGATATTTGAGTTCAGACTTCTGTGAAACGGATATCTGTACAAGAAATTTTTTTCTACGATGATTATTAATTATTTTTATTCAATTTATAATAAATTAATAATACAGTTCGAATACAGTCAAAAGATATATAATTCATTATTGAACCATAACAGACACGAAAAAAATTAATAGAAACATTATTGTAGAAAATTTAGTCAGCTTTAATTTTGCATACAGTCACTTTTTGATTAGGGCTAACCGTTTTCGAGATATGAGCGAAGAACCAAAAACCGGAACCTTCTTCGTGGCCCCCTTGCACCCCCCACCTGCTACGTTCGGGGACTTTTGGTATGTTTACCTCCTAAACCTCCTCCAAACACAGTCCTCAAGTCAAAAAATGTGATCTCATTGACAGGACCACTAGTACATATCACCATTTAAACTTATTTATCCAATTAAAACTCGGAAAATGTGGAAAAGTGGTGGAACAACACCAATTTGAAAAATCCCTTTTTTCACGTGTTTCCTAGACCATCAGGAACATTCATCAGCATTTACCTCTGCATTAACTCCGAAGATGAGAAAGTTAGGGGGGTTTGAAGTGCCCCAAAAAAGTAGCTGTCTTAAAAAAATTTATAAATTAAAATTTCGCCTCAGAAATGTGCTCTGGGGGTTTTTTTTGGGTCGCTGATTCCGAGGTCCAAATTGAGAAATTCCATATTCCAGTATGGAATACGTGCCATTTTTCGTGTCGAATTTCACTTTGAAGAAAAAAAATCGGCAGCTACTGGAAGCGGCTGGAACCTCCCCACCCGGTGAATCTTTGAAGCCGAAAAGAGCACTAAGCAATATGAACGATCTCATTTAATTATATTTATTAAGTTGAAATATTTTTTTCGTATTAAATCAGAAAAAAAGTCTTGCGTTCGGTGGGATTTTGACCTAAGACCTAAGAAGTGTTAAATTTATAGTCTGCACAACATTAATATTTTATTTAATGTTTTTAATACAAATATATGGGTAGGTGCGGTTTGGCTTGGAGAAAAATAGAAAAGTAGCTCCTGTCTTCTGTAGGCAGGCTTAAAGACTAGGTTAAAATTATAATGTGTCCACATGGACCTAAAATTAATATAAAAATAAACACAATTCTATAAAAACGTTCGTAGGCAAGAGCACTTAATAATTTTGATTATTGATACGGGAAACAACTAAACGAAAAAACCTGTTAGTTGGTAATGGGATGGATGGCAGGGATGGCCATCTTTGGAAAAAACCATATAACTCTTGGTGGACAGTTTCCCTGCCAGATGTAGCCAGGGTAGTGTTCATGGTGGCTCGTTTAAGTTTGAGTTGGTATATTTTGTTTTATCTTTTGGCATCGACCAATTTTTCACTAAATCGGTCGGGGAAGTGATAGCTGTCAAATTTTTGGTTCCAGTGTTTCTCTGGGGAATTTGGTTTTTGAAAAATGTTTAGGTTGGTACCAATGTCTTAAATTGTTTTTAGGTTATGTAGTACTAATTTTAGGTTATGTTACCGGAAGATTTTCCGGCGGGATGCCGCAAGTAGCGGAAATAGTTTTTAAAATATAATGTTACTGTCACTTTTAAAGTTTTATTTGGAAAAAACTCACCGAAAGCGTTCCGGTGGGGTTGCTTAGACTTGTAGGGCTTGTAAGCGGTTCAGGATGGCCTCTCACAGCATCCGTGGGCTTTATAAACGTCGAAAAAACTTGTAATCTCTCGATGCACTTGACACGTCAAAAATACTCAGCATACAGTCTTTAACACACTAGCAGAGAACTTATACCACAAATGGACCCGTAGTATTTTTTGGGAATTTTCCTTTGAGTCCATTTAATAAAATTTGACATTTTTCTGAAAATTTGACATTTTTCTGAAAAGTTATATTTTTCCGAAAATTTGACATTTTTCTGAAGTGACATTTTTGGGAAAATTTGACATTTTCTTGAATTTTTGACATTTTTCTGAAAAGTGACATTTCTCTGAAAATTTGACATGTTTTCGAAAATTTGACATTTTTCTGAAGTGACGTTACTCCGAAAATTTGATAATTTTCAAACATTTGGCATTTTTCTGAAAGATGACATTTTTCTGAAAATTTGACATATTTCTGAAAAGTGACATTTCCCTGAAAATTTAACATTTTTTCGAAAATTTGACATTTTTCTGAAAGGTGACATTTCTTCGAAAATTTGACATTTTCCTGAATTTTTGACATTTTTCTGAAAAGTGACATTTCTCTGAAAATTTGACATTTTTTCGAAAATTTGACATTTTTCTAAAGTGACATTACTCCGAAAATTTGACAATTTTCAAACATTTGGCATTTTTCTGAAAGGTGACATTTCTTCGTTTTTTCGTAAATTTGACATTTTTCTGAAAATTTGACATATTTCTGAAAAGTGACATTTCCCTGAAAATTTAACATTTTTTCGAAAATTTGACATTTTTCTGAAAAGTGACATTTCTCCGAAAATTTGACGTTTTCCTGAAAATTTGACATTTTCTTAAAAATCTGACATTTTTCTGAAAAGTGACATTTCTCCGAAAATTTTATATTTCTTGGAAATTAAAAAAAAAAAAAAATTCCTGACTCGTCTTGTAGAAATATTTTTTTGATATCATCATCAGTTCGCCTGTTATAAGAATTTTATGCTTTGACGACGTCATTAGAACGTAGGTGTATTTTTAATTCACTCGTATTCCATCCATCTACAATATTTCCACCTACGTTTCAAACTTTAATTGGATGTTTCCAGTTAAGTCGATATCTGCACCAGTTTCTAAGAATTTTTCTTATTTGTGACGTCATGTGGACGTAGGTGTATTATTAATTCACTCGTAATCCGTCCGTCTACAATATTTATACCTACGTTTCAAATTTCAGTTCGATATCTTCAACCGTTCCCGAGTTATCAGCCGAAATCACTGAACACCTCTGTCATTATTAGAATATCACCCTGTACATTGCACTGCTTTGAGGACAAAACAAGTGAAATTTTTGTTTTTTAATTTTTTTCACGGAAACCAAATCGAAAAAGTGCAAGTGTGATATATCGTTGAAATCGGAATTTTTACTGCTTTTCAATGGTTCAATTACAAATTGTAAGTAATCATAAAATAAACAACTTGTTGTGCCAAAACGGCACTAAACGTAATCCGATCTCAACCAAAACCTTTTCAGATCTTCTGGAGCACTAAAGAAACCCTCATGCAAAGTTTCATCCAAATCCGTTTAGTAGCTTCGCCGCTATCGTGCTAACATACATACACACACACACACATACATACACACAGACATTTTTCAAAAACAACTTTTTTGGGTTCCTGGGACCTCAAATCGTAAAGATTTGATGTTATCTCAATTTTCGATTTTGGACTAATTGTAGTAACCTCCCACAATTTTATTGTGGGGAGGTTAAAATTATGTGTGAATATTACGAGTACCTATTTCAAAATAATTTTTCAAGTCAATTTTACTTTGAAGATAAAAGTGATGTATGAATATTACGAGCATTTCAAATTAATATACATGGCAATTTTATATTGTGTTGGTAGAAAAGGTGGTATTCTGTGTGATAAATATTTCTTAATTTATCATTATTTTTTTATATAATTTACACCATCTAAATCAATCATAATCTGAATCATATTCGAGAACTGATAATTCAGAATTTGTTGGTTCTTCTTCAGTGTCACCTTCATCTTCCTGTTCATTTTCCATTACGTTTGCAGCTCCAGGTGCCTCGCAATTATTGCAGTTGTTTCCGTGACAAAATTTACAAGTTTGAAAGCAATATACGCCATTCTTGCAACAACCATAAGCTGCTCCGCATCCAGTTTTGCAGCCACACATTATAACATCCATAATCTTTTTTGGTGCAGGCGGTTCGGTTATCCTTACGGGATGCAAGACGCCGTCAATCAATTTCCAACCCCAATCAGTTGGATTCAATGTTGTGGTTCTGTTATGATGAGAATCTGTTAAGAAGCCGATCCAAGATTGCATTTTAAGATGTGCTCTGAAACCATCCACGGCGGGATTCAACGTGGCTATATTTACCGTATTCTTCTTCGTTGATTTAATATTTTGTGCATTTTTTTTCAAAAAAGTATTATATCTGATAATAGTTATGATAATGCTGCAAACTTTCTAAATTTTATACCCAAAGTGTATATTTCCGAACATGAATCGGAAAAGGATGATGCGTGCGATGAAGAAGGAGGCAATTTCATTGAATGTGATGTTCATATTCCAGTACTCCATACTGGAATATGGAATTTCTCTTTGTACGCACCCTAGGTTATGTTAATATTTTGTAAAAAATATTATATTGTACTCAAAATTATGTCCTGTATATATAATAATTTATTAAAAACAGAAATTGTTACCAATAGTATTCTCTTCCTTATATTCCGTTTTAAGGAACATGAATTTCAAATCTTGCGAGGATAGATTTATTTTTGACGAGGATGTAAAATGAACAAATGGTGACTTTAAAACCACTTCCACTCAATATACAAATTAGAAAATAAAAAAACAAATTTTCCACCCCCTGGGGGGGAGGGTCTAACCTTCTGAGGATGTCATAATTCACTCTTACCATTGTCCATAATCAGCATCCTCGAAAACGGGGGTAAACGTCTTTAACAACAAAAAAAAATAGGAAACAATTTTATACCTCCTGACAGGGTACATTCAACCCCTGAGGGCGGTTGCGGTCTACTACCTAATATCATATTTCACCATCTGTTATGTCCTCATGAAAAAACAAAGAATCCCTGCACCCCATTATTCGTGTTCAGCACCCTCGAAAACGAGGGGAGGAATAGGTTTCGTAACTTTAAATTTAATTATATATTATATACAGACACATATAAACACATAAATATGTGCCCAGATATAGACAAACAAATATACATATAAAAAAACATAGACAAATTTAATCAACAGTACTTCTGATGAGATATTTGAAATTACTTGAATTAGACCGCGAATTCATATTCAGTGAACCAAAAGATATCGCAGAGCACATTTTCGAGGAAAACGTTAATATTTAAAGTTTTTCTGAAAAAATGGAATTTTCCATGGCACGTATTCCATACTGGAATGTGGAATTTCTCAATTTGGACCTAGGAATCGTCATCAGCGACCCAAAATACCTCCTAGAGCACACTTCCGCAGCACAATATTCATATTTAAATTTCCGCCCGAAAAAGTGGAATTTATACCAAAAAATGGCACGAATTCCATACTGGAATATGGAATTCCTCAATTTGGACCTCGGATTCGAGATCAGCGCCCATTTCCGAGGCGAAATATTAGTTTTATAAATTTTTTTAAGACAGCTACTTTTGGGGCACTTCAAACCCCCCTAACTTTCTCATCTTTGGAGTTAATGCAGGTGTCAATGCTGATGAATGTTCCTGGGGGTCTAGAGAACACGTGAAAAAAAGGAATTTTTCAAATTGGTGCTGTTCCACCACTTTTCCACATTTTACACTTTTTTCCGGCTTATTAATTGGTCTATATAGGAAAAATATGCTATCCAATAAACTAATTCCCTATAGTTGTTGCCTATCCGTTTATTTTGAGAGTATTTTCAAAATTAATTAGTATTGTTGCATAAAGATGCTCTAGTTCAGAAATGCATATTCCTAGAATTAGACATGCCTTGTCGTGTGAATTTAGCCTCAACAAATATACTTAGAAAATTTGGAGTATTTTGCATTCGTTCAAGTAACAATTCACAAAAATCAACCCTTATTGGCAAATCTTCTGGTAATATTTTCTGAGTTTTCGATAATGGGACTGGTGCTATTATTATTTATGTACTCGTAAAGTACTTTGGTGAGAAACATTAATTCCTAAGTCTAATCTTCTAGTACTTATCATAGGATCTTCCATTGTAATATCTAATATTTGAATATTTCTTCTTCAACGTCAACAGTTTTTGCGGTTCTTGGACGACATCTCTGTTTTTCTCTTCAAGACTTCTTTAAATCGCCTATCTGTACTTAAAAATGTATTGGCATCAGGAATGTGTTTATTCAGGAATTCTTCCTTATAGCGTCTCACAGCTGCAGCAGCATTATCGAAACATTATCTCAAAGTCCAAATTATATCTGTTAATTCAGAGCACATGCAATCAACCATGTTTAAATATTAACCACTAAAATGAAATATTACAAAACAATGTACAATAAATTAAGATAAATCCCACTTGGTTATAATAAAGTTGACAGCATTCTTTATGTAAAAGAATTACTTAAGAATGACCATGATTACGTGAAGATGTTAAAAGTTCTAACATAGATGTTAGTAGTAGTTTTTAAGAACGTTTATGCGTGTTAAGATTCATCCACCAGATGTCAGTCCATTACTAAGGTTCTCAGGCAGCAGACTGACGTCATTTTGACATAATTTTTTTGTCACATTGGTCGACGACGTCACGCGATGAAAAAATTACGTCTTAGTGACAAAATTATGACGTCATGTTGAGCCGTCGATGCGACGTTCGGCGACGTCATTTTTTCATTGCAGAAATTATTTCTAGATGGCGCCACATGCAAACCACTGAAAATAATCAGTACTCTTTACCTTATTCTCTAACTAATTTATGTAAAATAAATTATATAAATTGCAATATTCAAATATATTCAGGAAACTTTGATTGATTTGGATTGATCCTATAATGATGAGGTTAAAGACCATTATTATGTGGCTGGGCCGAGATAGTCTAAAAACCAGTGAGTGCTTCACCTATTAATTGTCCATTCACCTACATCGCACATGGCAGCTTATCCTACAACGCATCATACATCGGATAATGGAAACCTCCTAGAGCTCTTAAGATTCACATGCCATATTGCACCAAATTGGCTTATTTATTATATTTCTCAGATGTACATTTATTTCAATTAATCAAAAATAGCTTACATATGGTAAGATAAACGTTTCGAAATGACGTCATTTTGACGTCACAAAATGACGTCGCTGGGCGGTGACATAATTACGTCGTTGTTACGTCATTCCAAAGGTGAAAATGGCATCTCAGGTGACCAAAAAATCATTCTGTTGCCTAGGTTGTTTCTTAAACTTTTAAAATTGATTTTAAATTGTTTACAATCAGGTGTATTTTTTGTGTTTTTAGGTTTGATTTTTATTGTTTCAGACCTGGCATGAGCCGTAGCATACACTAAAGCCAATTAAAGTGTTTACGCGTACTCCTTAACTTTTGCTTAGTTAGATGTGTTAACTTAACACATTTAGTAAGGCTTGGCAACACTAAGCCAAATAATTTTAAGGCGCGTTCACGCGCAAGAATTTTAGTATTAAGATGGCGTTCGTTCTTAAAAGTTTTGGGGTCTAGAAACTTCACGGCGAATAGACGCTTATGAGTTACGTTCCTTTAAACTCGGAAGAAAAACCGGTAATAAGCTGGTTCGAATAGGTCAAAATTACATTAGTTGTCAAGTGAAAAATTGTGCATACAGTGGGAGCGTCAGAATAACGACAACTAAGTGATAAGTGCTAATATTTAATTAATACGGGTGATTAAATTTTCAGTGCAGTGTAAAAAAGTAAAAACAGTTGACAAATATCATACCTGACCCGAAGGAAGGAAAGGAAAGGAAACCATAAATCAATCAAGATACGTCCACTTTAGCCTTAAACCTTAGGCACTTGTAGACAGCTTAAAGAATTTCATAAACAGACCCAAAAGGCAATAAATTAGATTATTTCTAATTTATTGCCTTAGTTAATAATTAATAAACAATTCTCTTTCAGCAAATAGGACTACCAGGGTCGTACCATTAGAGTAACAGCACACCGAGCCAAATTAAATCAACTTAAAAATAATAAAAATTTTGATAAAATTGTTGCCTATTGACTTGGCTTTAGGGCCATTAAAAGTTAAAAAATTTTCATGCATGCTATAAAAACATACTGACTATTTACATTTCATGTCTGGTACGGCTCTTGTAAGGTTAAGGAATTTTATTTTATTAAAAAGTTTAGGTCAGTAAGAATAAGCGAAAAGTAAGCAAGAAATAACAACTCTCCAGAAAACGCAAAAACAATGTACCCACTGCAGAACGTAAGAAACGAAGATACATCAACTACTGGTACAAAAAATCGACAGAGACGGGAACTGTCTATATGGAGCACTAAGCCATCAGTTAGAAAGAGAAAACATACAAATTATATTTTACAAAACCCCGGCACACACCAACCCTATGAAAAATCTACGGAAACAAGTAGCGAACTATATACAAAATAACATAGATTATTTCACCCGTTCATGTTAGAATCCATCAACGAATTGGAACCCTGTTAAAATCAACACAATACTAACAAGGAAAAGACAGAGAGGCGTTCATCGAAGACCTGAGAAAAGACGGTTTCTGGGCTGGGCAGGAGACGATAGCAGCAACAGCAAACTTGAAGAGAAGGACAAAAATAATACACCAAGAGGAGGGCGAAATCATAACTTTTCACCCAACAACCAACAAGAAGACAACAACATGCCAGTTGAGGCTGTGTACAGGAAGCAGGGAAACAACAGAAGTAGCAGATATAATTTTGAGTTGTCAGGTGAGTGATGGGTGTTTGAAGGATAATACATACCTCGGAACGTGCGATTGACGATTTTGTGAGTGGTGATTGGTTTCGTACATAATCCAGAACTAGGTACAGTGTTTTTGGTGCAATGCAATAGAACAAGTCAAAGAGAGAAGGCAATGGAAGGGAAGAGAAGCATAACAGACAAGGGTTGTTGATGCTTGACTTTTGCTGGTGTTTGGTTTAATAGGAGTGTGTTTTCTGGTATTGTATGTTTTTGCATTATGGGTGTTATAATATAGTGTTGAAAATCTGATTTCATAATACTTTCTTAGATAAATTATCAAGTGAGGTTTTTCAGGTCAAAATTGTGCTCGTTGCTAAGTGAAAAATTCTACATTAAATTCTACACTGAAAACAGGGAGACCAGGCTACATGTGGAAAACAACAATCGAGAGGATAATGAACAAACTACCGAACATACTGGGAAAGAAAAGCTAGGAGAAAAAATGAATTCCACAAATAAATCGCAGTGATATATACTCTACCAGAACCAGAAACCGAGGAATCAGAAGACTTAGAAGAAGAAGATTTGCAGAAGCAGAAATACAAAAAGAGGAGCACAAACCCCACATCATGACACAATGCGGCCACGCATTTCACAAATACCTACAGACATATACTCTATCAGAACCAGAAACGAAAGAATCATACGACTCAGAAGAAGAGGAAAATCTGTAGAAGCAGAAACACCAAAAAGAGGAACATAAACATTAAATATCACAAACACAATGCGGCAACGCATTTCAAGAACAACTACACTGTCCACCCCCCACTCCTGTACCATGCGTCATGTGACTCTCGCTGCTGACAACAAGCATGACCCAAATCCAACCCAGCATCGGAAACTGAGAAATCAGAAGACTCAGAAAAAGAAAGCGAACCAAAAACACAAAAAAGGGAGCTTAAACGCTCCCTCACGACACAATGCGGTAACGCATCTCACAACACTTCCCACCCCACATTCCTTTACCATGCGCCATGTGGCACTTGCTGCTGGCAACAGGCATGACCCTGGTCCAACCCAGTGTGGTCGTAGCAGGCCCAGCTGTATAATCCTTGGGAGTGGCAGAAATGCCTACCGCACGCTGGTAAATCAATCAATCAAAGATCGTTCTTAAAAGTTTTAACGTTAGCTTAACTCTTCACGTAAATATGGTCAATGGCTCGGTTTATCGAAATGCAATAAAAGTACCTTTTTTTTATTTCTGATGATCTGAGTATTATTTTTTATAAGAATTTTTAGAAATATGTAAAGAATAAAAAAGTTATGGGTAAAATACTGAAAGACACCAGGTTGTGACTGATATTATAGGCTAGGAAACGAAGACATTAATTCGGAATTAAATAGTGCTCAACGGATTATTGTTTCAAGTTGTAGGGTTGAACCTTAAGAGCAACATATCAAAAGTCCCCAGCCATGGGCCTCATGCGTTAGGCGGGAGGGGGGTGGAAATGGTCGGTTTGTAGGTTTTTCGTTATTATCTCGAAAACTAAGCATCCTAGCGAAAAGGTCCTATATAAAATGAAAGTAAATTAAATTGTCTACAAAAAAGATTCTATTCATGTTTTCGCTAGGGGCAGTAGTTAAGGGTGTGCGTAAGTTTGAAAATCAAGTAGAAAATTTTATATTACAAGTATTTACAAGGCCATATTAAGTAATTGAGTTAAGTTCATCGTCAAGATCATCATCATCGTCGCCGCCGTTGATGCTGACGATTCGAGGGCCGTTGGTACACGAAGCGCGGCAACTGCTGCACACAAGCGAGTAGGGTGTGCTTGCCTTGTGGCACCCGCAAAGGCCCCCGCAACGGCCCCCGCAACCAGTTGTGCACCCGCAAAATATGTTATTTAAGACGGATTCTGGCGCAACTGGGTCCGTGCTTGTGACAGGAGTAAGGAAGCCATCCAACCCTCTCATCCATCCCCAAGCAGTTGGTTCCTGCTGCTGATCTCCATATAGCCATTACTGAATCTGCAAACAATAATTCGTCCTTTGCAGTTTAAAAGAATGTGACACAATCTTGTCTAAGCACAATACAAAACATAAGTTAATGTAAACAAGCATATAGTGATACAAACCTGAAAATGAACTCTAAGGGAGTGTTGGCGAGTAGCCCCTCTGGTGGGTGGAAGTGCAAAGGCAAAGGCCTGGTGTCGTACCCGGTTCAGGTCTGCTCCTTGTGGGGCCTGGTACAATGCCAAAAAAGCTGCTCTCATGCATCAGCTACCATGTCCTGTGTTGCTGTAGACTTTGTAGATGTCTGTGACCTACTCCTCGGCCTTCAAAAATACTTTCACCACACCTCCCTTGCTCTTGTTGTAAATAGCGGAGGTAGTATCACAACCGCTGAACGAATGGAGCAACAGAATGGTCTTCGCAAATATCTCCATTCGTTCAGCGGTTGCGATACTACCTCCGCTATTTACAACAAGAGCAAGGGAGGTGTGGTGAAAGTATTTTTGAAGGCAGAGGAGCAGGTCACAGACATTTACGAAGTCTTCTGTGATCCCTCAGCAACACAGGACATGGTAGCTGAAGCAGGAGAGCAGCTTTTTTTGGCATTGTACCAGGCCCCACAAGGAGCAGATCTGAACCGGGTACGACACCAGGCCTTTGTTAAAGCCTCGACAAAGCCAAAGTCTGATTTTGCGGCACTTTCACCCACCAGAGGGGCTGCTCGCCAACACTCCCTTAGAGTTCATTTGCAGGTTTGTATCAATATATGCTTGTTTACATTAACTTATGTTTTATATTGTGCTTAGACAAGATTGTGTCACATTCTTTTAAACTACAAAGGACGAATTATTGTTTGCAGATTCAGCAATGGCTATATGGAAATCAGCAGCAGGAGCCAACTGCTTGGGGTTAGATGAGGGGGTCGGACAGCTTCCTTACTCCTGTCACAACCACGGAGCCAGTTGCGCCAGAATCCGTCTTAAATATCACATTTTGCGGATGCACAACTGGTTGCGGGGGCATACTCTGCTCGCTTGTGTGCAGCAGTTGCCGCGTTTCTTGTACCAACGGCCCTTCAATCGTCAGCATCAACGGCGGCGACGATGATGATCTTGACGATGAACTCAACCAATTACTTAATATGGCCTTGTAAATACTTGTATTATTATAAAATTTTCAACTTGTTAAGCATTACCTCCCACAATACACAGTTTTTCCAGCTATTTGCATTTTCAAACTCACTTACACCCTTAACTACTGCCCCCAGTGAAAAAATGAATAGGACCTTTTCTGTAGACAATTTAATTTACTTTCATTTTATATAGGATGACCTTTTCGCTAGGATGCTTAGTTTTCGAGATAATAACGAAAAACCTACAAACCGACCCTTTCCACCCCCTCCCGCCTAACGCATGAGGCCCACGGCTGGGGACTTTTGGTATGTTACTGCTAAGGGTCAGCCCTACAACTTATAATAATAATCCGTTGAGCACTATTTATTTCCGAATTGGGGGATTTTTCGGTCTTCGTTTCCTGTACTATTATGTAAACTAGTATCTGAACGGAAATTTAAAATATGAATTTTATTTTTAAGGCGGTCGGAAGATATTGCAGAAAAACTGATATTCATTATCTTCTTTTAAAGGGTTATTATCCATTTTCGGAAATAATTTTATATAAAAAAGTACCTTCAGTTTTGTAAGCACTATCTGCTACACCACTGTGTATAATACGAATATATTATAAATGGGAAAGTGTTTTCTGGGCCTGATGTATTTCTTCAAACTATCCCGTTTTAAGTGGCCCTTCTATTGTATAATGCATTGCCAAATCTCTAATACTACTTTTATTTAGGTACAGAAATACCAAGGTACATACAAAAACGTGGAGGACAAGACTGTAGCGATAAATACACACCTCCGGATGTAGACCCGAGTTCTTATCACGATAGTAGCCATTGCCTTGAATTTTCGGATATTTGGTATTACGTATATCGTCTGGAAGAACCAAAAATATCACATTCTTTGCATATCCAAATTTACGAAAAATTTCAAAACCGGCAAGGAAATTTCAAGTGGAGAGACCTGACCAAAAACTCTCCCATAATTATTGGTACTAATAACCAACATTACTCAAACTTAGAGGACACTTTAGCAGCAAATTATAACTCAAAAACAAAAACTCCAAGTAAGTGGTCCATAAATTATAAAATGAAAAAACTGCTCATTCCTGATAGTAACAATATTAATATTAGTACGTATCCAGAATTAAAAGGAGGACCTGAAGAATACCTTGTTGTTAATGAAAATCAAGTCCAAGCAGATGGGAAAACATGTAACGTGGCAGGCGTTGGTTACGAAGCATTTGCCAAACAACCTAAACGGTGCGCTGTTCCAAAAGATAGTTGTTTAGATAATCAGCCAAAGCTATTGTGGGAGCATGACCATTATGCTGAAGCAGCTGGCAATAAAGGTTCTTACTTTCTTAAATATTTTGGAGAACTAGTCGAAGATCCAATTACAGTTGATAGGAAAACTCAGAATAAAACATTGACAATGTATTATTCTGGTCGCTACACGAGTTTCCTAGATTTGGAGATAAAAGCTGATAGAAATGTTATTATGCGTCCCAATTTTCTAGCTATTCTTACAGAAGTATATATAGATAGTTCGAGCCAAACAAGAACTTCAATAATTGCGAAAGTATTTAATTCTGGTCTTATATCAAGCATATTTTTGGTGAGTTTAACTGATTGCCCATTGGATGTACCAGCAAGTTTCAACAATATTATGTCTAAACAAGTGTTAATCTCCCCACAGCGGCAACATATTTTCCATTTGGAAGTTGATTGCCCGTTACCTAAAAAGAATCTTCTTTGTGCTGTGCAAGTACAAAACCCAAGAGGGGAAATTATTGCAGTTAGAAATATAAGGCTTCGAAAATTGGATAGATGCATTTGTATCTGGTATTGCCTATGTGCTTGTTTATTAGCTGATGGAGCTTTAAAATGCAACCCGATGTCCTTGGAACATTACCATGCCGCAGGCTTTCAAGGGAGTCTTCCTGTTGCCTTGCACGTGGTTCAATATACCTTTTTAGATGATATGATTTCTTTAATGCTATATATTTTACTCTTTTTATGTTTAACATTACTCATTATGGGACTCACAAAGGCACTGATTGGATGTTGTATGATTCCTATTGGTCTATGGGGACTGGATTTAATTTTAGATTTACCTAAAAAAATGAACAGCTACTACGAATCTAATATAAAACATAGACCAGTAATTTATGATGAACACGGCTGGCCTATCCATCCCGACACTCATGAAAGAGTAAGGAATATGTCTTTTCCAGCAGAATTCTGTATTAATATTGTATTCTTCTTCATTTATCCTTTCTCAGTGCTGTGGATGATAATAAAAAAATTATGTTTTTCTTCATATTCAAGACCAACATATTGCAATGAACTAAATATTTGTAAATGTAAAGCTAGTAATGTAACAGTAGCTGAATTGTCAAATACTAGTTTAAAAAAACAAACGTCTCCCGAAACATCTAAAATTAAAACAGAAAAGACTTCAGATGAATTTAAAACTAAAACACCTAAAGAGTACCAGTAGTTTTCGTAAATAAATAGTTATTTATATAAAACATTAAAATTTTGAAAACCTAACAATTTTTTCTATTACAGTTTTACAGTTATATTTACTTTTTCTAATTTTTTTCTTGGGAGACGTCTAACTTTGTTTCCGAGAACACTGCAGCCTCCTGGGCTTGCTATGCTTATCTTAAATTTTCTACAACTTTGTGTGAGCTACTCCAGTAACCTGGGCTTACTAGACGACTTACGTATAGTTTTACAATGTATTCATACTTAAATAGTCGAATTGCATTCGTATACAAATTTTTCGTGTGTATTAGATCAAATTGTCTATCAGTATTTCAATTTTAATTTCCGAACACGACATGACTTGAGTACAGGTGATTTAAAGGTAACGTTAACTTAACCTCTCAAATTATGGAGTTTTATTAAACAATATACCGGGTGCCACAGGCTAGTGATCCCCTGTATTTCCTTTATTTTTAACTTATCCATTTGAAATTTGAGGTGCCTAAACTACCTGTAAAAATGGATTTTTGGACATAAAAACGGTATAAAATCATTTCCGGTTTATTCGGATTTATGAAACACCCTGTAAATTTTTACATATTTGGATTCAAGACAGCATTCTGAGTATACCATGAGATTTTCGCGAATTTTTGAGTCGATGTTCAGTGTTTTAAGCATTTTACGACATTCGTCTAGAGTGCTTTTGAATACCAAAATATGTTCTACGGCAGGTAAAGTTCAAGGGAAAAATATAATTTTTCGTTTAATTTTATTAATAACTATTTACGAAGCCTCCAAAATTGAAGAAATCACTTTTTTATCGAAAAACTTTTTTTTTTCTAATGGGAAGATGGTAGCTCATAGTGTTCAATAAATTATAGATTTTTTTTCTGAATTCATTGATATCCATTTCAAATCTATGCTAATTGTTTATTAAATTTATTTAAAAATAAAAAATCACTTTCAAAATAATTTTTATTGATCCTTATACTTTGCACTAGTACTTATACCTATTAAGAAACAAAAGAGAGAACCGAAAGGCTATTTATTCACAAAAAGGTAGTTTTTCACATTTTATTATTAGATATATGATTTTTGCAAAGGAAGCTACGTGACAGTTCAAGAAAAATTAATTATATTGAAATTGATTTTTTATTTTTAAATAAATTCAATCAAATAGAAAAACAAATAGCATAGATTTGAAATGGATATCAATCAATTCAGAAAAAAATCTATAATTTATTGAACACTATGAGCCACCACCTTCCCATTCAATGAGTGCTCAGGAGAGGTGTAGAGTACATGGAATATGCGAGACTTTTTGACTTCAGGACTTTGTTAGGAGTAGTTAGCAGGTAAACATACTAAAAGTCCTCACCCCTGGGAGGTGAACTTACGGTGGGAGGAGGAGGGGAAGGTCCCATTTTTGGGTTTTTCGGAAACGATGGACTCTAGAAAAAATATGTTCTAAATAAAAATGAAAGCTAATTAAATTCACTATAAATTGTTTCCATACATATTTGTCGAATTTCCAACGGTTTTCGAGATATACGTTATTGAAAATCGATACTTTTCGAAAAAATCATTTCTACCTAACTCTTTTTGTCAAACATTTGCTTCTAGTGCCTCCCACGATCGCTTCTCAAAAAAATTGTCAGAAACGAAGTTGTGGAGCATTAAATTTTCTTCAATTTGATATACACTTAAAAAATATTTTTTTCGAAAATTATCGATTTTCAATAACGTATATCTCGAAAACCGTTAGAAATTCGACAAATATGTATGGAAATAATTTTGGAAATTTAATTAGCTTCCATTTTTATTTAGAAAATATTTTTCTAGAGTCCACCGTTTCCGAGATATAATCGAAAAATACAAAAATGGTACCTTCCCCCCTCCCTCCCACCGTAATCTCACCTTCCAGGGGCGGGGACTTTTAGTGTGTTTACCTATTAACTACTTCTAACAAAGTTCTGAAGTCAAAAAATCTCGCATATTCCATACATTCTACATTCATTGATTGGACTAATTTGAAAAAAAAGTTTTCAATAAAAAAAGTGATTTGTTCAATTTTGGAGGCTTCGTAAATAGTTATTAATGAAATTAAACGAAAAATTATATTTTTCCCTTGGACTTTACCTACCGTAAAACAAATTTTGATATTCCAAAGCCATCTAGACGAATATCTTAAAATGCTTAGAAAAACTGAACATCGACTAAAAAACTCGCGAAAATATCATGTTATACTCAGAAAGTTGTCTTGAATCCAAATATGTAAAAATATACAGGGTATTCCATTTAAAAATCGAAAGTTGCCGTCATTTCCGGGTAAACCGGAAATGGTCTCATACCGTTTTTATGTCCAAAAATCCATCCGGTATTGTGGTGAGAGATGATTTATTACTCAATTAGTAATGAAAAAATGAAGCTTAAGAGACAATAATAATAATAATAATAATAATAATAATAATAATAATAATAATAGAACATATCTCGGCAGGATGTCCCGCATTAGCTAATAATGCCTACTTAAACCGTCACAACGCCGTGGCCAAAATTATTCACCAGCAATTAGGCCAAAAGTTCAAGCTTTTACACAATCCGCCGCCATACTACAGATATAATCCAACCCCTGTACTTAAGACTTCAGACTTTTTGCTCTACTGGGATAGACCCATATTAACTGACAGAACCATCGATTACAATAGGCCTGACATAATCTTAATAGATAAAAAGAATGCCGTTGGCACTATCATTGACATAGCGGTCCCCTTACGCCAAAACCTGTCTAGGACTGAAAGCCATAAAATAACAAAATATGAAAACCTCGCTTTGGAGTTAAAATAGTGCCTATAGTGATTTCGACGGACGGAATGGTAACAAAGAATATTACGGCCAACTTAGTCAAATTGAATTTACCAACTTACTTGATATCCGTTATACAGAAAGCCACCATTCTTCAAACAACTCATATTATAAGAAAGTTTTTTAACTCTGAGGGCTGAAATGAATTTTTCCTTCTCAGATGACCACCTGATCCTATTTAAGACCGCAAAGGATAGGTCAAATAATTCCAGTAGTAATGCTGTGAAAGTGAATCATATAATAATAATAATAATAATAATAATAATAATAATAATAATAATAATAATAATAATAATAATAATAATAATAATTTAATAAATAAATACCTATTATTTCTGCTTAGATCATTGTTAAAAAATATTATTTTGGGTATTCAGCAGATAACTTTCAAAGAAAACATTCGTTTCTTTCATATACCTTTGGTGCAAGTCTGACCAAAAATGGAAGATCGACAAGACTCCCCCCTACGAAAAAGATTGTACAATGTTTAAAGGAATTATTCCATCGAAAATATTATATGAAATACTTCAATTATTGGACATGCATGCGGTGAGCGAAATTTTATAACTATTTTCTCTGTGCTTTTTGGTATTTTCTTGACTTTGAAATGTAATAAACGTTTGATTGTGATGTAGTATCCTCTAGGTAGGGCTAGAGATACTTAATATTATATATATTAGCATGATCAGACTTGAATCATCAATATATAGAAAGAGTGGTTGTTTTATTGCTTTTCATGCTGAATCTTGATATGGTAGGTGTATGAAAGATGTCGACAAGTCACCGTAGGGGGGAGTCTTGTCGATCTTCCATTTTTGGTCAGACTTGCACCAAAGGTATATGAAAGAAACGAATGTTTTCTTTGAAAGTTATCTGCTGAATACCCAAAATAATATTTTTTAACAATAATAATAATAATAATAATAATAATAATAAATAATAATAAAAAAAAAGAGAAAAAGGCAGTTATAATAGATATTGCGGTGCCTCTTTCACATAACATCAGAAAGACTGAGATGGAAAAAACTGCCAAGTACGAAAACCTGGCTTACGACCTGAAAAATCAATGGAACCTGCAAAGAGTTGAGATAGTGCCATTTATAATATCCGCCGAAGGCCTTGCAAGTAAAAATTTTACGAGGAATCTAGATAACCTGGGACTGTCAAAAACCATTTCCACAGTGGGACAGCGCGCAGTGCTGCTGCAAACCTGTCACATTGTTCGTAAAGTGTTGCACAGTGGGCCAGAAAATTCGAAAAGCGGCCAAAAATCGATATTCATAAAAGTAATAGCACCGTTAACAGAATTTGCAAGTACTTAGAAAAATAGATAATGCATGTTTTCCCGAAATTCTGAGCAGGTAGAAGGTATTTTGGTTCAGCTATTTGCTCCCAAACACAGACTTTCTTGTAATGTCCGTAAAGATACAAGCGTTCGTTTATTATATTGCCAACTCTCAACCAGTGATTGTGTGTTATAAAGCGTTTGAATCAAAAGTTTAATTGTACAGAAAACTTCCTCAAGGTATGTATTTTCATGTTATATATACATATGAGACAAACTAAAAAGAGTCTATACATATAGATAAAATAAGTATGTAGTTGATTTTATTGAATATTTTATGTTATAATTTAAATTTATGTTGAGCCACAAAAATTTCCAGGCCAGATCCGGCTTGAACTAAAAAACAAAAAGATAGCTTGAACATTCCCTAATAACATATTAAAATTTGATAGGTGCGTTCAAGTGCCTTTTTAAGACATTTCGATTTCGCTTAGGTCTTGTTCATGAATATGCACCAACCGTAACGAATGCATGCATTCTAAAACCGTAACTGCACATTTTATTTTATAATTTAAGATGTAAAATCTACTGATTTCTATTCTATATTTGCGATATTTTATTTGACTTGACAGAGAATCAAGTTAGCCGATAACTAATGCCTATTCTGGTCTTTACTTTAGTTTTGTCTTCAGATTTACATTTATTCCCTTCTGTAGTGGTACCAAATTTTTTTAGAGTGAAAATGGTGGCCAAAAGCCAATTTTTTGACGTCTTGCATGAAAATAATGGTTTAGGTCGTTCAAATCGAACGGAGTATCTATTCAGTTATTTGGTGGTATACTATAAAATCGAGAGTGATGAAGACGCCATGTTAAAATTGAAGAATATCAATTCAAAGTTTTGTAGTATCGCTCACTTGATGCAAGGGGTTGCGGAGCCAACTGTTAAATAACTCTTTATCTTTATAATATCCTTTGAAGTTATAATTAGTATTTATTATCAATAAAATTTGACCTGTTCAAGGAATGTTTAAGAAAAAATTCAGTTCAGTTTCATTCTATTTTACAATCCCTGAGAGAGTCGCCCCTGGGAGTAAATATTTTTTCATATTTTTCTATGGGTTAATTAAGCGGTTTTCGATAACGTTAAACAGGAAAATAAATTAATATACCAATATATACAGTAACAACCCCTAAAAGCAACCCCCGATGGTAAATATATTTACAATTAGTTTTTGTCTTATTCAAATGACTTGCTATAACTTCCAACCGAAAAAAGCTGAAATACACAATTTTTCAGAAAAACAACCCCTAAAAACCACCCCTGAGGACATTTATTTTTTAAATTATTTTTCCCTCATTATATATGTGATTGTTAATCGGCCTATGAGAAAATTAGATTTTTGGCCACTTTTTGAAATTTTCGGCCCACTGTGTGTTGGGCTAAATGGGAGGAGCTGAATTGCTTTCTCATTTGGCGATATAACCGCTACCGGCTTCGGCTGAGAAATTCAAGAAGAAAAAAAAATAACAATAATAGAGACGAGACACCCGTGCTGCCTTACGCTTCGGGGGATATTGAGTCCGTTGTGGGAAATGAGAAGTGTCTAATTTATTGGAACAACTCTTTTCCCACCGTCAGGCTAATACAAGCCAACAAGCCTGACGTAGTACTCCTCGACCATCAACTCAAGACAATGTTTGTCGTGGAGTTCTCGGCTCCCACGGAGAACAGCATTGTCTTGAAGGAGGAGGAAAAACGGACAAAATATCGAGATCTGCTCTTCGAACTCCGCAGACTGTATCCAGACCATACTGTTAAGATAGTGGTACTGATTATAGGAGCCCTCGGTGGAACGAGACACACACTGCTTTCAGAACTTAAGATCATACCGGCATGCCGAAATTCGGCAGAGGTCTTAGCCGGCAGAATGCAGAAGGCCGTCATCCTCGGTTCATTACGTCTGCTCAGGGCACACGATTCCCGGACCCAGTAGTCACTTACCCCACGGGTGTGGGGAGTGGCTGCCGGTACTACCAGCTCCCCTCTGTGAGGGTCGGAGCCACAGAGAAGGGTGACTGGTTTTTAACAAAAAAAAAAAATAATAATAATAATAATAATAATAATAATAAGACAGAAGCTACAGTTGCAGGACTGGCACTTGAGGACGATGCAGAAAGCGGCGCTACTAGGCACAGCAAATATTGTACGCAAGTTTCTGGCACTCAAGTGAACAAATTCTCCCCAACTAACACCCCTGGAGACAACAGCGAGAAGACAAGCCCCCCACATGTCATGAAACATCCATATCTCCAAAATTGTGCGACTTAGCTAGCCTTGGGTAATCGAACCCCGGCTAACTAATGAAAAGAAAAAAGAAAAATATAATGGAATAATAATAATAATAATAATAATAATAATAATAATAATAATAACAAACATAAATTGTGCCGTGTACGCTGCTGCCCAGCGCTTAACTCCGGGTGAGAGGCGGAATACTGCCTCCCCACAGGAGAGAGCGGAGCGGCGTATACAAAAGATGGAAGCCAAGATCCGGTCGGCGAAGCAACACGCATCCCGTATCCAATGTGTGATGGACTATATGGCGACCAATAGGACATTCACGCCTAAAGTTAGGCGCATAGCCGCCAATTTAAGACGCGTCCATCACACACTGAATGGGGCAGTGCTGCGAACCACCAAACAGCACTGCCTTGATCGGATACGGATGCTAGTGACTTGTAAAAAGTCACTAGTGAGGCGGGCGAGGGGGCTGGCGGAAAACAATCTATTCCGCAAAAAGCCCTCGCGCCTTTTCGAACCGCCTCAGCGTGTTGTAGAGAATCCGCCGACTGTAGATCAGGTGGAAAACTTCTGGAAAACGCTCTACGGACAGAAGCTCCCACTCAACAGAGACACTCCAGCCCTGGCACACTTTGAAGCCTTTTGCCAAAGGTTTCAACAACCAAACGTGCTGTGCCAACCGATAACCCCAGAAGAGGTTCGAAGAGCTCTTGAGGGCTCTAAGAACTTTGCTGCTCCAGGTCCCGATGGGATAAATAACTTTTGGTGGAAAAAGTTTTCCAGTACCCACCACCATTTGGCCAGAATTTTTAATTCATGGCTAAATGGGGAGCAGCAAATTCCTTCTTGGGTTGTCGAGGGGCGGACAGTGCTGATCCCGAAGAACGGAGATTTGTCTAACCCAAAAAATTACCGGCCGATAACTTGCTTAAACGCATGCTACAAGTTGTTTACACGCATCTTGTACATGCGGGTGCTCCAAGCAGTTGAACGGGTTTACGAACGGGTATATGAGCAACGAGGGTCAAAGAGAGGTGTCGCTGGCTGCAAGGAGAACCTGCTGATCGACAGATGTATCACGCAGGACTCCGTGCAGTATAAGCGTAACCTCTCTATGGCCTGGATCGACTACCGCAAGGCATTTGATATGACATCCCATGAGCTCATTGTCCACTTGCTCAGATGTCTTGCGGTGCCCGGTCCCGTAGTGAGATGTATCGAAGAACTCATGCCGCTCTGGAGGACTCGCTTTACCATAACATCGGGTAATAGCAGAGTCCAGACAGAGCCGGTATTGTTCAGAAGGGGAGTATTTCAGGGAGATTCCCTAAGCCCCCTTCTGTTTTGCATCTCGCTACTGCCATTATCCGTTTCGCTGCGAAATACCCGTGGCTACAACTGCGGTACCCCCGGCGATAGGAGGCATAAGGTCACCCATCTGTTTTACATGGATGACCTTAAACTTTATGCCTCCGGAGAGAGGGATTTACGCCAGTCCCTCAGGGTGGTACAGGAGTACACGCAGGCTGTCGGTATGGAATTTGGGTTGGACAAGTGTGCACTAGTCCACCTCAAGAGAGGACGATGCGGTGACTACGGAGAGGATGCGCAGCTTGTGGACGGAAGCATCTTACATCACCTAGATGCCGGAGAGTCGTACACTTACTTGGGTGTCGAGCAACGCTCCACCCAAGAAGTGAGTGTAGTAAAAAACGCTCTCCGCGGCAAGTATCAGCACCGACTCCGACAGATCTGGTCTTCAGAACTGTCGGGGAAGAACAAGGTGTCTGCTACCAATATGCTTGCCGTTCCGATCCTCCTCTACTCCTTTGGAGTAATTAAATGGAATCAAGAGGAGCTGCGACAACTCGATGTAGGAACCCGAAAAAAGATGCATCTCTATAGGAGTTTGCATCCTAAATCGTCCGTTCCACGGTTATATCTCCCACGACATCGGGGAGGCCGTGGACTCTTGAGTTTGGAGAGTCTCCATAACAGGATGGTTCTGGATGGAGCCTGTAAGGTCATAAGGAGTTCGGATCCCCTCCTCTGCATGGTCCGAGACCATGAAAGTGCAGGAGTAGGAGCCTTTTTGTTTAAGGCAGCGCGCAGAGCCACCGATGAACTCGGTTTGGTCTTCGACGCTGAGCGGGTTATCACGACTCTGTCACCGAGTTGGAACCTGCTCGGCAAAAAGCCCAAGTCAAAGCTGCTGAAATTGGTTTATTTCTGCAGCTACACTCGGATAAGCCATTGCACGGAGTCTTTTATAAAAATATAGAAGACCGCGGCTTATCCGAAAGGCTGACCTTTGCTTTCTTAAGGTCAGCCGGGCTAAAGTCTGAGACCGAGGGATTCATAATGGCGTGCCAGGATGGTGTATTCAACACACTCGTCTATCGAAGTCGTGTCATGGGTATAGAGGTCCCTGATGTCAGCTGCAGGACCTGCCACAGGGCGCCGGAGACATTAATGCATTTGCTGTCGGCTTGTCCAGTATATACAGTCTCGGCCTATATCCAGAGGCACGACGCAGCATTACGAGTGCTTTATTATCACTTAAGGCACTCGTATGGGATAGACGAGACACCAGTGCTGGCTTACGCTCCGGGGGATATTGAGTCCGTTGTGGGGAATGAGAAGTGTCTAATTTATTGGAACTACTCGTTTCCCACCGTCAGGCAAATACAAGCTAATAAGCCTGACATGGTCCTCCTCGACCACCAACTCAAGACAATGTTTGTCGTGGAGTTCTCGGCTCCCGCGGAGAATAACATTGTCTTGAAGGAGGAGGAAAAACGGACGAAATATCGAGATTTGCTCTTCGAGCTCCGCAGGCTTTACCCTGGCCATACTGTTAAGCTAGTGGTCCTGATCATAGGAGCCCTCGGTGGAACGAGACACACGCTGCTTTCAGACCTAAAGATCATACCGGCATGCCGAAATTCGGCAGAGATCTTAGCCGGCAGGATGCAGAAGGCCATTATCCTCGGCTCATTACGTCTACTCAGGGCACACGATTCTCGGACCCAGTAGTCACTCACCCCACGGACGTGGGGAGTGGCTGCCGGTACTACCAGCTCCCCTCTGTGAGTGTCGGAGCCACAGAGTATAAAGGGTGACCGGCTTTTACGAAAAAAAAAAAAAAAAAAAAAAAAAAAAAAAAAAAAAAAAAAAAAAAAAAATAATAATAATAATAATAATAATAACTCGGAGGGATGAAGCCTTCGCTGCTCTCAGAATTGAAGATCATACCGGCCTGTCAGAATTCGGCAGAATGGTTGGCAGGCCAGATGCAGAAGGCGGTTATCTTGGGGTCCCTTCGTCTACTTAGGGCACACGATTTAGGTATTTGCAGTCACTAACTCCACAGGTCGTGGAGAGTGGCTGCAAGGAATTCGCCGGCGCGGCTACCGTGAGGTGTCGGAGGCCACGGAAGTCCTGTCCGGCAGCGGGCAAACCGAAAAAAAAAAAAAAAAAATAATAATAATAATAATAATAATAATAATAATAATAACAACTGATGCCACTCTGGAGAACCCGCTTCACCATAACATCTGGTGCTCAGCGGGTATCAACAGAGTTGGTAACTTTTAGGAGAGGAGTTTTCCAGGGTGACTCCCTGAGTCCTCTCCTATTTTGCATCTCACTGCTGCCGTTATCTGTCAGGCTCCGCCAAACCCGCGGGTACCAATGTGGCCCACCCAGCAATCGGAGGCATAAGGTCACCCATCTATTTTATATGGATGACCTAAAACTTTATGCCTCCGGAGAGTGCGAACTCCAGAACTCTCTAAGGGTTGTCCAAGAGTATACACCGGCCATTGGCATGGAATTCGGGCTGGACAAGTGTGCAGTCGTCCACCTCAAGAGAGGACGAAGCGGGATATTCCTTGAAGACGCGCAGCTCGCAGACGGAAGCATCCTACGACATCTGGATGCCGGAGAGACCTACACGTACCTGGGTGTGGAACAACATCACATCCAGGACGTGAAACAAATTAAGGATACTCTCCGCGGCAAGTACAGACACCGGCTCCGAAAGATTTGGTCTTCCGAACTTTCGGGGAAGAACAAGGTGTCTGCAACTAATATGCTTGCCGTTCCGATTCTACTCTACTCCTTTGGAGTAGTTAAGTGGACATTAGATGAGCTGCGCCAATTGGATAGGGATACCCGTAAGATGATGCATCTTCACAGGAGCATCCATCCTAGGTCGTCCGTTCCTCGAGTGTACCTCCCACGCCAACGGGGGGGCCGAGGACTCTTGAGACTGGAGTGTGCGCATGGCAGAGTAGCGCTGAGTGTAGCATGCAACGTCCTCAGGAGCTCGGACCCACTCCTGCGGTTTGTGAGAGATCATGAAACTGCAAGAGTTGGCGCATTTTTATTTAAGGCAGCACGTAAGGCCGCAGATGATCTCGGTCTCATATTCGACTTCAGGCGAGGAGGCCGGCGAGGTGCTGAGCTAGAATCAGTAACTGAGCTTGCGCCAAATCGCCTGACAGCCCAAATTAAAGCTGCCGAACAGAGAAATCTGTTCAGGCAGCACGTCGATAAGCCCATGCACGGAGTATTCTATAACAACATAGAGACACTGGGTTTATCGACAAAGCTGACCTTCGCTTTCTTACGGTCAGCAGGGCTAAAGTCGGAGACTGAGGGATTCATTGTGGCCTGCCAAGATGGTGTTATTAACACCTTGGTCTACCGCAGTCGCGTTATGGGTGTGGAGGTCCCTGACATTACCTGTAGGACCTGCCGTCAGGCGCCGGAGTCGCTCATGCACTTACTATCTGCATGTCCGGTATACGCGACTTCGGCCTACATCCATAGGCATAACGCGGCTCTACGAGTGCTGTACTACCATCTTCGGCACTCGTATGAAGTAGACCAAACACCAGTGCTGCCTTACGTCCCCGGAGAGATCGAGTCCGTTGTCGAGAACGAGAAGTGCCGAATATATTGGAACTACTCGTTTCCGACGGTCAGGCAGATACAAGCAAATAAGCCTGACATAGTCCTCCTCGACCATCAAACCAAGGTGATGTATGTCATGGAATTCTCGGCACCTGCCGAAACAAACATCATCTTGAAGGAGGGGGAAAAACGGGCTAAATACCGAGATCTTCGGTATGAGCTCCGAGCGCTATACCCAGACTACTCGGTCAAGATGGTCGTCCTGATAATCGGTGTACTCGGTGGAATAAGACCTACGCTGCTCTCGGAATTAAAGGCCATACCAGCCTGCCAAAAGTCAGCCGAATGGTTGGCAGGCCAAATGCAGAAGGCAGTTATCCTGGGGTCCCTCCGTTTGCTTAGGGCACATGAGTCTGGAATTTACAGTCACTGACCCTGCGGGATGCGAGGAGTGGCTGTGAATAATTCGCTGGCGCTTCTCTCGTGAGAATGTCGGAGACACGGGAGAACTGTCCAGAATCGCGTGCGCGAAAAAAAAAAATAATAATAATAATAATAATAATGCAAAGAACCCGGAACTACGATAAAACCATCCTAAAGACAAACGTAGAAGATGTCTGCAGAAACTGTGGAAGACCAGGAGAAACGATTGAGCATATAACAGCTGGATGCCCGTCTCTAGCTGACACCGCATATTTGTGCAGACACAACCAGATTGCCAAACTAATTCATGCGGAAATGGCTAAGAAATACAAACTAGTGGAAAATCCTCTCCCCCCGTATTACCGCTATACACCTTGCCCGGTATTAGAATCCACCGAGTTTCTTTTATACTGGGATAGACCAATCCTCACAGATAGAACTGTAGACTATAACAGGCCAGACATTGTGCTAATTGAAAAGAAAAATATAAAAGCCACAATCATCGACATAGGCTGCCCACTCACGCATAATCTGGTAAAGACAGAAACAGAAAAAGTGTCAAAATATGAAAATTTAGCCATCGAAGTCAAGCACATCTGGAACCTAGACAGAGTAGAAATAGTCCCTATTGTGATCTCAGTGGAAGGAGTTATGACAAAACAATTAAAGAAAAACATAGAAAAACTGGGTCTGCCAAAATTCCACTACGCTGTCATACAAAAAATAGCAATCCTCCAAACGTGCCACATAACGAGAAAATTCTTAAACGGAACAGGATAAGATGAAGTTCTTCCCTGATTCTAAGGATATACCAGCCTACCAGCTTAGCTGAGATACAGTAGATAATAATAATAATAATAATAATAATAATAATAATAATAATAACCTTTTGTCAAAGGTTTCAACAACCACAGGAAGTGTGCCAACCAATAACTCCAGAAGAGGTTCGAAGAGCTCTCGAGGGCTCTAAGAACTTTGCTGCTCCAGGTCCCGATGGGATAAATAACTTTTGGTGGAAAAAGTTATCGAGCACCCACCACCATTTGGCCAGAATTTTTAATACCTGGCTAAATGGGGAGCAGCAAATTCCTTCTTGGGTGGTTGAAGGGCGGATAGTGCTGATCCTAAGAACGGAGAGTTGTCCAACCCAAGAAACTACCGACCGATAACCTGTTTAAACGCATGTTACAAGGTGTTTACGCGCATCTTGTACATGCGAGTGCTCCACGCAGTTGAACCGGTTTACGCACGGATATATGAGCAACGAGGGTCGAAGAGAGGTGTCGCTGGCTGCAAGGAGAACCTGTTGATTGACAGATGTGTCACGCAGGACTCCGTGCAGTATAAGCGGAACCTCTCCATGGCCTGGATCGACTACCGCAAGGCATTTGATATGACATCACATGAGCTTATTGTTCACTTGCTCCGATGTCTTGCGGTACCCGGTCCCGTAGTGAGATGCATCGAACAACTGATGCCGCTCTGGAGGACTCGCTTTACTATTACATCGGGTAACGATAGAGTCCAGACAGAGTCGGTAACATTCAGAAGGGGAGTATTTCAGGGAGACTCCCTTAGCCCCCTTCTGTTTTGCATCTCACTACTGCCATTATCCGTTTCGCTCCGGAAAACCCGTGGATACAACTGCGGTACCCCCGGCGATAGGAGGCATAAGGTCACCCATCTGTTTTACATGGATGACCTTAAACTTTATGCCTCCGGAGAGAGGGACCTACACCAGTCCCTCAGGGTGATACAGGAGTACACGCAGACTGTCGGTATGGAGGTCGGGCTGGACAAATGTGCACTGCTCCATCTCAAGAGAGGACGATGCGGGAACTACGGAGAGGACGCGCAGCTCGTGGACGGAAGCATCTTACATCATCTAGATGCCGGAGAGTCGTACACTTACTTGGGTGTCGAGCAACGCTCCACCCAAGAAGTGGGTGTAGTGAAAAACGCTCTCCGCGGCAAGTATCAGCACCGACTCAGACAGATCTGGTCCTCAGAACTGTCGGGGAAGAACAAGGTGTCTGCTACCAAAATGCTTGCCGTTCCGATCCTACTCTACTCCTTTGGAGTAGTGAAATGGACTCGAGAGGAGTTGCGTCAACTCGACGTAGGAACCCGCAAGAAGATGCATCTCAATAGAAGTTTGTATCCTAAATCGTCCGTTCCACGGCTATACCTCCCACGACATCGGGGAGGTCGTGGACTCTTGAGTTTGGAGAGTCTCCATAATAGGATGGTACTGGATGGAGCCTGTAAGGTTATCAGGAGTTCGGATCCCCTCCTCTGTATGGTCCGGGACCATGAAAGTGCAGGAATAGGAGCATTTTTGTTTAAGGCAGCACAGAGAGCAGCCGATGAACTTGGTCTCTCCTTCGACGTCGAGCGGGTTAATCCCGACTCTGTCACCGAGTTGGAACCTGCTCGACGAAAAGCCCAAATTAAAGCTGCAGAACACAACATCTTTCTGCAGCTTCACACGGATAAGCCAATGCATGGAGTTTTCTATAAAAATATAGAGAACCTTGGCTTATCCGAAAGGCTGACCTTTGCCTTCTTAAGGTCAGCCGGGCTGAACTCTGAGACCGAGGGATTCATAATGGCTTGCCAGGATGGTGTATTTAACACCCTCGTCTATCGTAGTCGTGTCATGGGTATAGAGGTCCCTGATGTCAGCTGCAGGGCCTGCCGCAGGGCGCCAGAGACTCTTATGCACTTGCTGTCGGCTTGCCCGTCATATGCAGTCTCGGCCTATATCCAAAGGCACGACGGAGCATTACGAGTGCTTTATTACCATTTAAGGCACTCGTATGGGATAGACGAAACACCAGTGCTGCCTTACGCTCCGGGGGATATTGAGTCCGTTGTGGGAAATGAGAAGTGTCTAATTTATTGGAACTACTCTTTTCCCACCGTCAGGCAAATACAAGCCAACAAGCCTGACGTAGTACTCCTCGACCATCAACTCAAGACAATGTTTGTTGTGGAGTTCTCGGCTCCCGCGGAGAACAACATTGTCTTGAAGGAGGAGGAAAAACGAACAAAATATCGAGATCTGCTCTTCGAACTCCGCAGACTGTATCCAGACCATACTGTTAAGATAGTGGTACTGATTATAGGAGCCCTCGGTGGAACGAGACACACACTGCTTTCGGAACTTAAGATCATACCGGCATGCCGAAATTCAGCAGAGGTCTTAGCCGGCAGAATGCAGAAGGCCGTCATCCTCGGTTCATTACGTCTGCCCAGGGCACACGATTCCCGGACCCAGTAGTCACTTACCCCACGGGTGTGGGGAGTGGCTGCCGGTACTACCAGCTCCCCTCTGTGAGGGTCGGAGCCACAGAGAAGGGTGACTGGTTTTTAACAAAAAAAATAAATAATAATAATAATAATAATAATAATAATAATAATAATAATGAGCTCCAAGTGCTATACCCAGACTACTCGGTCAAGATGGTCGTCCTAATAATCGGCGTACTCGGAAGGATGAAGCCTTCGCTGCTCTAAGAATTAAAGATCATACCGGCCTGTCAGAATTCGGCAGAATGGTTGACGGGCCAGATGCAGAAGGCGGTTATCTTGGGGTCCCTTCGTCTACTTAGAGCACACGATTTAGGTATTTGCAGTCACTAACTCCACAGGTTGTGGAAAGTGTCTGTAAGGAATTTGCCGGCGCGGCTACCGTGAGGTGTCGGAGGCCACGGAAGTCCTGTCCGGCAGCGGGCTACCCGAAGAAAATAATAATAATAATAATAATAATAATAATGGAAATGCAAAAGGCAACATTATTATCCACATGCAACATCGTTAGAAATATTTTACAATAAAATAACATCTACATAGTAATACTTACCCTACGTAATTCTTCAGCTTAAACTTGCCGCAAGGCCGTTTATACCTGAAATACCTACCAAGAAAAACCTGTGAACATCGAAATAATAATAATAAATAATAAATAATCAGGAGGTGCTTTCTTACATCTCACTAGCCTTTGGTGAGTATCGACACCACTTACTCCAGCCGCGGGTGCAAAACCCAGACCGACAGCGCTAGCGCACCCGGGAGGGGAAAGAGACTTCCCCTCTGGTGTCGGCCGTAGGCTTGTTAGGCTAACCACCTAACAGGCCGAAATCTTCTGGTTCCAGGCAACAGAAGATAGGCCCCCCACAATCGACCCCATTCGGATGGGGATCACAGGCAAGGTGGTGGGGCCCAACCGGACGGATTGCCTGGCAATGACGACCGCGAGCTACATGGACGCTTCGAGTGGACCGATGAGCTGAGGAATAATCTTCTGCTATGCTACGAAAGCAGTGAGCCCGCGCGAAGGGGATACATGGCGCGAATGCACGCTCTGTGGTGTGCAAGACACCCAGTGCACAGCGCCGTCACGCTGCAAAATCTGCGTGACTATGTATCCCACCTTCGCAGCAGGTGCTACATGAGAGCTGTTCCTCAGCCGGTAAATGAGGCGGTCGAAGAGCCGCTGAATGAACCGGTTGTGGAGGCAGTTCTAGACGTTCCACCAAGACCAGAGGGCCTCAACACCAGAAGGGGGTTGCACTACATCAGACCCCCCAGACCAGAAGACCTAGCCAGAGTGGATGCTGAACTTCGTGAAGCGATACCAGAAGGGGCTGACATCTGGCACATAAATTGTGCCGTATACGCTGCTGCCCAGCGCTTAACTCCGGATGAGAGGCGGAATACTGCCTCCCCACAGGAGAGAGCGGAGCGGCGTATACAAAAGATGGAAGCCAAGATCCGATCGGCGAGGCAACACGCATCCCGTATCCAATGTGTGATGGACTATATGGTGGCCAATAGGACATTCACGCCTAAAGTTAGGCGCATAGCCGCCAATTTAAGATGCGTCCATCACACACTGAATGCGGCAGTGCTGCGAACCACCAAACAGCACTGCCTTGATCGGATACGGATGCTAGTGACTTGTAAAAAGTCACTAGTGAGGCGGGCGAGGGGGCTGGCGGAAAACAATCTATTTCGCAAAAAGCCCTCGCGCCTTTTCGAACCGTCTCAGCGTGTTGTAGAGAATCCGCCGACTGTAGATCAGGTGGAAAACTTCTGGAAAACGCTCTACGGACAGAAGCTCCCACTCAACAGAGACATTCCAGCCCTGGCACACTTTGAAGCCTTTTGCCAAAGGTTTCAACAACCAAACGAGGTGTGCCAACCGATAACCCCAGAAGAGGTTCGAAGAGCCCTTGAGGGCTCTAAGAACTTCGCTGCTCCAGGTCCCGATGGGATAAATAACTTTTGGTGGAAAAAGTTTTCCAGTACCCACCACCATTTGGCTAGAATTTTTAATTCATGGCTAAATGGGGAGCAGCAAATTCCTTCTTGGGTTGTCGAAGGGCGGACAGTGCTGATCCCGAAGAACGGAGATTTGTCTAACCCAAAAAATTACCGGCCGATAACTTGCTTAAACGCATGCTACAAGTTGTTTACACGCATCTTGTACATGCGGATGCTCCAAGCAGTTGAACGGGTTTACGAACGGGTATATGAGCAACGAGGGTCAAAGAGAGGTGTCGCTGGCTGCAAGGAGAACTTTGCTGATCGACAGATGTATCACGCAGGACTCCGTGCAGTATAAGCGTAACTCCACTTGCTCAGATGTCTTGCGGTGCCCGGTCCCGTAGTGAGATGTATCGAAGAACTCATGCCGCTTTGGAGGACTCGCTTTACCATAACATCGGGTAATAGCAGAGTCCAGACAGAGCCGGTATTGTTCAGAAGGGGAGTATTTCAGGGAGATTCCCTAAGCCCCCTTCTGTTTTGCATCTCACTACTACCATTATCCGTTTCGCTTCGAAATACCCGTGGATACAACTGCGGTACCCCCGGCGACAGGAGGCATAAGGTCACCCATCTGTTTTACATGGATGACCTTAAACTTTATGCCTCCGGAGAGAGGGATTTACGCCAGTCCCTCAGGGTGGTACAGGAGTACACGCAGGCTGTCGGCTGAAATTTGGGTTGGACAAGTGTGCACTAGTCCACCTCAAGAGAGGACGATGCGGTGACTACGGAGAGGATGCGCAGCTTGTGGACGGAAGCATCTTACATTATCTAGACGCCGGAGAGTCGTACACTTACTTGGGTGTCGAGCAACGCTCCACCCAAGAGGTGAGTGTAGTAAAAAACGCTCTTCGCAGCAAGTATCAGCACCGACTCCGACAGATCTGGTCTTCAGAACTGTCGGGGAAGAACAAGGTGTTTGCTACCAATATGCTTGCTGTTCCGATCCTTCTCTACTCCTTTGGAGTAATTAAATGGAATCAAGAGGAGCTGCGACAACTCGATGTAGGAACCCGAAAAAAGATGCATCTCTATAGGAGTTTGCACCCTAAATCGTCCGTTCCACGGTTATATCTCCCACGACATCGGGGAGGCCGTGGACTCTTGAGTTTGGAGAGTCTCCATAACAGGATGGTTCTTGATGGAGCCTGTAAGGTCATAAGGAGTTCGGATCCCCTCCTTTGCATGGTCCGAGACCATGAAAGTTCAGGAGTAGGTGCCTTTTTGTTTAAGGCAGCACGCAGAGCCGCCGATGAACTCGGTCTGGTTTTCGACGCTGAGCGGGTTAATCACGACTCTGTCACCGAGTTGGAACCTGCTCGGCAAAAAGCCCAAGTCAAAGCTGCTGAAATTGATCTATTTCTGCGGCTACACTCGGATAAGCCATTGCACGGAGTCTCCTATAAAAATATAGAAGACCGCTGCTTATCCGAAAGGCTGACCTTTGCTTTCTTAAGGTCAGCCGGGCTGAAGTCTGAGACCGAGGGATTCATAATGGCGTGCCAGGATGGTGTAATCAACACACTCGTCTATCGAAGTCGTGTCATGGGCATCGAGGTCCCTGATGTCAGCTGTAGAACCTGCCACAGGGCGCCGGAGATATTAATGCATTTGCTGTCGGCTTGTCCAGTATATACAGTCTCGGCCTATATCCAGAGGCACGACGCAGCATTACGAGTGCTTCATTATCACTTAAGGCACTCGTATGGGATAGTCGAGACACCAGTGCTGCCTTACGCTCCGGGGGATATTGAGTCCGTTGTGGGAAATGAGAAGTGTCTAATTTATTGGAACTACTCGTTTTCCACCGTCAGGCAAATACAAGCCAACAAGCCTGACGGTCCTCCTCGACCATCAACTCAAGACAATGTTCGACGTGGAGTTCTCGGCTCCCGCGGAAAACAACATTGTCTTGAAGGAGGAAGAAAAACGGACAAAATATCGAGATTTGCTCTTCGAACTCCACAGACTCTATCCAGATCATACCGTTAAGATAGTGGTACTGATTATAGGAGCCCTCGGTGGAACGAAACATACACTGCTTTCGGAACTGAAGATCATACCGGCATGCCGAAATTCGGCAGAGGTCTTAGCCGGCAGAATGCAGAAGGCCGTCATCCTCGGTTCATTACGTCTGCTCAGGGCACACGATTCTCGAACCCAGTAGTCACTTACCCCACGGGCGTGGGGAGTGGCTGCCGGTACTACCAGCTCCCCTGTGTGAGGATCGGAGCCACAGAGTAGGGTGACTGGCTTTTATTAAATAATAATAATAATATCTTTATTTACCATAAAAATAAAACATACATGGTAAATAGGTACCATTTCACCTAGATGTTGCTCTTCCAATGCAAGATTGGTAGACTTTAAGGTGGCCTAATAACTCACAATCCCCACCAAAAAAATGGCATTAGCCAATGAACAGCTGGCATGAGATCACATCAGATGCAGAGCCTTTTCAAAATATTGTAAGAATTTGTGTAATGTTAATTAAGCAAAGAACTCGTAACTGGAACGGGCTCGCAATAACCCGCTTTTGAGGTCGGTGGTAATTATCCTCGCATTTTGAGTCACTGTTCTGCATGCTGGTAATGTGGATAAGTTGTAGAATGTAACACTACAGGTCATAGTAACGTCAGACCATATTTCGGGTCAGTACGGACGGTTCTTCTAGAGTGAGATAACTGCGCCGCTACTACGCGTTCAAAGAACAAAGATAGTCTGACCTTTCACCCCCGCACTGACTTCTTCGCCTGAAAGCTGTATATTAAGGAACCTCATAGTCTACCAATCTTGCTTCCAATGGCCCTAACAAAGAGGAAGTAATCTACAACTTAAACAAAGTAGAATAAAATAATATAAGAATAAAAGAACAGAAGTGTGCTACGATGTGACGCCACTGGTGCAGGGGAGGGAGATCAATCAGAACAATTTAAGGTAGAAATTTTGTTATTAAAATGGTGCATGCAGGGAAGGGTACCTTGATTTTATATGGCAATATTTTGATCGGCAAGCAGCATACTTTTTATTTTGCAATTAAATGTTTTCGCAGATAACTTGTTTATGTTTGGATCCAGCCTGTTCCACATATGGATTGCATTATATGTGAATGACTTTTGGTAAGCAGAGGATTTGTGTTTCGGTATTCTTAAATCTTGCATAGCCTTGTATTTTGATCATAATTATGGACTAAGAACTGGCTCCGTAGGTAGGGGGGCTCAGCAGTAGTCGTCACTTTATAAATGAGTCCGTAAATGTGTGATATACGTCTAATGAAGTTGTTATAACTATATCATCATAATCAATGATTCAGAGTACAAGACTATTGCATAAGCGATATTTGGCAGTAGGTGACATGAAAGTTTTATATGGTTACAAATCTTTTAAACGACTAAATGCCAATCTTACTCTATTCGAAATATGCGATTGAGAAGTGAGCGCATCATCCATGACTACACCTAGATTTTTTGCTTCGCTTAATTTAGATATCTCATCATTACCAATCTTAACAACAAAATCAGACAGTTTATCCCTGGAATATTTTGAGCCTGCTATCAATAAAATAGATTTAGATGCATTAATTTTTAAGTTATGAAAGGAAAATTTTTGAATTTTTTGTAAATCTGTCGAAATATTTTCTTGTGCAACTACTTTATTGCTTGGGCAAACATCGAGAGTTAACTGGGAATCATCTGCATACTGCATTACATTAGAATATTGAATTTCATCATTCATGTCTGTGACGTATATTAAAAACCGCTGCCCAAGGAATCACTACTTCCACATCCAGATTCTCTATCCAAGTCACTCACAACGAAAAAACTTTGTATGTGAAAATAATTGTTTATGGAACTTTAATAATATAATATTTGAAATCCTCTACCCCAAAAACCCATAAAACGATACCCCACATCGGTAGTGGGGTGGGGGTGGTAGTGGGGTGGATGAAGTGAAAAAATATTTTGAGGTTTCTGGTTCCTGTACATACACTAAATCACAATTTTTTTTCATCCCCTTTAATAAGGAGGTGGGGGTGGTAATGGGGGTGGCTAATGCCAAAATTTTTTTGTGACCTTAGCTTCTTTTGTATATACTAAATACCAATTTCATGGACTCGTACCTGCTTGATTTACCCCAAATTTACCCCAATTTACCCCCCAACCCTTCGACGGAACAAGATGAAAATATAATCTAGTTCTAGATCTCGTTAAAGTACATATGTGTACCAAATTTCAAGTCAATATCTTAAACGGTTCCAGAGTAAACGTGCGCACAAAAAAAAAGTTACAGACAGACCGACAGACAGACAGAAAATTTTTTTTCGCTCAAACTTAAAATCTCGACGTTTCATGACATTTTAAGCCTATTTGGACAATAAAACTTTTTAAAAAATTTTTTGTCGTTACTATACTTCCACTGGACGTGGAAGTAAAATAGCAGGGGCCATAAAATGGACCCTTGAGGTACCCCTTGATATAGTGGTACAAATGTGAATTTAATAATTTTGTTATCTATTGCTACAGCTACACATTGTTCCCTGCTGGTTAAGTAAGATTTAGAGAAATTAATTCAATCATTAGAAAAACCGAAATAATGCAATTTAAGGAGTAAAATAAGTGGATTCAATGTATCAAAGGCTTTGCTAAAATCGAGTAGAACTAAACAAGTTGCTTTATTGTTATCTATGTTTTGACAAATATAATCGAATACTTTTATAAGTGTAGTGGAAGGTGCTATGATTTTTTCGAAATCCCGATTGTGTTGAGGTCAGATAATTTTCATTGAAATAACGGAAAATTTGGTTGTGAATGTGTCTTTCTAAAATTTTAGAAACTGCAGATAAAATACTAATAGGTCTGAGATCTTTTAATTCTGTAGGATTAGTTATTTTTGCGAGGGGCTTAACTATTGCCTTTTTTCAGCAGTTGGGAAATACGCCATCGAGAATGCAGCTATTTAAAATATTTATGAGATTGTCAATACAAAATGGCAAACAGAGTTTAAGATCTTTCATGGAGATACCATTAGCGCCAACACTGCAAGTTCTAATATTATGTTATAAACATCATTCCTTGTTAATAATTTGATATTAAATTTACTTTTATTATTATGATGTGAATTAGAATTGTAAAAAAATATTTTTTCATTTGAAGGATCTTTGTCGGGGGTTACGGAAGATATAAAATAATTATTATTTTTTTCCGGATCAGCAAGCTCATTTGAAATGTTATTATTGGTTTTATTTTTTGTTAAACTTAGTTTGTTTACCTCTGACCGAAATAATTTACCATCCTTATTTCTAGACAATGCTTCAAAATAAGCAGACTTTTCCCGCTTTATGGCATTGTTTGTGTAATTACTTACACATCCAGTGGAAGTATAGTAACGACAAAAAAATTTTAAAAAATTTTTATTGTTCAAAGAGGCTTAAAATGTCACGAAACGTCGAGATTTTAAGTTCGAGCGAAAAAAAAATTTCTGTCTGTCGGTCTGTCGGTCTGTCTGTCGGTCTGTCTGTCGGTCTGTCTGTCTGTAACTTTTTTTGTGCGCACGTTTACTCTGGAACCGTTTGAGATATTGACTTGAAATTTGGTACACATATGTACTTTAACGAGATCTAGAACTAGATTATACTTTCATCTTGTTCCGTCGAAGGGTTGGGGGGTAAATTGGGGTACATTTGGGGAAAATAGGTAAATCAAGCGGATAAGAGTCCATAAAGAGTCCATAAAATTGCTATTTAGTATATACAAGAGAAGCTAAGGTCTCAATTAAAGGGGATGAAAAAAAAATGTGATTTAGTGTGTGTACAAGAACCAGAAACCTCAAAATGTTTTTTTTTACTTCATCCACCCCCACTACCACCCCCTATCACCTATTTCCACATAAAACATTTTTTCGTTGTGAGTGACTTGGAAAAAAATCTGGATGTGGAAGTAGTGATTCCTTGGGCAGCGGTTTTTTTAGTTGTTTATAGTAATCTAGACTCTGGGGACTTTTGTTTTTTAAATATTTTATTTTAGCTTTATCCCTCATTTTCATAAGAAGCTTAATATTATCAGTAACCCATGGTGTAAAAGGTTTTTCTTTAATTTATTTATGTTTTAGTGGAGCATTGTCTATTTAATAAACATTGAACATTGTTACTGAAAATATTCAGCTTCTCATTCACATCTCTTACATAATACATATTTTAGTTCAGATTTAATTTTGGGTATTTTGACCACGGAAAAAATTAAGTTATGATCAAATATATTATCTGAAATGGGCACTGAATTGGATTCTAAGACTTCTATACCATTGTTCATTATAATAAGATCGATTAATGTTGATTTACCCAAATTCAGATTAATTCTAGTTGGCAAGTTAATGATTTGATTAAAGTCAAATGAATTTAAAATAAATTTAAAATTATCACTGTTAAATGATTTTTTAGACAAATCGATGGTAACTGATGTACTAATAAAGTTCTCAAATTGTCTGTGAAATTTATGAATATTAGAATGCAGTTCACGATAAGATTTTCTTATTATCTATGATACATTCAATAAATAAGCTTTCAAAATTGAACAAATCAATTATCAAATTAAGAGTGGAATATTTATAGCCATTTTTTATGTACATACCAACTCCTCCGCTACGTCTAGTAAGTCTATCTTGACGAATGAATTTATAACCAGGCAGTTGGTAAGTTGAATCAGAAATGTTTGGAGTTAACCAGGTCTCGGAAAGTGCCAAGAAATCGAAACTATAGTCATTCACATAATTTGCAAGCTCATCAAATCCAGTATTCATAGTCTAACATTTAAATGTGCCAATGTTAAATTTTGAGCGTTATTGGTAATTTCGTTAGCCAATGAAGAACCCCCCTGCTGCACCTGACTACTTACTGTGGTATTTAAATTCTCCATCAATCTTCACGATCCCCCGAACACCATACAACCAGCAGCACAACCTATCTAACAAAAAAGCACACTAATTTAAAAGACTTGAATAAAACTTAATTACAATAAAAAGTACAAACTCTAAGGCCCGGTACTCTCATCTTCCGTTAAATTTATTCTCCAGATAATTTCCTTGGATACATTTGTGTCAATAATTGTTTCCATGGGATCTATCTATAGAATAGACTTAACTGGAGATGAAAAAATACCGGACCTAAATGGAAATATTTTTTTTAGGTATAAATTAAAACAAACACCTTGGACATAAAAAAGGAGCATCCCAGTATACATAAGACGTAATGCTGAACAAATCTAGAATTTTGAATTACGTAAAAAAAAACAAAAATTTTTAAGTAGGCGAAAATTAAAAGTGCCAAATGTTACAATATAATCCTCAATTTAAGCCTAGAATTTTAATTGCCTGCAAACAAGTAAAATAATTTTAATAATTATGTATAAAAAACAACATTCTAATAACCGTAAACGAAATCATATCTACACTGAAAACAAAAGGAATCATAATAATAAGTATTCTATTTATATTATATTTATAACATTCTTGCGTTTTTATAGTAGAAAATTTTTATAGTAGGTAGAATAAATTCATGTAGCAAAATTTCGTCTGGCACGACCGTTTTTTAATAAATATAATAGTCATTTATAATAGTAAAAAACCAAGTCAAAAAAGTCAAGCAACAAAAGAACTAATGGTGTTTTAAATTAAATTGTCTAATAAATATATTATAATTCTATAGAAGATGGCTCGTCCAGTGAATTAACACATATTTTTTCATTACCGCGAAGTACAAAGGTTCTACCAATTATTTTTAAATTTCATTCCGGCTTACTTAAATAAAGAGAGAGTGGTGTTAGGGCAGGAACTCGAGCAACACGGTTTTTGTACCTTTCAGTTTTTTCTTCTGATAAAACACCTCATTTCTTTTCCACCGCTGCACAAATTCAAGGACAATTGGCCGGTTTTTACCATCTTTAATCTCGCCTTTACGATACGCCCAGCTAATGTCACTTTTCTTAATATTTGGTATCTTTTGTAGTACCTATATTACTTACAACATCATCAATGAGATTTGATTTTTCTTTTCCGCAACACCATGTATGATAATTCTTCTGCCGACTATATTGTTGTAGGCTAACTTAGAAACACCTTCCATATCTTGCAGACTTTTTTTAACTTGCAACAACTTATCATTTACCTTATACGCAAAGGCAGTAAATCTTTCCATTAGACTATCAGCAGTTGTATTACTAGTAGTGGTTTCTCGTTCATTAGCTTGGACCTTTAGCGATTTAAATTCATCTTTGAATAACTAAATTGTACATTGAATGCACCTACCAAGTTAGCAACTATTCTTCGTACATTCAGATATATCAGTCTTGTAGACCACCAAATTCTCTACAATTTAGTGCTCTGCAATTTTGCAATTACATATTTTTACATCCGATCAATAGTAAACGTGATATTTTGAAAAAAACTATTTTACAAATAAATTGAAATAAAAATTATAGCAAATTTAATGCTCTACAAATTTGCAATTACATATTTTTGTGTTCGGTCTAGATGTCTTGCTACTAATAATATCATTTGATTGGTACAATGATTTCAAAAAATTGACTTTCTTAATCTATCACGTTAATGAGTAAGATAATCGGTAAAAATTTTTCGAGATCGTAGTTATCTTGATACAGTAAATTGAGAGTTTGTTACCTGATTAAATCCCGAGCTTTTAAGCGTGAGGGATTTAATCGATGACAATAAATTGTCTAATTTATATGAAGTATATTACTTTGGACAACATAGCTCGAAAAGAAATTTGTAGTTAAAATTAAAAGTGGTATTTGAAGGAAGTGTTTTTCAAAACAATTCATTGAATATGTATAACATAACTTTAATGTTTAAATTTTTTTTGATAGACAAAAGCATTCGACATAAATTTCAAAGTTCACTGAATTCACGATGATTTAAATATAATGTAATAAATGACAGTTGTTATGACAACTAAATAACGAAAGAGCATGTTGGAACCATAGATACTGTAACATATAGACTGCCGCTGAGTAGTTCTTACTGTAAAGAGTTACTCAGGCTTGTTTAGGCAAATCAGATGACGCGACACCTGCAAGAAACTGAACACTGACGCTAGATAAGGATATATTAACACATTTTTATTACTCATGCTTCTTGTAAATTATTTTTTATTCGTTGTAAGAGCAACATGAAATAAAATTTAATTCTTTGTGTGTAACGAAAATTGTTTTTAAAAATGGGCTAGTAACTTATCTGCCGCAGTCGGTAGGACAGTAAAGGGCAATTTGAGTGAATATCAAACGTGCACTGGTGAACAAAAATCGTCCTAGGAGTTCCATCTGTTTCTACAGAGAATTCACTATTTTGAACCAACAATCATCCAAGTCCGAAGAAGGAAACAAGAAATTATACACCACTGATAGAGGACAATCATCGCCAAAACCAGCTATAAGTCCTATGGGAAGAACGAATAGTTGGAACCTAAAGGCAGTAGTATTAATGAATTTATTTTATAAGAAAAATATGCCTCACGTTGCCATCACAGGATTAATGTAAGTACTCACTTTTTTTAATTCTCATTTTCTTTGCAAATATAATATATTATCATAGTATAGTTGCAGTTGTAATCTTTGACTTATGCGTCAGTTCTAAATTTGCATGTTCTATTCTGATATTTGCCATTTAGTGAATCAAATAAACAATTTAAGTGTAGCCAGTAATACAACAAAGTCAAATAAATTGTACAATTCCAAATCCCAGTGAAGCACTGGGACCGAGATCGGCATCTACATCGCCACCATTACCAGTAAATTATCAACTCTTAAAACTCTATATAGACACTATTTCAAATTACGACGGCAACCCTCACAGTTAGAAATATTTATTGATAATTGTGAAAATTTGCTTACTACCTTTTTCGATCTTAATAACCAACCTATTAACAATTTCATTTTGCGAACTATTATCGGCAAACGAACGGGCAGAGTCTTAGTCTCGAATTGACTTAAGATCATGGACGGAAATTTAAAAATTTTTAAATATTTTTTTTTGACTGTTTAGTTCAGGATCTTATCGTTTTGCATCCACAAAAGAATGAAACACCTTACAACTTTGGTATGAGATGTCAAGATGCTATGAATTTAATTATTTCAAAATTAAATAGTCTAGTAATGACTACTACCGAAAAAATTGTTATCACGAACATTAAAATCACGATGAGTTAGAATTAAGAACATTTGTTAAGAGCCTCCCTGGTTAAGTCCAAAGTAACATAATTTACGCAACCCGGATAGTTTAGAAAAAGTTATGGGCTATATTCGCAACAGATAACAAACTCACTAAATACTCAAAATTAATTTAGGCCTTTAGAACGTTTAGCTCCTTTTCAATTCAACAGTACGTTCCAAAATCAGTACAAACCGCCTTTAAATTTTGGCGCGTATAATTTCCAACCAACGCCTAGTTTTCCACAGTTGCAAGCCTCTCGACCAAATTATATGCACCTTCAACAAAATTTCACGTGCAATTAACGCCCAACTAAATTCAGTACAAAGGCAATCATTTTTATTACAAATATCAAGTCAATTCGTCCCGAATCAAAAACCTCAAAATTTTAATCGAAATTTGAATCAACCATTTAATACCCCATCTCAGAGAATTAATAAAAATTTCAAACCAGAATCGATGGACACTTCATCCGTCAATTCTCGAATCCCCCAAATTCAAATTTCTCTCTTAATGCACTATTTACACAAAGAATAAACGAGAATGACCACTTCGAAAACCCTTTTGAATCTCAAGCAAACTTCCTCAACGCTCATTACCATGAGAACCTCCCAAGTCCCTTTGAACTTGGGCCATTCAGATTACTCGGCTGGAAAACCACAATACTCAATGAGAGCTGCTTAGAATGAATATTCATACGGATAACAATTCGGAAATTTTGATGGTCAAGAACCTGACTATATGTCATTCAGCAAAATCAAAGTCAAATCGAAGCGCAAAATTCTTGCGATCAAGGGCGGATCTGGGCCTTGAGCTTGGGGGTGAAAATAACCAAAATGCTTTTCCTCGAAAATTAAAATTGATGAGGGGGAGGAGAAAATCACAAAAGAAAATTTCTAGTATAGAAAAAAAGATTATAAACACAACTAAATATGAAAATACTGAAAAATATAAAATAAAATAATAAAGATTATGAAGTTTTAAAACGAAAGTTGATGGTTTACAGGATCTTGAAATGATTGAAATCTTGGTATTATTAGAATTGGTAATTACCCCTCCCTCCCATAAATCCGCTCTTGCTTGCGATGCGAATTTTCAACAAGATACGAGTACACACAACCAGACGTAATTCAGTTAAATTTTACTAAGGCTAACTTACCATATATTTTTATTCCCCAACTAAACGCAAATTTTCTTATTGACATAGGTAGCACCAAAGTTTAATAGACCCGGAATTAGCATACAAATTTTACAGAAAATTCATTTATAAAGAAAAATTCAATATTCAAACGGCCCATAACATTATAGTCCGGGAGGCTATTTTGGAGCTAGTCGTTGCATTAAGGCTGGTTTTTATTTATACAGTGCGTGTAACTGCGGACTGGGCATATACTTCCACGTAGCGCGAGAGATATGACAACCCAAGTAACAGCAAACTCGCCCGTCGGGCGGCATAGATTAAAGAGTCGGCGCTAGACCACTAAAGTATCCCCGTTCTCAGTTATTTCATTTCAGCCAGCTGGCACACGGGATGTTGCAATTCTTACTCCCTATGCCCAGCCCGCCCCTACACACACTGTATAATAGTTTATTACATACACATAAACGAAACGGCGGTCAGCTGCTCAAGTAACGGTGGAGGGAGGTGCTGGAGCGCCTCACACGCGTAAAAAATTTATTGAAATAAAAACATACCATCAAAGTTGAAACTTTAATTATGTTAAAAAGTGATAAAAACTCATAGTCAGCTGTTAAAATGGCGATGGATAATACGTCCGCTGCTCATATAAACATGTTGATTAAATGTTTCAATTTTAGTAATTCCATCGGGGTTGAAATTTTGTTGTATAACAATATGTATAATGTATTTGACGAAAAATTGAGTCAGCTGATGGTAAAAGCGAGAAAGGCCATCAGCTGATGCTGTATTTCGCGGCTAGCATGCGGCGTACGGGCCATATGTATCGAGCACCGCGCATTGTTTTCATGACAAAAGCTGACAGCTTTTCCCTTGTGAGAGGCCCAGCTGATCATTATTTTTATTCAATGTACTTAACACTGTATTATATATTTGAATAACAGTTTTTTCCTATTTAACTAATATAAAACTTTCACGCTTAAAAATACCTTGAATTAGATAAGTTAATATAATGAGAGAAAAATACATTATTTAAAAATCAATGAAGGGGAACTTTTATTTAGATTACTTTAATACAATTTATTTATTATTGCGCATCGTTTGATATCAGACTTTCAATGTCTCTCTCTTCGCTATCTTCTTCGTCATTGACGTCATAGGAATCGAACGCTTCTATCTCCTTCACTATTTCTTCCTCCTCATTATCTGTAAATAAAATATGATATTCATGAAAAATTGCAGCTTTAGTTAATTAATATTATGTAGTTGTTTATAAACGCACAAATTGTAGTACTAAAACAAAAACAAATGATTTCTTTTGAAATTAAAGAACACAGATTTTGTACCATAATTTACATTCTTTTTAAGTTTTATAAAATGCAAATATTGTATAAAAATTATTATTACTTAAAATAACATAAAATAATAATTTTTTAATACCTTCACTATTATCTGCAATTGGATCAAGTGTAATTTCAGAAATGGTCGATGGCAATTGTTCGTCTTCGAACCATTTGAAAAAATATTTGTTTTCCTTTTCTTTCCAACCATATTAATCCACAACAAATTGACTTGGAATTTTACAAAAAGCATGTGCCCAGAGATTCGCATTAAAAAATGTCCTTAAAAAATGCTGTTGCAATTCGGACTGGCAAAGTGGTAATAATGATCCGTCGATATTGTTTTTTGACAGCCGAAATACATTATCATTTTCTATTACTTTGTATGCTTTCATGAAAGTCGCCAAACGTGTTTTATTAATTTCGGTATACTATCTCATATGGTGTATATTCAAGCTATTTTTAAGCGCGAAAGTTTTCTATTAATTAAATAGAAAAAATTCATAAATACAGTATTACATACATTGAATAAAAGTAATGATCAGCTGGGTCTGTCATAAGAGAAAAGCTGTCAGATTTTGTTATGAAAACAATGCGCGATGCTCCATACATATATAATATATGGCCCTCACGCTAGAAGGGAATTACAGAATTAAGGTTTTTGGCCTCAGCTAACGATTTTTCCCCCCTTCTACCATTAGCTCACTCAAGTTTTCGTCAAATACATTATAAATAATAATAATAATAATAATAAAAATATTTATTTTTCCAGTAGACCATGAAACATAGTATAGGAAACGTCAAAACATTACAGATTAAAAAAAATCACAAAATTGCAATATTTCATGTAAATACATATAAGATAAAGGTATTTTTCTACACCTATTTAATTATATGACAATTACTAGCATTTTTTTGGTGAAAAATCGTACCTATAATTCACTGTAGTGAATTATCGATTCATAATTCACTGCATCCGGCTAATCAAATACAAATTAAAAAATCATTGTTTCGCTGATCCAATGATATTTTAAATCGACCGCGATCAACTCTTGCTGCTGCGGCTGACAATCAACTCGCGTGACAGTGACAAGTCTACCGCCGTACCGCCATATTGTTTGTTTACGTTTTCGACTTATTACGAATTGGTACCGATTAATGCTATCAATTTTCAGTCTAATTAATTTGTTTAATAGGTGTAGAAAAAGCATAGTATTACATTCGCGATTATGGCCATTATTCACTCAGATGATTTGCGCCACTCGCCTACGGCTCGTGGGCTCAAACGTCATCTTCGTGAATAATGGCTATCATAATCGCTCATATAATAATATACTAAGTATAAAATATAAAAGCATAAAAGTATAAAGTGAAGTCAATGAGATAAACATTAAAAACATATTTTGAAGAGATTATTGAAGGAAATATGAAACAAAGAGTACGAATATAAAATTAAAGTAAAACCGTTAAAAACATATGACATGTGTAATGTACGTTGAGTTAAAACTACTATTGCAAATATTCTTGAACACTATAAAAACAATTTTCAAGGAGAAATAATTTAAGTTTATTTTTGAATAACTTGATGTTTTCCATATTTATATTTCTGGCATTAATTTGTTAAATAATTTAATTCCTACATACATAGGACTTTTCTCATATAAAGACAAACAAAGACAAACCATGTGCAGGAATTGACAACATAAAACTTTTTTTCGATAGCACTTACCACAACGGCGCTATTTCCCGAAAAGCGTCGCGCCGCAGAGTTTTCACCCCCACCACCCCTCGAGCGGCAACCCCTCGAAATCGCTCAGGTGTACTATCGGGGGACCTATATCTACCATTCCACCCAATTTCATTTCTTTCCGACCTCTTGCGAATAGAAACCCCCCATTGTTTGGCCTATTACGAAAATTTTAGATAAATTGGGGAAAGCAAATTATTTTTCTATATACTCTTGATTTGACCAGCCGGTTTCATCAAATTGGGGTAGATCCCAACGATATGTAGAAAACCGCATTTTCTACCGAAGGTGGACACTATGAATTTAAGCGAATGCCGTTTGGGCTTAAAAATGCCCCTGCGACATTCCAAAGGGTAATGGATAAAAGCTTTTTAGGGCTTTTAGGCTACTATAGGCGCTTTATATGTGACTCTACCAAAATTACAAAACCCATGATTAAATGAAAAAGAATGCTAAAATAATATATGATAAAGAATTTGTAGAATGCTTCAAAATTTGCAAAGACATACTAACTAATGACCCAGTTTTACAATATTCGGACTTCAATAGACATTTTATTCTCACGACCGATGCTAGCAACGTGACATTGGGGATAGTTTTATCTCGGGGGGGGGACACCCCATGACAAACCGATTGCTTACGCTTCACGGACCTTGAACGAAACGGAACAAAGGTACAGTATGGTAGAGAAAGAACTACTGGCCTTAGTTTGGGCATGTAAATATTTTAGACCGTACTTTCTTGGCAGGAGATTCACAATTTACACCTTCCATCGCCCACTAGTTTGGCTTTTTAATCTTAAAGAACCAAACTCAAAATCAGTACGTTGGCGTCTCAAATGAGAGGAATTTTACTATAATATCGTTTATAAGGTGAATTAAACAACAACGCCGACACGCTTTCGCGCTGTGACGATTAATGCATTGGAAAATGAATCCATAATAAATAACCCCGGCGAAGTTAACGACGACATCCTCGAATACTTAAAGTCATTTGCTGAAGACTCCGTTGAAATCCAACTAAACCAAAATTCAGAATCCGATGCACCCCAAATCATTCAAGGTATACAATTACGGCCACCGAACAACGGAACTTTACATACACTACATTCTTGCAGTAACAAAACCGTAAATAAAGTCATTCCAATCCTATACGAAATTATTACTAACAAACATAATCAAATTATAATTAAATGGAATGTTCATAACCGACTCGAAGTCTCCAACGACTTTAACAACCTAAAAATATTAGAAGTAAAAATTCCAAAGTCAAATGAACAACTCGTATTTGAATTTCTCAGAGATTATACTACTTCGGAAAAGCCGGTTTATTTATATTTTTATCTCGACGTGCACTATTCAATCTTTAACAAAGTATCCCAGATTTAAACGGACATACTCTAGTGGAAGGTAGAGCATACTCAGCTGAGTTCAAAACACCCCTATACTTACCGTTGAATGTTAACCGTTTTTGAGTTACGTTTTATGGTTTTTGACCAGAACTTTAGTCCGCCATATTTTTGAAATGACTGCCCATATTTAGATAAAATTTGGTATACATATTATACTCTTTTAGGTTAATGAATAGCTTAAGTGATTTTTTAAAAATTTCAGGACCGACCTCCATTTTTTTAATATGGCTCTTAGGGTCATTAACATCATTTTTTTGGTAAATTTTAGTAAACATTTAAAAAGTTTATGGACCAGTTTATAAAATAATGTTATAATATTTGATAGCACGTTTATGGTTATTCTTGAATAAATTTTCAAAAGTATTGAAATACCAAATTTGACACTCTACAAATAACACAATCCAGTTGCTAACATCATTATTTTATTAATTTTATCTAAATACCCCGCAGAAGAGGTTGTTATTTGTTTTTGTTGTGACATTCAGTGTTTCTAAGCTTTTTTTAGTTTAAATTTCATCCAAAATAATACACATTCAATTTTTTCATGAAAGAAAAGTAATGTTAGTGAAGACGCTGGAATTAACAAGCACAATTTAAAAAAAATATTAAACACCTTTTGAGAATTACTTGAAAATATTAAAGGCAAAAGTTTGCAATTTTATTTTGACAAAATAAATTTATTTAGAACTTTAAATAATTGAACAAAAAAATTAAAGACGGTACAAATAATTAAAACTATAACTGGTTTTCAAAATGAATGCCCCCAGCGTCAATACATTTTCGAGAACGTTTTAATATGTTTTTCACTTTATCAATCACTTCCGGGTTGTTTCTAATGTTATCACACAGTAATAATTCTTTCTAGAAGCTGTTCTCGTGTATTGAACTCTTCATTGTACAGCTCTGACTTGAGATGACCCCATAAAAAATAATCTAGAGGTGTAAGATCAGGAGACCTCGGTGGCCAGTTTACCGGGCCTCAGCGACCAATCCATCTGTTGATGTAATGCTGGTTCAGATGATCCCGGACCGGTACAGAAAAAATCGAAGAACCATCGTGCTGAAACCACAAACCCCTAGTATTGATGCCTTCTAATAAATCTGGCAAGATATCTCTAAGAAAGTTTAAGTAAACTTCACCAGTTAGCCTTTCTTCAAAAATGTGGAGCCCCATTAGATGATTATTGTAAATACCACACCACGCATTAATATTAAATCTGTATTGGGAATATTTGTGAATCACTGCATGTGGATTTTCGGTTACCCAAACATGCTGATTTCTACAGTTAATTCCGTCATGTGTGAATTGGGCTTCATCCGTGAATAGAACTCTCGATATTGTTCTTCTGTGAACCAAAATTCACCAACAAAATGTTAAGCGGGGAACGTCGTCGCCGTCTTCTAGACGTTGAACTGTTTCAACATGAAATGGATACAAATTTTTCTTCTTTAATGTTCGCCATACTCTTGTCTTAGGTACTGCTAACTCATTACTTATTTTTCTAACACTTTTGGACGGTGAGACGTTAGGTGGGTATGGGACCGGACCTACACGAGATCACCGAAGTGCAGCAACGTAGCGCGCGGTGAGGACTTGGATGGGTGATCGGTCCTGGCTCCCGATCGGACCATCTAAGGGGCACCGCGCAGCGAAACAACAGTTGCTAGGGCTATACAGGGTGAGCATGTAGAAGAACGCACTACCGGGCGTCAAAATGACGCGACACCAATTTATTTCTCAGGGGGCGCCAGTCGCGTATTACCCCGTTCTTCTACCTCCCAGGCGGGTTCGAGATAAGATGACTTCGGTAGCCGAAAAGCGGGACCAAGGCTGCACTACCACAGATCGGAAACTACGCTCTCTCTGGACCCGAATTCCCTCGTTAGGGGTTTAGGCACCTCTTAATTTCCTGAATTTTTGCATAAAAAAAATCCCAACCGAAGAATTTCTCTGCGGAGGGATTAGTTTTGGTACGCGAAAATCGCGTTTTGGTCCATTAATAACGGAATATATTTCTCAAAAAACGCATAAAAAAATCCCTATCGAACCTCCGTACAACAACCAGAAGGTCGAACGTTAATGCGAATTAACTCGACACATCCGGTTTTCTATACGAAAGTTCCAGGGATTATAGACCGTCAACAGGCCTCAAGATCAATTAAGAAACATTAGTTCAAAGAATCCGTTTATTTAACAGAATTGGTTATACAAAATTCTCAAGAAAGAATCGTGCCTTCCCCAATCAAGGTAGTGACTTTCAGACCATACAAGCGAGAGCGCTCGCGCTAACGATCGATTAGGTAGAAAAGATTCATACGTACCTTCTCAGAATCAAAATGCGAGCTTTTAGAATCATTTCAGACTCTGGGTAAATGAATAATTAAGGCTGACTGAAACTAACCTAAAAAAGTTTTACTAAATGAATTTAGTTTCGCTAGAGACCACCCAGCTTTAAAGCTCTTGTATCGTGGAAATTCACGTACTCAAACACATTCTGAGGACTTATTACTGCATAAGTTGAGTGGCGTTCGATCAGTCCACGACTTACTAACCCTTATCACAGTCGATTAATAATATCGATTTGGCAGCGTCTCACCTTCGAGCGACTATTAGGCAAAATTGAATTTTTGGATTTTTATGCACAAGGCGTTTTCCTCTATAACTTTGTCATTTGAAAAGCCCCGTTATTGGCTTTTCTACCATCGCTTTGTCTGGACTACTCAACGCGCTCGGCCAAATTGCGAGCCGCTGGGTCAATCCAAACTCTTTCCATGCGAGAAACCGGCCTTGTACATGTGCATTGATTTTTATCAATTTTTGCTTATCGGCACTACGCCGGCTTTGACAAAATCTTCTATTTTGCCTTTTGGATGCAGTGCATCGTTAAAATTTTATGCTCATACTTTAGAATTGGGCTTTCAATGATCGTACCTCAAAGGTCAATGTCCTTGGTTGAGGAATAAAAAAATAAAAAATAATTTAAAGTATATTTTCGTGGTACTTTTTAAACTGACTTCGTGGTACTTTTGAAAAATCCAGTTTAAGACCAATTTTAGCGTACTTTTGAAAAATCGATTTTCGAGCCAAATTTCAAGGTACTTTTGAAAAACTAATCTGCGGGTGAAATTTTGGCGTACTTTTGAAAAATCGATTTTCAAGCCAAATTTCAAGGTACTTTTGAAAAGTTAATCCGCGGGTGAAATTTTGGCGTACTTTTGAAAAATTGATTTTCAAGCCAAATTTCAAGGTACTTTTGAAAAGTTAATCTGCGGGTGAAATTTTGGCGTACTTTTGAAAAATCGATCTTCAAGCCAAATTTCAACGCAGTTTTGAAAAATTAGTCTGCAAGTGAAACTTTGGCGTACTTTCGATAAATCGATTCTTGGGCCAAATTTTGACGCCCTTCCAAAAATATTATTTTTCAAAGTCCAATTTATGGTACCTTTGAAAAAGTATATTATTCATAAATCTTTGTCATTATATACTTCTACTCTGATATTCTGAACCAAAAACATTTTTCCTAAGTGAAAATTCGGTGTTTCTTCGAATTTTCGCCTGGTCATTTCCAACGCCTTATAGAACCCAAAACGGTCCTTGTGGACTGATCTGCGCCTCTGCAGACTCCCAAAAATGTCTTTAAATGAAATTTTTGCCTAAGTCGAATTTTGATTATGTCTTCAACTTAGGACGATTTTGGAGAGTTCTACAACACTCCCCTCCTTTGGTTGAATCTTTTCTACTCATCGATTGCCTTTAATTTCCATATTCACTTGTATGTCTGTATGCCTTCATTTGACGGTCTGACCTATGGTACAGATGTTTAAAAATAACGGCCTTAATTGGGGCAGACGGCTGATTCGCCTATCTAACTTAAAAATAGTTACATTTTTTAAACAATACGACAAGTTGATACAACATTTTTATCAACTTAATTACACCCGCGTCGAGGTGCGAAGCGTAGCACAATTTTGATTAGCGTCCACTCTCACTAGTTCGTTGCACTCGCTTTTTCGCCCTGGTCTCGCTCTTGCTTAACTTCGGCCCTTTCTAGAAGAGTCTGTCTATATCTCCATGCCGCAGCTTGGACGGTCCTCGCCTTTGAGTTCCAGACTTCACCATGCCGCGCCCTTGCGACAGGCTGGGTCATCTTTCCATTTCTGCACATGGAAAATGCAGTTCTGCAACTAGATTGACTTTTTAGCAAGTCGTCGACTGGGACGCGTCGACTAACAAACACAATGTGTTGTTTTTAATGAAATATTTTTCTAACATGAATTTTGTTAACTTATAATGGTTAGAAATTGGTTCTTCGTAAGGTAGATTGAATCGGCTTACGATACTCGTGCGGTCATCACTACTTGTGAAAAAAGTATAAAAAAAAATTGAAGCGTCTTCTTGAGCGAAGAACGGCTTCTGAAACTCGTCTCGTAGTTTCTACTTCGTAAGGTAGATTAAATCGGCTTACGATACTCGTGCGGTCATCACGACTTGTGAAAAAAGTATAAAAAAAATTGAAGCGTCTTCTTGAGCGAAGGACGGCTTCTGAAACTCGTCTCGTAGTTTCTACTTCGTAAGGTAGATTGAATCGGCTTACGATACTCGTGCGGTCATCACGACTTGTGAAAAAAGTATAAAAAAAAAATTGAAGCGTCTTCTTGAGCGAAGGACGGCTTCTGAAACTCGTAGTTTCCATTTGGGGTATACGTTAATTTTGTTGACTTAAAATGATTAAAATTGAAGTTGTCTTCTTGCATAAGAAAAACAGCTTCCGAAACTCGTACTGATTCGTACTTATGCCTACGTCCATTACTCGAACTTGGCGGCTCTCGCTCTTGAGAAGCTAGGCTTACCGGATCGCGCTCTTGCGTCGGGTTCGCCGTCTTTCCATGTCTGCTCATGGGGTAGACTTTAAATTTTCGATTCGACCGCATACAGGTCAAAATCGCCACTTAGAATTTTGAGAAAAAATATAAAAAAAAAAGCGAAAACGGCTATTAGCCGTGGTCGACCTCAGAAATATCTAGAGGTGACTCTTCTATATCTGGCTCATCTCGAGCATCTTCGGGATCTCGACTTATTACATCCGGCTCATCTTGAGCACTTGCGGGAACATTGATTTGAACTAGTGTGGTATCGCTACGTCGCTCTGACCTGGGCGCGATCTCATTGTCTGATGAGGAAGCGTCGTCACTAAGATGAGTTTCATCCGGACTATCTTCTGATTCTTCAGACAATTCCAATTCAACATCGGGGTCTCCCTTAGGTGCCGGCCTGATGGCATCGACATGTAACCTCGTCGAAGTTACCCCCTTGTGAATGAGGTAAACTTCATTAGACAATCTCTTTAAAACCTTGTGTGGCCCACTCCACGACGGTGTGAAGGTATGATCCTTCCTGATCCTTTTAGTCATTACCATATCTCCCACTTTATATACGACCGGCGTTACCGCCACTTTGGGCGCGTAACGCCATTGGTAATTTGTTTGATTTTTACGAATTTCCTTGACTCTTTCAAGGCGGGGAACGTCCGCTTGATTACGACGTTCTTGTCTATAAGCGAACATATTCCAATCACCAATCTGCGGTAATTCATAGCCGAGCACTACGAAACTGGGCGTATGCCCCGTAGCGGCGTTTTTTCTTGTTCTCAAGATATATGCCATCTGACTAACATGTCGATCCCACTCGTCGTTGGGTGAACCATATAATAAGGTTTTTAAGATCTTCTTAGCTTCTTGCACCCTCCTTTCTATTGGATTAGCCTGTTGGTGGTAAGCTGCTGTGAAGAATCTTTCAATATTGTTACGTGTACAGAACGTATCGTAAAAGCCGGAATTGAAGTGGCCTCCCTGGTCGGAAATGATGACCCTCGGAACGCCATATCTCGCCACTAGTTCCTCTTCGATAAATTGTGCTATTGTTTTTCCACTGACTTGGGTGAACGCCTTGGCTTCGACCCACTTACTAAATACATCCTCTACCATTAATATATATCGGTTATCTGCATCTTTGGTTCGCTGAAGCGGTCCGATTACATCGACGCTTAGAACTTCGAACGGATGCGATGGAGCATGGCTTCTGAGAGGAGCCTTCGGTTGTGACTGTCTGCTTTTTACGGAATTACAAATAATGCACTCATTTAAATATTTGTTAACTAGTCTCGACAAATTATTAAAATAATAGCGGCCCGAGATGATTCTAACAGTTTCATCGCGGCCGGGGTGACCTACTTCCGGTCGGTCGTGAAAATGAGATATTACTCTCATGACCATACGTTTTGGTACGTATAATTTTTCTATAACATTTTCGCCTCTCGTCCAAAGTGTGCCGCCTATCACTTGTCTTGTATTGACGAATTTCACCTCTGCCTCGGTTTTATCTGCTTGTCGCACTAGAGTATTCCATCGTTCAATTTGGTCTTGGATATCTCTGGAGTGCGTTTGCGCTTCTCTGACCTGATCGTTTAATTCCAATGTGGTAATCACTGATATTCGTTCCTTGTACGAGAATTTTGGTGGGTACATTCTCTCCTCTTCGTCGTCTGCTTCGACGTTTGGGCCTTGAGGATTCCTGCTAAGATAGTCAGCCAATATATTTTCCTTGCCGGGACAATGTTCTATGGTGAAGCTGTATTCCTGAAGTAATAATGACCAACGAGTAAATTTCGTTTTCTCGTCCTTATGCTTATTTAACCATAGTAAAGCTCGATTGTCGGTTTTGACTATAAATGGACGGTCTGCCAAATATATTTTGTATTTTCTTATATAATTAACGACGCTCAAACATTCCAATTCATTAATATGGTATTTTCTCTCCGTCGGAGATAACGTATTACTAGCATAAGAGACGATGTGCTTCTGGTCATTATCCCCCAATTGATATAATACTGCAGATAATCCTATTAAGGATGCGTCCGTCTGCAGTATGAACATTTTATTGAAATCTGGCCGGTGCAGTCCTAGAGGTTTATTCAATACTTCTTTTAGTAAAATAAAAGCTTCTTGGGCTTCCGGATTCCACTTGAAGCGCCAGTCTTTCGAGAGTAGTCGGGTCAAGGACTTTGTAATTATTGCAACATTAGGGATATATTCACGTACCCAATTACATAGACCAAGGAAACTCTGAAGCTGGCGCCTTGTCGTAGGGGCCGGATAATTTTGTATCTGTAATATGTGTTTTTCTAATGGTTGAGTGGTGTTGGCATTTATTTGATGCCCGAGATAGGTTATGCTTGACGTGGCTACCACACATTTTTCCGGTGACACCTTTAAATTATGCAAACGCAGGCGTTCAAAGACGGCTCTCAGATGGTTTACATGCTGTTCTATATTTTCGCTGTAGATGATAATATCATCGAGATATACTTTGCAGAAATGATGCAAGTAGCCGGTCAATACGTCTCTTGCCATAAATTTTTGGAATGTACATGGAGCGGTCTTCAATCCGAAAGGCATCACGTTAAATCGGTAAGATGCTCCATCTAATGTTGTAAACGTAGAATAGTTTTTTGACGACTCCTCAAGAGGGATTTGCCAATATCCGCTCTTGAGGTCCAACACCGTAAATATGTTGGCGTTTCCTAGATCCTTTATACTCTCGTATATCTTTGGTAAGACGGATGCTTCGTCTTCCGTTACTTCATTTAAGTGACGATAATCAATGCAGAAGCGAGGCTTCTTGCCGGGCCTTTCAATTATAATGGGAGGCGAACTGTACTGAGCGGTACTCGGTTCTATGACCCCGGCTTTCAGCATCTCTTCAATTTGATCGTACATAACTTTTTTCTTAGAAGGAGACATGGGGTAGGGTTTGATATTGAACGGGCGGTCATCTTTAATTTTTATTTTATGTTTTGTTGTCACCGTGGTAGCTTGGGTAGGCACCGCGGTGAACAATTCAGCAAATTCCTCGAATAGAGGTTTTAAATTATCGTTTTCGATGATCAGTTCTTCGGGAAGCCGGCATTGCTTCCTTGCCTGATGTGCCGCTTGATTCCAGAAGACGGTTATTCGCTCTTCGGTGCCGACGTAGACACATTTACGTTGATAATCGAATACGACATTGTGAGCATATAAAAAGGGGGCTCCCAGAATGAGCTCTTCGTTTAAATTTTGAATGACCTGAAACGTGGTCTGAAAGGGTACATCTAGTACATTAACGTTTATGGTCGTAGTCCCGAGGGATTCTACTAAACCATCGCCACAAGCCATAACAAAAGTTTGGGGAGCTGTAAGTTGATCAATGTCGTTCAAAAATTTCGGTTGGATAATATTCCTTGTCGAACCTGTATCCAATAAAGCGTTAACCGCTCGATTATTAATTATAATCTTAATGCGAGGCAGAGGGAAAGCGTCGTTGGTTTGATTGATAGATTCTAATGGAGTGAATCGGTGGGGAGATAGGTTGACTTCTTGATCCTTAAACAGGTAATTAAGGTCAGGAAGGTCATCGAAGTTTTTTAATTTAAACTTCTTGCTTCGGAGCTTCCCCGAGGGTCGCTTCGAGCCTGCTGGGGCCTGGTAGGCGGGGCTGGTACAGTTCGGCCTGGGCCATCGCCTCTGACCCCCGCTTGGTTTCCCGTATTCATATTACGATAGGGATTGTTTGGGCATTCCGCATGAAAATGCCACTGCTCCGTTGGGCAATATCTGCAAGGGCGATACGGGACTCGGGAGTTCCTTACGTCTCCAGTACCCCTTCTCGGTATATCCCCTCTAGGCAGCGAGGAAATATTATTTGCAAAATGCACCCTTGGTGCTGGCGGATTATCTCTTCTTTGAGATCCATTGAATGGTGTCCTAGATGCACCAAAGGAACTGGAGGACGGCTTCGCTAATGCGGAGGGTTCCGTTCTCCAGTTACTGCTCGATTGCTGATTCCCTTGAGCTGAAGCGGTAGAGGTGGACGCTTCTCGGTCTTTGCTTTTCTTTGCATTTTGCAGAATCTCGAATTCTTTATTCTCATCCATGATTTTGGCCATTTGTTCGGTCATCGTCACTAGTGTATTTGTATCTAGTATGACGGCACTCTTTAGGAGCATTTTCATATCAGGTCTCAACTGATTGAAGATGGTAGCCGCCTTCATCGCCTCCGGCTTAAACGGATCGATCCTCTTGAAGAGGCATACCTTCCTTGAAATAAATACTGACGTATTTTCCTCGGCATCTTGTTTCTTGCCATATAAATTAGCTACTGCTTCGGTGAGTACTTCACCTGAATCATAACGGCTTCTGAACCGCTCGAGGAATAGAGGATACGTGGTAATTAGGGTTCGATATTGTTCGAACCATTTCTTAGCATCATCTTTGAGCTGTTCTGATATTTTATATAGTCGGTCGTTATCCTGCGTAATTCGTACTCGGACGAAAAATTCCTCCATTTGATAAATGAAGGTTTCAGGGTCTTCGTGTTCGAAGCCATGAAATTCCGCATTTGGATGCTTCGACCGATACTTATGCTCGTGCGTGGCTTCGCTTAGAGCTTTGGCAAGACCTGCTGCCATTTGGGCGAACACTTGTTCTGAGGAGGGCTGTATGACTCCTTCAGTGGTACTCGGGCCAACCCCCGAACTACCCAGTACATCCTCCGCGCACGGCCTCTCTAACCCTCTAGAGACGTTGTCCATCACAGATGTCGGCTCGTCGTAAAACTGGAAAGGCGTTGATTCATCCATATCCTTTCCAGAAAGCCCTGCTGACTAACAACGCCCCACGTTGGGCGCCATGTAGAAGAACGCACTACCGGGCGTCAAAATGACGCGACACCAATTTATTTCTCAGGGGGCGCCAGTCGCGTATTACCCCGTTCTTCTACCTCCCAGGCGGGTTCGAGATAAGATGACTTCGGTAGCCGAAAAGCGGGACCAAGGCTGCACTACCACAGATCGGAAACTACGCTCTCTCTGGACCCGAATTCCCTCGTTAGGGGTTTAGGCACCTCTTAATTTCCTGAATTTTTGCATAAAAAAAATCCCAACCGAAGAATTTCTCTGCGGAGGGATTAGTTTTGGTACGCGAAAATCGCGTTTTGGTCCATTAATAACGGAATATATTTCTCAAAAAACGCATAAAAAAATCCCTATCGAACCTCCGTACAACAACCAGAAGGTCGAACGTTAATGCGAATTAACTCGACACATCCGGTTTTCTATACGAAAGTTCCAGGGATTATAGACCGTCAACAGGCCTCAAGATCAATTAAGAAACATTAGTTCAAAGAATCCGTTTATTTAACAGAATTGGTTATACAAAATTCTCAAGAAAGAATCGTGCCTTCCCCAATCAAGGTAGTGACTTTCAGACCATACAAGCGAGAGCGCTCGCGCTAACGATCGATTAGGTAGAAAAGATTCATACGTACCTTCTCAGAATCAAAATGCGAGCTTTTAGAATCATTTCAGACTCTGGGTAAATGAATAATTAAGGCTGACTGAAACTAACCTAAAAAAGTTTTACTAAATGAATTTAGTTTCGCTAGAGACCACCCAGCTTTAAAGCTCTTGTATCGTGGAAATTCACGTACTCAAACACATTCTGAGGACTTATTACTGCATAAGTTGAGTGGCGTTCGATCAGTCCACGACTTACTAACCCTTATCACAGTCGATTAATAATATCGATTTGGCAGCGTCTCACCTTCGAGCGACTATTAGGCAAAATTGAATTTTTGGATTTTTATGCACAAGGCGTTTTCCTCTATAACTTTGTCATTTGAAAAGCCCCGTTATTGGCTTTTCTACCATCGCTTTGTCTGGACTACTCAACGCGCTCGGCCAAATTGCGAGCCGCTGGGTCAATCCAAACTCTTTCCATGCGAGAAACCGGCCTTGTACATGTGCATTGATTTTTATCAATTTTTGCTTATCGGCACTACGCCGGCTTTGACAAAATCTTCTATTTTGCCTTTTGGATGCAGTGCATCGTTAAAATTTTATGCTCATACTTTAGAATTGGGCTTTCAATGATCGTACCTCAAAGGTCAATGTCCTTGGTTGAGGAATAAAAAAATAAAAAATAATTTAAAGTATATTTTCGTGGTACTTTTTAAACTGACTTCGTGGTACTTTTGAAAAATCCAGTTTAAGACCAATTTTAGCGTACTTTTGAAAAATCGATTTTCGAGCCAAATTTCAAGGTACTTTTGAAAAACTAATCTGCGGGTGAAATTTTGGCGTACTTTTGAAAAATCGATTTTCAAGCCAAATTTCAAGGTACTTTTGAAAAGTTAATCCGCGGGTGAAATTTTGGCGTACTTTTGAAAAATTGATTTTCAAGCCAAATTTCAAGGTACTTTTGAAAAGTTAATCTGCGGGTGAAATTTTGGCGTACTTTTGAAAAATCGATCTTCAAGCCAAATTTCAACGCAGTTTTGAAAAATTAGTCTGCAAGTGAAACTTTGGCGTACTTTCGATAAATCGATTCTTGGGCCAAATTTTGACGCCCTTCCAAAAATATTATTTTTCAAAGTCCAATTTATGGTACCTTTGAAAAAGTATATTATTCATAAATCTTTGTCATTATATACTTCTACTCTGATATTCTGAACCAAAAACATTTTTCCTAAGTGAAAATTCGGTGTTTCTTCGAATTTTCGCCTGGTCATTTCCAACGCCTTATAGAACCCAAAACGGTCCTTGTGGACTGATCTGCGCCTCTGCAGACTCCCAAAAATGTCTTTAAATGAAATTTTTGCCTAAGTCGAATTTTGATTATGTCTTCAACTTAGGACGATTTTGGAGAGTTCTACAACAAGCACAATAAGCCCAGGAGGCTGCAGTGCCCCCAGGTACTATACAGGCAAGCCTGGGAGGAGGGGGCTTTGGTCAGTAAGAGTCTGACGCTTCATTGGAAGCCCATGAGGGCTCTTTATAAAAAAAAAAAAAAATGGATGGATTACTTTCCATAACCTGTAATATTTGCACTTCTTGTGGAAAAGCTCTGGGAACATGTTCATGCTTTGTCATTGACGGAAATTGTCCATGTTTCCTACTAAATTGGTATACCTCTGAAAACGTTTTATGATCTGGTACATGGCGATTTGGAAAACGCCTTTAGTACTCTCTTTTTGCAGCTCTCCCATTTCCGTCGCAAAAGCCATACACAAAAATAATATCCGCATAATCTTCATTACTAGTTGAAACGATATCTTAAAATTTTTAATTTTATAACTGGTTTTCTATCACTTATTCTAATAATTACTAAGAGCGAACAGCAATTCTTATTTGTAAAATTACCATTTGACATGTGCCTACTTGGCATTTTTAATGCAACAATGTCATGTGTTATCCGCATCGTTTAATTACTTATTTTTTATTCGTGAAATAAATGGAATGTGCTTTATTTTGGACGGAAAAAACACCGAATGTCAAAAAAAAACAAATAACAACCTCTTCTGCGGGGTATTTAGCTAAAATTAATAAAATAATGATGTTAGCAACTGGATTCTATTTGTAGAATGTCAAATTTGGTCTTTCAATACTTTTGAAAATTTATTGAAGAATAACCATAAACGTGCCATCAAATATTATGGCATTATTTTATAAACTGGTCCATAGACTTTTTAAAAGTTTACTAACATTTACCAAAAAATAATATACAGTGTGATATTAACGACCCTAAGAGCCATTTTAAAAAATAGAGGTCGGTCCTGGAATTCTTCCAAAATCACTTAAGCTATTCTTTAACCTAAAAGAGTATAATATGTTTACCAAATTTTATCTAAATATGTGCAGTCATTTCAAAAATATGGCGGACTAAATTTCTGGTCAAAAACCATAAAACACCCCCCGTATCTCAAAAACGGTTCACATTCAACTCAGCGGAGTGTGCTCTACCTTCCACTAGAGTACATCCGTTTAAATCTGGGACACCCTGTATATGGCTTAAAGCTCATCAAATGTAATCAGTTGATAAATTCAATACGAGATAAAGACGAAAGCCTAATGCTAATCACGCAGCAATATGAGGGTAAAAGTAATCACAGAGGAATTCAAGAACGTTAGAAAAACTGAAATGAAGTGACTGACTACATTAATAATTACACAACTTGTCAAACGGCGAAATACTCGCGACGCCCATCTTATGTGCCCCTAGTTATTATAGAAACGCCGATAGAACCCTTTGAAATAATCCATGTAGACACCTTTAAATTCGACAACCAAATCTACTTAATAGACAAATTTTCGAAATTAAATCAAGATATTCAAATTAAAGGTACATCAGCTTTCGAAACTTGTAATGCTCTGAAGGAATTTTTCAGCTATTACAGAACGCCAACCCAAATTGTCATGGACCCAGGAACCGAGTTCAATAACGAATCCATCAAAGAAATTTTGAAATCACATAAAATAAAAATTCATTTCACCACTCCTCAGCATTGCGAATCCAAAGCTCTGGTTGAACGCTTTCACTCTACTCTTCTTGAACACCTGAGACTCTTTTTTTTACGAGGAGGGGAAACCCACACTGGCCGCCCATCGCTGGAATGGGTCTGAGTGTCAGATTCAAACTGATTAAAATCCCTCCTCCTGGGTCTCATCTGTAAAAAAATACTCCGAGGGCACTGCAGTCTCCTGGGCTTATTGTGCTCTCCCTGTCTTAGTTTACACTGTCCATTTTAATATTTCTGTATCACTGACAAGGTGATACAGGTCTGAATATGGGTTTCCGGGTCTGTTTGCGTTTGCCCTTAGATATTATATCTTCTGCGGTCCAATGCTTCGCAGTCGTGTATAATATGTTCCGCAATTTTTGGTACCTTACCGCACAGTCTGCAGTTAAGGTGGCCAGTAAACTTTCCGATGCAGGTACTTCTTAACGGGAAAGTGTTCCTTCAGAAGACCTGTTATGGTTCTCAACTTAATCCTGTTCTTTGTAAGCAGTTTCTCAGTTTGTTTTGGACATATTCCATTGATTCCATTCCATTGATATTCCTTATCGTATTTTATTGTACTATTGACTATATTTTTTAGGGTTAGGTTAAAATCATTTAAATGTGCCTAGTCCTTTTGTGTGTATGTTAAATTATGTTTATATATGCACAATAAATGCTTTATTATTATTATTATTATTATTATTATTATTATAAGTGTTTTCCTGAAACATTTCTCCAGTAGTGGTTACATTTGCTCTTGAGTCAGTCTTTGATTACCCTTCTGGCTGAACTTTTTGTGATGCCCAGCGCGGGTTTTGGGCCATAGAATATATCAGCTGCTCCTTGTCTAGCATGTTCTTCAGCTTCTTCGCTGCCCTCTATAATGCTATGTCCCGGCACCCAGAGTAGTTTTACTCTGTTCCGCTCACCCAGAATTTTGAGCTCTTCGTGGCAGTCCCAAACCAGTCTGGGACACACCTTGTTAGAGGCTAGTGCCTTAAGTGTCGCCTGACTGTCTGATGCAATTGAGATCTACTGGTTCACATATCGTCGTTTGACATTCTCGCGTACATACTCAAGTATAGCCAGAATTTCTGTTTATTATTCTCATGTGCCCCGAATTGCTTCCGAGATTGGTCGGGTTTTAAAAGTTTTGTAGTCTGTAAGTTCCCATTCTAACCTTGCCCTGAATCCAAAACTAAGTGAAGGGAGGTTTAATAGCATCTCCATGGCTGCTATAGGGGTGCTTTTCATTGTACCTGTAATTCCCAGGCAGACCAGTCTCTGCACCCGGTTCAGCCTGTTAGCTGCTGTTGTTTGAGTAACCTTGGGTCATCAAACTAATATGAGCGTATGTGATGGTGGATCGGGTATAGAGCCAGTGCACCATACCAGGCTTGAGCCCCCATGTCTTGTCATACAATCATCTGCATGTTGCCAGTATTGCAACAGACTTATGTATTACTGTCTAGGTGTTGGTTTCAGGTAAGTTTAGGGTCTATAATGACTCCAAGGTATTTTACCTCTCCCGATATCTGCAATTGTGTGTCTTTGAGAACTAGAGGAGCCAATCATTCTACGTTTCTCCTTTTGTTGAATAGGACGATGCTGATACAACGATGCTTGACTGATTTTCAGCCCGTCATCATCGGTCCATTTTTTCACCATATTCACGGTCTTTTGTAGATGGTCCCTGACGTTGTTGAACTTCCCTCTAACTATAATGACTATGTCGTCACCACATCCTCGTTTATGAGCTTCTCCAGTAGGCAGTTAACTACAAGTTTCCATAGCAGAGGAGACAATACACCCTCCTGCGGGTATCTCACAGCAACTGACGCGCCTAAGGTTTAATCCATCATTGTGGTGAATACTGCCCTGCCTTTGAGTGTAGTGCCTACCCACCTGCAACAGGTGTCCTCAATGCCACGCTCTCTTGCAGTTCTAATGGTTAAGTTAAAGATGTTGTCGAATGCCTCCTCTATATCAAGTAAGCCACCCAGTGCCACCTCCTTGTGTTCCAACGTCTTTTCCGCTTTCTGAATTAAATGGTGGAGTGCCACTTCCGTCGACATGCCTGCTCTGTATGCATATTGGCCTTGATGCAGTAAGCTGCTGACCAATACATCATCCCTGATATGTCTGTCAAGCATTTTTTCCATTGTCTTGAGTTGGAAAGATGTAAGACTTTCGGGTCTTAGGGACTTGGCTTGATTATGGAAGTTTCTCTCGGTATAAATACCACCCTAACTGTGTACGCTAGCAAGTCTATGTCTCCCTGGAGCATTATTGGCGGAGATTCATATGGCTTAAAAGAGTTTAGTGCCCATCTAATTTTGGACTAATCTATCACCTTTTTTGTCACTGTCCAGTCTACCCTGATAGCTCTGTTTCCAGTAGCTTCCAGTTCTACTCCTAACCATTCCTCAAGTGATTGATCAATATATTGTGTATCCAGGAAAGTGTACGAGAAGTAATTCCTCCATTGTTTCCTTGCCTGTCTTGGCATATTGACCTGTCTCAGTTAAGAGAGAGTTTGTTGTGGACCGATTGTCCTTCAAAATAATTTTCTGATGTCTGGAGTATTCCGAGATACTTTCTATACTCTCGCAATGCTTCCTCCAGGCATTTCTCTTGATCGATCTATCAACGCACAGCTCAAACCGCTGGGTCTAAAAACGTCAAATTTTGCATATAGCTTCTTCAAATGACGTAGACAACCACTAATAAGAGATGGTTGAAATTTTAGGCTTTTTCGGAAATGGTTAGATCTAGATGCATGAAATTTGGCAGAAATATTTTTTGTTACAATCTATTGGATACGTGTAAGATGAAATTTCGATTTTCACTTTTGAAGAGCTGAAAATAGGGTGGTAAATGATCTAAAGAGCACCAGTATTTTTTAAATCGCGTAAGTCAGAAACGTGATTATTCGAGCGATGGACTCTTCTGAGGAAATAAGAAGACACGTATTCGACGGTTCTCAAAAAGAGACCCCCAAACGGGTAAACAGAAATGTTTAGACTTAGAAACATGAAATTTGGCAAAAATACTCTTTATTGTAATTTATAAAACACGAGTAAGGCAAAATTTCGATTTTCACTTTTTGATGGGGTAAAAATGGGGGTGGTAGATGGTATAAAGTATTCTAGTTCTAAAAGTAAAAGTATTCTAAAGTATCTCTGAAATCGCGTAAGTCAGAAACGTGATATTCCAGCGATGTTCTTCTGTGGAAATAAGGAGACACGTATTCGACGATTTTCACCTCTCTGTTCACCCCCGAACGGGTGAAGAGAGGGATGTTTTTAAGAATGAAATTTAAGACATACCCGCCCATGTGCTTAATTGTTGATTAAAATAATTATTTTCTCGTTTAACTCGCTCTAACACAAAAGTAGAATAACGAATTGTTATCAAGTTGCTATGCGCAGTGGGTTCCCTCGAATGTACCTCCTGAGTACTATAGGAGTACTCAATGAGTATGTAGTATTTCTTTATAGGCATAAGTTACTATGTCAATGTTCTTAATTCCACGCGGACGAAGTCTTCCACGCGAACAAGGTCGCGGGCATCAGCTAGTCTTTTATATAATTACTACGTTGAAGAAATGCGAAAGAACCAGGCAAAGTGACGTAGCGGCTAGATGTTGCGGGCAGCGGCTTTCAGGCTTTGTCATTTGTTTATGATACCGAAGCAAAGAAATTTGACCACTTTTCATGGAACCACCCTCATATCTCGCTCATCTGATATCAGAATATTTTGAAATTTTGGTGGTGAATGTATGCCTTAAAGTTGAGTCCTTAGTCGTAACCACATTTGATTTTAGTCAGAGGCGCCCGATTCTAGGATGGAAAAAGTGGATCAATTTAAAAAAAAAAAGTATTAGCGATTTTTTTTAGAAAAAACTAGTAAGATATTCTTAATCAGAACCTTTAGAAACCCATTTCTACAAGATTACATCGTAGTGCGTTCAAAGGTGTTTGAGATAGCGGCCGTCAGAAAAATGAATTTTTTCAGCTAAAAATAATTACTTCCATATCCAGTGGAAATTTGTATTGTTCAAATAGGCTTAGAATGTCATGAAACGTCGAGATTTTAAGTTTGAGCGAAAAAATTTCTGTCTGTGTAACTTTTTTTTGTGTGCACATTTACTCTGGAACCGTTTAAGACATTGACTTGAAATTCGGTACACACATGTACTTTAACGAGATCTAGAACTAGATTATATTTTCATCTTGTTCCGTCGAAGGATTGGGGGGTAAATAAGTACATCAAGCATGTAAGAGTCCATAAAATTGGTATTTAGCATATACAAAAGAAGCTAAGGTCTCAAAAAAATGTTTGGCATTAGCCACCCTCATTACCACCCCCACCCCATTAAACGGGATGAAAAAAAATGTGATTTAGTGTGTTTACAAGAACCAGAAACCTCAAAATATTTTTTTACTTCATCCACCCCTACTACCACGCCCCTGTCACCACCCCCACTCCACTACCGATTTTTATCTGTGAGACGGATTTTAAAATGAAAAAAATGTTTTCTTAATTCTTAGTTCAGAATAATGTGCTGTACTAATTTGGATTGATTTTACAATAAAATAATTATTTATTTAATAAGGCAAAAATTCTAATTCGTACATACCTACCATTTTTCTAAAAAATAATCTTAAATAATAGAACCCTACAGCAAGGGAATTTAGGACCATTTTAGAAATAATGCAATAAATAACCTTATGACACCATACAAATACTCAAATTGCCAATCCGATGATGATAATTTTATTTTTGAGAACGATCCTACAGAAATTATTTATTGAAGATGAGAATGAAAATATTTGCCCGCATATTAGCCTTACTGCAAAGATAGAAAACGTTTCAGAAAATTCGTCAAGTTCGAGTGGAAATGACAGAGAACTAGTTTCTAAAGATATTTTGACAATTGAAGACTGTTCAGTAGTTTATTTTGCAGGATATTAGCTCTCAGAACTATTAAAAAATTTAAATGTATTTCCTGCAAATCACGTTTTGTAAAGAAAGGCTCATTTCTAACCGAAAATCATGAATTACTTATATTGCATAGACAATACGACACAATCAAGAATGCATATTGTCAAAGAGGTCATACCACAGATAATTTTATTACATTTGTTGAAAAAAATGCTAAACTTGGCATAAGTAGGTACTACAAAATGCGTAGAAAACAGAATTACCGTTTACGGGTGCATTGGGTGTCGATTTTTATACTCTTATTTTCTAACTGTTCAATTCGTGCCTTTTAAAATAGTCACATTGTATGTACAAAGGACCTCGCACAAAATACACAGAAAAAAAGACAGTCGTTTGAGCTAAAACCAGCTGAAATGGACCATTCAGAATAAAAGTTCTTATGTACACCAGGTCCAAAAAATCCATAGCTTTCAAGTTACGGACGCTTGAAGGTCAAATAATGATCAAAATACGCAGAGAAAAAGACACAGTCGTTTGAGCTAAAACCAGCTGAAATATATTCGTTGGACCATTCCAAATAAACGTTCTTATGTACACCAGGTCCAACGAATCCATAGATTTCAAGTTACGGACGCTTGAAGGTCAAATAATGATCAAAATACACAGGAAAAAAAGACACAGTCGTTTGACCTAAACCAGCTAAAATGTATTCGTTGGACCATTCCAAATAAAAGTTCTTATTTACATCAGGTCCAAAAATCCATAGATTTCAAGTTACGGACGCTTGAAGGTCAAATAATGATCAAAATACACAGGAAAAAAAGACACAGTCGTTTGACCTAAACCAGCTAACATGTATTCGTTGGACCATTCCAAATAAAAGTTCTTATTTACATCAGGTCCAAAAATCCATAGATTTCAAGTTACGGATGCTTGAAGGTCAAATAATGATGAGCGCTTTCAATTTTCCGAATGCTATACTAACTCGGTGTTGAGATTTCGAGGAATTGACCAAAACAAAAGTTGTGGGAATATGAGAAAGCTATTTTGACCTCTAGCTACATTGTCAAGGACACTTGAAGGTAAACCCGTTTTGTTCCAATAAAACCCATATTTTTCACCTTGGATTATGAAGAAACGCATGATCTCACTGTAGAATATTAATCTTTCAAGGAGAAGTTGTAGAGAGGGGGGCGGGGGGTGGTAAAATTGACCCATGAAGGTCATCTGAAAGTCAAATAAGTTATTGTTAAAACTCACTGTTAGCTTGGAAATGAAGATTTGGTGAAAACATTCAGATAGAAGTTGTAGGAAGTCAAATAAACTAACTTGTGGTGGACGTATAGTTTTAAGATTATTTATTGTAGTATGAATTATTTTATTTTTTTAATTATAACCCGTTCCTAGCGTTACCCAGAGTCAACGGCGTGGAAGTGACGGGTATTTGACTCCTTTTTTGCTTTTTTTGTTTTTTTTTGTGTTTTTTTTTGTTTGTTTTTTTTTTGTTTTTCTTGCTTGTTTTTTTTTTTTACTTTATTTTATTGAAGTTTAATAATATAAAGGATCGATTCAATCTTATTTATGTCCATAGCTACGTTTTGAACTCATTGTAGGAATTGCAATGGGTCAATTTTACCCTCTCTACAACTTTTCCTTGAAAGATTAATATTCTTCATAATCCAAGGTGAAAAATATGGGTTTTATTAGAACAAATTGAGTTTACCTTCAAATGACCTTGACAATGTAGCTAGAGGTCAAAATCAAGGTCATCATAAGACAGCTTACTCATATTCCTACAACTTTTATTTTGGTCAATTTCTTCGAAATCTCAATTAGTATAGCATTCGGAAAATTGAAAACGCTCATCATTATTTGACCTTCAAGCGTCCGTAACTTGAAATCTATGGATTCGTTGGACCTGGTGTACATAAGAATGTTTATTCGGAATGGTCCAACGAATACATTTCAGCTGGTTTTTAGCTCAAACGACTGTGTCTTTTTTCTGAGTATTTTAATCATTATTTGACCTTCAAGCGTCCGTAACTTGAAATCTACGGATTTTTTGGACCTGGTGTACATAAGAACTTTTATTCGGAATGGTCCAATGAATACATTTTAGCTGGTTTAGCTCAAACGACTGTGTCTTTTTTTCTGTGTATTTTGATCATTATTTGACCTTCTAGCGTCCGTAACTTGAAATATATGGATTCGTTGGACCTGGTGTACATAAGAACGTTTATTCGAAATAGTCCACCGAATACATTTCAGCTGGTTTTAGCTCAAACGACTGTGTCTTTTTTCTGGGTATTTTGATCATTATTTGACTTTCAAGCGTCCGTAACTTGAAATCTATGGAGTTTTTGGACCTGGTGTACATAAGAACTTTTATTCGGAATGGTCCAACGAATACATTTCAGCTGGTTTTAGCTCAAACGACTGCGTCTTTTTTTCTGTGCATTTTGATCATTATTTGACCTTCAAGCGTCCGTGACTTGAAATCTATGGATTTTTTGGACCTGGTGTACATAAGAACTTTTATTCGGAATGGTCCAATGAATACATTTCAGCTGGTTTTAGCTCAAACGACTGTGTATTTTTTCTGAGTATTTTAATCATTATTTGACCTTCAAGCGTCCGTAACTTGAAATCTATGGATTCGTTGGACCTGGTGTACATAAAAACTTTTATTCGGAATGGTCCAATGAATACATTTTAGCTGGTTTAACTCAAACGACTGTGTCTTTTTTTCTGTGTATTTTGATCATTATTTGACCTTCCAGCATCCGTAACTTGAAATATATGGATTCGTTGGACCTGGTGTACATAAGAACGTTTATTCGAAATAGTCCACCGAATACATTTCAGCTGGTTTTAGCTCAAACGACTGTGTCTTTTTTTCTGTGTATTTTGATCATTATTTGACCTTCAAGCGTCCGTGACTTGAAATCTATGGATTTTTTGGACCTGGTGTACATAAGAACTTTTATTGGGAATGGTCCAACGAATACATTTCAGCTGATTTTAGCTCAAACGACTGTGTCTTTTTTCTGGGTATTTTGATCATTATTTGACTTTCAAGCGTCCGTAACTTGAAATCTATGGATTTTTTGGACCTGTGTACATAAGAACTTTTATTCGGAATTGTCCAACGAATACATTTCAGCTGGTTTTAACTCAAACGACTGTGTCTTTTGTTGTGTGTATTTTGTGCGGGGTCCTTTATATTGTAAAATCAAATTTGAACTAAACCCTATACTTACTTTTTAATACAATAATGCTTTATTATTTCATTAAATTGATATTCTACCAAATTATATTTAAATTATACGGCATGTGGGACACAAAGAGAAATGTCTTAATTGCATGAAATTTTTCATCTTACTTTATATTACTGATATTAAGAGTGAGTAACCGTACTATGGTAACATTAAAATATCCATACAGGAGTATGATAGGAAAAGATTGTTTTAAAAAATAAACCGAAACCCATAAAATATGTGTTTGAAATAACATAGGTACTATTTCAACAACGTAAGTTATCCTGGAATTATAAAAAAAAGTGACATTCATCATAGCCAAATTAAAAAAATACATTAATAGATATCTGGTAATAATAAAAAAAATATATCTATATATTTAAAAAAGGGTCTAGCAGGATACTATAGGGTCAGCTGCCCCAATGAAGTCTTTTCAAAATAACTTGTGTTATGACATCGGTGAGTAATAAAGTTACCATTGACAGAAATTCAGCCTCTGATCTTCCTGCGTTCTTGAGATAATTGACTATATATGGGCTAGAGCGGGTATTATTGAAAATTACTTTATTCAAAAACTATTGCACCTATCCTAATAAAATGAAAACAATTTCTTAGATAATAGGTACACTGTTCTATATTATATATTTTTTGTAGAGTTTTTCAACTATACTCTATATTTAAAAAAATTAAAAATAAAAAAATTTTTTTTTCATAGTTCACACAAGGGCCATCCATAAATGACGTCACGTCAATTTTTGAGATTTTAGACCCCCCCCTTATGTTTTTTTCGATTCCGTTATTTATTATTCACGATATTTTTCGCCTCATGGGGAAGGGTGCTAGTAAAAATCCAAAAAAAAATTTTTACCGCCTTATGGGGGGGGGATGCTAGTAGAAATCCAAAAAAAAATTTTACCGCCTCATGGGGGGTGCTAGTGAAAATCCAAAAAAAAACTTACAATATTTTTCTTTTTTTGATTCGTTCGCCATTCGTTACATCACATTGAGTCAAACCCCCCCTCCCCCTCATCACACTTAGTCACGTAATGGCGAAACCCCTCCCCCCCCCCGTAGCGTTACGTCATTTATGGATGGCCCCACAGAGGTACAATCACGGAAAAAATATATAATGTAGCTTACTATGTCTAGTATTATCACAAAAAAATGCATTTAAATAGAATGGGTGCAACATTTCTTAAAAAAATAAAAACTCGTTCTGACCGTCCTGGAATAATCGCTACTTTACACCTCTCTTTAATATAAACTTCCTCATAAATGTATAAACAAGTAATTATGTGTTTGTAATCCTTATAAATAAAGTAAATGCTCTGAATTACAGTTATTATTCACGTTAAGAATAAGAAGGGTGCAGTATAGATAAAAATAAAGTCCAAGAAAATATTATTTATTATGACACAAATTATATTATTACAATATAATTCATCTTCGTAGCTGTCCTCGTGAATAACTACGTGAATATTTTCTGATGTTAATATATTAGATAAAACTTCTGCTGGACGTACTATGCGGGAAAGATATCGGGCATAAGAGAAGCAATATATGGCTGCGGCTATATGTGAACAGCATTCTACCGTTCTTATTTCATTGGGACAGTCCCAGAAATATTGGCGCATGCTTTGAATTGTCGTTCCATTAGGTATATAGTCAATGTAAATACGGATAGTTTTACTGTTGATATGCCTTGATCTTACTTCCAGTTTTAATATGTTGGGCGCGACTTTAACAAAAGTAACTCATCTAATGTCCGTTTGATACCATTGAACTTATGTTGGTTCTATTTTTAGTGTATTCCCATATTTTTTTAAAAATTCTACCAATCTATGTCTTGCAAAAATGAGTAAAAAATTAAACAACATGTTGCAAAAAGAGATATTGATTTTCTTAAATGTCACAAAATGCTACTTTTGGTTCGTTCGTGCCAAGTCAGAATTTTCGAATTTTGCCAAGCAATTTACGATCAGGTTTATCTGCAAGACTTCCTCTTTACGTCACCAATGGTGTTTTTCGAAAAATATGAACGTGTCAAGATTACATGTTTTTGCAATTTTTTCGGCTCCGAAATGCAAGCTGCTTTTCGCTAGTTTTCGCAGATATCTCCTAACGGTGGGAGTTGGCTCGAAATAAAAAAATAATGTTAAACGAGTACTTTCCACTGCGAATCTGTTGCTATCATCAGAATTTTGATTTTTTTTTTTTTCGAAATGTCATGTACGGGAAAAAATCGCAAATTTTGAGCTTCTACAGTTGGCAACTTTTTAATCTTGGCTCCTACGCCAAAAGACTTCTCTAGCTAATTTAAATAGGATTAAATTTGCTAAAACGTCTTCTTCTATTTTTTTAATTCCTACAAAAATGAAGGAATTAGAGGTAGTACAGTAAGCGAAGCAGTAAAAATTGTAAAATTCCCGGCCCGAAAACGATGAAAGGAATTTCCTTATTTTTTTTTGCAATATGCTTTATAAAATAAAATAAAATCTATATTGTCGCATTACCTGCTTTTTATTTTTAAGGGTGGAAACCACCACCACCCCTAAAAACTGAAAAAATAATAACTCTTCTAATTTTACGAATAAATTAACGAAAATCCATACACTTATGTTTTTAAGTAGCTGAATTTGAATATGAAAACTTACGAATCGAAAATATTAAGGGTTGAAATCACCCTTAAATACTGAAAAATTAATGTCTTCTAATTTTAGGAATAAAATCACAAAAATCAATATATTTATATCTTTAAGGTCGCTGAATATGATTATGAAGTCAAAACATAGGAAAGACGAAAATAGTAAGGGTTAAAACCACCCTTAAACACTGAAAAATATTAATAATTCTTCTAATGTTACAAATAAATTCACGAACATCAATATACTTATGTTTATAAAAAATAAATGGTGGATTAAAAATGGTTACAAAAGAGTAGAGAAATATATCTAATTTTATTAAAAATACAGATTGTTATAAATAAATCAAATTAATACAATTAAGTAAATTAATTAAATAACATTTTTATTCTGCATTCTAAACATGCTAAAGTGCAATGCAACCCGCTTTTTTCTACATATTCTTCGAACAAATAGACGGCTATTGCTCTCTTGTCTGTCAACAATAATAGACATTTAAAATGTATGTACAAACTGAAAAGTTTCAAGATTATTTCTGTCATATCTCTGGAACGGTTTATCGTGGGAAAAAATAAGAACCCAAACTCATCGTTTTTGTATAAGCTTCATTTCATTCTTATACCGTGTGTGTAGTCGCGGGCTAGGCATGGGGAGTAAAATTGCAACATCGCGTGTGCCAGCTGGCTGAAATGAAATAACAGAGCTGGAATGCTTAATCGATGGACGAATTTACGGCTGCCGTTGTTGTCATATTTCTCGCGCTACGTGAATGTACATGCCTATTGGGAAATTACACGCACGGTATCATGTTTTTATCAATCTTATAGTTTTTGAGATTTTTCAATTTTAAATACATAATTTTCTTGCGTATGTGATCAAGCGCCATCTTTAAACCTTGATATTTCTGGAACAGTTTGTCGTAGGAAAATTAAAAAAAAAACTAAACTATTCGTTTTTTTATAAGCTTCATTTTTGTACTCTTACCATTTTTTATAAAAAAATGTTTTCCCAGCAATTTCCAAAAATCCGATTTTTTTCAAAAAATTATGAAAACGTTCATTATTGAAAATGGGTACAGAATGAAAAATAGTTATTTTAAAAATTCTAAAAAATTTGAGCATGTTAGTAATAATATGCATTAACAATATCTAGAAAGATTTTTTAAAAATTTGAATAAACAAGAAATTAGAGCAATAAGAATAAAAAAAAATGGCGCCTAACTTTTTAAATGCGCTACTTTTTTGTTCGTAACTTTTTTAGTTTCCATTATAAAAGGTCGTAATACGTCTCAATCGAAAGAAAATTTTAATACCTTTAATTTTTACAAGAATAAAAATTTTTCTCATAGTGGTAGTTTTTGAGTAATTTTATATTTTAAGGTCGTATATTTTTTCTAAACGTTTCGGCGCCATTTTGAAAACGCCACATTTCCAAAAACTGAATATCGGAGAAAAAAAAGAAAAACCATTCGATTTGTTTTCGTAAAAGCTTTAATTTTGTACCCTTGCATTTTTTTATTAAAGTCCACATTATTCGAGTAATTGAAATAAAATTATATAAAAAAAATATTTTTAAGAAAAAGCTTTTATTTGAAAAAACTACTAAAAAGTAAAAATAATTTTTTTAAAATTCATACACATGGAAACCAAAAGCTTTGGGGGCGGTCATATAGCGCTATTGCATAGTTACTTTGCTCAATTGACCGCCCCCAAAGCTTTTGGTTTCCATGTGTATGAATTTAAAAAAATATATTTTTACTTTTTAGTAGTTTTTTCAAATAAAAGCTTCTTAAAAATATTTTTTTTATATAATTTTATTTTTTACTTTTTAGTCTATTTATTTTGCAAACAGACAGACAAAATCCCCTCTCCCGTCTTCTCACCCCTCTAGCACTACTTCCCGCTTCTTCCCACCTCTTTCCACACTTCCCCTGCCCTTTCCCATCTCTCCCCACCTCCTTCCACCCTATTCCCACCGCTTCCCCACCTCGTCCCACCCTATTCCCACCCCTTTCCCACTTCTTCCCCTGCCCTTTCCCATCTCTCTCCACCCTATCCCCACCTCTTCCCACCTCTTACCGCCCCTTCTCACCTCTTCCCATCCCTTCCCCCACCTCTTCCTACCACTTCCGCACCTCTTCCCACCCCTTCCCACCTCTTCCCACCCCTTCCCCATCTCTTCCCACCCCTTCCCCACCTCTCCCACGTCCGCCATATTGAATTTAGAACGACGTCACACACTTTATCGTATTTTACTCGTCAAACCCTTTCATTTAACATCCATATCAACGGAGTTGTGACTAAAAAGCAGATCCGCCATCTTGGGACGTCCGCCATATTGGATTTAGAATTACGTCACATTGTTTATCGTATTTTACTCGTCAAACCCTTTCATTTGATACCCATATCAGGGGGGGTTGTGACTAAAAAGCTGATCCACCATCTTGGGAAGTCCGCCATATTGGATTTAGAATGACGCCACATTGTTTATCGTATGTTACTCGTCAAACCCTTTGGGGTTGTGACTAAAAAGCTGATCCGCCATCTTGGGACGTCCGCCATATTGAATTTAGAATGCCGTCACATTGTTTATCGTATTTACTCGTCAAATCCTTTCATTTGATACCCATTTCAGGGCCGAAAAAGCCGATCCGCCATCTTGGGACGTCCGCCATATTGGATTTAGAATGACGTCACATTATTTATCGTATTTTACTCGTCAAACCCTTTCATTTGATACCCATGTCAGGTGGGTTGTGACTAATAAACCGATCCGCCATCTTGGAACGTCCGCTATATTGGATTTAGACCGATAATGGCTATACAATGTTGCATTGTCACCGGTCTTATACAGGTGTGCCAAATTTCAAAGCTCTAGCTTAATTAGAACTAGTCGAAATTCAGCTTGCAAGATTTGACCTAAACCAACAAACAAACATACAAACACACATACAAACATTGCAAGTTAAATAATAGTATATTACGCAATGAGTGTTGTAGGAAGCATATTACGCACGAATGGAAAAGTTACGCACGATGCCGCGTAGTGGCGAGTGCGTATTTCCATGAGTGCGTAATTGCTTTACAACTCGAATTATGTACTATACTTTACCTATGATCATATTTATTTATTTATTTAGTAAAATTTGGATTTAGTTTACTAGTCAACAATATTATTCAAGAAATATTATGTCAGTTTTGACAGCGTTTGAAAATTACGTAGGCGCATTTGTTTTTTAAACCTCGCGTTAGCGATATAAGCCACCTATAATTGCGTGTTCCGTGCGTTTTGTTTACCGTGCGATTTGTTTACAGTGCGTTTTGTTTACAATATGTAAAATTCAACTTACATAGATGGCAGGTAGTGTGTTTTTTACTATTTACAGTAGTGTTCGTAGGTAAAAGCTTTTAAAAAGAACGTCTAGGAAAGAACGTCTAGGAGAAAATTGCAATATTCAGTTCACCTCTCGAAAAATATGCATTTTAGCAAAAAAGTTTATAAGACCTTTCTTTCTTATAATTTGATTCTCTATCATATTATGTGTATTTTTTGTTGTTTTTTTTTTTTTTTTTTGGAGAACCCCTAACCAAAAAGCGGGAGAAATGACAATATAGATTCTTATGTACATACGTTATGAAATATGTTGAAGAAAAAAAATTTGGAAATTCATTGCATCGTTTTCAGGCTGGGATTTAAAAGCTTCACTTACTGTACTAAGGGGCGGGATTTGAAACTTTTTTTTTGGTAAAATTTCTCTATTTTGTCACCGTAATTAATCGGTAATTAACTGAAATCGATCTCATATACGATGCTCACTTAATATCATGTACTACTTTGACGCTCAGTTAACCTCGGCCCTTCGAAACATTCGAAATTTTTTTTTTTTAAATTTACATACACTCTATAGGAAAACGTGCAATTTCCTACATTTCCTCGAATATCTCGATAACTATCGTTTTTTTAGAAAAATGTGTAGATAGCTTATGTAAAGAGTGTTGATTGAGCTTTCCGACACTTTTTTTTATTTTCTCTCTAATATAAAAAACAATAGATTTATGACCGAATATGTTTTGCTGGATCGCACGCAGTATTGCGAATTGTACGATAATTATCGTTTTTGTACTATAATTTCATCCGCTGTACGATATACGATAGCACATGTACGATAATGTTGATTTGTACAATAATTTAAATTGAAAAAAAAAGTACAATATTACAGGATAACCAATAATCGTCCACCTACTACTATAAATTTCAAGTATTTCAATAGTAGAGTAAATTGTTGCTAACATATGTTTCAAGTATCAAAATTTTCTATTCTCAGTTTTATTTACATATTATTATTTAACCATGAAGAATACAGATCAGGAACAATTACGATGTATATATATATATATATATATATATATATGAAGTGACGGCGAGAGGTAAACTCTCATATGGTCAGATGCTACTATACGTCGGACAAATGTCACTGACGTATAGCGACTTGCTTTTTTGCAAGTACCAAGAGCGGCGACCTCTAGCCTTAGTGGGCTATACTCACTGTTTATGAAATCGGATTTGAAGGAAACAACTACTCAGCGGGCAAATACCCCGACCTGCATTGAATTACACCTTCAAATCGTGATCAGTAACCAACTATCATTTGTCTGTTCCTAACCAGACATAGACCTGTTTCGAACTTATTATGTTCTCATCAGTATGCCATAGGTCATGGAACAGACAAATGATAGTGGTCAACTTGCTAGTCTTATACAAACTGAATCAAATGAAGTGACGGTGAGAGGTAAACTCTCATATGGTCAGATGCTACTATACGTCGGACAAATGTCACTGACGTATAGCGACTTGCTTTTTTGCAAGTACCAAGAGCGGCGACCTCTAGCCTTAGTGGGCTATACTCACTGTTTATGAAATCGGATTTGAAGGAAACAACTACTCAGCGGGCAAATACCCCGACCTGCATTGAATTACACCTTCAAATCGTGATCAGTAACCAACTATCATTTGTCTGTTCCTAACCAGACATAGACCGGTTTCGAACTTATTATGTTCTCATCAGTATGCCATAGGTCATGGAACAGACAAATGATAGTGGTCAACTTGCTAGTCTTATACAAACTGAATCAAATGAAGTGACGGTGAGAGGTAAACTCTCATATGGTCAGATGCTACTATACGTCGGACAAATGTCACTGACGTATAGCGACTTGCTTTTTTGCAAGTACCAAGAGCGGCAACCTCTAGCCTTAGTGGGCTATACTCACTGTTTATGAAATCGGATTTGAAGGAAACAACTACTCAGCGGGCAAATACCCCGACCTGCATTGAATTACACCTTCAAATCGTGATCAGTAACCAACTATCATTTGTCTGTTCCTAACCAGACATAGACCGGTTTCGAACTTATTATGTTCTCATCAGTATGCCATAGGTCATGGAACAGACAAATGATAGTGGTCAACTTGCTAGTCTTATACAAACTAAATCAAATGAAGTGACGGTGAGAGGTAAACTCTCATATGGTCAGATGCTACTATACGTCGGACAAATGTCACTGACGTATAGCGACTTGCTTTTTTGCAAGTACCAAGAGCGGCGACCTCTAGCCTTAGTGGGCTATACTCACTGTTTATGAAATCGGATTTGAAGGAAACAACTACTCAGCGGGCAAATACCCCGACCTGCATTGAATTACACCTTCAAATCGTGATCAATAACCAACTATCATTTGTCTGTTCCTAACCAGACATAGACCGGTTTCGAACTTATTATGTTCTCATCAGTATGCCATAGGTCATGGAACAGACAAATGATAGTGGTCAACTTGCTAGTCTTATACAAACTGAATCAAATGAAGAATATATATATATATACACACAGTGTGTCCCAGGATAGATGTAACAAGAAGTGTAATGGACCAAAAATTTTGGAATTTTGGAATGGTATTTGAGGATTGAGTCCCGCTTGTTGTAAAACTAAAGTATACCAAAAATGACTTGATTTGGTGTTCTACAAGGTATTTTATAAGCAAAGTTGTAAAAATCACTAATAAAGTACCTTTATTTTTCAAAATATGAAAAAATTCCACTAAGAAAAGTTATTTAGAATGCAATTTTATACCTTTGTACCAAATTTCAGGAATATGAAATTATTTTTTTGAAACCTCATTAATCTTCTGTTAGTAATTGTTTCTTATTTTAAAATTAGTTCGATTGACATTATACCTTCTTACATCTCGTATATTCAATTTTTTATTTACCAATAGCCTACTTTTTGAGATGATTAACATTTGCTCCTACACAACTTTAAATATGAATTCAACTCTTAATTCGCAAAAAAAGTTTCAAAAAAATAATTTTATATTCCTAGTTAACTCCCCTACGAGAATTACCAGCACGACCGCTATGTTAATTGACCTTATAATTGTTTTAAATACAGAAAATGTTTTAAGTGGTGTCATCGACAGTGAACTATCGGATCATCGACTAGTAGATTGCAAGGTAAAGGGATATAGTAAACACGGGGAGCCCAGAATGGTTATTTACAAAAACTTTAAACAATTTAACTATAATAACTAACTATAATAATTTTGAACAAGATTTGTGCTATATTCCTTTTTACAGAATATTTGATTTCAATAATATAAACTCCAATGTTAATTTTAATTAATAATTGATGAGCAGGGCGGGGGAGAAATGTAAAAAAATGTGAAAACATCTCTGGCGAGACCCCCCCCCCTTGTAGACAGTATAATACAATTGTTGATAAACATGCTTCACTAATAACACCGAGATGTACAAAACAACACGCACCTTGGCTTACTGACGTATTAAAAGCAATGATGAAACTAAGAGAGCGCGTTAAGCAAATTTTGACAGTTGACAGCTGACAAATTCTTCAGTCATTTATACATTAACGATTTTCATTAACATTATTGAAATAATAAAACTGCATGTTAGCAAATAATGTTATCCTTAAGTACAATACTACATTGTCCAGTGTCGAAAGTAACTATTAATTGATATATGTCAAATGTCCCGTTTGAGCGGTTCCAAAATCAGTATTGGCATTTGACAGTTATCAAAGTATAAAATAACTTGCACAAGTGAAAGAATAATATATTCTGTAACAAGATTAGAATGAAAAATTGAAAATTCGATACGAGTGGAAAATTCCGAACGAAAGCGAAAGCGAGCGTGAGGAACCACGAGTAGATCGAATTTTCATTCTAACCGAGTAACAGACTGTATTTTATCCACGAGAGTGAGAATTTTTACTTTCTCTTATTAGAAATGATTTCGAAATTATTACGTTCTATAATGGTTGTGGAAAAACAATATTATTATATACCATGTGCTAATATTAGGCAATATTCGATTACCGGATGGAGTCATTGACAGTTAAAAACTGTCAATTTCACCATGTTCCCATCATTTTCGATAAATCTTAATGCCAGAATCGTATTCAGCGACCAAAAGTTAGTCGAAAAACACTACACTCTTGTCAGGATTGACAAAAATTGCCTATTTTTTAAAATTGTTCTTTCAGAACAACACTATAAGTGCCTTAATTTTCGAAAAGTACACGTAATGTTTATTGGAAATTTTAGAACTGCCATTCGTTTTTGTTACTTGACTTGTTCAGCGGATTCTAAGCTAATAATAGAAAACAAATTAAGTCATTGAGATATTAATATTAAGGTAGGCTGTATACTATCAAATTATAGTTCCTCTATCTCTACAGATGCGTATTACAAACAGAGTAAGTAGATTTTGCGAGTCTGGTCTTCAATAAACTCTATCTTCTACACAAATTGCAACTCTCGATTTATCATGTTGAATTTACAACTTAATAACTTTTTTTCGCCATAGCTTCAATACGCTTCCGTAGTTTGGAATATACACATGTGTAAACTTTTTGCATAGTATTTGAGTGTAATGTTCAAGAGTTATGTTGCCTATGAAAACTTAGTCAGTAACACACCAAAAGTTCCAATACCATGCAAGACACCTTTTAATGGATACATTTTATTTGTTATACAACATAAACATCAGTTATTTTTATTTATGAAACAACATCACTAAGAGTTTTAATATATTACACCAATTTTCCACTGCCGCCAAACCATCCACTTCTTTCACGCTGTCTAACCCGACAAATAAAAATCCAATTTAGCTAAACGACAAAACAAGCTGAAACCTTCCGCTATAAAGTCATAATAAACACACATCTAAAAGCAACCCCCTAAATAAAGAAGATAAAATCACACACACTCCCGTTATAGCATCTCTTCTTATGCTGAATCAAATTTGAACCTATTAGAAACGGTGAATTCGTTCCCCTTGTTTTGACTACTGTTTAAATTCATTTATAATCCGTTCAATAAAAAACTACATTTATTGTGACTTGAACCACTTAAACACTTAAAAATTATCTGGTTTAATAGAAGCGGCAGAAAACATTTTAATGGTGCTCATAAAAGTAAAATATGGACATTAGTGCAATTAGTCTTTCGGAAATAGACTATTTGACTCAACAGTTTTTCATTATCTGCTTCTTTTATTGGAAATAAAATTATCTAAAATAGCCCAGTCGACGAAGGTATTTACCTACAAAAAGTTGCAAACTATGTAAACTTTTTTTTAATGAGTTCTTGAAAGTGTGTAGAATAATATCTTGAAAAGTTTACATTTCGCTCGGGTGCAGAACATAAAAAAAAGTGAAAAAAAAGTTTTTTTCATCTATTTTTTTCAAAATTTTGAAATTAAATCAAGCTAGAAAAAAATAAAAAATACAGATGGAAAATATCCTAACAAAATTTATCGTTAAAGCCACCGTTTTTCCGGAAGAAAATAGTCAAGTGTAACGTTATAACTCAGAGCGAGATCCATGCGTGCACGCGCTTGAATACGCATGACTGTGACGCACTAAATCAGAATTTGTTCAATCCATATGAGTGTTGGTTCATTTAAAAGATGGAAATTGTAGCTTTCTGATGCTTTTTTGTTTCAAACAATACAAGCAAAGGATGGATGGGAAAAATATGCTTATATATATTCGTGATTATTATGGTTTATTAAGTTGAAATATTATAACGTGGATTCAAAAAAAAGTAAGTAATTGCTTGATGATTTTCTTGATAAATATATATATTAGAGGCTGTAACTTGCCGAGAAATTGACGCATTGGAAAAAATAAAATATCACTATTTCGGAAAAAATATATACTTTTCGAATGTTCAAACACAAATTCGTTTACCTTTATGCATTTTTTCGAAAATATGACCAATCATATCATGATAAGAAATTGCGATTATTACGATCTTATCCTTATAACTATGAAAATATCTTTGATTCTTTTGAATATAAATTCTGGAACCTTTCCAATATATTAACAAATGTATAAGGAATTCAATGGATATAGCTGAAATGTGGATAGGTGTATCTGTAATAAATACAATACAGTAAAGGCACGTAAAAATTCAGGCGAGCGATTCAGCGGCTATGTATGGTGTCTGTGTATGCTTTCATAATTATATATTTTCCCTCCAGACTCACTATTTATCCTCTTAGTCACTAAGAAAAATGTTAAAAATGTGTAATCAGAAAGAGAAAAAGCTTTATTTTACTTGTTAGAACTTCTAATAATTTTTAGAGATTCCGTAGTATGCATTTAACCGTGCGCTTGGCCGAGCAGAGTGATAAAGTTACTTCACTATTTTTTTCCGGGAAAACCGTGGCTTTAACGATAAATATTATTAGGACATTTTTTGTTCAGAAACACCTGTATTTTTTGTTTTTTTCTAGCCTGATTTAATTTAAAAATTTTGAAAAAATTGATAAAAAAATTTTTTTTCATTTTTATTTTATGTTCTGCATCCGAGCGGAATGTAAACTTTTCAGGATATTATTCTATACACTTTCACGAACTCATTAAAAAAATATATTCAGTTTGCAACTTTTCGTGGGTTTCACTATAAAATGATCTCTGTCATCTGGGCTAAAATCTTCACATCTAATTGACACAAAATATTAGTAGGTAACCAGTAACTAGTAATTTTTTACTCAGTCATGCAACATTATTTAGTGTTATAAACTCATAATTATCAATCCACAGACACATAAAATGTCCAATAAAACTGTTATAAAAATATAATGAATGGAAGTTGCAGTCGGGCGTGGCCGACTGCGAATACCTATTTGATTAACATTTTGTTCGAGCGCGGCACAATTAACTTTTAAGTGATGCCATTAAGATTAAGTACACATTTTCCTCCGTCGCTTTCTTAATTAACTACTTTTGTAGAGTGCTAGCCACACTGTATATTTTCACTAAAAGTATAATAGGTTCTTCCTTGACAATTGTGTTAGCTATATGATAAATATTATTCTGTCACATTTTCTTCATTATTTTTTTAGAGTGCTCACCGTGTAAATTTTTCACTGAGTGTATACCTCATTTCTTCGTTGGTAATAACGTCAACTATTTACCAAATATTATTTTTCTTCAAATAGTTTTGTACATATAGCGCCAATAGATAGACAGATACCAGACCGACAAATAGACAGAGAAACTGATTGAATCTGCACAGTATGAAACATGAAAATCCCAACAAATCTCGAAGAGAGCATTTTCAAGATTATAATAGTTACGTTCGGTAAGTTAAATTTTACTCTAAAATTGTAGTAAATATAGTATATATAAAACCCAACTGTTTACACACCTCTGACGATCATCCTGTATAAAGGATATGGCCCAATTTCAATAATAAGTATTTTACCATGCTATTTTAAAAATATTCCAAATTTGAAACAGAAATTTAAAATTTAATAAAAGTTATCGCTTTGAATAGATATTCGCAGTTAGCAAAGCCCGACTGAAATTTTGATTTGATTTTTTGATTAAAATTCATATATGATCTAAAATGTGTTCGAATCTGAGAGACACATTATATATTGGAGATTCAATATTTTCTACATCGTCGTATTTGTGGTAACATTTAGAAAATATTATAATAAAACATAGTGTATATAAAACATTACTATTCACACAATCATTTTGTATGACGAATACGGCCCAGTTTCGATATAAAGTATTCTACATTTTGCATACATTCCAAAGTCGAAAGAAAAATTGTAAGTCTAAGTTTATCTTGTTTAATAATTATTCACATTCGGTAGCGTTTGAGTGCAACTTTCATTCGTTTCATAAGAGTCTTATTAAACAGACAATTTTGTTATTTTTCTGTGCTTAATCAAAAACCTTAGTAACAGTTTGCTCTTAAGTATAATAGAAAGTTTTGTACAATAATTACAGTTTATACACCTCTGGCATTCGCTTTGTGTCACGAATATGACCTAATATTCTATTAATATTCTATCTTGCTATTTTGCAAATGTTAAATAAAAATTTTAAGTCTAACAGAAGTTGTCGTGTTTTATAAGTATTTGTATTCGGTAGCTCCCAACTGCATTTATTCGTTTTGTAATAGTCTTATTGAAAACATCTCAATAACATGTTAAGGTACGAACCTGAGGGACAAACTCTATATTCTGCAATTTCATATCTTGCATTTCTTCGTATTTTTGTGTGCTTAATCGAAAACCTTACAAAGCATTTTGCTCGAGAATCATAATATAACACAGTTTATATAAAATAGGATAGTTTACACTTCTCTGGCGATCACCCTGTATGATAGATAGAGCCCAGGAGTTATCGTGTTAACAAAAAACGATCTACACACACACACACGATTTACAAAATTGTCTAGTTATAATATATCTATTTAATTAAGTAGGTCGTAGTTCATTACCAATTTTATCGATTGACCTAAATTGACCCTTATAACAGATCGATGTTTACTAAGACGTTAATTAATATACCTTTCGCCGAAACAAATGAAGAGTATATTTTATTTGCCAGACACTTTTCCTAAGACCGCAAATGATATTCGTAAAGAAAAAAAATTCATATCATCGTGTTAGTCATCGAACTCTGAATAAGTTTCAAATTGTCCGTCCGTCCGAACGTCCGTGCATCTATCCGTCTGACCCCCTATCCGTCTGTCTGTCTGTCTGTTTGCTCATCGGTTACGTTTTTTGTAAGCACTGTAAGTTGAAACGGTAATCTTATTTTTGAAGAAATTGATCAGTAAATATAAAATTTATTAAACATTTCAATTTATAAAAAAAAGATACATGAAAACGGCTGCAACCTTTAATAATATACTACAAAAACCAAAATACTGCATAATATAATGGCAAGCGCTTCACCAGTCATGCTGGCACCAGCGGGAGATGATTACAATTTAAAAACATAACAATTATATCCAAGAAATTATCTTATTTTCAAAAACCTGCGAAGAGTAGCGTATGAATGATCTACAATTACATAAAAAATGTAATAAACCAGAGATAAGTATAATGTTTAATTGTTTTCACTCAGTTATTTATTTTAGTTAGCATAATAATTATATTTTTGGTTTGATTAAAAAATTTCCACTTAATCGTCTTCTACTTTTGTAGACTTACCTACTATATTATTATATTCATACCTGTACAAAAACCTCTGCCAAAGGAATCACTACTTCCACACACAGATTTCATATCCAAGTCTCTTACAAAGAAAAAAAGTTGATACTGTATTTGCACTCCACTATGTGGAAATATTTGTTCATAAAATAATAAATTATTTGAAATCGTTTGCCCCAAAAAACTATAACATGATGCCACACGGTAGTGGAGGTGGCAGATTCACACGGATAAGCCAATGCATGGAGTTTTCTATAAAAATATAGGAAACCTTAGTTTATCCGAAAGGCTAACTTTTGTCTTCTTGGGGTCAGCCGAGCTGAAGTCTGAGACCGAGGGATTCATAACGGGGATTCATAACGGCTTGCCTTCGTCTATCGTAGTCGCATCATGGATATAGAAGTCCGAAGTCCCTGAGGCTGCACGGTCTGCCGCAGCACATTGGGGTTTTTCGTAGTTAGTAGTCCCAAAAACGCCTAGAGTCTATGAAAGTTGACCAATCAAATACATATTTTTTTAATTTTCCTTAAAAAATTTCTAAACGATCCCTCACGAGCTTTTTTAATAAAAATTACTCTGCAATAATAGAAGTTGGTTTACATTTTGATTATTGATGTAAGAAATTGCTCTTTTTCTTAAACCTCAGTGAAATCAATATTATAAGTAATAAGAACTGAAAATAAAGCTACAAAAAAATTTTAAAAAACGTTTAGTGTAAATTTCACTGAGGTTTAAGAAAAAAAGCAATTTCTTACATCAAGAATCAAAATGCAAACCAACTTCTATTAATGCAGAGTAATTTTTATCAAAAGAGCTCGTGAGGGATCGTTTAGAAATTTTCTAAGGAAAATTTAAAAAAAAATTATTTATATTGGCCAACTTTGATCGGCTCTATACTAGGCGTTTCTGGGACTACTAACTACGAAAAACCTCAATGTGCGCAGCATGCCAGAGACTCTAATGCACTTGCTGTCGGCTTCGACATATGCAGTCTCGGTCTATATCCAAAGTAGTATGCAAAATTGTGCTAAAGTTATGAAATCTATTTCCTCCTCAGTTTTCGAGGGTGTTCAACAGGAATAACAAGGCGAAAAAAGTTTTTACTCATGCGCACCCCCTGAAATGGCCAAAAACCACCCCTTCTTGCTTATTTCTCATATAACAGCTTGGCATCGAGTATTTTTGCAGGGATTCTTTGTTTTTTCATGGGGATATAAGAGATGGTGAAAGGTGATGTCAGGTGGTAGACCGCAACCGCCCTCAGGGGTGAAATCTACCCTATCAGGGGGTGTAAAATTGCTTCTTTTTTTTGGTTAAAGATGTTTACTGCCCGTTTTCGAGGATGCTGATCAAGGACAATGATAAGAGTGTTTTGTGACAACCTCGGAGGGTTGGCCTCCCCCCCCCTAGGGGGTGGTTTTTGTTTTTTATTTTCTAAGTTGTATATTGAGTGGGAGTGGTTTTAAAGTCACCATTTCTTTATTTTAATTCTCATCAAAAATGAACCTATTCTCGCAAGGATTTGAAATTCATGTTGCTTAAAGCGGGATATAAGGAAGAGAATACCTTTGTACAGAAACATTTCTGTTTTTAATAAATTATATATACAGGACATAATTTTTTGTACAATATAATATTTGTTACAAGACATTAATATAACCTAGGGCGCTTACAAAGAGAATTACATGATTCATATTCCTCAAAATGAACATCACGTTCAATACTATTGCCTCCTTCATCGCACGCATTGTCCGTTTCCGATTCATAATCGGAAATATATACTTCGGGTATAAAATTTAGGAAGCATAACTACATAACTATTATCGGATTCGTCTGTTTCTATGCTTGGTTCATCGTCTTCATTCTCTGACTCTGGATACCTTGAGGACACATGATTTACCCAGAACAGTAAAGACGGCAAAAAACAAATAAAATGATAGTACGAGTCCCTAATAGCAGCCAAGTCACTACCCATTATTATTATTATTGTTATTGATTATTATTATTATCATGAAAAGGGTGGTTTCCGACAGTTTATAGGTGAAGGAACCAGCGTATAACCATTTTTTCTAGATCAACATCCTCGAAAACGGGGAGTAAACGTCTTTAACAAATAAAAAGAACCAATTTTACACCCCCTGACAGGGTCTATTACCTGACATCACCTTTCACCATATGTGAAAAAATATATGAAAAAATAAAGAATCCCTGCAAAAATAGTCGATGCCAAGCTGTTATGTGAGAAATAAGCAAGAAGGGGTGATTTTGGCCGTTTCAGGAGGTGCGCATGACTAAAAACTTTTTTCACCCTGTTATTCGTGTTCAGCACCCTCGAAAATGGGAGGGAAATTTATTGGAATTACTCGTTTCCCACCGTCAGGCAAATACAAGCCAACAAACCTGACGTAGTCCTCCTCAATCACCAACTCAAGACAATGTATGTTGTAGAGTTCTCGGCTCCCGCGGAGAATGACATTGTCTTGAAGGAGGACGAAAAACGAACAAAATATCGAGATTTGCTCTTCGAACTCCGCAGACTTTATCCAGACCATACTGTTTTGTTGGTGGTACTGATCATAGGAGCCCTCGGTAGAGCGAGACACACACTGCTTTCGGAACTGAAGATCATACCGGCATGCCGAAACTCGGCAGAGATCTTAGCCACAGAATGCAGAAGGTCGTCATCCTCGGTTCGTTACGTCTACTTAGGGCACACGATTCCCGGACCCAGTAGTCACTTATCCCACGGAGTGGCTGCCGGTACTACCAGCTCCCCTCTGTGAGTATCGGAGCCACAGAAAAGGGTGACTGGTTTTTAACAAACAAAAAAGTAATAATAATAAATATTTTTCAATTTCAAGCGTTGCTGCATAACATCAACTTTTTCAATAAGGGGGAAGTTTTATATAAAATTATACGCTATATCATAAAGCTATAAATTAACCTTAGTAATGGTATCACATTACAGTATTACAGATTCATTTTGAGAATTGCTTATTTAAGTATCATGTTTCAATCTACACTCTCACAGTTTATGCTGATTTGCTATCTTGCATTTCCTTTGTTAACGTCTTGCTGACACCAATGTAAGAAACTTATAAATATTACTTCCAGACTTTTGTAACCTCAGTTACATCACCCACTTCAAATTAAACACATGCATTATTAATTGTATCTTTAATTCTGGGATCAGGCTTGATTTCTTGCAACTCGAATATAGTTAGGCGGATTTCAGTAAAAATTGTGCTATTCATGAAGAAAGCATGAAACTTTCAGGGATTGCTCTGTATACAATTCTAAGTATTTAAAAATAAGGAGCCCTTCAATTTGTCAAAAAATAACAAAATAGCTGCCATTTAAAATTGGCGTCTACTCGCTCGTGTAATAAGTTGACTATCTTAGCTCCTATTTTACCGATTTTAATAATGTTTTTAAATTATGGTAGCTCTTTTATGGTACTTTATTTTTAGTTATTAGAATTTTCTTCCTATGTTTACAAGTTTGATAGATAAATCCAGAAAAAGAGAAAAATCTAAAATCTGTTACCTAGTTTTTATGAATTCGTTGTTAAATTGCTAGAAAGAAAAAGTTTAAAATAAGATAAGTATAATTTTAGTATCTTTCAGCTGTTAAAAAAAAGTTACTGTGACATTGGCTACAACAGAGCTATTAGACATTTGGTAATGCAACGTAATGAAAACTAATAATATTTCAGTATCAGTTTTATTTAGTCCAAAAATAAAATTACATTTATTTAATGTAAATAATTATTTTCGGTGAAAAATGTATACATGTGACAGACTTAGTTCTCACAATTGCCCTCACACTTACACATTCATGTATAATGAATATGACAACTCACGCATTTGCAATGCCCTGTACATATTTTACGTGTACACCAACCTATTGTACCAGCCTCCCATCTCCACTCTGTAGGTGAAGGTATCACTGGCTGTTTAATGTTTGCTTGGCCCCAAACATGTCCAGCCAGATAGTCTGCTCTCTTAATAAGTAATAGAAGTGCATCTCGTGTAGGGGGCATTCCTTTAAGTGCACGATTTTTTTGTATAAAGATGTACCGCCTAGCACCATTACATCAGTTTCTGAACATGTTTGATCGTACATTATAATTACAGAGCGTTGAAGTCTGTCGCAAACTATCTTTCTGGATGGTTGTGATATAGAACTACTTAAAGCTGTTGTAACCTGCGCGTATTTTTCCCATGCCACCCAGTCCGTTTTTTTCCCACAGGGAATGAAGACACTGTATCGCATCCAGTTAAGGTATGAATACCTGGTAACGCCGATGCTTTTTCAAATCCCATCGCTGCAGCAATCCCATGTGCAGAAATTATTCGTATATTCTTCCCTGTCCCTAATTCAATCAACAATTTTACACCTGGATATTGGCTAGCGAAAGCAATACCCAATACTGTTAATTCTGACATACTAGATGTCAAAATCAACGGTTCTTTATTCCAGAGCATCTCTGCCCAGCGGCAGCATGAGCATGCAGGATAAGCTTGGTGTCCGCCTCTTCGTAAGTAGAGTGGTATACTGGTGCAAGACAGATGTGTGTATTACTTACCACATCCTCCCCCATTGTTGTTAGGGTAGTTTCAACATCAGGAGTTGTATTCTTGACATACATTTCGAGGGACTTATTGTCATCCATTCGCAAAAATTCGTTCCATTTCTTTGGCAGAGGTGTTTTCGATGTGACATGAGTTCGAGTACCAGTTCCCCGTTTCTGATGAGACATTGTTTTTAATGAATCAGGGTGATAAGTATCCCGAATAACTTCTAGCCTAGAAGTACGTTTAAAATATGTTTTGACATAGGAAAAAAATCCTTGTTCTGCGTAATCCACAAAGTTTTTCATAGAGTCGGTCAGTCTAATGATATTTACGAGTACAGCCCCATCAAACAATACTGTGTCCAATGTTTCAGGTTGGTTATGCTCTTGAAGCAGCTATTCCACACAACCTATGATATCACTTTTTTCAATATTCAAAGGTGATGAAGGCCACGCAAGATTGTCTACGAGTGTTGCTTTAATACCCATGCCTTCATCTAACAACTTAGAGTTTACTTTTATAGGGACAGACCTCAGAACCTGAAAGTTAGTGATAGCAGTTATAGCAGTCACATCTCTACTTTACATAGGGTCTATCAAACATTCAGATGAAGTACATTGACAAAGGGTACAATTTTGCCAATTTATAACCTTCGTATTAATGGTATAGTTCTCCATCATATCCATACGTTAACTATAAATTAAAATACAGGATGTTAGGAGTGTGAGTGCTATTATACCGTGCGTGTAATTTCCCATTAGGCATGTACATTCACGTAGCGCGAGAGATCTGACAACACCGGCAGCCGTAAATTCATCCGTTGGTGGAGCATCCCAGCTCTGTTATTTCATTTCAGCCAGCTGGCACCCGCGATGTTGTAATTCTACTCCCCATGCCTAGCCCGCGACTACACACACGGTATTAACAGGTGATATAAGAATTATAAAGAACAAGAAAATTTTGTACAAAAGGGGCCTAAAATCAAACGGTATTTTTGAGAAAAAAATAATGCATAGATCTTTGAAGGGCTATTACTATAAATGATTAGATATGTTTTACAATATGTTAAGAGAATATGCAATAAAGCAGAATATGTAGAACGAATTTTGACTCCCAGCAGTTTTGCATATTTTTTTTTTAATATTTTATATTTAGTTATTTATTTTTAAAACAGATACCATGACGAAATGTCCCTATCTTTTTACTGTAACTACTTGGTAACAGTTAAAAGAAGGAGAAAATGCATTAACAATTTGCTAAAATATGCTACTAACACCTTACATATTTGTTTAAGTTGGGTTGTCTTACCTTTATTGCCTAGTTTTAAATATATCCTGCTATTTTTTGTAACACGAGAAGCTCGCTGATGTAAAAATAGACAAACATCATGTATTTAAAAATTATGTATAACTAAAATTTTTTACCTAGAGGTATTTAATTTTGTGTATTAAGTTTAGTAGTATAATTAGTTCTAATGAAAACACAGTCACGCACAATCGGGTTGTGTAAACGGGTCTACAGACGATCCAAATAACTAACCTTTTCGGTACACTTTGAAAATTGCCATGCCAACTCGTAAAAGTGAGCTGGTCTGCTGGAATTCCAGCAATCTTCAAAGCATACCGACAATATTGGCTCCAGCAAGTTGGGTAGTGAGTAGAGTCCTTTAAAGTAGCAAAAAATAGATAGATACGTTGCCTAATTAAAAGAGGGGACGGTGTTGTCAGAACGTGCAATCATTGCTTTTGGGTATTTAACAAAAAATACTTCTCTTGCAGTCAACAGAAAGGTAATATAAAAGCGACTTACGTTATTTTAATTTTTGTTATATGAGTTTAACAGTGAACTAGTAAAACTAGAAAATATACTGCAATTTTTTCTTTTTTTTTGAGGTTTTTATCTCAAACTCTAAACTTGGGAAGAAAGTTCCAATAACTGAAAATAAAGTTCCATTAAAGAGAAATCATAATTTAAAAAGATTATTAAAATCGAACAAACTGGAGCCAGGATATTTAAAGTATTATATGTGCGTCGTCTTTAAACGGACGCCATTTTGTTATTTAAAGGCATATTGGACTGCTCCTTATTTTTAAATGATTAGAATTGTATACAGAACAATCCCTGAAAGTTTCATGCTTTCTTCATTAATAGCACAATTGTTCTGTTTTTTTACTGAAATCCGCCTAACTAATAAATGTTTTTAAAAACTCGATAACAATTCAAGTGATCTAACATGCATACACATAAAGAGGAAAAGAAGTACGTACAGAGAGAATAGGAAATAATTACCTCGTTTATTGTTCTTGTCACAATTCAAATCACAATTTTTTTTTACCCCCTTTAATAATGGGGTGGGAGTGGTAACGGGGGTGGTAGAGAAAGTGGCTAATTCCAAAAATATTTTAAGGCTCTTGGTTCTTGTATACACACTAAATCACAATTTTATTTTTATCCCCTTAAATAATGGGGTGGAGGTGGTAGAGGGGGTCGCTAATGCATAAAAAAAATTTGGAACCCTTGATTCTTGCATACACACTAAATCGTAATTTTATTTTTCCCCCTTTAACTGTAATATTGTGGAGGTGATTGTGGGAGTGAGTGATGCCAAAAAAAAATTGAAACCTTGGCTTCTCTAACATGCCCTAAATCCCAGTTTTATGGACCCTTACTTGTTTTACCTATTTACAGGGATCGTAACCGAACCGAAACCATGACTGAAAACTGCACCGTAATTACAATTTTTTTCTAACCGAAACCGTAACCAAAAACTGGATTGGCGCTGCTTTGAAAACCGAAAACCAAATTAACGCTGCTCTGAAAACCGAAACCGTAACCGAAAACCGAAAATAGTGTACGTTAGGTAACCGTAACTGAAACCGAAAAAAATTTCGTTTTCTGTACCTGCAAGCATTAATTTAATTTTAACCGAAACCCTAACCGAAAACCGCACCGTAATTACGAATTTTTCCTAACCGTAACCGAAACCGAAAACCGGAATGTGAAATTCTGGAAAACCGAAACCGTAACCGAAAACCGAATTGATGCTGCTTTGAAAACCGAAACCGAAAACCAAATTAACGCTGCTCTGAAAACCGAGACCGTAACCGAAAATCAAAATAAATTTCGGTTTCGGTTCCTGCCTATTTACTCTCATTTACCCCTTCAACGGAATTAGATCAAAATACAATCTAGTTCCAGATCTTATAATACATGTGTACCAAATTTCAAGTCAATATCATAAACGGTTCCAGAGTAAACGTGCGCACAGAAAAAGTTACAGACTGACAGACCGACAGACAAAAAATTTTTTTGCGCACATTTAAAATATCGACGTTTCATAACATTCTAAGCCTGTTTCAACAAAAGAAAAATCCAATGTTTTTTTTTGCGTTACTGTATACTTCCACTCTACGTGAATGTGGAAGTAAAATTACTTTCAGAGAGAAGCATAGTATAATAGTAGAATAAAGGAGTATAGTGGTATAAAGATGCTAAAAATGCTGAAATAATCCAATTTATATTCCTTCGTTAATCCTACGATTGGACCTCAGCTGAAAAAAAGATAAAAAGGATATAACATATTTTCCACACTTCAACTTCAGAATAATTTTTATCAATTAAGCTGGATGACAAATTGTTTATTTTTTTGTGAACACTTTCTATCGTCCGGGATTTAGAATTTTATTAGGGTGTATTCCCTGATGTGCTATTAGAGTCAGCAACCCCTATGCCCGATGAACTCTCCAAATCTGTAGGGTTGAAGCCTCATTGCATTTTATAAATACAATTATCTGCTCTGATATTATTTTGGTAGGTGGCAATTCGCAACTCTTTATGTTTTTAAACTGCGAGAGAAAGTAATTTAATAGCAGGGCAAGCCATTAAAAAACACGATTTTTTTATAGCCATCCAAAAGAAATATTTCATGTTGCCTAGGTTTCTGACATTAATAAAAGAGGTATCCTCCTTAGGCATTTTAATTTTTTCTTTGATAGAAACATTTCCTTTCGCCTCAAATGTTAATTCAGCACTATTTTTTAAAATATTGTATTAAACTCTTGCTAATAGACAAAAATTTAAAAATGCGAGTGCTATGTAGGGTGTTTGGTAAAGAGATACCGACCCCGAACAGGGAGGTATAGGGGTCATGTGGCAACTATATTAGAGTGGGCCGAAAAAACACTATTTTTTTATCTCGCTATACCTCAGAAAAGTTGCCTATCGCCTAGCTAAGCAAAATAAAAAGAAAAATTGAAATAAAAAAATAACTTCCGTTTGCGCATCGCACTCAAAGTTTTGAAAGATGGCGAAATTTTGCTATTCTTCTTCAATATTTTATAATTACTAAACTTACTACTATCGAAACGCTATAAGTCCTAATGTGAAGTTTGGGGCATGAAGAACACGAAAGAAATTTAAAACCTGTAATTTATGTATTGTTAGCGCAAAAAGTTTAAAAAACACGTTTTTTAGAAGAATTGGCAATATTTCGTAGTTTCTGCTAATTTTACTTCTACATCCAATGGAAGTATAGTAACGACAAAAATAAATTGAAAATTTTTATTCAAATAGGCTTAGAATGTCATGAAACGTTGAGATTTTAAGTTTGAGCGAAAAAAACATTCTGTCTGTCGGTCTGTCTGTACCTAACTTTTTTGTGCGCACGATTACTCTGGAACTGTTTAAGACATTGAAATTTGGTATACATATGTACTTTAACGAGATTTGGAACTAGATTATGTTTTTATCTTATTCCGTCGAGCGGTTGGGGGTAAATTGGGGTAAATGGGGGTAAATCAAGCAGGTAAGAGGCCATAAGTTTGGTATTTAGTATATACAAGAGAAGCTAAGGTCTCAAAAAATTTTTTGGCATTAGCATTCATCCTCATTATTAAAGGAAATGAAAAAAATTGTGATTTAGTGTGCCCCTATCACCACCTCCACTACCGATGTATCATTTTATGGGTTTTTGGGGTAGAAGATTTCAACAATTATGTTATTAAAGTTCCATAAACAATTATTTCCACATACAAAATCTTTTCGTTTTGAGAGACTAGAGACTTCGATAGAAAATCTGGATATGGAAGTAGTGATTTCTTGGGCAGCTGTTTTACTTTTTCATTTTTAGCAAACAAACGTAGAATATATGCTGTAGAACTGTGTGTCAAACTTGTGACCGATACATCTGAAAAACCGCTGCCCAAGGAATCACTACTTCCACATCCGGATTTTCTATCCAAGTCACACAACGAAAAAATTTTGTATCTGGAAATAATTGTTTATAGAACTTTAATAATACGATATTTGAAATCCTCTACCCCAAAAACCTATAAAGCGCTACCCCACATCGGTAGTGGGGTGGGGGTGGTGACAGGGGGTGGGAGTGGGTGGTGGATAAAGTAAAAAAATATATTGAGGTTTCTGGTTCTTGTACACACACTAAATCACATTTTTTTTTCATCCCCTTTAATAATGGGGTGGGGGTGGTAATGGGGGTGGCTAATGCCAAAATTTTTTTTGAGACCTTAGCTTCTCTTGTCTATACTAAATATCAATTTTATGAACTCTTACCTGCTTGATTTACTCCAAATTTACCCCAATTTACCCCCCGACAAGATGAAAATATAATCTAGTTCTAGATCTCGTTAAAGTACATATGTGTACCAGATTTCAAGTCAATATCTCAAACGATTCCAGAGTAAACGTGCCCACAAGAAAAGTTACAGACCGACAGACAGAAATTTTTTTTTCGCTCAAACTTAAAATCTCGACGTTTCATGACATTTTAAGCTTATTTGAACAATAAAAATTTTTAAAAATTTTTTTGTCGTTACTATACCACTGTATGGATGTGGAAGTAAAATTGACAAAAAATAGCAAAATTTCGCCATTTTTCAAAATTTTGATGCGATGCATGAACGGAAGATATTTTTTATTTGAATTTTTTTTTTTTTCATTTTGCTTACCTAAGCGAAAGGCAACTTTTCCGGGGTACAGCGATAGACAAATTTAAAAAAGTGTTTTTTCGGCCCACCTTAATCTGTATGAGCAAACATGCCCGTGAAAAATATTTTTTTATAATGTCTATTTTGTACTAAATTTAATTTTTTTTCATGATTTATGTAATTAATATGCATTAAGTTTAATCTTAGATTTTCAGAAATATAGATCTTGATTATTTAGGTATTATTCAAATCACAACTTACACACTTTTTTATTTATTATGAAAATACCTACTTTCTGTATATGTGAGTGTGTAAGTTGTGATTTGCATAATACCTAAATAATATTCTCTAATCATGATAAAAGCAAATAAATAAAAAATAATTAATTGTAAAAAATATAGATCTTTTTTTACAATTAATTATTTTTATTTATTTGCTTTTATCATAATAAATAAAAAAGTGTGTAAGTTGTGATTTGCATAATGCCTAAATAATATTCTCTAATCATAGATCTTTTATTCAAAATTAGTAAAATTTCAAAAAAAAAATTAAAAGTTTTCGTTTTTTTTTTTTAATATATGTTTGCAAACATTACTCGGGATCGGCTTCAGCGATTTCTATGAAATCTTTCTAAAATTACAAGGTATGGCTGGCGGTGGTCCCATATTAATTTTATCAAACTACGACTAGTATAAGGTGAGCAAAAATTGGACACAAAATTTTTTGAGTCGAGAATTTGGCGAAGTCGCTAGTGATAATTTAATTTCATTAAAGAACCCCGGAATAAAACCCATGAAAATGCTGATTCGGTAGAATCGGCTGAAATTTTGGTATCTTGTAGTTCAAATCATGCTGATCAAAAGTTCTTATTACATCGAGCCAATCCTATGGACAGTTTTTGAGATACATCTTGTCGAAGTTAGGTAATTTGCGTCATTTTTGACATTCAAGAACTTTTTACTTTTAAATTATTAACTTTAGCAAAAAATTGGAAGGGTCGAAATATTTTTGTTCGAGTCCAATAAAGCTCAATAATTTTTTTTAGAATTTTCTTATCAATTTTTAGGTTAGGTAAAACATATACATTAGTAGATATGCTTCTAGAGGGCAGAATATTTACTAGTGAAATATTTTGTCGAACTCCTCTATAATATAGAGGAGTTCGACAAAATATTTCACTAGTAAATATTCTGCCCTCTAGAAGCATATCTACTAACTGTGCCCATGTCAGGGCTACTGCTGTTTCGATTGTAATGGATATCAGCCGCTAGATGGAGCCTGTCATTTTTGTTGCATGTCGTGGTTTTATAAATCTCGTCATGTACCAAGAGTGAACAAATGCCTCGTTACAGCCGTCTCAGACCTACCTTGCACTGACGAGAGCCAATAGCTCGAAACTGCAGTCTGCAAGTGGTATGGGGTGGCTGGCACGAGAGCTCCTTTGAATGGGAATAAGTCTTTCGGCTGGTGTCTATTACAATCGAAACTTAGCGTTTTGTGGCAATACATAGTTATTGTACTTAACGCGGCCAGGCTTGTAACTCGTAATTCAGCGCTCGGCGGGGCATTAGTCCGGAGAATAGCTGTTGGTTGCAGTCTGGTTTCTTATTCCTTATATATTTAAGGAAACATATAGAGGAGTTCGACAAAATATTTCACTAGTAAATATTCTGCCCTCTAGAAGCATATCTACTAACTGTGCCCATGTCAGGGCTACTGCTGTTTCGATTGTAATGGATATCAGCCGCTAGATGGAGCCTGTCATTTTTGTTGCATGTCGTGGTTTTATAAATCTCGTCATGTACCAAGAGTGAACAAATGCCTCGTTACAGCCGTCTCAGACCTACCTTGCACTGACGAGAGCCAATAGTTCGAAACTGCAGTCTGCAAGTGGTATTGGGGTGGCTGGCACGAGAGCTCCTTTGAATGGGAATAAGTCTTTCGGCTGGTGTCTATTACAATCGAAACTTAGCGTTTTGTGGCAATACATAGTTATTGTACTTAACGCGGCCAGGCTTGTAACTCGTAATTCAGCGCTCGGCGGGGCATTAGTCCGGAGAATAGCTGTTGGTTGCAGTCTGGTTTCTTATTCCTTATATATTTAAGGAAACATATAGAGGAGTTCGACAAAATATTTCACTAGTAAAAAAAAAAAAAAAAAAACATATACATGTCATATTTCGTAGTTCAAGTCATGCTGATCAAAAATTTCTATTGCACTGAGTCTGTCCTATGGTGTAACATTAATTCTTCGCTGTTCAATAAATTATTAATTTTTTTGTAATGTGTTCGAGATTTAGACTGAACTTTATATTATTTAGAGAAAAAAAGTTACTACACCAGCAGCTCAGAGACTCGGTAGATGAGTCATGGGTCAGAAAACACTTTACAAATGGTTTTACGTGTTTGGTAGATTATAATTAATATATGACAGATGTTTTTATAATTTATCTTAAAGAGATGTTGATTTGACTTATATAATGATAATTTTCCTAGAGGCGGGGCGCCAATCTTTCTATATTCGTAATTTACAATAAGAGTGAGGTTTGATTACAAGAAAGATAAACTAATCAAATTATAAAGAAAGTATAAATTGTTGACTATAAAAAGTGTAAATTAATAATCCAAATTTAGCAAAAATCAAGATTAGATTAATACTTGTAAATATTTCTAAAAGATATTCAACTTTTCTTTTACAAAAAGCTTAATTAATTAATTCAGTAGGTATTATCTAAATGATTTGTATCAAAATGGTTTGTATCAAAATACCTGAAATAAGTGGACTAGGTGATTATAAAATTGATTTTATTATAAACCAATCAAACTGGATGTGTTTTTGTTAGAAAACGACTAAACTGAGGCCTTAAAATTAAACAAATTTATGTACAATAGAGAAAACGAATGGACGATAATATGTTACGTAGATATTATTTAAAATATTGTCTTAAACATGGTGTTTAAAAGTCATAATTAATTATTTAAATATAAACGTTTCGTAGAAATTGTGATCACAAAGTCTTTACAGAGCTTTTCATATATTTGTTTTCAATTAGACGTTACGCCGATAATTTATACATATTACCGTCGCGATCTCCGAAAAAAGTTGTCCTAGACTAATATATACATTCCATCTTCTAGAATTACGTAGAGGAGAAGAAAGACAACACTATTAGATGATTAAAAAAAAATAAAGTTTCAAACCCAAACTTCAATGTGACGTTAAAAAAAACGTATCTAGAATGCATATCTACAATGTGCATCTAGAATTAGAAAGTTTGCATCTAAATTTAGAAGATTTGCATCTAAATTGAGAAGATTTGCATCTAAATTGAGAAGATTTGCATCTAAATTGAAAAGATTTGCATCTAAATTGAAAAGATTTGCATCTAAATTGAAAACCCTGGAAAGAAATGAAGTGTAAGCGTGACTTGCTGCAAAATGGCTGTTGCCAAATCTAAGTTACAAAAAAAATTATTTCTTTATAAATTACTTACGGATTAAACCGGTGAAAAACAATTAGGCCTGCTTCATGTTCATGAAGAGGTACTATCAACCCTTTCGATGTTGAAGTCGTTAAAAAAAAAAACTGAAGACACATCACTATTCAAAAATTTAGCAGAAAATTACGAAGTACCAAGCTTCTTGTAACGGAGAAATATTAGTTCTGTTCGCTTACTCGTAGTATGCAAATTGTGTCCTAGTTTACCCTTTCCATTCCATACCATTAAAGCTAAGTTAGAACATCCACTACCTTGTGTACACTTAGACGTGACTCTGGTTGCATACCGTTGTGTTTGTTTATGAAGTAAATTTCAGAAACAATATTTGAAACTTCCGCGGTCTTTCACGCTTGAGTTAAATTATGTTTTAATTTGTGAAGCAGCAATATACATGCTACACTGGGTGGTTTTCGCTCCAGGAGTGCATGAGGTAACGGGTAATCTATATGTACGTGTTTATGAATGGCTTCCGGCGTGTTTGTGTACTGCGTGCATGCGTTTGTGTGTTGTATGTGCCAGTGTATACAGGGTTTTCCGAAAATATCGATGACAAACTTCTGGTGCAGATTCTACATGCAAAAATATGGCCGCAAATACCTTGAGTTACGGCCCTTTGAAAATGACACCCAAAAACTGATTATTACTTTATATTTCAGAAACATTTTGATTTACAGCGACGCGACTTTGTATGCATATTGAACAATAATACAAACTTATTTTTACATTATTTTTTAAAAATATTTTTTACGGTAAGTGGGTGGTATTGAAGGGGGCTGTCAATATTTTGCATTAATTTCTTATGTCTTTTATTTTTTTCTTTCACTTTCGTACAAGAATGTAGCAGGTTCTTTGATAAAAAAATAATCACACGCACACACACGCACGTATACAAACATGCTGGAAGCCATTCATAAACACGTACATTATAGATTGTTAGGATTTTCAAGCACTCCTGGAGCGAAAACCACTCAGGACAGACCTCCGATTAAAGAACTTATATCTAGATACATAATGGCATGAATTTTATGATCCCGAAAGACTCCCAATCTAAGGCACTTCTTCCCATAAGTTGCTGATTGGCCCATCGGCGTATTCGCGGCCGCTCGTACACGGTCGGCTTCAGTTCGATTATCATAATCTGTTTGACAGTTTTGACAGTATACGTCATTAATGTTAATAACTTAAGTGTTTTTCGTGTTTTTCAATCAAAATGTGGTGAAGAAGTCTTTTTATTTTAAGTTGTGATTTGCCTAATACCTAAATAATATTTTCAGTTCATATTTAGACAGTTTAGTGACAATTTAGTGCAACATGCAACAGTGCTGTGCCATTTGCAGAAATCGATCGTTTCATAAGTAAGTAGGCCATAGTCGTAACATGATGAGGTTCAGTTTATAGTTTTAATAATAATATTATAAATAATATCCCTCCAATGCATATTTCCCTTGAATAAAACATCTTTACCTATTGTATTTTTTCAATCTGCGTTAATATTCCTAGAAGTTAACCAATAATTATCACATAAAATAGGTACAATATTGTACATTTTCCCTTCTACACATACCCGCCTCTGTTGCCTATGGGATGTGATGTTCATCTATCCATTTTAATGGACATATAATGTGACTATGTTAGGAGCAAATAAGGTATATGAAGAAAAGGTAGCCATTATGTATCTAGATATAAGTTCTTTAATCGGAGGGACAGACTCAGTGCAATAGGAATTTTTGATCAGCATGACTTTAACTATGAAATAGCAAAGTTTCAGCCAATCCCACCGAAGCATGACTATTCAGTCATGCTTCAGCTCAAGCTCACTCAAGCTCAAGAATTTTTATCAGAATTTTTTATCAATTTTTAGGTTAGGTAAAATATATATATGTTATATTCATAACATATATATATTTTACCTAACCTAAAAATTGATAAAAAATTCTGAATATAACATATATATATTTTACCTAACCTAAAAATTGATAAAAAATTCTGATAAAAATTCTTGAGCTTTACTGGACTTGAACAAAAATATTTCGACCCTTGCAATTTTTGCTAAAGTTAATAGTTTAAGAGTAAAAAGTTCTTGAGTGTCTAAAATGATGCAAATTACCTAACTTTGACAAGATGTATATCAAAAATTGTCCATAGGATGGATTGGCTAAATTTGATAAGAACTTTTGATCAGCATGACTTGAACTACAAAATACCAAAATTTCAGGCGATTTCACCGAATCAACATTTGCATGGGTTTTGTTCCGGGGTCCTTTAGTTATGTTAAAAAGAATTCAAATTCCGTCGAAATTGCATAAAAATTATAAGTTATATATTTTAGAAGTGGCTGATACCGAATCTGATGTCAAAAGTTAAAAATCAAAATAGAGAATACGATATGGCTGCGATAATTACAATATTTTTGCAGATTTGTACGAAATTTGCAGAGATGGGTAAAGTAAACTTTCCAATGAAAGTTTCCAGGAAATGTCCGCAACGAAGTTTTGATAAAAATGAAAGTTTCCAATAAAATATTTCAATATTCCGAAAGTTTCCAAAGACCTTTTCCGGAATTTTGGAAACTTTCAAATATTGAAATATTTTATTAAAAACTTTAATTTTTGTCGTTCCGGAAACTTTTAAATGGAAAGTTTCCTTTACCCATCTCTGGAAAGGACAATGTTAAAAATAGCTGATTTTTGGCCCCCATCGCGAAACGCATAAGACCCAGAGAAAATGATTGGAAAAGGCTCAACATTAATAAAAATACGTTTTCGTGGTATCAAAAGGCTGGGGAAATTCTATTTCACCTCTATACACATAAAAACAACCCCTAAATTGCTTTGAATAATAGCTTATACTGAATATGAAAATTATATTTATTTTATGATAACTATCGATTCAATAAAGATAACAAAAGAGTAAAAGCTATCCCTATTCACACCCTATTCAAGGGGTGGAACGCCATACACAACACATAATATTAAAGAAATAGGTACCAAGGTGATTAAAAATGTACAAAATGATTTTTTAATACTAGTTGAGTCAGACCTTCAAGTGATCCTGAACTCAGCATCTTTATTTTCAAAAACAGTCCCTATAAGGGTATGAAATAATATTCGCAGCTCTTTAGTTAGCGACCATGGAAACCACCAAACTACCCTATTCGGGGGTGCAATTCTATTCACAGTCTCGAATACTAAAAAAAAAAATGCCACTGCACTTAGTAATGCACCAAATTATTTTCTACTAGTAAAAGGGACAGTCATCCACTTTGTCTTGACTCTATATGAATATGAAAAATATTTACAGTACGTTATATTACAATAGATCTGTATGGTTTTAGTCAACTCGTTTTTTTAATAAAGAACAAATAGCGAGTTATTTAGCAACCTCAAAAACAACCAAAGTACCCTATTCAAGTGATAGAATCATATTCACCACTTCAAACACTGAAAAATAGGAAACAACGTGACTAAAATCAGAGCTGGGCAAATGCTTTGAAAAAGTATTTAAATATTAAATACTAAATACTTTCAGAAAATTGAAAGTATTTAAATATTAAGTATTTTCAAAAGATAAAAGTATTTAAATAATAAATAACAAAAGTAATTAAATAGTTTAAACTTAGTATTTAAATACTTTCTGAATATTTAAATACTTTGATAACACTGACATATTTTGAAGCATAGTTCAGTGTAAAAATAGCCTTTAATGGCTAAACTTCGCCAAATTGTATTTTCTATTTTTGTAGAAATCAATAAAAACTTAATATTATCATTATCATTATTATCATTATATTAAATACTATTTGACTATTTGAGGTGTCAAAATTTTAGGTTTCATGACTTTCATGAACTTCTACAACACTATTTTAATTCCTCTATACTTAATCAGTTTTAGTTTGAGTATTGGACTTTTACTTATCCGTAGAGCTAGACCTTTGCGTCTTCTGCAAATACCCAAATAAATATTGCTCTAAGGAATACAACCATATACAGTTTTTATCATAAACTTTGTATATAGTTAAATGCCATACTGTAATAATGAAATTAGGAACTTGTTATTCATTACGATATTCAAATACAACAAATTTACAATAAAAAAAAATATAGTTGTATTCGTATAGTATAGTACATGTCTTGATTCTTGACGAGTATTTGTCTGTCTCCCTGGTGTATTTGATTATATTTGTTGTATTTATTTAAATACTTTTGAGATTCAAATAGTTCTGAAAGTATTTAAATACTGTCAGAAAAGGATTTAAATACTTTTTTAGAAGTATTTAAATACTTCTCAGTTATTTAAATAGTTTAAGTATTTATAAATACTTTAGGACCATTTTCACAAATACTAAGTAGTAAATATTTCAGATAAAGTATTTGCAAGTATAAATACAAATACATGTTGCAAGAAGTATTTAAATACTTGGTATTTAAATACATTCTAGGATTTAAATACTTATGAGGTATTTGTAAGTACATATTTGCCCAGCTCTGACTAAAATGAATCAAAATCTACTCTATCTCAGGGATGACAGACACTTTAGATAATGTAATATTAGAAAAAAAAATTTTCATTTTATGAAATATATAGAATCATAATAAAATATTATATCAACATTTATACTGATTATATAAAGAAAAACTGCCGTTATTTAGAGATGTTAGAACAGCATCTAGTACAGAATATTTACTAGAGGTGGATATCCGGTTACTATCCGGTATTCGGCCTATCCGGCCACTTTATTACTATTCGGCTGGGCACCGGATAGTGATCTGATATCCAGCCAAAACCGGATAGTTAAGAAATAAAAATTGGTATAAAATATGAATCGAGTTTTATTATACTGATTGGAGTTAGTATACCACCATGCGTAAGGGTCACTATTACTTTGAATCCGTGCTCTTACGTTGTTTACTGAAAGGAGAAGAACCACTTTCACTATCACTGCTTGAGCATGAATCATCACAACTATTTTTTAAAACCTCCAGCAGAATAATTTGGCGGGATTATTCAGCCTGATTTTTATCGAAAAAACTTGTTTTAAATCTGGGGTCTAGATAAGTTGCCAGTAAATATTTTTTGTCGTCGAGGTTGTCAAAATTTGTTTTCAGTCCAACTTTTAATGTAAGCCGGATAGTTGGCCGGATATCTGGTATCCGGTACAAGAAGTTTTCCGGATATCTGGTACTCGGGATCCGGTCAAAACACTATCCGTTGCATCTCTAATATTTACAGAGCAAATTAAAATAAAATTAACGGTTTCTGTTGATTCTTACGTCTGCATTTAATAGATAGATATTAAAGATGGCTAATCACTGTAGGGTTGAAAATTATATTAGTTTATTCTTTGTCATATTTATATTATTCCATGTAGAGGTACTTCTGGGTAAGCTATAGAACTTCATTTGTTTGATAAAAAGCTACAGTAAATATGCAAATGATACTTGCCCATTTATTGTCTTCCAAAATGCACCACGAGGAGGTGATCCTTTTTACATTCCGAATTTTTTTAATCACCTTGGTATCTATTTTTTATATTAAGTGCTGTGTATGGCGTTCCACCCCCTGAATAGGGTATGAATAGGGTATGAATAGGGTATGAATAGGGTATGAATAGGGGTAGTTTTTACCCTTTTGTTATCTCTACCGAATCGATACCTACCTAATAGTTATCATAAAATAAATATAATTTTCACGTTCAGTATAAGCTATTATTCCAAGCAGTTTTAGGGATTGCTTTTATGTTTTTAGGGGTGAAATAGAATTTTCTCCAGGCTTTTGATACCACGAAGACGTGTTTTTATTAATTTTGAGCCTTTTCCAACCATTTTTTCTGGGTGTTATGCGTTCCGTGATGGGGGCCAAAAATCAGCTATTTTTGTCCTTTGTTAGATAGTAATTTCAGGTTTTTTTGATAACGAGCCTAAAGCTTAAAAAGTCACAACGATGTATATTTTACTGTGCTAAATAAAGAGGCCACTACTAAAAGAGTGAAAAATAATAAAAAAAAAAAATTGAACCGCCTTCAAGAAAGATACTTAATAGGAGTCCGGTGATATTAGGAAAATGTCTCGGAAAGTTTTGGGACAAGCCAAAAATCAGTCTACTCCCTACAGAATTTTCTGACCACTCAAAATGGCGGCTTTAATGGTTATTTAACTTTTTGTAAACAAAATGAATTTTACAACTTACTTGTTTGCTTATATCTTCGTTTCTAAAGGTCGTAGAAAACCGTTCGACCAGTCAATTTCTTCGTCGTGGGTTCCCCTATAAGGTAGGTATATCCAAAGAACGAATTTTCGATTGTTAACATTTTATGACAAGAAACTGAAAAAATTGAATTTCTCGACCGTCGACTTTGAAGTACTGTAGAAACAAATATAAAATCGGCATGTTAACGATATTATAAAAAATAGTACATATTTTGACCCTTAATGAAATGCACTTTGTCCCGTTGCAAAATATTAATTATTTTTTTTGCAATTAATTTATAAAAAAAAAATTCAAACTGTTATACTAAAAGATCATATTAATATTTTACAGTTCTGTTTCGGTAAAAACATTGTATTTGACGTACATTTATATAATCAAAAAGAATATTGCAAAAAAATTTTAATTTGCGACTTTTTTACGCAAAAAATCAATTTTGCAACTTAAACAAATGTAAATCTCAGTGGATTTTGCATAAAATTTATTGCAACTAACGGCATTTTAATTGTCATAAAAAAACACGGATTAAAAAAAAAAATTTGCTCCGATGCTTTGGAGCCGAGATATGAAGAATTCACGTTTTTTGCGATTACGGCGAAATTTGAAAATATTTTTACTTGAAAATTTAACTGAATGTACCTTAGAGTATGTGTTATCACTTACAAAAAGTGCCATGTCTATATATCTAGATGAGCCATGGAAAAAAAATCGAGAAAATTGCGTCTTTGGCGCTCGCGCTCACGCTGGATGCCAGATCCCCCTCCGCCTTTACTGCTAGTAGCGTACTTGGACAGTTTTACCGCGCGGCAGTTTTATTCCTCTTTTTCTCAGCTTCAGAAGTGGCTAGATGGACGTTTTTTTTTAATTCAACTTATTTATTTCTCAGCTTTCCGATTATTGGATTAGTTTTCAATCATTCAATTACGTTGCTTCGTAAAATAAATATGTAAAGATTACATATAATTTATTTGACAAGACATTAATGAGTGAATAGTTTTTACTCTTATTGGGGATAAAAAAGGTATACATTTTGTATTTAAAAATTAATTTACTGAATATACAAAATAAAGTTTATTTTTCTGTCCTCGTTTTTTTTAGGTTGATTTCCTGTGTCGGACTCGCTGTCCGTTTCGTCTCGAATTTCTACGTACAGACAATCATTGTCATCATCGTCATTATTTATATCAACATTTTCAATAACTTCCTCATTTTCTTGCATTTCATTTAATTTAAACTGACAGACATTAATATTGATTTAATTTGTTCTAAACAGCGAAATAAACATCTAATTTATAACATAACAATAATGCGTGATTGCTTAAATTATAGGATGTTTGTAAAATTGTAAAAAAAAACGCTGCCCAAGGAATCACTACTTCCGCATCCAGATTTTCTATCCAAGTCTCTCACAACGAAAGAAAAAACCAATAAAACGATATGTCACATCGGTAGTGGGGGTGGGAATGGTGGTAGTGGGGGTGGATGAAGTAAAAAACAAAATTGAAGTCTTTGCTTCTTGTATACACACTAAATCACAATTTTATTTTTATCACCCTTTAATAATAGGGTGGGAGTGGTAATGGGGGTGGCTAATGCCAACAAATTTTTTGGGACCTTCTCTTATTTATACTAAATACCAATTTTATGGGGTGTTAATTGCTTAATTTACCCATTTACCTCCATTTCCCCCAATCCTTCAACGGAATAAAATCAAAATATAATCTTCCAGATCTCGTTAAAATATATGCATGTAGCAAATTTCAAGTCAATGTATTAAAAGGTTCCAGAGTAATCGTGCGCACAAAGAAGTTACAGACGGACCACCGACCGACAGAGCGACAGACTTTTTTGCTCAAACTTAAAATCTCGACATTTCATGACATTCTAAGCCTATTTGAACAATAAAAATTTTTACAATTTTTTTTTGCGTTACTATACTTCCACTGGATGTGGAAATAATTATAAGATGTTTGATTACACAGCCACACAAAAAAAATAAAGTGTCTTGACCCCAGAGACTGACTAGATAGACTTTATGTTTTTCGGGTCGCTGAATCCGAATCCGGGGTCCATTTGATCCCATCTCATCAGGTTTAAGGTCCTTTGAAGGTCAAATTGAGATATGACCGTGAAAAATTCCATAAAAAATGTATGTTTATGTTTTTGAGGTTGCTGAATCCGAATCCTGGGTTTATTTGATCCCATGTCATCAGGTTTAAGGTCATTTAAAGGTCAAATTGAGATATGACCATGAAAAATTCCGTAAAAAATTTATGTTTATGTTTTTGAGGTTGCTGAATCTGAATCTGGGGTCCATTTGATCCCATGTCATCAGGTTTAAGGTCATTTGAAGGTCAAATTGAGATATGACCATGAAAAATTTCGTAAAAAATTTATGTTTATGGTTTTGAGGTTGCTGAATCCGAATCCGGGGTTTATTTGATCCTATGTCATCAGGTTTAAGGTCATTTGAAGGTCAAATTGAGATATGACCGTGAAAAATTCCGTAAAAAAACTATGTTTATGTTTTTGAGGTTACTGAATTCGAATCCGGAGTCCATTTGATCCCATGTCATCAGGTTTAAGGTCATTTGAAGGTCAAATTGAGATGGGACCGTGAAAAATTCCGCAAAAAATTTGTGTTTATGTTTTTGAGGTTGCTGAATCCGAATCCGGGGTTTATTTGATACCATCATGTCAGAATCAAGGTCAAATGAAGGTCATACACATGAAATTCAATAATACAATCTTTTTTGACCCCGGATTCTGAAAAAGCAGAAAATTTTACGTCCAATTACATCCTGAACCGTTTATGGAACCGATTTCTTAGGTCATTTGTTGATTATCAAGCGGTCAAATGCTTATTTTCCATTTCTTAGCTGATATATCGATTGTAAATCGAAAACTTACGTCTATGACTAGTGACCTTCAAGTTTCTGTGGTGACTTATCACGATCCCGGTATCCATTTGATACCATGACGTATAAACCAAGGTCAATCGAAGGTCAAACGCCATAATTCGAATGATATAAATTTTTTAACCCCGTATTCTCAAAGAACAAAAATTCTTACGTCTAAATACGTCTTGATCTGAGTCAAACCGAACTTGGAAGTATTAAACTATTGTGAGATGTTTTAAACTACATTTTTAAGTCCAATCCAAATCTGCTGAATTCAAAGCCTCAAAATTCAATAACCCAATAACCTAATAGCTCTAAAAACCTGATCCCGTAGCTATAAAATGGGGACTACAGACGATGAAAGCAGATGAATCCGTTTACTCGAATGGCCACATTGCTCAATAATCCTATAACCGAGTAACCCCATAATTTTATTACTTAATCTCTCATAGCAAAAATTCTGTTCTTTATAATTAAAGTTGTTGAGCTTCACAACTCCAAACCATGCCACTGTAATTATGGAACTCATTTTCTCGCTCTGCAACTTATCATGAAATTTCTTTGCATGGAACAACCTTTACACCCAAATCAGCATAGCACTTGTGTCTGCATCCAGGGCACTTCCTCGCGGTGACGGCGGGCAACCGTTATGATGTACAAAATCCGTTCACGCAACCTCCTCGTAGTATACATCGGGTAACGCTAATGCTGACGGTTTCACAATTCAGTTGAAAGATTCAAAAGAAATCTGTATTTGACCTGCAGATGATCTTTCAGGGTCCAAAAAATTATATCATTCGAATTATAGCATTTGACCTCAGTTTATACATCATGGTATCAAATGGATACCGGGATCGTGATAAGTCACCACAGAAACTTGAAGGTCACTAGTCATAGACGCAAGTTTTCGATTTACAATCGATATATCAGCTAAGAAATGGAAAATAAGCATTTGACCGCTTGATAACCAACAAATGACCTAAGAAATCGGTTCCATAAACGGTTCAGGATGTATTTGGACGTAAAATTTTCTGCTTTTTCAGAATCAGGGGGGGGTCAAAAAATATTGTATTATTGAATTTCATGTGTTTGACCTTCATTTGACCTTGATTCTGACATGATGGTATCAAATAAACCCCGGATTCGGATTCAGCAACCTCAAAAACATAAACATAAATTTTTTGCGGAATTTTTCACGGTCCTATCTCAATTTGACCTTCAAATGACCTTGAACCTGATGACATGGGATCAAATAGACTCCGGATTAGAATTCAGTAACCTCAAAAACATAAACATAAATTTTTTGCGGAATTTTCACGGTCCTATCTCAATTTGACCTTCAAATGACCTTAAACCTGATGACATGGGATCAAATAGACTCCGGATTAGAATTCAGTAACCTCAAAAACAAACATAAATTTTTTGCGGAATTTTCACGGTCCTATCTCAATTTGACCTTCAAATGACCTTAAACCTGATGACATGGGATCAAATGGACTCCGGATTAGAATTCAATAACCTCAAAAACATAAACATAGTTTTTTACGGAATTTTTCACGGTCATATCTCAATTTGACCTTCAAATGACCTTAAACCTGATGACATGGGATTAAATGGACTCCGGATTAGAATCCAGTAACCTCAAAAACATAAACATAAATTTTTTGCGGAATTTTTCACGGTCCTATCTCAATTTGACTTTTTTTTTAATTTTTTTTTTAACTATTTAACGTCGGCCTATTTCCGCTACCAGGGCCTATCACCGACGCCAGAAGACGAGCTACCCCCAACCTGGAAATTTTGCCGAACCTCTTCCCTTAAGAAAAGTAGGGATCTTTTACTTGCCTAACATTTAATAGACAAGGGACCGCCTGCTTTACATCCCCTCCGAAGGATGGTGTATCCATTACGTAATCCTCGTCTGAAATTACGTAACTTCCAAGTATACACTGATATACAAGCCTCTAGAAGGTGGGACGAGAGCGCTGTATTTCCCAAGATGGGAACCCATCCAAGTACTAACCGCGCTCGACGTTGCTTCAACGGAATATCGACTGATATTCACATTGAAGTCGCCTCTACGCTCGCCCCTCAATTTGACCTTCAAATGACCTTAAACCTGATGACATGGGATCAAATGGACTCCGGATTAGAATTCAGTAACCTCAAAAACATAAACATAGTTTTTTACGGAATTTTTCACGGTCATATCCAGGCCCTGTGCACTCCCACTATATTTCAAAACAGCGTGTTTAGTTTGAACTTCCGTCGATTTGTCGCTACTTGTACTTGAATCACGGCGGCTGCGCAAATCTGAGGCATGTTTTTGCGCATAAGACGCTACAAACCGCGATAAGCGGAGCCATCCGAGCGAATAAGCTGTGACGTCACGCTTAAAGCGGTATCGCGCGGTCTCACTAGGGCGCTAGAAAATGTGTAAGCGGAAAATTGTGGAGATATGACATAAGAACGTTAGAGATGGTTAGAACAAAACTGTTAAAAAAAGCTAAAAAGACATTAATTTTTGCGGAGAAATATATGATGACGTAGCGCTTCAAGGCGCTTAAAGCATTGGGGTAAGACGCGAGATCGCAAAAATATGCCTTTGGATCTTGCCCGACTGTCAGTACTGTCAGTTGTCGCGCCATTATTGTTTACATGTCTGTGCTTTGTGTTACATTAAACTAATAATTATTAAATCCATAGAGCAGGAGTCATTTGCTTATTTGTAAATAATGTGAGTTTCCAATGAAACTGTCTAGAAACGACACTGTTCTGTTAAATATTAAAAACTGTAATGGGTTATAAGTGTTGTGTTCACGTTGTGTTGCGACTTCGAAAAATTCCAACATGCATATAGGTATTATTGATTTGCAAAGAACGTGACTCCCAAGAAATTGACTAAAAACGAAAGACTGTACTGTACATTTCTGTGCAATGAAATCCCGTACCCTATTTTTCGCCTTATTAAATCATTATTTATTTGTCAGTGTCATATTTTCGCAATGCCAAAATTAACTGAACATGAAAAAATTTTAATTCTCTCTGAAATTAAAGAGGGATGGTCTATCAGAGCAGTTGCTAACCATTATCGATTGAATACAAGTACTGTTATGAGTGTGAAGAAAAGTGGGAAGAGGAAGGTAGCGTAAAGAGAAAACACGGTTCAGGCCTATCGAGAAGTTCAAATCTCGTTCAAGATGAAGCACTCCTTGGCTATTTGAGGAAAAATCCGTTTCAAACAGTAGGAGACGCTGTGTTCATGACACATTTTCTAGTTTCGAGGTCAGCAGCTAGCCGAAGGATAAGAAAATCGAAAATGAAAAACTGTACAAGTGCCAAGAAGACCGTATTAACAGAAGCAAGCCCGCATTATGTTTTGTTTAAATTGTGTCTATCGCCCGTTGGAGTTTTGGACCAATGTTGTGTTTACCGATAAAAAAGTTTTTCACTGTATCTGTGAATTTTTCAACATCAGTTTTTACATTTGTTATAAATCGAAATCATTCCCATCGAATGGTGTAAAAAAGTAAAAAAAACAAAAATACGTATGTTTTTCTTCTGGATTAACATTATTCAAATACGTTACTTATGACGTTTCACAATCAATGTCAGTTTTTTGTAACCTATATGATAATGAAAAACCTAAATTCCAAAAAGACTGATTCACACCACTTAATGTTAGTAAAGGACGTGAAAATGTATATTATAGCGGGTTTATACGTGCATGGATTTAGTGGCGCCAGTAGATATTGGCACGCTAGTAAAAAAATATTACACATATAAACAGTTACTGACGAGCAAGCTTTTACCTTGTATGCATTGATGCATGCTCGCCAGTAACTGTTTATACGCGCAATATTTTTTTACTGGCGTGCCAATATCTACTGGCTCCACTAAATCCATGCACGTATAAACCCGCTATTATTTAATTGTATTACAGGTATTTTGGTACATTAGTTACTTTAACATTTTACTTATTTCAAGGCAGTTTCAACATCTTAATACTTTTGTAATAATTTTACTTACGTTAGTTTTAGTTACTTTTTAAATGTATTTTTAAATATTATTGTATTTATTGTAAGGATTTTCCGTTAAATTAATAAATGATCAATTTCTAGTTTTGAAATGACTTATTTAATTTTAAGGCCACTGTTAGACTATAAAAGTTCTTTGACAAAGATCTTTTATAAAAGATATTTTATGAGTAATTTGATAGATATTTCATCTCATAAAATATCTTTTATAAAAAATCTTTGTTAAAGAACTTTTTGTAGTCTAATGATGGCCTAAGCAATTTGTTTGAAAATCATTTAAAATTCCCGCCTATGACAATCCCGCCTATATAAAAAAGGCGGGAATGCAGCGCCACACTCGACGTAAGTTTTGCTGTTCAAAAAATCCTTGAGAGTTGCCTATCTATAACATATAATATTCTTTAATCTATGGTCATATCTCAATTTGACCTTCAAATGACTTTAAACCTGATGACATGGGATCAAATAAACCCCGGATTCGGATTCAGCAACCTGAAAAACATAAACATACATTTTTTACGGAATTTTTCATGGTCATATCTCAATTTGACCTTCAAATGACCTTAAACCTGATGACATGGGATCAAATAAACTCCGGATTCGGATTCAGCAACCTCAAAAAAATAAACATAAATTTTTTACGGAATTTTTCACGGTCATATCTCAATTTGACCTTCAAATGACCTTAAACCTGATGACATGAGATCAAATGGACCCCGGATTCGAATTCAGCGACCCGAAAAACATAAAGTCTACATAGTCAGTCTCTGGGGTCAAGACACTTTATTTTTTTTGTGTGGCTGTGTTATAAACTACTGAAATTATTTTATCTATAATAATAAAATAATAAAGTCGCTGTATTACAAATTCATTTTGCGGAGCAACATAATTGAATAATTGAAAAATAATCGAAGAATCGGAAACCTGAGAAAAAAATAAGTTGCATTAAAAAAAAACGTCCATCTAGCCACTCCGGAAGCCGAGAAAAAGAGAAATAAAGCTGCCGCCGGTAAAACTGTCCAAGTACGCCACTAGCAGTGAAGGGGGAGGGGAGTCTAGCGTGAGCGCAAGCACCAAGAATGCAATTTTCTCAATTTTTTTTCCATGGCCCATCTGGATATACAGACATGGCACTTTTTGTAAGTGATAACACACACTCTGAGGTATATTCAGTTAAATTTTCAAGTAAAAATATTTTCAAATTTCGCCGCAATGACAAAAAACGTGAATTCCTCATATCTCGGCTCCAAAGCATCGGAGCAAATTTTTTTTTTAATTCGTGTTTTTTTATGACAATTAAAATGCCGTTAGTTGCAATAAATTTTATGCAAAATCCACTAAGTTATTTACATTTGTTTAAGTTGCAAAATTGATTTTTTGCGTAAAAAAGTCGCAAATTGAAATTTTTTGCAATATTCTTTTTGATTATATAAATGTACGTAAAATACAATGTTTTTACCGAAACAAAACTGTAAAATATTAATATGATCTTTTAGTATAACAGTTTGAATTTTTTTTTTATATAAATTAATTGCAAAAAAAAATAATTAATATTTTGCAACGGGACAAAGTGCATTTCATTAAGAGTAAAAATATGTACTATTTCTCATAATATCGTTAACATGCAGATTTTATATTTCTTTCTACAGTACTTCAAAGTTCGACGATTGAGAAATTCAATTTTTTCAGTTTCTTGTTATAAAATGTTATTAACAATCAAAAATCGTTCTTTGCATATACCTACCTTATAGGGGAACCCACGACGAAGAAATTGACGGGTAGAACGTTTTTCTACGACCTTTAGAAGCGAAGATATAAGCAAACAAGTAAGTTGCTAAATTCATTTTGTTTACAAAAAGTTAAATAACCATTAAAGCCGCCATTTTGAGTGGTCAACACTATTTGTTTTGGATTCCTGAGAAAATTCTGTAGGGGGTAGAATAATTTTTGGCTTGTCCCAAAACTTTCGGAGAAATCGTTATTTTTGAATCTAAAATCACCGGACTATAAAAATTATGAATTTATATATCACCGTCGACCAGTTAATTGAACCTTATTACCTAATATCGACATTGACGTCAGTGTGAAAAATAACAAATAACGAAACCAGAAACGTATTTTTAACCTACTTCAATATCGATATTAAGTAATAAGCAGGTTCAATTAAATGACGACGCGCGACGGCAAAATTTTATTTCATAATTTTTAGGGATCTCTTTTAAATGAGGTTCAATTTTTTTTTCAAAAGTTTTTTTCCCCTTAAAGTTAAAGGCGGTATTAATCTATTAACCAAAAGTGAAATATCTGGGAAGTTACGTTGTTACAATTATTTAGTACAATAAAAAAGAGGAGGTTCACAATTCGACTCGTATGTATTTTTTTATGTTTGTACAATCATTATATCGCTTAAGCGATTTGTACGAAATCTTCGCAAACTGTAAGGTATGACTTGGCATATTAATTACACAGCCCCACAAAAAAAAAAGTGGTCTGTCCGGCGGACTAGACCAGTGTATCCATATGTATTTGGACCCGCTGAAACCGAATCAAGTCGGAATTGTCAGATCAGCTCGGTTTTCACCCCCAACCCCAAAAAACACCCCCCCAAAAAAATGGTCTGTCCGGCGGACCAAACCAGTATATTCTTATGTATTTGGACCTGCTGAAATCGAATCCGTAGTCAGAATTGTCAGATTGGCTCGATTTTCACCCCCAACCCCAAAAAACACCCCCAAAACAGAAACAAAGTGGTTTTTCACCCCCAACAACGAAAAACACACACCCCCAAAAAAATGAATTGTCCGACGGACCAGACTAGTGTATTCTTATGTATTTGGACCTGCTGAAACCGAATCCGATATCAGAATTGTCAGACTGGCTCGTTTTTCACCCCCAACCCCAAAACACACCCCCAAACAAAAACAAAGTGGTCTGTCCGGCGGACTATACCAGTGTATCCTTACCAAATACATAAGGATACACTTTTATGGTCCGCCGGGCAGACCATTTTGTGGAGAGGGGGGTGTTTTTTGGGGGTTGGGGATAAACACGAGTCAATCTGACAATTATAACTTCGGATTTCGTTCAGCGATCCAAATATATAAGGATACACTGGTATGGTCCGCCGGACAGACCACTTTTTTGTTTTGGGGGTGTTTTTTAGGGTTAGGTGTGAAATACGAGCAAATCTGACAATTCTGACTTCGAATTCGGATTCAGCAGATCAAATTACATAAGGATCCGCTGGTATAGTCCGCCGGACAAACCACTTTGTTTTTGTTTTGGGGGTGTTTTTTGGGTTGGGGGTGAAAAACGAGCCAGTTTGACAATTCTGTCATCGGATTCGGTTTCAGCAGGTCGAAATACGTGAGAATACACTGGTCTAATCCGTCGGACAAACCATTTTATTGGCGGGTGTGTTTTTCGGATTTAGGGGTGAAAAACGAGCCAATCCATCAATTCTGCCTTCGAATCCGGATTCAGCAGGTCAAAATACATAAGGATACACTGGTATAGTCCGCCGGACAGACCACTTTGTTTTTGTTTTGGGGGTGTTTTTTGGGGTTGGGGGTGAAAAACGAGCCAATCTGACAATTCTGACTAGGGATTCGGTTTCAGCACATAAGAATATACTGGTTTGGTCCGCCGGACAGATCATTTTTTTGGAGGGGTGTTTTTTGGGGTTGGGGGTGAAAAACGAGCTGATCTGACAATTCCGACTTCGGATTCGGTTTCAGCGGGTCCAAATACATACGGATACACTGGTCTAGTTCGCCGGACAGACCACTTTTTTTGTGGGGCTGTGTTATTTATTAAATTTGTGAAAATAAAATTCAAATTTTATCGAAATTGATCGAAATTGCATTAAAATTGGTAGTTATTTATTTTGGGAATGCTGATAACGAATTTCATGTCAAAAGTTAAGAATTCAAAATGATGAAAGCAATATGACTGCGATAGATATAATATTTTTGCAGATTTATATGAAATTTGATACATAGTGATTTCAGAATTCTCTGATTAGTGGAGTAAACGAAGATTTTCACTTCAGAAAAATTTATAACCAGGTAGACTTTGGTGAACAATATTCTTCAAGTATGCTAGAATCGCGTAGTGAAAAGTCTACCGCAAAAAATTGTACGCTTCCTATTTTTATTTAACGATTTAAGTGCAAAAATACGATTTTTTGCGAATAACTTTTTTAATTTTAATGGTACGAAAAAACATATATGACATGTATTTTGCGCATTAAATTGGAGCGAGTAGAAATTTGTTAACTAAGGTCCCAAGTGACGTTGCGCTGGAATAGGCTTGCGGTAGCGCGCGCGCTGTATGTAAGTGGCTATAACTTTTGATTGCAAAAAGAAAATGATATAAAACCAATTGGAGATGAAAAAGCAAAAAGAAAATGATATAAAACCAATTGGAGATGAAAAAGTATCAAAGTATCATTTCCTCGAAGTATTACATGTTTTTAAATAATTTTTTAAGTACTTTAATTATTACATATGTATGTAGCTTGAAAGAGGACCATTTCAGGAATTAACGATTATTTAGTAAAAATCATTGTAAAATGAATAATTTATTTTAAAAAAATACTTGGATAGCACATTTAAAGGGATTATCTAAAATATGACTTATTTTAGGAAATTCGGACATTTAAACTTAGTACTTTTCCGAAAGAAGACGTTTTCCGCCGTTGACACCAAATTTCAATCGTTAATATCAAAGCTTAATATCGTGATATCGGCACTTTATAAGTGATCAATTTGAAGGTAAAGGTGTGAACTAAAAGCCCCAATGATTTATTTTATGTTTTTTGAACGTAATAATAATTAAACAGTAAAAAAGACGAGAAATCGGTAAAAACACGATTTTTGGACAATTGCGACGGTTTTAAATAAAAAATTAAGTTTACCACAACTAATAATTCTACTAAATATTACACATGCATAAATGGTGACTACTATGGCAATAGTGTGAAATTAATGTATTTGATTAAATCAATATTTAAAAAAAAAATTGTAAATTATTGAAATATTCGAGAAGAATACAACAAGATATAATAACAACTACCAAATTCGAACCGAAATTATTTTTTTAATTCATCAATGTGTACATAGAGGGAGATAACATATATTCCTGACTACTACTAGCAAGTTCACCATCTAGCTCTTAACTAGATTCGTGAAAGTGGTTCCTTCGCTATGTTTGCTTGGCTGTACTTTGCCGCGCATTTTATCGCCTCGTAAAATTAACGTGCAGGTGGTGGTGCTCGTTGTTTAAAATGTAGCTGACTTAAACTCATTTCGGTATCACTGCTTCGTGAAAGGTACTTCCGGAAAAATAAACAGTGTGAAGCTGTCTTTATTACTACCCACAGAAGATGCCTTGAAGCAGCACTGAAAAAGAGTGTATTGGCAGATGCAAACGTGGATGGGTAAACAGCAGAGAGCTGGGGTTGGAAGAAAGTCAATGGTAATTTAGTACCTATACCAATACCAATGAGTCAACGACCTGCATCACACGACATACTTAACATGATATTCTGCAAGAAAGATTGGGGATCAGCATGTGGGTGTAGAAAATCTGGTCTTTTTTGCACTATGACATACTCCGCATGTAGTGGGAACAGTTGTACAAATTGTTCTCCCTACCAAGACATCGACGACTTATACGAAGAAACAATCAGAAAATTAAGAATGCTAAAAAGTTTTATCTGCCCTTTTCGTTCAACGTGTTTGTATTTAAAAATCAATTAAGAAGTTTCCTACTTTAGAAATATCATGTACATTCAGTCTCATTTAGTAGTCTTTCAGTTAACTAGTCAAATAAAAAAAAATCATCTCGATATCTGAAAAACTCACGAACTTATTTAATTTCTTATTTGAATACTTCGCGCTAGACTGTGACGTCATAATCAAGCGCGGATTTATGGGGGGAGTAACGGGGTAATTACCCTTCCAAGATTCTGTAAATCACCAACTTTCGTCTTAAAATTTTATGATTTTTATTGATTTTGGGAGGAGAAAAATTTTTAACGAGGTAATTACCCCCCTCCCACCTAAGATTGTGCCACCAACTTCCGTTTAATTTTTTTTTTGTATTTTTTCCTGTCGCTCACTAAAAAAACTTTTTTCGGATTTCTTCCCCCCGTTTATAAATTTTGGAACGAAAATTTTTTTTTCGGATTTCTCCCCCCGCTCATCAAAAAATTATGGGTTTAGTGTAACTCCCCCCCCCCCCAAGCTCAAGGTCCAGATTCGCCCTTGGTCATAACACACAACTCGCTGTTATTTCAGGCATAATTACTTCTTCAAACGATTAAAACGTTAAACAAGCCCAACTACAAAAATATCTTACGCTGTGTCCGGCAAGGGCGGATCCAGGGGGGCAGGAGGGGCAGGAGAGGCAGGAGGGGCAGGAGAGGCAGGAGGGGCAGGAGGGGCAATTGCCCCCCCCCCCCCCCCCCCCCCCCCGAGAAAAGGCGACAATTTGTTTTTTCTCCGCACGAGCTGAAAATAAAATTTTTTTGATTTCTAATAGCACTCCCGTGTATGAGGCGAAAAAATTTGTGTCCGGATTTTAATCCTCATGAGCCGAAATTTTCGAAAAAAAATTTTTTGGATTTTTATTTACACTCCCGCCCTATGAGGCGATAAAATTTTTTCAGATTCCGAGGCGAGTGAAACATTTTTTTTTATATTTTTAATAGCAATTTCTGTATGAGGTGGAAAAAAAGTTTTTTGGGGATTTTCATTTGCATTCCCCCCCCCCCCATTAGATTCCGAGGCGAAAAATTTCCTGATTTCTAAATTTGTTTGTAAATGTTAGCCCCCCCCCCCCCAGTAAAACCTTTCTTTATCCGTCCTTGGTGTCCGGTAAGAATAACACTGAATGAACTAAACTTCCGATGCCCGCGTCCGCTCGCTGTTGACGGAATCATATACTGTGACTTCATCGAGCCTCAGACCAGATGAGCGCTAACTTTTTTATTTATAGACATAATTAAAAAAAAAATTACAGATGTTTTTTAGATTTTTATGACTATTTATTAAGAGAAAATGAGAAAAATGGAAACTTCCTAATTATCGAGCAGTCACTGTATGTTCATAAATAAAGTCTTTTTTTTTATTACATTCTTGATTGAAAAACCGTATGTATCATGTATTATAGTTAAAATGCTTCCTCTCATTGTAGTTTATAATAAAAGTATTTTTAGAGTACATTGTATTTATTTATATTAAACATTTTACATTTATTTACACAATTCTTATGAATTTGACATCAGATTCGTCATCAGCATACCCGATAACCCGTAAAAACCCATTAATGCTCATTTTTATGGCGAATTTCGCACTCTTAATACGTTTCTCTTAATACATTTTGTATCCGCCATTTTGAATTTTGCAAATCTGACATTAAATCCGTAATCAGCATGCCCAAAAACCCCTAGTATCTGATTTTCATGACTTCTCCTCGATTAATTTTCGAGATATTTCATTTAACAACTCATTTTGCAGTTTTTTGTTATTAACCTCCCCACAATAAAATTGTGGGAGGTTACTACAATTAGTCCAAAATCGAAAATTGAGATAACATCAAATCTTTACGTTTTGAGGTCCCAGGAACCCAAAAAAGTTGTTTTTGAAAAATGTCTGTGTGTATGTATGTGTGTGTGTGTGTGTGTGTGTGTGTGTGTGTGTGTGTGTGTGTGTGTGTGTGTGTGTGTGTGTGTGTGTGTGTGTGTGTGTGTGTGTGTGTGTGTGTGTGTGTGTGTGTGTGTGTGTGTGTGTGTGTGTGTGTGTGTGTGTGTGTGTGTGTGTGTGTGTGTGTGTGTGTGTGTGTGTGTGTGTGTGTGTGTGTGTGTGTGTGTGTGTGTGTGTGTGTGTGTGTGTGTGTGTGTGTGTGTGTGTGTGTGTGTGTGTGTGTGTGTGTGTGTGTGTGTGTGTGTGTGTGTGTGTGTGTGTGTGTGTGTGTGTGTGTGTGTGTGTGTGTGTGTGTGTGTGTGTGTGTGTGTGTGTGTGTGTGTGTGTGTGTGTGTGTGTGTGTGTGTGTGTGTGTGTGTGTGTGTGTGTGTGTGTGTGTGTGTGTGTGTGTGTGTGTGTGTGTGTGTGTGTGTGTGTGTGTGTGTGTGTGTGTGTGTGTGTGTGTGTGTGTGTGTGTGTGTGTGTGTGTGTGTGTGTGTGTGTGTGTGTGTGTGTGTGTGTGTGTGTGTGTGTGTGTGTGTGTGTGTGTGTGTGTTAGCACGATAGCGGCGAAGCTACTAAACGGATTTGGATGAAACTTTGCATGAGGGTTTCTTTAGTGCTCCAGAAGATCTGAAAAGGTTTTGGTTGAGATCGGATTACGTTTAGTGCCGTTTTGGCACAACAAGTTGTTTATTTTATGATTACTTACAATTTGTAATTGAACCATTGAAAAGCAGTAAAAATTCCGATTTCAACGATATATCACACTTGCACTTTTTCGATTTGGTTTCCGTGAAAAAAAATAAAAAACAAAAATTTCACTTGTTTTGTCCTCAAAGCAGTGCAATGTACAGGGTGATATTCTAATAATGACACAGGTGTTCAGTGATTTCGGCTGATAACTCGGGAACGGTTGAAGATATCGAACTGAAATTTGAAACGTTGGTATAAATATTGTAGACGGACGGATTACGAGTTAATTAATAATACACCTACGTCACATGACGTCACAAATAAGAAAAATTCTTAGAAACTGGTGCAGATCGACTTAACTGGGAACATCCAATTAAAGTTTGAAACGTAGGTGGAAATATTGTAGATGGATGGAATACGAGTGAATTAAAAATACACCTACGTACTGATGACGTCATCAAAGCATAAAATTCTTATAACAGGCCAACTGATGATGATACCAAAAAAATATTTCTACAAGACGAGTCACGAAATTTTTTTTTTTTAATTTCCAAGAAATATAAAATTTTCGGAGAAATGTCACTTTTCAGAAAAATGTCAAATTTTCGAAAAAATGTCAAATTTTCGAAAAAAATGTTAAATTTTCAGGGAAATGTCACTTTTCAGAAATATGTCAAATTTTCAGAAAAATGTCACCTTTCAGAAAAATGTCAAATTTTCGAAAAAATGTTAAATTTTCAGGGAAATGTCACTTTTCAGAAATATGTCAAATTTTCAGAAAAATTTCACTTTTCAGAAAAATGTCAAATTTTCGAAAAAACGTCAAATTTTCGAAGAAATGTCATCTTTCAGAAAAATGCCAAATGTTTGAAAATTGTCAAATTTTCGGAGTAATGTCACTTCAGAAAAATGTCAAATTTTCGAAAAAATGTTAAATTTTCAGAGAAATGTCACTTTTCAGAAAAATGGCAAAAATTCAGGAAAATGTCAAATTTTCCTAAAAATGTCACTTCAGAAAAATGTCAAATTTTCGGAAAAATATAACTGTTCAGAAAAATTTCAAATTTTCAGAAAAATGTCAAATTTTATTAAATGGACTCAAAGGAAAATTCCCAAAAAATACTACGGGTCCATTTGTGGTATAAGTTCTCTGCTAGTGTGTTAAAGACTGTATGCTGAGTATTTTTGACGTGTCAAGTGCATCGAGAGATTACAAGTTTTTTCGACATTTATAAAGCCCACGGATGGTGTGAGAGGCCATCCTGAACCGCTTACAAGCCCTACAAGTGTAAGCAACCCCACCGGAACGCTTTCGGTGAGTTTTTTCCAAATAAAACTTCAAAAGTGACATTATATTTTAAAAACTATTTCCGCTACTTGCGGCATCCCGCCGGAAATTCTTCCGGTAACATAACCTAAAAATAGTACTACATAACCTAAAAACAATTTAAGACATTGGTACCAACCTAAACATTTTTCAAAAACCAAATTCCCCAGAGAAACACTGGAACCAAAAATTTGACAGCTATCACTGCCCCGACCGATTTAGTGAAAAATTGGTCGAGGCCAAAAGATAAAACAAAATATACCAACTCAAACTTAAACGAGCCACCATGAACACTACCCTGGCTACATCTGGCAGGGAAACTGTCCACCAAAAGTTATATGGTTTTTTCCAAAGATGGCCATCCCTGCCAACCATCCCATTACCAACTAACAGGTTTTTTCGTTTAGTTGTTTCCCGTATCAATAATCAAAATTATTAAGTGCTCTTGCCTACGAACGTTTTTATAGAATTCTGTTTATTTTTATATTAATTTTAGGTCCATGTGGACACATTATAATTTTAACCTAGTCTTTAAGCCTGCCTACAGAAGACAGGAGCTACTTTTCTATTTTTCTCCAAGCCAAACCGGACCTACCCCGTCCAGCCTCACACTCGCCACGGCGGTGTTCACCGTGGTTGTCTGGCTGGCCCCGGGCTACGATCCGATGAAGCATATATTTGTATTAAAAACATTGAATAAAATATTAATGTTGTGCAGACTATAAATTTAACACTCAAGTTCTTAGGTCAAAATCCCACCGAACGCAAGACTTTTTTTCTGATTTAATACGAAAAAAATATTTCAACTTAATAAATATAATTAAATGAGATCGTTCATATTGTTTAGTGCTCTTTTCGGCTTCAAAGATTCACAGGGTGGGGAGGTTCCAGCCGCTTCCAGTAGCTGCCGATTTTTAATAAACAAATAGAGATTTAGCGTACAATACCAACCGGTAGACTTTGAACATAAACTTATTTAGAACACATTTAAAAAGTTTTTATGAATTTTTATGCAGTTACAAATTATTCCGAAACAATGCCTCTTTTTTGACTACGTTTACTCCACTAGATAACAGAACTAATGTTTAAACTTAAAAGTCAAAATGACGTATATTTTACTGTGTAGAAGCTAAATAGAGAGGCCAGTAAAAAGGTCGTTAAAAATTATAAAATAAAATTTCATCGTCGCTCATTAATATTAATTGATCCTTATTACCTAATACCGATATTGAGATCGATGTAATAATTAACAAATAACTAATTCAGACGTATTTTTAACCGACTTCAATATCGATACTAGGTAATAAGGTTCAATTAACTGAACTACAGTGAAGTTTTATTTTAGTGGTGCAATTTTTTTTTAAAAAATTTTTAATTATACCGTTTTAAAGTAGATGTTATTTTTATTTCAATGACATATCACACTTCTCTCTTTTTCGTTCATTTTCTGGTTCATTTTTATCTCACCCCACAGAATAGGTCCACTACGCTCGATTTATCGATCAAGATATGTTCGATCTAAGAATTGGCGACTTTTACGGAATAGGATGAAAGAACTTGTCTACAATGAGGAAATTCAAAGCCGTGCTCAACTGACAGCAAAAATGAAGCAAGCTGCCCTACAGTTACGAACAGAAATATGAAGACTAAGGACGACTGTGATTAAAAAAAGTCGAGCACAAAAATGCTTTAGAAATAATGTATGTCATTTCGAACATAAAATATAATAATTTTGTAACCGTTTAATAGAGCTTCTGAAAAACCTTATTTTTGTTGAAAAACTCCTTATTATATTTAATTCCTTATTAAATGAAAAAAAACGCTGCCCAAGGAATCACTACTTCCACATCCGGATTTTCTATCCAAGTCACACAACGAAAAAATTTTGTATCTGGAAATAATTGTTTATGGAACATTAATAATATAATATTTCAAATCCTCTACCCTAAAAACCCATAAAACGATGCCCCACATCGGTAGTGGGGTGGGGGTGGTGACAGGGGGTGGGAGTGGGGGGTGGATAAATTAAAAAAATATTTTGAGGTTTCTGGTTCTTGTACACACACTAAATCACATTTTTCTTTCATCCCATTTATTAATGGGGTGGGGGTGGTAATGGGGGTGGCTAATGCCAATTTTTTTTTGAGACCTTAGCTTCTCTTGTCTATACTAAATATCAATTTTATGAACTCTTACCTGCTTGATTTACCTATTTACTCCAAATTTACCCCAATTTACCCCCCTTCGATGGAACAAGATGAAAATATAATCTAGTTCTAGATCTCGTTAAAGTACATACGTGTACGAAATTTCAAGTCAATATCTCAAACGGTTCCAGAGTAAACGTGCGCACAAAAAAAGTTACAGACCGACAGACAGACATTTTTTTTCGCTCAAACTTGAAATCTTGACGTTTCATGACTTTCTAAGCCTATTTGAACAATAAAAATTTTTAAAAATTTTTTTGTCGTTACTATACTTCCACTGGATGTGGAAGTAATTATTGCCGATTGATATTCTTTTATCTTTTTTTAGTTATTGATAAAACTTGATAGTGTGAATTAAAATAACAATAAAAGACTATAAGATAGAGAAGTTTTCAAAATAACTACAACATCTATACGAAGATTTTTAAAAAATGTTATAAGACTAAAATTCGACACCTTAAATAACACAGGCACACAAAATAAAAAAAAGTGGTCTTTTTCTGGCACTCCATTGGTAATATGTATTTCAACGTGCTGAACACAAATCAGGTATCCGTTTAGCTCCATTGGCCACCATTGTTTTGTAAATCACGAAGGTAACCTAAAAAAACTCATAATTTAGGTTATTTTCTCGATTTACTAAAAATTGGTGGGTAACGAAGCTAAACGGATACCTGATTCGTATTTAGCATGTCGAAATACATGCATGGAAGATGCAAATTTTTATATTCTTTATGTGTCTGTACATGCATTGTATGTACAAGTGTGAACACAAAGGAGGTCCACATGGACATACAATGTACGTACATGGCATGTCCATATCCATCTATGGATATAGAACGTATGTAGAAAATAATACGGTATATCAAATGGATGTATACTGTACTTACATCGAATTACTGGTGGATTAACATTTACCTACTTTTAATCTATATTCTCTAAGTATTCATAGGTATGAATATCGTAGGCCATTGGTAGATAATTATAGTATGCAATTTGGATCAATTATGCATGTACACATATACATGAATATGGATTGTCTATGAAATGCAACTGTATCCATTTTTAAACTACAGAAAATAACTAGTGGAAGCATATACTCTTCGCCAATTTACTGAGCTTTTTATATAATTATTACACATTCCATATGATACTCTTAGCTCTTTTCTTGTAAATAATGTTAGTTTTTGGGCATTCTAAATTTTGTGATACCAACTTTGTTGTGAAAAAAAAAATGAAAAAAAAACAACTGTCAGGGATTCGAACACCGAACCTTGACAAATCTTTAACCACTGGACCATCACACAGTACCACAAAAATTGAATGTCTGTACTATATATCTTTCGAGAATCATATTTCAACACAGATATATTATTATGAAATATATATTAGTAAAACGTATAAACAAAAAAAATATAATATAGAGATAAAATTTCGCAAGATTTCTATTTGAGTACAAGCGACAAAATTTAAGAAAATATATATTTTTTAAATTAAATGATTAATAACTTTTTTATTTACTGATTGATTTTCTTTAAAAACAATAGGGTTCTTCCTCTAGCTAACACTAACTTATCTAATTTCAATACAATTGTACTTTTCTTTCTTAAGTTATCGTGCTTACAAGAAACGTGACGGGCGGACGGACAGACGGACGGATATTTTGAAAGTTGTTCAGAATTCGTTCACTAACACAGTGATATGAAAATTTTTTTCTCTACGAGCGATATTTACGGTTTTAGAACTGTGCCGATCAAATGCAATATACTCTTCATTTTTGCGAAGAGTATAATAATGAAGGAGTTATTTTGCATTGTTATGGATGTTTCTTTTAAATGTCTCACGTACATATTAACTATGCGAGCGAGTGTTATATCCCATTATCCCAATTAGGGATAATCGTAGAGGTCAGAGTAGTGCCCAATCTCAGTATAATGTGAGAAACGCCTGGCCCAGATGGTAGCGCCTTATTGATCACAGCACCTTCATGCCACGTAACATGGTTAGTAGTTGTCCATGTATGGGGCTAGACCTATAGTCCCAAGCCGCAATTTTAGAAGTTTCTACGTAGTAGTTACCATTAGTGGAACTTTAAAGGTTTCCGGAACTAAGGATTGTTACACAATGGGAACCATCCTTCTACTAAGCATTCACCAAAATGGGGAATAATAATTACGTAGCAAGTTACTATTCCGGTACTTCTACCGTTACCGTGTCGAGGACTAGGTTATTACGTAAACGGAATGTAACCAAGTAGTAGAAATGACTAACTTTTGGAACAGCTCAGCTGACCGAAATGAGAGCGCAAACTATATATTTGGCTCTCTGTTATTCGAATAGCAAATTAATGACTTAGGTACTGAGTTTGAGCACATGATATGTCCAAGGTCCGAGTTAAGGTGATTATATACAACATGCATAAGCATATATTATAAATCATGATGTTTTGCATTTACCCTGGATGTGGATATTAAAACCACCACTTGTTTTCTGTAAAATGTTATCATGGTGCTCCGATAAAAAAGACGCCCCCTCGAGAAAATGGTTTTTTCGGAAAAAATTTTTTTTGCAAAAATTATGTGTACTACAAGCAAAACTGCAACATTTTTTATGGAAAACGTTTTTTTTTTAATTTTATATATTATAAAGTAATAATCTATTTAGAAAACATATTTGTAAATGACCATAATAAAAATAATTTTTTTATTGAATTATATTTTTATCTGTGTCAATATGGCGTCTTCATTCAACAACAGAAAAATGGCGATTTTAATTGCAGCAACTTAGAGGTTGCAAAAACCAAAATTATTTCCCTACAAGTTACATTTCCCATAAAGTAGCAGATGCCACCAACGTTACAGTTGTTGCTACTATAAAAGTGGTGACGGGAACTACATCAATTACACAGTGTAGTTATATTTACCCAGATGTAGCAAATGGGACCAATCACGGTATAAGATCTTGGTAACTATTGCTATCAACTTATTTTCATGTTGGTACAATTGGCAGATACGAGATAGGCAATTTTTTTTTTTTAATTGGCAACACGGTAATAACTGTTAAAGTGTCACTGTGTGTGATGTGGACAAGGACACGAATGTGGATTAAAAATAACAATTATTATATTTTTACCAAGTACTTTTTATTATCTGATATTAATAAATTTGTGCAAATAAAATATTTGTTTTTTACTGAAAACGATGTACAATGTATGTCTTGTAAATATATTTATTAACGTAAGGTGTAATAATAATAATAATAGAAAAAATACATGAGTTTTCATATTTTAGTGATCAGTTTATATTTAATTTCATTCAAAAAATAGTAAGTAAGTATTTATTTGAATAGGAAAATCCTAATATACAAATTCACTTTTCTAATGTAATTACAAAGAATCATAATTTATACATAAATAAATAATACACGCACTTACATACTCAGACTAATACATATACAACTAAATTTAAAAAAATAACGAGGAAAAAATACCTATATAAAAAAAGTGGAGTTAATCAATCGACTTTATGTAGCTTACAATTTTACGTTTGAATACAGGTAGAGAGATAGATTCCTTTCATCCTCTGGCAACTTGTTATATTGATCGAGGCCTTCATATAACATAATTTTCCTAGTTTGACTTAGATTTTGCCTTGGTATATAAAATTTGTTGTTATTTCTTGTGTGGTGTTGATATATTTGGTTTGCATAAAATATGAACTTATTTAAATACTTGGGTATTAAGTTATTTAAAATTTTGAAAATAAATACCATAGCCATGGAAAGCAATCCATCTTTTACAGACAGCCTCTGAAGAGAAGAAAGCATATGTTGGATTGAGGTATATCGGCTGCATTTCAAAATCACTATCATTCCTCTATTCTGTAGTGTTTGAAGGGAAGTTATTTTATTTAAATCGAAGGAATATAATAGAGTGGCACAGTAATCGAAATGATGTAGGATAATGGTGTTGTAAACTGTTATTTTTGTCGTCACTGATAACTTTTGAGATATTCTAGAAAAGAAATATAGTTTTTTTTGCTATTTTTTTTTATATATATTCAGTTCCATTTATTGTACACAAACAATGTCTTATGCCGTTTTTACCGAAATTGTACGTTCCCCATCGACACAATATGAACTCACTGAACTATGGGTCAATCTGTGTTTAAAGACAACTTGTAACTTTCGTGCAGTGCCGGTTTACCCAATAGGCACACTAGGCACGTGCATAGGGGCGCCGAAGGTGATCCTCAATAACAATAATTCTGGGAAAAAAAAAACGAAATTTATAAATCTAAAACATAAAATGCAGAGACGCCTGTAATACCTACCTATTCTTAATTCATCATAAAAGCGAACATCAAATGGACAATGATAATGACGGATTTAATTAGATTTTGGATTGGAGAAATACTAAAAATTAGATCTAAAGGTTCATTTCCTAACATGGAAGTCGCTTTACGAATATTTATAAGTTTGGCAGTTACGAACTGTACAGGGGAGAGATCTTTTTCAACATTAAAATATGTACAAAATTATTTAAGAAATTCGTTAGAAAACGAAAGACTAAGTGAATTAGTGAATTAGCCCTCCTACACTTAAATAGTAACCTGTTAGATACAATAGACTCCAACAGCATAATATAGACTAGTTCACAAGTTCAAGGCCGTGTTAATACTTGATAAAGCTCGTAAAAATATGAGTCATTGGATTCGGAATGACGTCTAGAAAAATGTGCAAAAGTTTCAAACCCGTACATAAACAATTGCAAAAGTTATAAACAAATGAGGCTACCAGCGCGAAAACGGCCTTACCCTAAAAAATGGCTTAACCCACAGAATTGTGGGTTAGACCGATTACGCGCATGACATGTTGCCCTAATTATTTAAAGTAAAGTGAAACTAGTGGCACCATCTTTTTAATAGTGGGCAAAGGTCGCTTAGTTTCACATTATAAATGTATATACTAGGCAGCAAGTTGAGCCGATAAACTCAAACATCATAAAATGTGGCTTAGGCCGTTTTCGCGCTGGTAGCCTCAAATGAAGATTGAAAAAATAACGAGTTTCATTTTTTGCAAGTAACTCGAAAACTATTAATATTTAAGAAATTTTAAAGAAAGCTTCTTAAAGAGGAAGAAATTTCCAATAAAAAGTCCCAACTCCCGAAACTTTATCTCTAATATTAATAATTTTAATTTAATGTAGAAAATAGAACTCCGCGCGGCGAACACTAAGCCGTTACGATGCTCTGAAACCGGCCGTAATAAGTAAAACTATTTTTTTATGTTACTAAATATTAATTTAAATTTTTTTAAAAATTATGGTATTATTTAGACACTTAAAGGAACAATATCCCGTTGGAAAAAAAAATGTTTCACCGATTTTTCATAAAATGAGCCTATTGTTAATTAATAAAATTTTTTAGAGCTTGCGTTTATATTTCAAGTCGGATAATTGTTAAACAAAAGCCACTAAAATTATTTCGCTTTGTGGAGAACTTATGTCAACTATACTTTATGGGATTATGACATTGCGATGTTTAACTGTTATAGTCTATTAGTTATTAATTATTTAACCTAACAAAAATCTAAAAAATGAAAAAGTAAGGTAAAATTTTTTTTTATTAATTTTAATTATTATTAAGTACTGTTTTTATATTCAAAAATACCACAAGATTACATAAACTTTAAATTTTTGTTGCTATTTGTTTAAATAAATTTTATAAATAGATAAATTACGTATTTTTGAACAATAAATTTTTGCCATTATATTTGTTATAAATATTTTATTGGAAATTTCTTCCTCTTTAAGAATCTTTATTTAAAATTTCTTAAATATTAATAGTTTTCGAGTTATTTGCAAAAAACGAAACTTGTTATTTTTCAATCTTCATTTATTTATAATTTTTGCACATTTTTCTAGGCGTCGCGTCATTCCGAATCCAGTGATCCCTCACTCAAATTTTTACGAGCTTTATCAAGCATTAACACGGCTTTGAACTTGTGAACTAGTCTAATAGATCAGTTTGCATCTGAGAAAGCAAGAAAAAAGATTTTTTTAAGTCTGCGAAGACAATTTGTTTTGTTTTGTGTTTCGTTTTATTTAATGATATATTTCTAGAACCTAGATTTGCTTATTTATAAATATTTTTTATTATTTGTTGGCTTTTTTAGTTGTATTATTTTTGTTGAACCGTTTTTTCCAAGTCTTTTTTGTTTGCTGCTTTTTTGTCCTTTACTTATGTTTTTCAGTAAAATACAAAAATGAGTTTTTCATCTGTACTTACTTTTAAACAAATGTAGGTTGGTTCAGGTTCGTCTTAAGATAACAAAATTAAAGAGCAATAAAAACCCCAAAAAAATCATTTTTTGGCAAACTATTCAAAGTGGTGGCGCACAAGTTCATAAACCGGCACTGCTTTCGTGCAGTACACAGTATCACTAATGTCACTGCAAACTGTTATAGTTTTCGATTACTTTCCTGCTTGTGTTGATGGGAACACTTTTGCACTTGTTGCCAAAGATGATGGTTTTGCTGTGGAGAAATAATCTTTCATGTTTTCATCATATTCTGAAGAATCACTATTTCTACTACTGTTTAACTGTTTCTTCAGTTTTCTATAAAACGTGGATGAGTGCCGATAAACTTTTTCGCTTTTACTGAGCATTTCAGATGCCGCCATTTTATTCAATGACAATAATTATATAAATTGTCTTAAAAGTTAATATTACTTTATAGTAGATTTTCAAGGTATATGTAACTTTTAAGTCATTTTCAATTAGTGGGGAGCAGTAAAAACAACTTCAAAGCCCCTATGTTCGCAGAAATAACCTCATTTTTACTCGAGATGCCACTAGTAAGCTAGACAACTTTGAAGTTCCAGAAAATTTCCCAACAACGTACCGGGGGCTTAAAATTGCACACTTGAAGTTATCGTTACTTTGATAAAGCTGTGTAGTCGGCATTACTACTAATTTTCACTTTGCAGTTGAGGGTGCTTCAAAGTAATGCAGAGTAGTATCCGCGACGTTGCAGATTCTCCAGCAGATACTTGAAAGTGTTATAACTATACAATGCCTAAATTCAGTAGAATCTACATAATTGTCACTACAAATGCATACCACAAAGTGAATATTACCCTGAAGTCGCAAAATTAGTAACAGTTGTGTCATTCCAACTATATTAAAGTTCCGATGCCTCAGATGCCAGTTCCCATCACTTTGAATGCTGCATGGGGTATTTGATAAAAGTGATTGAAAGTAGATCAGCAACTTAAAACTAATGTATGTGGTGCCATCTACCTGTATGAGACTGTACCTTTATAAATCAATAAGACTTTTGCGTAGATTATGCAACCCTACAAAATATCATAATCTAGAAAATGCCTCACCTAAATAACGAGTTTAAAAATGTCAAAATTAGATTAAATACAAATCAGTACAAGCAAATCATGACACAATTATTTTAAATGAATTCATTAAAATTCATCCGTAAACTGAACATAACATATATATTTTGTAAAGCCATCAATTACCACTTACCTTTTCACAATAATAAAGAATGCTATTTAATTCATAAACAAGTAAAATTCGAAAAAATAACCACTATAATCGCGATAAAAAATTGAAATATTTTAAAGGAAGGTGCTACGGTAGTTAAAAAAACAGTCATTTTTAAAAAATAATAATTTACAGTTCAAAAGTTAACAACAATAATTATATTTTTCATATATTTTCATAAAAAAGATTAATTGTTTAAGTGGTTGTAAAAAATGGTATATTAAAGATAAATAGTCCGTTAGAACGACATTTTGAAGCTAATAATATGTCTTTATTCTTAGTCGACAAATATTGTTATTTCATTATGGCCAAAGCACGGCACGAAAACAATTATTTTCTTTATCCTTCATATTACTTAGATAGAAGCAGAAATGATATTAGTATGGAACGTTAGTATGTTGATATTATTTCGATACATTGAAAACGGACAGGTTTCGTATGTCAAATGAAAGTTGCAACATTCATATGGATATACAGGGGCGTTCATATTTTCAACATCTTTTCATTTACATATCACATACATCCGAAGTTCAAATCAACAACGGTATATATTATTTTAATATACACATGGAAATAGTGAGAATGTAAGAAGTATGGAGGAAGAAGTTCATATGGACTCTCCATACACTGATGTATACTACATGGACATCCATTTCAGGTACGGGATGTACGTTGTACTTCATAGATCTAAAATGTATGTCCATAAGACGTCGAATGCTACCTGGGTATATATGAATATCACCGGATCCTCCACCATTTTCTAGAAAATCACGTATGAAAATATATTACACAGACACAAAAAAAAAAGTGAAAAGTGATCTATTTCTGGCACTCCATTTGATGTATTTCAACACGCTGAATACGAATCAGGTATCCGTTTAGCTCCGTTACCCACCAATTTTCAGTAAATCGCGAAAATAACCTAAATTATGATTTTTTCTTAGGTTATTTTCGCGATTTACAAAAAAATGGTGGCCAATAGAGTTAAACGGACACCTGATTTGTGTTCAGCACGTTGAAATACATATGGATTACCCAATGGAGTACCAGAAAAAAAACCACTTTTTTATTTTGTGTGCCTACGTAAGCATTGCAATTTTTTTCTCCTAGAAATATATTTATTTTTTCCAACGCAACAGAAACTTTCAAATTTTATAGTTAAACTAAGTGCCCAATAATATATGATAAAAATAAATGGAGATTTTAAAAAAGTACAAAACTGGCGTTATAAAAATACATAGCATTTTTCAGATGGGTATGTTTCGTCATATATATGCCAAATGACCCCTGTATCTCCCTATTCAGGATCGTAGGATCGGCATCGCTTTACCAAACACCATGTATATTGTTGATAAACTAAATGCCAAGCGCCAGTTCCTACTACTGAATAAACATATCTAGAATTAAATAATCAAAACTTGTGCAAATACCAAACGCCCTTTAATTTTCATTTAATAAATGATAGAATGTAAAATTTTGATTACAGTGGAAACCGTGCTGAGCGGGTGCCTAGATTATACTCAATAATTAAACAATTATGCAACGTTTACTCGTCTCAGGGGATAGAAACAGAAAATTGCCTTGGGCTGCGCAATAACAGCAGCTTATTCCCTTATGATATTAATAACGTGTAACCAGGGACTGGGGTTTCTAACAAAATTGTATATCGTTTCGTGCACCTGCGGCATCTTTCGTTCGAAACGTGAATCTCTATATTAGGTTCAACTTAAAATGCCAAATGTAAATAATGCGACGGCAGAATACTTTCTAGGACTTGGTTCTGTTCTGAACTCTCTTGCCTGCGGCATTTATTGTAGATAGGGTCCCTGTCCCTGTTATGTGTGTAACGTCAACGTTGAACATTTTACAAAATAATAAAATATGTTAAAAATTAACACTAAGGCCGATCTCCCACCAGCACTACGAGACGGCGACGATAGCGCCCAATGTACAATTTTCCTCATCTGAAGTAACTAACTATTTTCATAAGTGGTTTATTAAGGTTGTGAGTTTATATTTGTGGTTTATAAGATTACTAATTAAATGGTTGCGAAGTTCTATAGGAGGTATTTAAAATTACTAAAAGATGTTAGGACCTTAGGTTTTATAAAATAGAAACAGAAATATTTCTACCACAGACTTATATAACTTTTAGTAACTGTTACTATTGTTTTATAACCCCACCGGGGATTATACTTTGCTAGGTGGCAGCTCTCTTGTCGGAGGCATTAGGTGCGGGTAAGGATCTTTGGAAAATTTAATTTTAAGGTCTTCAGTTATTTCAATAGGCGCCACTTAATCTTGTTTTAGTTAAGACTAAGAAAAAATGCCTATCCTAGCCTTTTGGGTTTGCGGGTGTTGCAAAAAATAAAGTCAAGGTTGGGTCCTCAAATTAGATTTAATAATAAAGATGTATCACAATAAGGTATCCTTATGGGGTAAGAACGTGCTCTACGAGCATCAAAATGCTTAATACTTAATTCATTTAATTTCACAAATGGTCCGCTTTTTGGCCCCCTCAAATAGCACTATTTGCGGTTCACAGTAACTGTGGAACTTATTAAAAATCGTAATATCGACGAGATTATCTGACAAGTTAAGCGTAAAATTGGCTTGGTAATTTAGCAAACAAATTCCTTGAAAAGATTGGTGATAATTCAACGCCGTCGTCTCACACGACGTTTATTGTAAAATCAGAGGCTGGAATTTCACGTCGCCGTTTCTGAGTAAATAGAAAAAACAGTCTGACCTTATTTTTAATTTGTCGACACCTCACAGTACCATGGACATCCAGGGCAATTCCTTATTTACATAACGTGTTACAACCATGTGCTACAACTATGTGTTCTCATCAGGGTAAGCGACCTAGCGGCCGCTTCACGTGCGACCGTGGTTATCCAATAGCCGGTTGAATAATCGAATCAAACAGCGCTTCCAACCATATGATCGTATTACAGCTCAAATTAACATAGATCCAGGATCATACAATCATAAAATATTAAACAGCAAGTCTACAGGGTAAGAGTTACTAAATGCGAAAATTCCAAAGTGTAAGTTGCAAAATGCAAGTTAGCCATGTGCAAATTAACCAAATTCAAGTTAACTATACGTAAATTAGGCCGGCAAATCTACAAAACAAGAAATATTGTTATCGTTACTGCAAACGAGGAACAATTAACAAACTGCCTACACGGCGAAACAAATTTAGACGTACCCTCTCGCAGAATGGCCCTTCCTTTAAATATAATTTAACAAAATTCTCTAAGCCATGTGCTCGGTGCCCCAACAGCTTCTTAAATGGCCGTTACTTCATTCCAAACCCTGTTTTTCTGAAACCGAATCCATGTACGTTGGAAACCCGTAATGAAAAACAATTGGTATTTGAAATTCATACACCACGCAATGACGCGCTCACCCTATACCGACAGTGCGCTTAGCCGATAACCTTGATTCTAAACTAAACGTAAACAACTAACATGGCTGTTTCTGTCCGAAAATTGGCGTAAACAAGTGTTAACTGAGAACTTATGACTTTCATGTAATTAAATTCCAGGCATAAAGTGAATGAAAACGCACAGAACGTTACGCGGCACTTAACTGCCTACATTTTACAGTACTGGGAAAAGGTTTCACTACCGCTTTGCCCTGTTTTAGACGTCCGCATACGCTGACAATTTATCAACAAATTAATTTAAGCACTATGAGCCATGCTAATTACCAAACAAACTCTGAAGGTTCCTAGTACCATGAGGGAGTCGAACATTCTTCCAAGGTATAGTAATAACAAGGTAACATGCTACTTCCTTAAATTAACCGAATCAAACTTTATACCATAAAGATATAAGTATAAATGCGTTGTGTCGCTCCTATGCGCTCAATGAAGAAATGTTCCTACCTATTACGTACAGGACAAGGTAAGGTATACCAAAAAGGAACCATGTATACAGGGTTCGCCCCAAAAAGTACTATTTACCCGTTACAGTTTATATAAAGAGGTTTTATAAAATTTGCAGTAAAAAACGAATAGTGTTCAGTTCCTATATAGGCCATTGCTGTAATGATTATAAAACTTCCTGATCCTACAATCACGGCAGAAACTTTTATATAACTTGAGGAGAAATAGAACTTAAAAACACTACAATAAAACATCAATTTTAATTTTGTCTGTCTTGTAACTACAATTGCTTTTACAAAACCATTAGAAATTTTCAGAAACACTATATTATTATTTGGTACTTGAGCTTTATTGCTTTGTGTGTAAAATGGAACAATTAAACATTAAACTGGAAAAAAGTTAAATCCAGTGGCACTTTCCTTCCCTGACTCTTGGGTTTGTACTATTTTAAAAGACATCGTTTTAATAACTCTAAATGGAAACACCAGAATTTAGAATATGTACACTCCAAATGAAACGAAATTTTGAGGTTATGATTCTGACATCGGCGATATCGCGCAAACTTGGGTAAATTTAAAGGTTTTATTACATCACCAGTAGTGATGATGATCACGGAATTTCAGGGACGGACTTGATTAATTTTATAATTACTTAATAAAATATATGGAAATTTCTACAAAAAATAATCAACATTGGTTGCAGCCTTTGTTTTTAAAACTAGGACACAGGTAATCGAAAATCTGTATATGGAGAAGACAATCAAAGTGCTTTGAACATATTATGATTAGAAAATAACTAAAAAGTGTGTATATAAAGCAGATGATTCAAGATTTCCACGGGTGTTCAAAAATATATATGCAGGGTTACGGTGTTCCACTTAATTCTCCAGGGGCCATTTTCTCGTACTAATGAGATTTTGAAAATTTCTTGTATAATAAATACATATTATGTAATACCACAACATATGCACCACTTCTCAAAGCTCCTACAAACGCGGCCCCCACCCGCACCCCTTGGGGTGGGGTGGGGGCAACTTTAAAATCTTAAATATTGCAGAATCAGATTCTACGGTAAAAATTATGTCTGAAATGTTTTTTTCGATTAGTTACAGATGGCGCTGTAATCGCAAAAATATTTTTTTCGTAATTTATAAAAAAATTCTACGGAAGAATGAAAAATAATACAGTACCAGTTCATTTTCTGGAAAAAGTTATTCAATGGTGTTAAATTTAATACCCCCCCACAACCGTGGAGGAGGGAAAGTAGAGAACAATTTTCAAATGCTAAATGGAAACCCTCAATTTTTATTATTCGTGAAAAATTTTTAAATTTTAAGAAATATTTTAAATATAAATATAATTTTGTTTTGAATGAAATTGAATTGTTTGTTCACCAGACTCTAAAAATATGGGGTTCCGTTTAAGATTTTAAGGTTGCCCACCACTTCCCCCCTCATGGTGGTGGTGGAGGGGGAAGAGGGGGTTATTAAATTTAACACCATTAATGGCTTTTTCAAGAAAATGAACTCTTACTTTATTATTTTTCATTCTTCCGTAGAATTTTTTAGAAATTACGAAAAGAAATATTTTTGCGATTACAGCGCCATCTGTCACGAATCAAAAAAACGTTTCAGACAAACTTGACGTAATTTTTGCCGTAGAATTCGATTCTGCAATAAAAAATAGTGGTACCCATTTAAGATTTTATTTATGAGTTGCCCCCGCCCCATTCCAAGGGTGGAGGTGGGAGGGTCGCGTTTGGTATCATTGGATAGCCCTTTTAAAATTATTAAAGACATATTCTTTCTTTTTTGGATCCAATGTATATTTCTCAAGATATTTGACCGTTTTCAGACTTCTTGGACACCCTGTATATTCCAGTGAATACACTTTTTACAGAATGTAAATATCTTTTAGTTGTCGAAAATATAGCCCCTGAAGTTTTAAGTTGTATATGGTGGAGAAAATCAAGAAACTTGAAGTATGCCATCAGATATGCTACAACTTCAAATGCTATTAAAGTATGTATTCATACTGCAGAGGTTTATTGTTTTCTACATTTATGTAGTTAAAAAAACAGTTGGCAGACAATTTCAAATCGCAGCTTTTATATTGGAATATGTACCTATTTATTTTAGATATTGTTTATTATTGTTATATGCATATAATATTCCATCCTTACACTTTATATCAATAATTCAATTTCCTTCAAAATTTAATTTAATTTAATAGCAATAGTATACGAAACCCAACCCTGGAATGTCACGGGAATGTCCGTGAGATTTCAACCTCTGACTAAACTATTTATAAGAATACCAGAAGTTATTTATCAGTTGTATAACAGCCTTTTAGTATTTTCAATTAGGACGCCATATTTTTATGCCTTCATTAGACGCCATATTGATATATTAAGATTCTTGAGAGAACTAATGAAAAACCAGTCTAAAATTCAGTATGCCCAGCGATTAATACCTTTTTAAAAATAGGTAAATATAAATATGTAAGAATATTACGAAGAACTAAATGTTGTCAAAAATTAAAAAAGTATAATTATTGGATAAAAATGTTTAATATCTGTTATTTCGGTGGCGCGTCTATTTTCTCGAGGTAAAAAATGTCAATTTTACAGTCCAGAGACCGTAGCAGTAAAATTTCAACAGATAAATTTGTCACTACACATACATATGTTTAATTGATGTTCATATTTACTACATACGCAAAAGAAAATCTTCCATACTATAAGAAGAGAAGATATTATAATAAACTCAACACTATCACTTAAAAGAAAGAAAAAGAGATTTGTGCTGAAAGAGCAAGCGAGAAGTCCAATAAAGTATTAAGGTCTCCTAAACTTCATCGTTACTATTGTAAAGATTGTTTATAATGGTTGCAAAAATATTTCCATTACTTTATGAAGGTTTTGAAAAGTACATGAGGAAGTTATATAGGAGTAATAGTTATATTTCTATTACTTTTGCTATAAGGCTTAGAGGTTACTAAACAACGGTAACAGTAACTCTTATAGGGTGCGCCATTTAAGCTCTATAAGTAATATAAGGTGGTAATTGAAAAGTGATCATCAACAATCTATTTTACTAAAGGTTTTATAATTTGGTGATGGTGATATTGAGAATACCTTTACAAAACAAAAATTGTTCATTAGGCGCTATGGTATTTTATTTCATACTGTCCGGTAAATGACTATTTCCCGGACTCATTTGCGGCCGGTAAATTGAACATTACAGTATCTGATACTGTAATGTGTTACCTACCAACACTATCATATATTATTTATCTTCATTGACAAAACAATCCATATTCTTTTTGATATCTATCTGATCATTTTTTCAGGATTAATTTTCCCGTTGCTTCCACAGATTTATATATAATCTCCTCCGAAATCTCCAAATACAAAACAATGCAAAAATTATGGTTTCATTTATTTGACAGTGACAAGCCAAAGACAATCATAATTATCGTATGTAATATCACTAGTGCTTAAAATTTTATCGAAAATTTTTTCGAAAGCGTGTTGCCTGGTAATATAAAGAGTGCAAATTGGCAGTTTATTATCTGATTAAATCCCGACCGCTTTAGCGGGAGGGATTTAATCTTTGATAATAAACTGCCAATTTGCACGAGTTATATTAACTAGGGGCGACTTAGCTTGAGAAAAAATTTTTAGATAAAATTTAAAGCACGAGTGGTATTTGAGGAGAATATTTCACGAATAAATAATTCATTAAGTACATCTTCAATATTATGTTTTCTCATTACCTGCCTTCAGACGTTTTCTTGTCACTTTTTGGTGTTTACTGACCTTTATTTTCAATTTCATCATTAATTTGATATATAGAAATATTTCCAAACCGACTCATATTGTCAAAACAACAAATCTCAAACAAACGCAGTAGAAACAACGGAGATTCGCTATATTTTAAAATAATCTAGTGACGTTTCCATGGCAACTAGTAAATAAAACGAGTTGAAACCTTAGATATTATAAAATATAGACTGGCTTAACACCTTTCAGGCGTTTCTGAGGTGCAATACGACGAGGAACGATAGAGAGAGCACTACTTTAGTACCGATGTCTCGCCCAAATAAAATATACACCCATGGTTCCGAGATTGACATAGAGAGCGCCATCTAGCGCTACAAGTTATATTCCATAATAAGTAAATGTTCATTGACTCATAATTACGTATTTAATCATTACTTTTAACTTACGAAGTTTATGAATTATGTTGAGGTTTGCTTTGTTAAGCAAAGAGAATTTTAAATACAACAAATTATAATGTTTGATGCACAGCTTTGATTCAACGAGTTACTTTTTGGTAGATTACCATAATATGTAAGTACTATACATTTTTAGTTTGTTCCAGAGCGAATGTGTACTTGACATTTATAATAAATGATTTGCTTACCTTTGTAACTACGTTATTGAGCTATTGAAAGCTGTGCTTGACTTGTTCCTGTATTATGAGCTATATTAAGTACAATCTTTGTGTGTAATTGTTACCTGATTGAACACTAGGAAAACTGAAATAGTTACAGATAGGCAAAAGTTACAGCCTATATATTTCAGACAAGATTCGCTTTGGAATTGAGGTGTGTTTTACATAATACAATATTACAATTTACAAGGTAAGTACGTTAACAATTAATAATAAGCTAGAGAAGATATTTATAGATAAAACTTAAAAGCTCGAGTTGCCCTATTTGCCAAAAATATTTCACGACAAAAACGTCAAAAAATTTTCGCATATTTGCCGCTGCAGCGACCTAAAAAATTAGAGCGATAAATTTTGCATGTTGGTCCTGTCAAAAGCCGATCTAGCTTGAATTACCACTAATAATGACGTTTGATTGGTGCAATGTTTTGAAAAAACGGGCTCTCATTGGCTATAGCGTTAATGAGTGAAATAATCTATGAAAAACAATGGCTATAACATCGTTAAGGTGATGCGATTGTTAGATTTCGAACTAATATTTTTTAAATTTCAATAATTATAACTTTTTATTCATTTTAAAAGGATTATAAAGACAGTATGAAATAAAATATTATACGATACACGTCCGGTAGGTCTCATTACAGAGTACTCGTTTATATTCCGGACTCGGCTCGTACGTCACCTCGTCCATAAAACAACTCATACTGTAATAAGTCACCTACCGGACTTATATTTTGGTAGCGACTTGTCGGCGGAAAGCAACCACGGCTGATGAAGAAGCCGTGGTTGCTTTCTTTCATCAAAAAAGAAAGTGACAGATTTTGGATTCATCCATATATCACCAATAACGAACGGTTTCTATTTGCGCAAAAAAATTAGCATGTGAGCATCATTTTACCGCATGTCAAAAGAAATGTTTAAGGTACTAATCTTAATATTCCAGAGTACTCTCGAATTTTCTGGAATATTACAGAAGTTTAATCTTAAAAGTTTATGGCGTGCAAATACGCTTATTGTAGAGATCAAGCTGTATCTCCTGTTCTACTAGACCGATTTTCATAAAACTTGGCTTAGTCTAGGCCGATTTCGATGAAATAAGAACTAAATGTTACTCCAAGCTTAGATGAACCTCATTGGTTCAGTAGTTTCTGCGTGATGCGCGTTCAAACAGACGAACAGACAAACAGAGAAAAATTCCAAAATCTGTCTTAATGTATTCCATTACTCATCTTACATCCCCCACATCATTTTTTGCAAATATTTTCAATGTACATACACGTCAATTTTACAAATGTATTATATATATACGTTTTAAAATTATTAAAAGGTAAAATAATTTAATAAAAGTGATTTACGCTCCCTCCCACCGACGGAAGACGCTTTTCAACAACATGTTGCAAATATTACTTTTTTTTAAACGTCATTCAAATTACCTCTTGCACAAAATTTTGGATGCAGAATTGGAAATCAGGAGCTGGTATCGATAATGTCGACATACAAAAGTTTATCTGAACTTAAATTAAAAAGTGCAACTGTAAAATAAAATGCGACACAAAATGTTCTTGTGAGTGGTATTCAGTTGCGTGCTCGTGTGCTGCTTTTCCTGAAAATTGTTTTAAGGGAAAAAGCAATATGCATCATTTTATAATGATAGTGATTCTGACTAAAATGTTAGAATAGTTATACACAAAAATTACATAATATACAACATTAATGTTTTATTTAAAATATCTCCCTTTTTTGCTTTCTATTAAATATGCTAAATACCTAAAATAATATTTCTCACTAATGTTTTATTTCTTAAACAATATAAAAACGAGTAGAAGTTGTACTCGGGCATGGCCAATTGCGAATACCTATTTGATTAACATTTTGCTCGAACACACAATTCACTTTGTATCGATTATTATTTTTTTAAATAAGTGGCCGCAATCGGCAACGCCCGACTACTACTTTCATTCATTTTGTTGTATTATTAACATAAAGTAATTCAAATTTGCAATTATATTGAACAATATAGTGCTTTTTACTGTTACACTGTACCAATTATCGTGTAGACTATTTTTATTTTAATGCTGCATAATTACGCGCCTCATAAAAAATCATAAACAAAAAACTGTATACGTTATCGACATGATCTTTTTTAAAAAAAACTTTTTCAATATATGGACTATATTTGGTAAGCAATTGTATATAAGAATTTCATAAATTTAACATAGTTGTCCGCATATCGAAATTTTTAGAACGTAAATATCAACCTTTTGATTTTAATTATTTTTTTCCAAAAAAAATATTCTTTTCAAAAATACCAATAGCTTAGTTAGAATCACGTATATCTTTTGAGTATAATACCAAAAATCAGATCGGTAGGTTACATAGCTTTTGTTTTAACGGAGAATAACAATTCTAAAACATAATTTTGTAATTATCAATCCGCCATCTTTTTTGCGATTTCTGAAGTTGCGCAAGAGCAAAAATTAATCCGACAAGTGTTTTCTAGTGCCCCAGGTAATGCTCTCTTCATTACTTATATCAGTATTTGTACGTCATGTCGGAACAGGTCATCTTGATTTTGGAGTGCTAGGACCCCGAACTAAATAAACTTTGGCAAGAGCAAGACGTTGTGTAGACGTCGCACAGTGGGGCAAATAGCTCATTTTATATATAGCGATAATTCCCAAGCCTGGAATTAATGAAATTAAAAATTTTTTTTTTAAACTCTTCGTTATAAAATTGCCTTTAATTCTATCGAGCCCGAATTTTGAAATTTCAAAATTAAAGGACTTGAATTTTAAAAGTAAATTAAAATTTTATCAAAAGATTGTTTAAAACTATAAAAAATTGTTACTAGGGGAGTTTTTTTGGTTTCTAATCTCATTTCTGATCCCCGAATTTTGCGATTCAAAAAACCAAGATAGCGGATCCAATATGGCGGCCATAATATTTTTTAAATGAAATGTAAGTAGTTATACAGTACCAATACTAGCGCAATTCAAGGTCAAGCTGGAGCTGCGGCTGTAGCTGTGACGTCAGCACGCCTGCAGCCCCGCGGGGGGCGCGCAGGTGATAGATGATAGATCCTATGATCTAGGTTCTAGTGTGAGGTGAGATAATGCTAGATGATAGATCCTATTATCTAGGTTGTAGTGTGAGGTGGGATCTTCTTAGATGATAGGTGATAGGACCTAATGGGAGGGGGGAGATGGGAGATCCAATCCCCGAGCTTAGATAAGAGATTATATCTAAAAGGACGTGGCTAAGAGTATACAGGGTGTGTCTAAAATAAGATGGCTGTCGTTTATTGACTAATAGTATTGTATGTTTACGTTAGTGGGCGTTAAGAAAATGGCTACTGACGTCCATCATTGAGATTAAATAGACAAGTCTTATATTTATGAGATAAATATTCGTTCGCTTCTCTACGTTTAGATTTCAATGTACTAAGAACATAATGCAGAGGCGTTATCAGATTCCAGGAAATTGTTAATGTAAATAAATGCGACTGTCTACAGCTATGTGTATATTTAGAACGTGATTAATTACCTTTAGATAACTACAGCGGCTAGATCAAAGGAAATATCGAGAGCCAATATAAACGCTTTTCAGACAAGTCTAGACTTGTTAGCCTGAGTTTTATATAAGATAAATATTCGTTCGGTTCTCTACGTTTAGATTTCAATGTAATAAGAATATAATGCAGAGCTGTTATCGGATTCCGGGAAATTGTTAATGTAAACAAATGAAATCATTTCTGATAGCCTACTAACATAAGATAGGTATACGGTAAAGATGCATGCGAAGAATTTTGTGTCTTACAATACATAATTTCTTATGGGAATATGTAGCCACCCCGCAGCGATATAGCAATTTAACATTGTTTTATATGTAAAAGACGAACAAATTATGAAAATTCGGGGGCCTTTTAGAAATCGTTCACTGCAAAGTCACGTGACCCTCGACCGCCGAGTATAAAAGCAGCGTCATCTCCCCACCTCGATCATTAGCTGTTTATCTCTCGCGGTGAACGGTTGTCTAATTGAAACAGTATGTCGTCTACCGAGACCGTATCTAAACTCAGTACTGATATAATTAATCTAACTAAAAAATCATTGCTGCTCTTAAAGACCGATGATGAAATCGATCAACATATTTCGATAATTAATAGCAATATTAAGCTAGTAGCCAAGGCAATTAAAATCAAAATTCATATCGATAATAAAGGTGAAAATATATTTAAATTGGAAAATAATTTAGCGCTTTTAAAATACTACCGAGAGCAATTGAAAAAATTAAAATTAAAAAATAAAATATTAGGCAGTTCCTTAAAGCCGGCAGCACGAAAATATTTAGTATATCAAGAGGTAGAATCTTGTTTTAAAAATCGTGTTAAGTCCGGTATAATAACTAACGTACAAATTAAAGAACCGGTATTATTTTTTAAAAAAGCGTTTAGGAGCTTCTCTATTCAAATTAAAAAATGTTTGAAAGATGGACTAATTAAAGTAAATGTTATTTTTGAAGGTAACTTCGTACAGCCTACTAATGGTACAGTGGAATTAAAAACTTTTGCTACAAGGAACGCTGTGATAGACTTAAATACGGATTTAAAGGAATGGTATAAAGAAAATGTATCCGAACGGTTATTAAAACATCTTGAAGACTTTCAAGGAAAAGATTCAGGCTGGGCCTTATCGGAAATTATCGGGCTAAGAGTAAATGTTAATAAATATTGTCCTATAACAGTGGGATTATCAACATATGCTGAAATGCCAAACTTTATAAAGGAAAAAAGTGCGTTATTAACGTTAAAAATAATGATGAATATTGCTTCTTATGGTCAGTAGTTTCGGCATTATACCCGGCTAAAAAGGATGGGCAGAGAGTGACTTCATATCCTCATTTTGAGGATGTTTTGAAATATGACGACATCGAGTTTCCGATGGAATTAAGAAATATTAAAAAATTCGAACGCTTAAATGATATTTCGATAAACGTATACACCGTAATTAAAAGGGAAGTTTTACCGTTATGTTTAAGTAAATACAGTTTTGAACGCGTCGTAAATTTATTAATGATTCCTACGAATTCTGCCGATAATTTTACTGATGCTACGCAATATCATTTTGCTTGGATAAAGAATATGTCCCGATTATTAAATAAACAACTATCTTCAGACGGACATCGAGTATTTATTTGCAACCGATGTCTTAATCATTTTACAACTCAAGAACTTCTAGACCGGCATTCAAATGATTGCAATTCGAAAACTAATACATGCAAAATTGAATTACCCGACGAGGATGAAAAGTTTTTAAAATTTAAAAATTACCGATATAAAGAAAGGGTACCGTTCGCTATTTATGCTGATTTCGAATGTATCTTAGAGGACTGTGATGCTAACACGAATCAAAATACGCAAAATTACCAGAAACATACAGCTTTTAGCGTCGCGTATTACTTAAAATGTTCGTACGATGACAGTCTATCACAATTTAAAATGTACCGAGGCGCCGACTGTCAGTACTGGTTTGTTAAAGAACTTGAAAAAATTTCAGACCGAGTTAATGTAATCATGTCCGACATAAAACCTATGGAGTCGTTAAACGAGACACAAAAAAATGAATTCGATCTCGCGCAGGTCTGTCATATCTGTGAGAGGCCCTTCAAAGAGACGGACATCAAAGTAGCTGATCACAATCATTTAACTGGGTACTATAGGGGACCGGCGCATATGAGATGTAACATTAATTATCAAGATAGTCACGTGATTCCGGTTATATTTCATTGTTTATCAGGTTACGATGGCCACCTGATAATCAAACAGCTAGCAACGGCATTTGACGGACAAATTTCATTATTACCGATTAATAAGGAAAAATACATTTCTTTCACTAAACGAGTTAAAGATACGAAAATTAAACTAAGATTTATTGATTCGTTTAGGTTTATGGCAGACAAAATCGAAAAACTAGCTTCCTATCTCGACGATGACCAGAAACGAATCACTAAATCGTACTGTAATAATGATGAACAATTTCAATTATTAACGCGGAAAGGTGTTTTTCCTTATGATTATTTAAATTCTTGGGAAAAATTAGACGAGACATCTCTACCGGCTAAAGAAGAATTTTACAGTAAACTGACAGACGAAAACATAACAGAGGACGATTATAACCATGCTATAAATATCTGGAATAAATTCGATATTAAGACATTAGGGGAATATTCCGATATATATTTAAAAACAGATGTATTACTGCTAGCTGATATATTTGAAAATTTCCGCGAGACATGCATACAAACGTACGGACTTGATGCTTTAAATTATTATACTGCTCCGGGACTGGCATTCGACGCGATGTTAAAAATAACTAAAGAAAATTTAGAGTTTCTCACAGACATTGATATGATACTGATGATCGAAAAAGGCGTGAGAGGCGGTGTAGCGCAGGTATCTAACAGATATTCGAAAGCTAACAACAAGTACATGGGGGATGCGTTTAATCCCGACAAAAGAGAGACTCACATCATGTACTTTGACATCAATAACATGTATGGAGCCGGGATGTCTGTTCCGCTACCTACAGGTGCTTTCGAGTGGGTACCCGTCGAACAATTTTATGCCTTAGATATTCCAAATTTATCGGACGAGTCAGACATCGGTTATATTTTGGAAGTAGATATCGAGTATCCACTTGAATTACATGAGCTACATAAGGATCTCCCGATGTGTCCAGAACATATGGTGCCGCCCGGTTCAAAACATTCAAAATTAATGACCACTCTGTTAGATAAAACGCGATATGTAATGCATTATAGGACTTTAAAAAAATGTTTAGAACGCGGATTAAAACTCAAGACGGTACCATAGAATTTTAAAATTTAAACAGTCACGGTGGCTAAAGAAATACATTGATTTAAATACGGATTTACGAAAACAGGCAAGTAACGAGTTTCAGAAAAATTTCTATAAGCTAATGAACAATGGCCAAGTCTATATTTTCCAAAGAGAATGTATTACTCACCTTACCGTGTATCGATTACGAGAAGTAATTGACAGACATTATCCCGCTGCGAATAATAGTTATTTTAGAATTTTTTTAGAAGAATTATTAACGCGTAATGATGATTATATGTCAACTGATTTTTATTCGAAATCGTACTCGGTTAAAAATATTTCTGATAATTATAAAAGTATTGATTGGTCGATTAATAAAGCATTTTGCGAGGCAGCTTACTTTACACAATACGAATTTCTTGAAATTTTGTTTCGAGTAATTGGTAGGAATAATATACATTTCAAATTAGATATTAATTTCAATGAAGAGCATAAGCAGCTAATAAAATGGCTGGAGGATAATATATCCAAAGGTCGCTCTGGGCAGCCGATTGGTTGGAGCTCTGGTCCAGACAGCGGGCACTGGCCATCGACTACCTTAGAAGATTATGTTAAGACGCTTGACATAGTTCGTCTACATTTTTTGTAATTAGTATTAAAGTATTGTAATATAAATATTTTACATTTAATAAATTAAATTATTTATAAAATGTGTGTTTTTATTTCCTAATACCTATCCTGACATGATGATCATGAGAGAGGCAGGTGAGACAGCTTGAACAGCTCCAACAGGTGTAACAGGTACCGTACCTGTTACACCTGTTGGAGCTGTTCGAGCTATTGGAGCTGTTGGAGCTGTTCAAGCAGGCCATATACATATACATATACATGTATTATATATGGTCAGCTCCAACAGCTCGAACAGCTCCAACAGCTCGAACAGGTGTAACAGGTACGGTACCTGTTACACCTGTTGGAGCTGTTGGAGCTGTTCAAGCAGCCCATATACATATACATATACATGTATAATATATGACCAGCTCCAACAGCTCCAACAGGTGTAACAGGTACCGTACCTGTTACACCTGTTGGAGCCGTTGGAGCTGTTCAAGCAACCCATATACATATACATATACGTGTATTATATATGGTCAATTCCAGCAGCTCGAACAGCTCCAACAGGTGTAACAGGTACGGTACCTGTTACACCTGTTGGAGCTGTTGGAGCTGTTCGAGCTGTTCAGACATTTAATAAGTATGAGATGCTATCAACTCATTGAAATAAAAAAAGATTATTAATAACATTTTTTATTAATATAAAAAAATTATAATTAAAATTGTGTAGAATTAATAAAATAATAAAATCACTGGTCTGACTATCCGGCAGGAGGACAGATCGTATGTTAATTAAAAAAGAAATTTATTGGTCTCGCTGGCTGGCAGATCGACTTCTCCAAATCTCCGAAGAAATTCTGAGTTCAATGGAGTCTGTAACAATTTAAAAAAATATCTATAAGTATTGAGTTATACGAAACGGAAAAAATATTTTAAATACCTTTCATGATGTCGGCTTAGAGTATCAGCCGGGGCATCTCCTGTGGTGGTGGTGGTTGCGTTACGGGGTCCTGGGGCTGAGGCAGCCCCAGGTACCTCCAGCCCTCCGGTGGGACTTGACACATTGAACATTGGCAAATATTGCCCGCTATCAGCTCTCTAAGCCCCGGTTGATGGTGCATCTTTGCAGCGTCTAACTGATCACAATCAGTTTTGAAGTTTATGAAAATATTTTCATTACTAACTGAGTACAACGAATTGAAATTTTGTGATTTGTTAAATTGTAAATCACAAAATTTCAATTCGTTGTATTTCAGTTAGTAACGAAGATATTTTCATAAACTTCAAAACACAGTGTTGTATTTTTATGAAAAGTAAAATGCATATGACAAAAAAAATAATTTTAAACAGGAGTCCCTAAACCTGGGGAGGGGGAATCGAATTTTGAAAAAATTTTTCGCAAACTGCTTTTTCAAAATTTTTTAGGGATCATTAGAGAAGTGCTTCTCGAGATGTTATTTCCCATATTTCGTATGGGTCCCATGCGCCACAGACGAGAAAAAAATTATTGAAATTTCTAGATCCGCGCTTGTTTTGTCCAGCTTTTTACCTTAACTCTCTGGAAAATACGGAAAATTTTACTCCGAATTATTAATATTGGCAGATAAGAGTATTATTTTGATATTCCAGGCCACAATGCCAATATCGAAAAAGTATTTTCGTATGATCTGTGAAGGAAAAAACTTACTTGATAAAATAGGCTCAAATGATAAATATACATAATTTCTGCTTTTAAGATTTAAAAAGACATTTTTTTTTTACTAACAAAAATTATTTTTTCTTCAAGCGTATTAAAATGTTTAAATTATGTCACCAAAAACAGGAGTAGAAGTAGGACATTGTTTTACTAGTAACAAAATGTTAGTACCGAACGCCACCGTAGTGGACATTGTTTTACTAGTAACATAATGTTAGTTCCGAAAGCGCCACCGCAGTGGGTATTGTTTTACTACTAACATAATGTTAAGACCGAAAGCCACCGGTGGCGCGCTATCCACTAGCCACTTGTCATATTGTGTCAACATGTAAGACTGTAGTTTGAATATTTGTACATTTATAATAAATAAATGAATTTTTGCATTTTAATACGCTTGAAGAAAAAATAGTATATATTACACGGAGTAGAACGCCTTTTTTTGTGTTTCGCCCAGTTTCCTGGGCTCAACACAAAAAAAGAGTGTAATATAATATACTATTATTTTATATGATTAGAATGAATTATTCAGTTTTTTTATGTGATACACTTACCAAAGTTTCATTTGATATTGTATGAATTAGTTTCATAAGTGTTTTTTCGTTTTTTTTTTTTTGTTTTAGTCGCTTTTTTATAGATATATTTTATTGTTTTACGATGAATTTTCTGTTTCCATGTAATAAATATTCATTTTTAAATTCAGTTTAATAAAAAATATTAAAAGACTGATTTTATGGTTTAGTAATTTTTGTATGGCGAACGAATGTTGTCCGGCTTTTTGTACCAAATGTCCAGTCAAATTTATAAGTAAAATCCGGCTTTTCGAATTTTAGGCCTGGCAACCCTATCCACGAATCATAGCAGCATTCAGAAATGACCCAATATCTAGTATTCGGTCAGTTGCTCGCATTTTAAACGTTAGTAAACATAAAGTTTGGCGTTGTCTAAAAAGAAACAGACTAAAAGCTTTCAAGCCGAAATTTTTACACACTCTAAAAGATGGTGATGAGGAAAGAAGGCTAGAATATTGTTTGTGGTTACAAGGGGAATATTTGAATGATCAGAATTTTATTAAAAACATCATCTTCACTGACGAAGCCACATTTTCAACTAATGGGGTTGTGTCGTCACAGGACACTCGTTATTGGGCAGCTGAAAACCCGCATTGGGTAATAAATTGTAAGGACCAATACGTACCCAAAGTCAATGTCTGGTGTGGCATATTGAATAATAAAATTTTGGGTCCCGTTTTTCTGGAAAATTTAAATGCCGAATCTTTTCTTAACCTCTTAAATAATTATCTTCATGGATTTTTAATGGACCTTCCACTGTTGCAAAAAATGGTAAATTTAATTTTCCAGTTAGATGGGGCGCCGGCTCAATTCAATTGTTGTTAGAAATTGGCTAAACCTTAATTTTTCTCAAATGTGAATTGGAAGGAACAGTCCATTACATGAATGGCCCCCGCGGTCCGCAGATATCACGCCAATGGACTTTTATTTTTGGGAAGTAATTAAAAACCGCGTTTACAAAACCCGTCCGAGAGGCAGACAAGAATTATGTGAGAAGATTACAGAAGCTTGTCGAGAGGTGACACCAGTAGAATTACGCAGTTTTAAATCATAAAAGAAAAATAGTAAAAAAGTGTATTAGATTAAATGGTGGCTTAGTAGAAATGACAAAAAAATTTAGTTATGTTATTAAATATTTATTTAAATCATTTTGCTATTAACAATTTTATGTATTTTTTTGTTTAGTTTGTGTATTACATATGATATTGATTAACTAAATAATAGAACACTCAATTAAAAACATATCGTTAGTGCTAAAAATTTTAGAAGTTTTATTTTATGTTAATTTAAAATCGTTTTAATATTCTGATCAATTTCTTAATGCGCTGCCCCACTTTGTTGGAATTAGCGTAATCCGTTGCATAACCTAAAGGCCATTCATATGTACCTGTTTATACCTCTAAACTACTAGACATATTTTAACAAAATTTGGCACAAAGGGATTTTAAAGGATGTCCTATGAGATGGTGGTAATCTTAAAAAAAAATCCCTAATACAATTTACCTGAAAATTTACCCCATTTTCACCCCCTTAGTCCGCACGTCTATGAAATAAATTAAATAGGTATATGCGCTTTTAGTTACCTTCAAAAGGTGTATACCTTAACCAAGTTTAAAATAAATTGATTTATTAATAACTGAGCTACGTAGGTGTTACCGTGAAAAGTGGGATACGCTGTATATTTTTTAATATTTTAAATTTTAGTGCTGTACATGGAAATTTTTAGAAATTACAGAGGGCTCCTAAGCTAGCATTTATTATAGTCTGCTTTTAAACCAGGAGGACTAAATATAGAAGTCCCATTCACACTATAGAAGTAACCAGAAAATACACTAGGACCTTTTTGGCGTTTTGAGTAACCAACACAATACACCACTACAGTATATTTGTGTGCATTTTGTTATATTATATAATGCGACCTCTATTTGACCTCTATGTATTTGATACAGCATCCATACCAGTTACGCAATATAATGGCACCAAGTAATTAGCCACTTTTACCTTCAGATTTATACAAAAGGGATTAAAACTGATATATATAATGTGTAAACGATAAAATAGAAATTAAAACAAAATAATTTATGACATGAAATTAAAATTTGTAATATGTCAAAATTCACGACTATTGCCTTGTGTAAAACTGGAGAAGGCGGATCCAATCACAGATGTATGATTTAGCGCGGTAAATTTGAAACGGTCCTCCTGGTTTAAAAAAGTACACCCTAAGGTACCTTCATACCAAATTTGGTGCTTTTATCCGCCAAATAACGGTAATCTTGAAATACAATTCTAACCGACGCGGCCCCATTTGGGGCAGTAGAGCACAGAAATGACCATGCCAGCCCTTTTTTGGGACAGGAGCGTACGGCAGGCCCCCAAACGTGTAAGAAATATGACTTGTAAAAGTAAAAAAAAAGTCACAAATAAGTCATGGGGGTTGGAGGGATTTCTTAATTTACCCCCAAATATCATGAATTCAGACTCCCATTCATTTTGGGCGGTACAAGGAAGCGCTACGCTCGCCCAAACTTGAAAAAATTCAGATAAAAAAAATGGGGAACCTCCTGAGTGCGAAAAGACATTCACCATCTTTGAAAGTGGTGCGAACGTCTTGCCTTTCACAACAATTGACGGCGTATCGACTGTTCCTACCGCATGTACTAGTTACCCTTGTGATTCGATGAATATCACAAATTTACGACTGGAAATCATAAACTGAGTGCGAAAATATATTCGCCAACTTTGAAAAGTGGTGCGAAGGTCTTGCCTTTCACGATAATTGACGACGTATCGGCTCTTTCTACCGTATGTACTAGTTACCCTTGTAATTCGATGAGTACCGTAAATTTACGACTGACAATCAGAAACGTGGTAATTATGAACCTCCTGAGAGCGAAAAATACATTCGCCATCTTTAAAAAGTGACGCGAAGGTCTTGTCTTTCACGATAATTAATGGAGTATTATCGGAACTTCCGACCGCATATATTGGTTATCCGTGTAATTCGATGAATATTATAAATTTACGACTGCCAATTAGATACTTGGTAAGTATGAACCTCCTCATTGCGAGAATACGTGCGCCATCTTTGACAAGTGGTACAAGGGCCAGCTAGAGAGGGTTGAAACCACGGTCAATAAACGATACGGTTACATCAATCAGCAGCTTTAGGACGAGAGAGACACGGGGGGCGGAAAATCGAATGAAAGAGACAGATATATCTGATTTCCGTGCAGAAGACAGAGACAGAGATTCCGGTAGGGTCTACAGCCTACGACACCTGTAGACACTACAAGCATCTTTGTTTCTGTCTTTTGCACGGAAATCAGATATGTCTGTCTCTTTCATTCTATTTCCCGCCCCCCGTGTCTCTCTCGCCATCAAGCTGCTGATTGAGACAACCGTATGGTTTAATGACCGTGGGTTGAAAAGTCTAAGCGCCTGGTTCCACTATAATTATTTTATTTTTCATTCTAATAAAGTTTGTTTTTTTTCTGATTAATTTCTCTTCTAGTTTTAATTATTCTCTCATTAATTACCCTCTCGTAAGAGAATATTATTTAGGTATTATGGAAATCACAACTTACACACTTTTTTATTTATTACGAAAATACCCACTTTCTGTATATTGTTGCCCTAATCTGGGCAAGCTAGTATACTAGTTAGGTAAATACTTTAAAACACTCATTATTGGAGAACCAATCAAAACAACTACTCTTCTAGCTAATACTGACGAAGTATTGAATTACATGACAGGATTCTTAGCATTTTAAAGAAAAAAAAATAATGAAAATACTTAAATCATTCATTTACATTTAGTCATTCACACCTTTTTTATTTAATATGAAATTATCTACTTTCTGTATATTGGCACCTTAATCGGGCCACGCCAACATACTACTTAGGAAAAACACTTTAAAACACTCATTATTGGAAAACCAATCAAAACAACTACTCTTCTAGCTAATACTGACGAAGTATTGAATTACAAGAATATACCCTCTCGTACATGTGACACACATACACATTTTTTTTGTTTGACTTTTTTTTCAAATTTGGGCGAGCGTAGTGCTTCCTTGTTCCGCCCAAAATTAATGTGAGCCTAGATTCATGATTTTTGGGGGTAAATTAAGAAATCCCTCCAACCCCCATGTGTAAACTTATGACTTATTTGTGACTTTTTTTTACTTTTACAAGTCATAAGTATTTCTTACACCTTTGGAGGCCTGCCGTACGACCCTGTCCCCAAAAAAGGGGCTGGCATGGTCATTTCTGTGGTCTACGGCCCCAAATTAACAACAATTCACACATTTTGGGAGTAAACGTATAACACCCAATTAGTGGTCGGCGGGCTCCTGGTCCAACTACATATATAGCCCAGACGGCAGAGAACATTTTATAGTGAAACCTACAAAAACTTGCAAAATGAATATATTTTTTTAATGAGTTCGTGAAAGTGTATAGAATAATATCCTGAAAAGTTTACATTCCGCTCGGATGCATAAACATAAAAAAAAGTGAAGAAAAACATTTTTTCATCCATTTTTTTCAAAATTTTGAAATTAAGTCAGGGTAAGAAAAAATAAAAAAATACAAGTGGATAGACCACGTGCTTCTAAACAAAAAATGTCTAATAAAATTTATCGCTAAAGCCATATTATTCCTGGAAAAAAATAGTGAAACAACTTTGTCACTCTGCGCGGCCAAGCGCACGGTTAAATGCATACTATGGAACATCTAAAAATTCTCAGCTGTTCTAACGAGTAAAATAAAAGCTTTTTTCTCCTTCTGATTACTCATTTTTAACATTTTTGTTAGTGAATAGGGGGATAAATAGTGAATATGGAGGGAAAATATATAATTATAAACGCATACACAGACAGCCGCTGAATCGCTCGCATGAATTTTTACGTGCCTTTACTGTATTATATTTATTACAGGTACACCTATCCACATTTCAGCTATACCCAAGCTATACCCTTATACATTTGTTAATGTATTGGAAAAGTTCCAGAATTTATATTAAAAACAATAAAAAATATTTTCATAGTTATAAGGATAAGATCGTGAAAGTCGCAATTTCTTATCATGATCCGATTAATCATATCTTCGAAAAAATGCATACAAGTAAACGAATTTGTGTCTGAACATTTGAAAAGTATACTTTTTTCCGAAATAGTAATATTTTATTTTTCCAATGGGTCAACTTCTCGACAAGTAACAGCCTCCATCAAGCAATCAAATTAAAATGATTTGAGATGCACTTTTTTTTAATCCCCGTTACTACAACTTAATAAACCATAATAATCATGAAGTATACACATACTTTTTAACAGTTCTTAATGAAGAAAGAATTTTTTTGAAGGGCTTTTATTTTTTTTTATATTTTTTATTGCGATGATTGAGTTCGGGCGTGATAATATATATAAATATATTTTTCCCATCCATCCTTTGCTTGTATTGTTTAAAATAAAAAAACATCAGAAAGCTACAATTTCCATCTTTTAAATGAAAAAACATTCATATAGATTGAACAAATTCTGATTTAGTGACATGTAATTCAGTGCGTTGGTGTCACAATCACGCGTATTCAAGCGCGCGCACGCATGGATCTCGCTCCAAGTTATAACGTTAAACGTTACGTTTGACAATTTTTTTCCGGGAAAACCGTGACTTTAGCAAGAAATTTTGTTAGGACATTTTTTGTTCACAAATACGTGATCTATCCATCTATATTTTTATTTTTTCCTAGCTTGACTTAATTTCAAAATTTTGAAAAAATGGATGAAAAAAATTTTTTGTAATGTACTTAAACTTTTCAGAATATTATTCTATACACTTTCACGAACTCATAAAAAAAAAATTATTCATTTTGCAAGTTTTTGTAGTTAAATACCTTCATCGACTGGGCTAATATACGTAAACAGGTGTACCGAATGTCCTATAAATGACCCACGCCACTACCTAAATAATTCAGGATATTAGCCTAGCTGTCATCATGAGGTCATGAGGAAGGCCCGGGCTGTCTATAAATATCCTGAGGTTATCATGGGATTTGCCCAGGATATCCCACATATCCAAAGATGATATTCTTAACATGTCCTGGGGATGTCTTTGTGCTGTGTGGGTAGGTACTGTCGTGAGCAAAAAAAAATAGGACAACTATTTTTTTCTAATGTAAATCTGTCTCTATTGCTATGAATTTTGACAAATAACTGACAATGTCACAAAAATTAAAGTTAGTACACAACTAGATTTTAGCAAAAATACGTTATAAGACTTGTCCCATTTTTTTTGCGCAAGACAGTACATACAAGGCTATCCTCAACAAAATATTGCCTTACTTAGACACTGGATGAAAACCGTCGCCAGCTCTTAGACCAAGGGCGGATCTGGACCTTGAGCTTGGGGGGGGGGGGGGGTAACACTGAACCCAACATTTTTTGAGGAGTGGGGGGGGGGAGAAATCCAAAAAAAATTTCATCCTAAAAAATAAAATTTTACAATAAAAGTTTCTTGGGGGGGGGGGGGGGGGGTAATTTTACCCTGTTCAAATTTTTTTTCTTCCCAAAATTAACGAAAATCATAACATTTTTTAGCAAAAGTTGATGATTTACAGAATCTTGGGGGGGGGGGAGTAATTACCCCGTTACCCCCCCCACAAATCCGCGCCTGTCTTAGACTAATACACCGGACATTGTTTTCGATGCACCTCTCTTCGTCGTTGTTAGCAGATTCTGGAGTAAACATCGATGTTTTAAAGAGGTACGGCAGATGGAATTCCTCTGAGGTAACTGAGGGATTTGTCGAGAATTCATTATATAAGAAAAAGCATATAGCAGAAAAAAAACCGCTGCCCAAGGAATCACTACTTCCACATCCAATTCTCTATCCAAGTCACTCACAACGAAAAAACTTTGTATGTGGAAATAATTGTTTATGGAACTTTAATAATATAATATTTGAAATCATCTACCCCAAAAACCTATAAAACGATACCCCACATCGGTAGTGGGGTGGGGGTTGTGATAGGGGGGGTAGTGGGGGTGGATGAAGTAAAAAAATGTTTTGAGGTTTCTGGTTCTTGTACATACACTAAATCATTTTTTTTTTCATCCCCTTTAATAAGGGGGTGGGGGTTGGTAATGGGGGGTGGCTAATGCCAAAAATTTTTTTGAGGCCTTAGCTTTTCTTGTATATACTAAATACCAATTTTACGGATTCTTACTTGCTTGATTTACCCATTTACCCCAAATTTACCCCAATTTACCCCCTCCAACCCTTCGACGGAACAAGATGAAAATATAATCTAGTTCTAGATCTCGTTAAAGTACATATGTGTACCAAACAAGTCAATATCTCAAACGGTTCCAGAGTAAACGTGCGCACAAAAAAAAGTTACAGACAGACAGACAGAAATTTTTTTTTCGCTCAAACTTAAAATCTCGACGTTTCATGACATTTTAAGCCTATTTGAACAATAAAAATTTAAAAAAATATTTTGTCGTTACTATACTACCACTGGATGTCGCGCAAACAAAATAAACGGGTCACGCAAACAAAATAAATATAAATAGTAACTCAACCGCTTTTGCAAGTCAGTAATTTTCTTAATTCTCAATGTGATAATAAATTATTTAATTTCAATAATTACAGTTTTATAAATAATGTAAATATTAATCAAAAGTAATATCCTAAGTGTTCCTTGGTCATGTTGTAGAACTTTCCAGAATTGACCTATGTCGAAGCCAAAATAAAAAAATTCGACTTAGGCAAAAAATTCAATTAAGGACATTTCTGTGTCCTGAGACTTCAGAGCCACAAACTACTCCAAAAGGATCGTTATGAGTTTGATAAGACATTAGGTGCAACCGGATAAAAATTCGAAGAAACACCGAATTTTTATTTAGGAAAATATATTTTGGTCCAGGATATGAGAGTGAAAGTATATAGTGGTCATGGAAAGATGAATCATGTACTTTTTAAAAAGTACGTCAAAAATATACTTTGAAAATATTTAAAATATTTTCAACTTTAATTCCTCCGCCGAAGACACTAACCATTGAGGTAAAGTTATTATATACCCTGTTCTAAAGACTGACACTAAAATTTTAACAAGGCAATGTATCAAAAGTCAAAACCGACGAATTTGGCAAAAGCGGCATAGCGCCTATAAGCAAAAATTGGCAAAAAAATCAATGAAAATGGACAAGGCCGGTTTCTCACATAATACAAATTTGGATTCACCCAGCGTCTCGTAATTTGGTCGATAAAAAGCGATGCGATGGTAGGAAAGCCAACTGCAGCGCTTTCCAATTAATAAAGTTATAGAGAAAACCGCCTTGTGTACAAAGGACTCAAAAGTCCATTTTGCCCAAAAGTCGTTCGAAGGTGACTCGCTGTTATTTTTCCTATATTGAACCTGCATGGGGACAGTCAGCTATAATTACCAAAATACAAAATGTTTTAATTCTTTTTAAAATGCTTGCATTAAATCCTGAGGAGGTTAAATGAATCTTTTCTGCCAAATCGATTGTGAGCGCACGCTCTCACTTGTATGGTTAAAAAGTAATTTGCCTTAGTTGGGGAGGAGTGATTCTTTCACATAATACATTTTGCAGGAAATCACTGTATTATTTTGTACTTATTAAATAAATGGTATTCTTTGAACTAATTGCATTTTATTGATGTAAGGACCTGTTGCTAGTCTTAATCCCTGGAGTTTTTGTTTGGAAGACCTAAACAACTGAGTTAATCGGGATCTCATGATTCCCTAAATCTGATACTCATTGTTATGGTTGCCTTACGGGAGCTTGATAGGAATATTTTTATGCGATTTCTCCAGAAATCTGTAAGTGCAGAGACCATTATTAGTAGGAAAATACATACAGATCACGTCAAATTCCAATCCCGTCGGAGATAAATCTTCGATAGGGATTTTTTTTATACAAAAATAGCAGAAGCCAAAAGACGTCAGACTACTTTATTACTATAGCAGAGCAGAATCACGTCAAATTCGTTTGACTGAAGCAATTGGTTAGTACGTGTTGTACTTGTTTATTTATATAACCTGTCAGTTATTAAAACATTTTTTAATTCCTGAGGGATTAAAAGTAACAATTCAGTCCTCAAAAATAGCGAATTAAAGTAGCCCTTTTAATTATCGAAGCGCAAAATATATTTTTTTATAAGCGAATGTCTGATTATGAAAAAAGGTAGAAACATATTCAGAAATAGAGAAGCAAGTTTTATTTTCAACAGTACAAACAAATAATTTTTAGATGAATTATTATTATAAGTAGGTATTATAAATGCTTACTAACCATATGCTAAATAGGTAGGTACATTTAGTAATTTTAAAAGAGGTAAGTTAATTTGACTTCTTTTCTATGCAAGAGGCATGGTTAGTCAGATTGATATGCAACAGCTTGATATTACTTATTTTAACCTAGCTTTACTAATGGACACATCTCAAAAAAATAAAACATTATAAAAATAATTTTACGCTCATAAAAGTAATATATCACAGTCATACTCTATAGAATTATAAATCAAGAAAAATTATTACAGAAGTACTTTGCTATTGTCTTGAATCCTTGTTGACAATAAAGCAGCAAAAATTATCAAAGATACAGTAATCACAGCAGGAAACAATAACATGGTATGAACTAACATATTGTAGATAGGAATGGCACAGAGGGACGCTAAGTGGAACAGGCTGCGCATCATACCATGTGCAGTACACCTAAAAAAGAAATGTTTAAATACCATTTGTTTCTCGTTAAATTATGGTTAACAATGGTTAATACTGAATTAACAAAATTGTACTTAAATTCAATACGCAGCAAACATCAAAATGATGTCAAAGCTCACTTGTTTTACAAATAAATTATACTTTTTCACATAGAATAAAATATGGAATTACAAAAATTGTTTTGCATGTTTAATATTTTTTGTATTGAAAATCTATTTAATCCATTTTATAAGTTTTTCCTAATAGTACACGCAAATTAGATTAAAAAACACTGAATAGGAAAAACCACCCCCAACGGGGACTTAACGCTGGTTTTTCACTTTTATCTTTTAAACCGTTCGTCGGAAAAGAAAAAAGTATAGGAAATAAAAAATTTGTCGTTAAATTCTGCATAAAAAATGTCGTATTAACCTTGTAGCTTATCCTCACCTATTTCGCGCTAACAGCGTCCGAACAGAGGGGCACGCAGAGGTAAAAATCGATCCTATTCCAAGTTTCACAGCGAATATCTTAAAACCGGTTACTTTAACGAGAAAAATGCTCAGGTATGAACTTATAGAACGGAATTTTCTCTATAAGATGCATGCAATATTTTCAATGCTGTACGAGAGAGGCCAAGAGATTTTTCCGATTGCCAGTTTATTGTTGATGGCGGCAATTTGATTCATCGTGTAGTACGGCCGAAGCAGGGTACCTTTGACGACGTTTATACGTAATCATTACGGCCAAAAAGTGACTGTAGCGTTTGACAGATATGCTGACAAGGTTTGCAGTACGAAGAGCATCGAAAGAGAAATTATTTTCAGTTAGAACATGCCACTGACTGAAACGCAAAATAAAATGATAAACAATCTCACAAACAAGAAATGGTTTATTTCGCAATTGGTGGATAGATTTAAAAACGAGGGAATCAAAACAATTACTGCTGACGACGCTGACATACTCATAGTTCAAACCACCTTAAATGAATCTCATGAAAACGATACAGTGGTCATCGTCGGACAAGATATTGATCTTCTCGTATTGATTATCGCTCTCGCACCTGAAGATAAAGATATCCGTTTCTTAAGAGTGGCTCAGGGAAAAATAAAAAAAAGCTTACAGTTCTTTGTGACTTGCAGTCCTCGGAAGTTTTAAAAGCTGTAAGACAGTTTTGTTTATCCACGCGTTCAGTGGATGCAATACCACTTCAGCTTTCGTTGATAAAGGAAAAGGGCAAACGGTGGAATGCGTCAATAAAAGAAAAGATCTCGAAGAGGTTGTCCGTATATTCAACAACTGTAGCTCGAAAAAAGAAAATACAAGTACTGGAGAGCAATTCGCGCTAGCAGTATATTAAGTCCCCAAAAAAAGAGACATCTTTGAATCATCAAAGATTCATTATCTTCAATAAGTTAGTCATTCAATCTAGTACTGCCGGGATTCTACCAAGACTGCCACCAACATCTGAGGCATTAGGTCAACATTCTTACAGAGTATTTCTCCAAATTCATGCTTGGCGAGGAGAAAACTTGGAACTAACGGAATGGGGTTGAAAGAAATTAGGCAACATTTTAGCACCCATTTATATCACCGAGTTCCAGCACCAATTTCCACCCTAAAAGCTAATATCCTGCCGCTGCAAAAAGGGTTGCGGAAAACGATGCAGCTGTGTTTAGGTTGTATTGCGCTGCTCAACAATGTGCTCTAATTGCCATGGGCAAGGATGTTTAAATTCTGAATTCGCCAGAAGAGTTCGTCGATGAGAAACCCCTTAATGAGGAGCCTTAATGAGTAAAATTGGAAAGAATTTTAGTGGAATAGGCCCACAGAAGAAACCACCTTTAAAAAAACGCACCGAAAGCTCTACCTCGTGGGTGGTGTGGAAACGAGCTCAAATTGAAAAACACAGCTTTGTGGAAAAAAAGAGGAAAATACATAAAAATCACTTGCGTCAAAACCCGCTATATCTGCATCTTATAGAGAAAATTCCGCTCGTTCCTGAGCATTTTTCTCGTTAAAGTAACCGGTTTTAAGATATTCGCTGTGAAACTTGGAATAGGATCGATTTTTACTTTTGCGCACCAAACTACCTCTCTGTTAGCGCGAAATAGGTGAGGATAAGTTACAAGGTTAATAGGACATTATTTATGCAAAACTTAAAGACATTTTTTTATTTCCTATACTTTTTCTCTTCCGACGAACGGTTTACAAGATAAAAGTGAAAAACCAGCGTTAAGTCCCCATTCGGGTATCAATTTTTAACCCTATTTAGAGAATGCCTCCCAAATATTATTACTTTATAAATAATTTCTTGTAAAATATCTCATTTAGGTGGACTGTAATGGATTTCTTATTACAGGTAGGCCATGAAATTTCAAAACTATTTCAATACATCTTTTCTACCTTTTTACCTGTTTTGCTGATTCTAGACTCAAATTATTGGTAAAAGTGCACACCCCGCAATTCCCTTTACCCAGTGGCGACCAACATCCCTAAGTACTACAGAAAAATTACTTGAATTTTACTATTTTAATCAGCCAAAAAGAAGATTAAATATAATTACCAGTTTTCAAAAAAATCGCATGTGAAAATACGAAGCACCTTCGCGGATGAAATGATGCAGAGAACGGTATAAAGTAGGCAAACATTGAATGTAAACTTGTGCTTGCTTTGACATCGATATACAACGTAAAGTAGACGGCAACTTAGAGGCAGCACTGTAATCGTATTATGATTAAATGTACCAATAGGTGTGTTCAAAAACCCTACACTAGCTGCACTAGTGCAGATAATAGAAGGAGATAGAGTGAGACTCTACATAAGTTGAAGAGAGATGTATTTGCACTGGTGTAGAGAGTGGAGGATTTTTGAACAAAGCTAATGATTATTCACGCATGTTGACCAGTCATTTGAGATGAATCTCGAATCGCAGATTATTGAACAGTTCAACAAAAATATCTTCTATTAACTTGAGGAGACCCTTAATGGTGTATTATCTGACTCAGATGATATGTAACTTTTCAGCTTTCCCATTTAATTTATGATTTCCTCTTTTAATCCACTGAAATTAGACTTTTCTGATCTAACAAAATATATCCTTCATTTTTTTTAATTATTCAAGGTCAAAGTTCACAAAAAACGTTTTTTTGCGAATATCGCGCTTTCTATGGTTCGGAGGCCAATTGAGGTTATTATTAAAATCAATCAATCAATCAAATGTTACAGTTATGCGCCTGAATCAGATCCCGGTCCAGAGCCGACCACACAACCACGGCGCGCAATGAAAGATAGTGAAATTCCCCACTGTAACGGTTTGTTGTCGGGTAGCTGGTTCGGAGATTAATCAGGGTCCAGATTAATTAATAAGACAGCCGAATAAAAGTATAAACAATTTATTTACTTCTTCAAACAGGCAGTGTTACATAACATACAGGTACAGGTTATATATCCGTATCTTTTACGGTTCTTAGGACAACATTTTCTATTATCTGATAGTGGGGGAGCTACGTATATAAAAACTGCAAATTGTGATAAGAATAAGCCTTTTGGTATGAATTTAGGTTATGGTCAGACAATGAAAGTAAGTTGTTTCCCAGCTCAACACGCTGTAGGAGGTCTCCAGGTCAGGCTCATTCGCTCTGGTTTTGGCGGCGAAACGGCGTCGGGGAATGACTAACGCTGCATGATTCCCAGGGTCAGATTACATTCGTTCCGTCGTGTTTGGGAATTTAAAGAATGCTTCATTACACGACAAAAATTATCTCTTCCATTTTTTTATGCACAACGAACGGTTTAGGCAAAAATGTGCTTCGAAGTTTCCGCGCAAGGCATAATATGCTCCATTTCACATAGTCCATGCATAGAATAAGTGCTTGTTTTATATATAGTATTTTTTAGCTGATCGATATATAAAATAAAATAAATAAATATATACAGTGTGTTTCACTTGAAATGGTAACACCCCAATAACTTTTTATTTTTCTTCCGATTTGAATCAAATTTTACTTAAGTATAGAACAAATTAGGATCTCCTTATGACCAGAAAAACAATCGCCTCCTACAAATGCAAAGCCACCTGCGGTACCAAAATATGCGGAGAGAATCAAAAAATCATATTAGGCATTCTTTATCTGAAAATTTTGTTAATAAAACTTGCTCAGAATTGTCCAAAAACCTTGAATCCAAAATTTGATCAAAATAAAAAAATATTGAAATTTTGTAATAATGTCCAAGTCCGAAAATATCATTTTAATGGTGTCTTTTGTTTGGAAAACTGCACTGACAATTTTGTTTGAACTTAAACCCAACCTGCCAGGTAGTTGTCAAGCAATTTACAGTTTTCTAAAAAATAGTTATGAAATGGAGCATATTGTGTCTTGCGCGGAAACTTCGAAGCACATTTTTGCCTAAACCGTTCGTTGTACATAAGAAATGGAAGAGATCATTCTTGTGCGGAATTTCATTGTCTTTCATTTTCATAATAATCTCAATTGGCCTCCGAGCCATAGAAAGCGCGATATTAACAAAAAACTGTTTTTTGTGAACTTTGACCTTGAATAATTTTTTATGCCATAGTCATCCTGTTGTCGATTTCTAATATTTTCTTTAAAACACCAAAATAAATCGATTAAAAAAATGAAGGATATATTTTGTTAGATCAGAAGCCATATTTTTGTCTAAAATGGAGGAGCTGTACTGCAGTTTTTTTAACGGCTTGTATTATAAATATATTATATATACATATATTATTATATATACATATATTATTATATTTATATAATTATTATTATTAATGCCCTGGCGGAGTTTAGTTATAGCTAGGACACACATACACAGACAAGTAACACCACAATCACTCCTTGCGGCATTGCCATCTGCCACAGCTGAGAGTCGAATTCGGAAGATGAGAGCCATTAGCCGTGTTGTCTCTCACACAACCGCGGTCTATCCCACTGCTACCGTCTCGGCAACACGTGAAAACGCCACTAAACATACATACCCTAGCCAGGTTTCGAACCCGGGATCCCGTGGTCGCAAGCCTACCAACTTTCCAAGTTCCAATTTAAATATCTTTATTAATGTTAGATAAGTATTAACAGTGGTATTTCATTTAAGTCATTTATTCAGTTTACAACCATTAATATAATAATAATAATAATAATAATAATAACAATAATAAATATATTTATTCATACATGAAATGGTACAAATTTGACAATACAGCCCTCTTCTATTTGCCTAGTACTACTAACTAAACCAAAATTAAAACTAAAATACCTATTTTCATGACATTGACGTACCACAATCTAACGGGGGTGTGTGCGAGGTCTCCGCTCAAAAGCCTCTGATCAATATCCTACATAATCCATAAACAACTAAAAATGCACGCTGCACCACAGAACTATTCACGTTGGATTAGCAATTAAATATATGTTGAAATTTTTTTATATTTTTCAACTTTTATTTCATCTGAGAGTTCATTCCATAAATGAGTTGCTATAGAGGTTTACGACTTTTGAAAAATAGCCGTCCTGTGATGGATTACTACAAAGTTGGTTAAATTTCTGGTATCATGACAGTAACAATACGTCACATCTTTCGCGGGAACCGCGTGAAGGGATGCAACAGCCAGGTGTCTCGGCGGACGACTTTCACGCCATGAATCGTATGATTTGTAGGCGAATTTCTTATAGCTTATTCACATTTATTTAGGAGTATGAAAATTATTTTATTTGAATTATCTGCTTGTTGACTTTAACAGGTGTGTATCATATAAGCAGAACACACAGACAAGCCTCCCCGTATTAAGTACTGAGTTTAGGGGGCCGGGCTTCCGAGGGACCCACCAGAAATGTTGACAAAAAAAAAATTTCCCTCTACTGGAAGTAAAAGAAAAAATGTTGAGGCCTTTGGTTTTTGTACACCCACTAAGTCACAATTTCATTTTTTTCATCCCCCGTAATGGGCATAGTTAATGCCAAAAAAATTTTTGGGACCTTAGCTTGCTTCTCTCATATCTACTAAATACCAATTTTATGGACTCTTTCTTGCTTAATTTACCTACTTACCCCAATTTACCCCTCAATGGAATAAGATCAAAATATAATCTAGTTCAAGATTTCGTTAAAATACATACGTTTACCAAATTCCAGAGTAACCGTGTGCACAAAAAAATACAGAGAACAGACATAATTTTTTTTTCAAATCTAAAATCTCGTTTCATGACATTCTAAGCCTATTCGAACAAAATTTTAAAATTTTTTTTGGGTGTGGAAGTAATATGTTGCTGCACATTTGTGCCTGGCGTGTATGGGGTATGCTTTCAACCAGGGGTTAAGGGGACGAGGGTATATAAGCAGTGGCGTCCTGGCTAGGTCCGCGGGTCCGCCAATGCGGACTGGGCCCTAGATCCTTTAGCCCCCCCCCACCATCCGATCAATAAAACATGGCAATGAACAATCGAAAAATTTGTAATTTTTCTCTTATTTATTTCTCCAACATCGTCTATAATTTGTCGCTACCTTTTACAGAATAATAAACTTATCACCTCTCTTGATTAGTGTAGAGAATGACAAGATTCGTCCTGTTGAGGAAATTATTGACAGCTTTGCCCGATCGTCTAATGAGTTGAAAAAAACATTACTTATATAATAAATGAAGCAACCAAGCTAGTCAATTATTATTATTACTTATATTATCTTTTTCTGTGATTTACAACTCGAATATGATTTTTATTCGTTTTATGAAACGAATTATTTATATTTTGTTTTTATCTTCAAATTTTTTAACTTATTCATCATTACTTAATGTATTTTAATCCAAAGAATATATGTTTCTTTTTTGTAAATAATATTTTTTTAATATATGAATTATGTATTTCAATTTTCTCAATAATATGACATTTTTAACAATAAATAATATTAACTGGAAGGCCTGAGTGTCATGAGGACCATACAAGGAAATAGCTTGCACTCCCCTGGCTTTACTCACCTGCCTGAGAGAAATACGGAAGGCGATACGAAAAACATCAGTTTGAATTTTAGAATTCTCCTCACTGCAAAGAAAAAAATTGCCCCCCCCCCCAAGCCCAAATCGCGGACCCAACTAAAATTTGCCAGGACGCCACTGTATATAAGTGTGGTTTTGTGAGAAAGTGGGTTTTAAAGGCAAGCTTAACGCATAAGGCACTGCGCCACTGAGACGGTAGTTCCTACTAGATTTACACATTCTTCTCGGTTTTGCAGGTTTGCAAGTTTTGCATATGGAGTATATGCAAAACTCGGCCGTCTTACCTCGTCTTTAATCTCCAATACTGTCACTCCTTCACTGTTGGTAAATTGTTTATAACAGGAAATTAACCACAAATTTAAAAATAGTAATAATTTGACCAATGAACTAATGAATGTTATACGCATAGGATTTATTGCGGGATGTGCACTTTTAGTTTTCCCAACTATTTTGATCTTTTAGGGGGTTTGAACAATTTCGGATGCAAATTATAGAAAATACTAAAAACTCTTTTGTTTTTGAAGAGAATTAATTTTATTTCCAAAGATGGACGATACTATTTTTGTCTCTAAAATATATCTATATTATCTTTATGTCGTTTCCTTTTTTGATACAGGTATATTTTTGTCAAAATTGAAAGTTATCTATACACTGAAAAAAATATAGCCGTAATATTATTGAATGCGTTCACCGGCTGAAAATCGATGAACTCTGTTTATTAATATAATGTACACATTTATTAATACTATGTAACATTTATTATTACTATGTAAAAGTACATTGTAATAATAAACGTACATTATATTAATAAACAGGGTTCATCAATTTTCAGCCGATGAACATGCATTCATTAATATTACGAACAGATTTTTTTCAGTGTACAGTTTCACTTAGTTTTACAAATGCTTATTTGCCTCTTAGTGGAAGATATCAAAGACTTGGTATTTATTACAGTTGACAACTGTCATAACGTTGCCTAGGGCCTACTGGTACTATGAATTCGACTGTATTAGAACTATTTTTGTCATGAGTAAATTATGTTATTTTGACAATTGACAGCTGCCAAATTCTGTCAGTCAAATAATGCTATCCTAGCAATACTATATTGTCCAGTGTCAAAAGTAACTATTGACAGTTTATATAATTATTATGTTGAATACCCGTTTAAACGGTTTAAAAATCAGTACTGGCATTTGACAGTTATCAATGTGGCATACAAAATATGTGTTCCTGTTCCCATCATGTTCGATAAATTTCAATGCTATAATCGTCTTCAGCGACCAAAAATTAGTCGAAAAACGCTGTTTCTGCACTTTTGTCGACAATGTAAAAAAATACCTTTTTTACATTGTTCTCAATCCTGAAGATTAATTTAAATTATATGAACAATTTTCTCCGAAATAATTACATCCCACCCTCCTTTACAAACCCTTTTCCATAGATTTATTTTAGCACAACACAACAGAAGTAATATCCGACGGCTCGGCTAGTAGGGGTCTGAGAGGGGATAAAAGGAAAAACTTACTTTAAACATTGTGATTCAATCGCTCAAGAGACGGAAACTACCTGTGTTTACTTACGTGATTATTTCGAAGGAAATTGTTCATATAGATAATTTAAATTAATCTTCAGGTAAGTCGATTAATTTTTCAAATAACGATGTTTAAATGCATTATTGATATTACTTTATGAATATTTTCAAATATATTAAAGTATATCAGTTTTGCAAAAAAAGCGTTTTTATAAAAATTGTGCGATTTTTATAAGCTACAAAATGGTTTAAAGACATTTTTCAATTCATAGCCTACTTTAAGAGTTATGACGGAAAAATACGAAATATATCTGAGCCAGATATTTCCGTTTGCTGTCTATTTGTCAGTAGGTGCAGGAGGAGGGGGTGAAGTAGGGATTAGACTTGTCGGCGGTCAGAGCAGTCGTGGTTTACATTTATCTATGATGGCTTGTAAAGTTCAAATTTTGATTTGATACACATGTTTTAAGATGCCCTAAAATGTCCATAGTCCAGATTCTGGAGACGTTGTTTATCTTTCAGTCCTAAGTACCTGTCAGACATACGGCTGAAAAGTGTTGTACTCGATGTAAATTGTTTGCTGAATCTGAATCCGGAGGGCGCATAAAAATCAGGGATTGCCTTCAACCCTTAATCCACGAATTTCGGAAATTGTAAAAAATTTGATTTTTAAAATATAACTTGCGTTCTCTCCCGCAAAACATAAGCTAAAAATCTATTCTTTTTTTTAATTGTAGCTTACAATGCACTTAATGTAAAAGTGTAGTCAAAACACATCTAATATTTATAAAAAAATTAGAAAAAAAATATCACGTGAACCTCCACGCAGTCGGCGCATTGAAAAATGTAGCATGCGAGGTTTTTTTTTATTTTGAGAAATTGGCAAAAACTAGATCGTACGAAATTACAAGAAAAGACCAACATTATTTTTAGTGATTGATTCATATTAATATCTTGAGTGAAACGGAAGATATGATTTTTTTTTAATTTGGCCGTCCTGTGATCGAGCGCACTACGAATCGAAACCGACGTTTGCCGACACTCATTTGCGTTATATTTAGTTATTTGGTACTGTATTAGTAGGTACAATATTCCCGTGTTAGGTTTTACCGCTTTTTTTTTGTTTAAAATATATAGTTATTAATATAGTTGTTTAAAATGCCTTAGGTTTAATTTTCATCATAACTTTAGAAGCACTTAAATTATTATGCATGCACCGTGCACGTATCTAACCTGTATAAATGAAATTGTCTCTAAATATGATAAGCTTAGCAAAATACATTACAATTAATAATTAGAAATTGCTATAAGTAGAATCAGTTTATATCTTCAAAAATGCGAAGATTCATAACCGCGCCGCGATATTGTTATATTCTCCATACTAAAATTTTGTGTTTTGGAAGAGCAGCAATAGTGGCAAGCTACACATTTAGGAAAGGAAAAAAGACAGAATTTAAGACGGCAATTGAAAATTGAGAAACACTCAATCCTCTGGCAAAATGTACCTATAAATGAAGTGGACGATTGCAACGTCATGGAATTTATAAACACTGGCTCTATTTTCTTTAAATGCCTGTATGGTCATTCACATTTCCACGTAAGCCTTAACGAACTAAGGACACATTTATTTTTAAACTGCAACAGCGATATAGAGTTTTACCATCTACTAAAGACGCATTTTATTAACATGCCAAGATATGTGCCTATACACTTCTTATTTGGAAGAAAACAGGTAACATGTCTCCAAAACTTCCAGACATTCTTCAGTATGATTAGACATTGACAAAAGGTGTACTGATACCTACCATCTGTCAGAAACAATCGAAGCCAGTCACTTCTAAGAAGTCGTTTGCAAGCGTAAGAATAATATTTGCAACAAGAGGTGTTTGCAAGAGAACTGGAGAACTGGTCTTGCATTATTATTGCTTTTAAGCAAATGTGATGAAAACTTATAATTACAATAATTTCTAATTATTATTTGTAATGTATTTCGCTTTGCTGATATGAATATAAACCACTGCCTAAGGAATCACTACTTCCACATCCAGATTTTCTATCCAAGACTCCTCCAAGTCCCCCACCCCATTATTAAGGGAGGTGGTAGTGGGGTTGGCTGAAGTTAAAAAAAATGAGGCCTTTGTTGTACACAAACTAAATCACATTTTTTTACCCCATGTTATAATGGTGTGGCGGTGGTAATGAGGGTGGTAGTGGGGTAGTTGATACCAAAAATTTTTTGAACAAATACTAAATCCCAATTTTATAAACTCTTGTTTGCTTTACTTGTTTACCCCCATTTACCCACATATACCCATTATACCCCCCAACCCTTTAACGGAATAGTATCAATATATAATAATCTAGTTATACAACGTGTAGATGTACTGTTGGTGTACCAAATGTCAAGTCAATATCATAAACCGTTCCAGAGTAATCGTGCGCCCAAAGAAAGTTACAGACAAGACGGACTGACAGAGTTTTTTAAATTTTGTTCTAACTTATAATTTCGATGTTTCATGACATCCTAATCCTATTTGAACGAAATAAATCCCATTTTTTTTTTAACGTTATTCTACTTCCATGATGTAGAAGTAATTAAATCTAAGGAATTTTAAACAACTATATTAATAACTATATCTTTTAAACAAAATTAAGCCGGTAAAATCTGGCACAGGAATATTGTATCTATTAATACAGTACCAAATTAACTAATAATATAATGCAATCGTAGCGCGCTCGATCGCAGAACGGCCAAATTAAAAAAAAATCTTATCTTCCGTTTCACTCACCAGTATAAATCAATCACTAAAAATAATTTTGGCCTTTTCTTGTAATTTCGTACGATCTAGTTTTTGTCAATTTCTCAAAATAAAAAAAAACCTCGCAGGCTACATTTTTCAATGCGCCGCGCCGGCTGTGTAGAGGTTCACGACATATTTTTTTCCAAAAATTTCTTCAAGTATTAGATGTGTTTTGACTACACTGTTGTATTAAGTGCACTGTGAGCTACAATTTGAAAAAAGAATAGATTTTTAGCTTATTTTTTGTGGGAGAAAACGCAAGTTATATTTTAAAAATTCGATTTTTCACAATTTCCGAAATTGAGGATTACGGGTTGAAGGCAATCCCCGATTTTTATGCGCCCTCCGGATTCGGATTCAGCAGATAATTTTACATCGAGTACGACACTTTTCAGCCTTATGTCTGACAGGTACTTAGGCTTCAAAAACTAAGCCTTAAATTGGAGCTCAGATTCCCAACTACCAAGAACACCCTCGACATCATGTTTCGTGGTCAGGTCTGGCGTTTAGGCCTAATTTCCGGAAATTCCGAAAAAACGGTTCCAAGTGCCATGATGAAACGTGACGATTTAAAAAAAAAATCGAGATATTGCTTAAACGTGGTTTTTATGAAGTTAAGATACTACTGACAGCATTTTTCTGTTTCGCAGAAAATGTTAATATGCAAAAATGGGTTTTGCCAGTTGTCCAAGGAAAGCTGTTGTTTATAGAGGATGTAATATCAGAACCATTGGTCTAAAAGTTTTTTTTTATTCTAAAAATGTTTGTACGGCTGTTAACTAAATTTTATTACACTTAACAGAATTTTTCTATGTAATGGTATGTTTTATTTAGAGTCTATTGTCCATGTACTGCAGAAAGGAACTAAAACGTTAAAGGGTTTTTATTGTTTATTATGTTCAATTGACCCCAAGATATGAAAATACCGCGGAGTGCTACCATTTAAAGTGGTGCGTTTTTGAGATCGAAGTAAAAAGGTTCACTTTTCATATTTTTTTTTCTCGAAAACTATGAATTTTTTCTATAAACACGTCAATAGAAAAGTGTGTAGAGAATTAAATTTCTAATTGAAATGACACCTTCAGAAGTCAAATTTTTTTTTTTTTACAAAAATACGCCCCAAAAACAAAACAAAAAAAACGAAAAAATGCAATTTTTTATTATTTTTTTTATTTTAGCCTGTAACTATTTTTCGGGTACATTTAGGCATAGACATTGCTGCATAACAAAAAAAGCTGGCGTTTTACCCGTTAAAATGAGATTTTGTAAACAGTTTTACGATTAATAGTGACCGAGATATAGTGTTTCAAAGTTTGCAACTTTTAACTTTTTTTGCTAATTTTTACTATTTTTTTTTTTCAAATTTCGTCCTGTAACTTTTTTCTGAGTGAATTTAGGTGTAGACATTATTATATTAAAGTGAAAGCTGACTTTACGCCCGTTGAAATGGTGGCTTGTAAAAGTCTGTACGACAAATAGAAACCTAGATACAGCGTTTCGATTAACTTTCTTCCAATTCTTACGTTCTTTTTTAAATTTCGGCCTATAACTTATTTGTCAAATACAGATATTGCTACATGGAATGTACTCGCAGCATTCTTGTTTAAATGGTATGCAATAGAAGTTTATGTGATCAATAGTAACCAAGATTCAGTCTAGATATAGTAGATTATTGTACTTAAAAAATAACTTTTTACATTTTTCCACTTCTGAACTTTATTATATCACGTGTTTTTTTTTTGTTCAAATAACTTAGATTAATAACTTACATTATGAAATTATTCAAATGCTGGATTTAACATATTTTCAAAATCAAAGTCGATTTCTTCATCGGCATTTATGTAAACATCGTCTTCCGTTATTTGAGGTACATCAGCGTTTCACAGTTCATTCCCATACATTCTTTGCAAAAAATGGAGCAATTCATTCCCAATTTCCTGCAACCACAGTTTCCTCTGCATCCTTTGGTGCATTTACAGGCTATTTTTTCCAGCAAAACTTGTGGTGCGGGAGGTTTAGTTGTCAAAATTGGTACTAGTCCATTTTCTGAACTTTTCCAACCCCAGAGAGGATTTACAATATTTCCTTTCCAATGTTGCATTTGCAAGTAAGTTTCTTAAACCATGATGTTTAGCAGCATCAGTTGTTGGAGGCAATCGGGACAATGAGAATTTCGCACCTGTTAAGTACTTCTGAAATAACTTATAGCGACAGGTGCTTTGGCCATCAATTTTCATACCGTATAGTAATGTTACAATACATTCAGAAGCAGAACCGATGGCTGCTGGACTTGCATTTTCACACAAAAATTCATTTAAATACTTTTCCAAAAGCAAAATATTCATATTAATGAAATTCAAGGATTTCTTTCTACCAATACTAAAAAAGGAAGAGGTTGTATCACAGCCACTTAATGCATGGACGAAGCCAAGGTATTTTTGTAGATGATTAAATTTGAAACTATTATGGTTATATAATTTGGCAGTTACATTTCCTATACTAGGTTTAAAAAAATATATATTTTCATTTTCTTCTGGTAATAATGATAGGATAATAAGAAGATCGACATCTTGACCAACTATAACAACATTTTCTGATTGGGATGCCTTATCTTTTGCAGTATTTACAATTAGTACGTCTGCATCCTCTTCAGCTTGCCCAGTCTCAATATTATTTTCTTCAAATTTTTGAATTAAATATGAAATATTTTTTTTTTTATTATTTTCATTTGCCAAAAATTTATCAGGTTTTGATAATGGCTTTGAGTAATTGTTAATCTGAACTCCTGGCCCAACTTGCTTGGTTCGGCGTAATCTTTCTGAAGATTTCATACATGTATTATCGTAATCACTAGGGTAGCCATCAAACACAACAGTGCAATTCGTGTAAAAATGTTTTAAGTGTTGAATATATTTTTAACTGATTTCTTCAAATGTATCGTTGGTATTCCAAACTATTTTGTGCAATAAAAATCCACCATCGATAATGTAATAAATGTTAGAGAGAGAAACATCATTTATAGGTTCGAAAAAATCATAAAGATCCGATTTTTTATTTTTTCTCATGATTCCCTCTTGAAAGATTGACGTTTGATATGGAGATAATTCAAAATCAAAATACTCTTCCAATTCTGAATCAGTTGGTTTGAATAACAGCATCCTTCTAAATAGTGTATCCGCATCAACGACAACATTGTCTTTTGCTACTTGGATTTTGGAAAGAATAAGGATAATAAGGAGAAAAAACAATACTTTAAGATGGGTTAAACTTCTAATGCTGCGAGGTCATTCAGTGTAGCAATATCTGTACTTAAAGCATTTGACAAATAAGTTATAGGCCGAAATTTAAAAAAGAACGTAAAAATTGGAAGAAAGTTAATAAAAGTAACACTCTTCGAAACGCTGTATCTAGGTTTCTATTTGTCGTAGAGACTTTTACCAGCCACCATTTCAACGGGCGTAAAGTCAGCTTTCACTTTAATATAATAATGTCTACACCTAAATTCACTCAGAAAAAAGTTACAGGACGAAATTTGAAAAAAAATAGTAAAAATTAGCAAAAAAGTTAAAAGTTGCCAACTTTGAAACGCTATATCTCGGTCACTATTAATCGTAAAACTGTTTACAAAATCTCATTTTAACGGGTAAAACGCCAGCTTTTTTGTTATGCAGCAATGTATATGCCTAAATGTACCCGAAAAATAGTTACAGGCTAAAATAAAAAAAAAATAAAAAATTGCATTTTTTCGCTTTTTTTGTTTTGTTTTTTGGACGTATTTTTGTTAAAAAAAAATAATTTTGACGTCTGAAGGTGTCATTTCGATTGGAAATTTAATTCTTTACAAACTTCTCTATTGACGTGTTTATAGAAAAAATTCATAGTTTTCGAGCAAAAAAAAATATGAAAAGTGGCCCTTTTTACTTCGATCTCAAAAACGCACCACTTTAAATGGTAGCACTCCGCGGTTTTTTCATATCTTGGGGTCAATTGAACATAATAAACAATAAAAACCCTTTAACGTTTTAGTTCCTTTCAACCCTCTTTTTTTGTACATAGACAATAGCCTATTACTTAATTTAAGCAAATTGCTGTCATGAATTTCGTTAATTCCAAAAAATTTTTTTAGAATACGTGGTGAATATGGGCTTGAATGGAGTAAAACCACTACATAGAAAAATGTTGTTTAGTCGCGGCACAGTCTGTTTGGAACTAGACATCTTAGATACCCAGCTGAATTTTTCAGGATATGTAGCCTACGATACGTACAATAACATACTGAAAGTCCCGAAGAATCCGAATTGAGCGTTAGCCACCGTGTTGAAAAAATGGCACGCGCGCGTAGACGAAGAAAACATTTTTTCCTTGCCTTATTTATTAGCCGATTTTAATTTTCTCAACAGATAATTATAGCCAAAGAATGTGGCTTTAGCATATATTTTACACATTTTACTAAACTTTGTCTGTGTGGTAAAAAACTGACAAACTGAAAATTTAAATTTTGGAAAATTCTATTTATATGATTAAAAAGAAAATTGTAGGGTTTATGAAAATATGTTTTAAGTAAAAGTTGTAAGCCATCAACAAACAAACAGAACGTTTTTTTAATCTCTTTTATAGCTTTAAAAATAACGGAGATAGAATATTTTAATTATTATAAAACCGTATGTTAGTAGCATTAAAATCAAAATTGAAAAGTTAAAATGTGCAATTTTAATCACAGCAACCCCGAACAAAAAAAATGATTACCAAGCTCAGTTTTCAGAATTAGATGGTGTATAATAATAATAATGATGGTAAATAATAATATTAATACGGAGGTAAAAGGAAAAAATTAATAATTAAATGCATAAAAATGCAAATTCCTTTCGCCGTAAAAGTTCTATAAAATCGAATAAGAAATTAAATTACCAGAAGATACTAGTAATTATTATAACTTTTACGAAAATCTTATCACAGATAAGTATAAACATATATATCCTTCTATTAAGAGAAAGATAATATGCACATTATGTACAGTACAACTGTCACAATATTGTTATTTTTTAATTTAAAATATTCTGTTCAATGAAACCAAAAATAAATAAAACAAAAGCACTTACCAAAATAACAGTTACAATAAATTTCAAAACATTCACATACACGTGTTTCTGCATCTATGCTTCGTCAATGTGACTTTTTTTAAAGCTTAAAATAAACTGAAAAATATCCTAGTAAGTACTCCTACAATATTTATTGATGATTTGCCTGAACAGAATAATAAAAATTGGATTAGGAGGATTTCCCATAAAGGGATAATTATAATAATAATTAAATGCATTAATTAAAAGTAACTTTTTTGACACGAGATTTGGTGCAAATGAAAGCTAACAAGTTTTTCCATCAACCACAAAAAGTTCTACAAAAAATATTCAATTCCCGAAGAGTTATACGCGTTTTTGACCCTTAAAAAAATGTCTCCCACAACGTGAAAATAATAAGATTTGACGCGCAACGGGGTGGCGGGTTCGATCCTCGGTGTGGGTAAATTTTTTTTTCGTCAAATTTGCTTATTTTGTATGTAACCAAGTATTTTTATGAAAATAAATCTTTTTACTGTCTGAAAAATTTTTAAAAACGTTGTAAGTAATTTTTTTTACAATTTTCGTTAAATAAATGGCTATCTTGCAACAAACATATGATTGTTCTTGTCCAACGAGGGTTTGTCGGTAGTTTTTGTTTTTTTACTACTTTTTGTGAAAGAGAAGGCTTGTTTTACTTGAGGGGGGTGCCTGTCGAAAAAAAGACCAAAAATAAAAAGGCAACAAATTTTTTTTTTCACTTTTTTCTTATAATGAAAAAAGGTTCACGTCTCATGAAAAACTTTGTTATTTGTAAATGAGAAATAACCAAAAGATTTAACAATTTTAATGGCATTATTATTTTATTGTTTTAATTACAAATATTTACAATTAATAACTATTAACGCTAATAACTATGTGATTACAACTAGTAACAATACGCATCGTGGTCAAGGACCACCGTGGTGTAAAAAACCGGTCCCCCACTTACAAAAGGGCCCATCCTCTTCCACCGTTCCATGATTTCGACCATAAGAAATGTAGAGCATACAAAGCAGGTGCACAGCATCAGCTCGAGAGTTACGGATTTAATGGAGTTCTCAAGAATAAATAATTACACAGCCACACAAAAAAAAATCTGTGCAGACCAAATTATATGGATATGGTGTATTTTTTGACGCTAAATCCGAATCCGTGGTAAAAAAAAATCTATCGGGTCAATTTTGTTTTTTAGTTAAAAACATCCTTTAAAATGGTGTAACATCATAGAAATAATGTTAATGAAGTGTGAAAAATGGTAGATGTTTTGTAGTCGAGAGTAGAGAATATAAATAAATTCGAGCCACAGTAAGCTATTTCTATAAATTAAACCGAAGGGGGAGTGAAAACTACCGCTAAGACTCAAAAGACGCAGGTGAGTGTAAATAACATGTACAAAGGACAAATTTTTGTATCTCTTAATGCAAAATATTTGACTCTGGTGCGACAACCAGCCATTACTCTCAAAGGGTATGGACTCCCGTTTAAAATTATTCTTTTTCATCATATACATTTTACTTTTCATGAAAATGCAACAATAGGTTTTGGTGTTTATGAAAATATTTTCATTACTAACTGAGATACAACGAATTGAAATTTTGTAATTTGTTAAATTGTAAATTACAAAATTTCAGTTAATAGTGAAAATATTTTCATAAACTTCAAAACCTATTGTGGCATTTTTATGAAAAGTAAAATGTATATGACAAAAAAGAATAATTTCAAACGGGAGCCATTGACCAGGGGGGGGGGCAAGAATTTTGAAAAAAAATTATTTCCCATATTTGGTATGGGTCCCATGCGCCACAGACGAGAAAAAATTATTGAAATTTCTGGATCCGTCACTGCCTTAAACAATAATAAACCTAAATCTAAACAATAATAAAAGTAACAGATCCTTGTACGAAACAAAATACTAATAAAAAAAATCAAACAATTCGTAAAAGAATAACGAAATCAAAAAAAAACACATGAATTCGATATAAAAATAAAACAATATTCTGAAAAAAAACCCATAAGAATACTAAATATATTTAAAAATTTTATATATTCTAAACTCGATTTGAGATAAGCCAACTTAGCAACTTATTTATATTAATAACAATGCAGCGCAAATCTACGTATAGAAATACAGGGTTGGGCAAAAGTATGGAATAATCGCTATAAATCTACCTGTAGAAGTTTCCTGAAAAAATGCTAGTAAATTCGACAAGAGGTTTTGTGGATAGGCTTGGTTATTGTCAATTAGTGAATGGGGAACACTTTGAACAGTTGCTGTAAGCGAAACGTTTTTCTATTTTATTCATTATCTCTTGAATAACTTTACTTTTCATCTCTTATTGTTACTTGTTATAATTTTTAAATAAAATGATTTTATTTTTTTTTCTCAAAATTTTTCTTATGCAACTTATAAAAAATTTCATACGGCTGAGCAGAGAATAAAAAACTGCACCAGAAAGTGGGAAAAAAATATAGGTTGCCAGTTAAAAAAATTTCGATGACGTCATATCTCAAAAACTAAAGACGCAAAAATAAATTGGAGGGCACCCAAATATGCGCAACAATAAAAATCACTAACCCCTTGAAGCATTTTTCCGGGAAACTTCTACGGACAAAATTATTGCTATTATTCCATACTTTTGCCCAACCCTGTATATCTAAGCATAACAGCGTGTGGCAGTCGATAGGTATATGAACATTTCTGTAAACGTATTTACAGCTTTCACTCTCTTTGCGTGTGCCCCTAAATATTACGAATTTCATATCTCAGCTATTTTTTAAGCTAGAGAAAAATTTCAAAAAAAGTATTGTTTGTCCTTTAACGGCCTACAACATTTATTTAAAACATTTTCATAGGATGAGTGAGTATTTTTTTAAATGAAAAAATACAAATCCTCAAAAAGTAATTTTTACTATTAACTATAATTGTTACATTACTAATAAACAATTTATTATAGTTTCTTAAATTCGTATCAAAGATACATTCTTTGGCCTTAATTTGTTTTTTAAAGTATTAAAATCGATTAATAGATAAAGCAAGAAAAAAATGTTTTCTTCGGCGGCGTGCGCAAGCCATTTTTTCAATATGGTGGCTAACGCTCAACTCGGATTCTTCGGGACTTTTAGTATGTTATTATACGTATCAAAAACTACATATTCTGAAAAATTCAGCTGGGTACCTAAAATGTCTAGGTTAGGCCTATTTTTTACAGATTGTGCCGCCACTATGTTAAGTTTAAAAAATTTTTAGTTAACAGCCATTCAAACATTTTTAGAGTAAGAAAACCTTTTTTAGACCATTGGTTTTGATATTACATCATCTGCAAACAACAGCTTCCTTTGGACGACGCAAAACCCATTTTTAGTAAATATTTTTTTTGCTTGTCCACAAAAAAAACATTTACTAAGTGAAATTTTTGGCGTACTTTTGAATTTTCCGCCTTGTTGTGCCTTAATTTTCTATGAGTCCTTTTATGTCAGTCTTCGGCGCTGATGCCTTAAATATGTTATGCTCTAAATTAATTGTTTTTTGATAATTTTTTTCCTCAGTCGAAGTTTTCATATATTCTTCGACTTAGGTCGATTCTGGGAGGTTCTATAATAACACTGACGATCTTGACAAACGCTTATAAAACGGTATTTTACAAAACACTAAAATCTACAATTTAAATCTCTAGGTGAAACCTCTAGTTAAACTATAGTTTAATCTAAACCTATAAAACCGGCCCTTCGACATATTTTGCATTTTCGAGATTTTCTGTCATAACTCTTAAAGTAGGCCATGGATTTCAAATGGCTTTAAACCATTTTGTAGCTTATGAAAATCGGCACATTTTTTTTCACGTTTGATATTTAACGAGATATCCTCGAAAGTCCTGATAAAATGGATAGCATACATTTTCTTATCTCAAACAATTTTTTTTTTAAATTAATATTTCTTTTTTATAACTAATTATTGTAATACATTATTCCTAGAATTAAAGAAAAATGTCTTGTAGAAACAATAAACATTTGCCGAATCTGTTTAACAATAAAGATATGCCGTTGTTTTTGTCCAATTTAAACAAATCAATATTTTCATTAAATTTGATTACTCACCAGATTCAGTGTTTTCATTATTTTATTTATTTTACCCTATATAGTTTAATATTCACCTTAAATGACAAGGATATCCCTCGACGACCACCAAGGTGACGGCATTGATGGCACACATTAACAGTATCTTTATGACGAGTTCGACGGTGGTAACAATAAAAGATGTAGATGCAAAGAAAATACCAGCACCAGTTAATGCGGCTAATATTAATGTAACTATGATAACAGGTGGCCTCGTAGTTGTTTCCAAAATGAATCCCATGAAAAATAAAGCAGGAAACATTAAACCGGACCATGCTAATGTTTCGTCATACAAGTCTTCCAAATAAATATTGTAATCAAAATCTACAGTACAATCTGATATCAGTGACAGGAATGTGTTGTTTATTAGAATGCTGTTTATAAAATGATGGTCCGTTAGATCAGTGTCAATAAATCTGAAAGAGAAAAGATTTATTTGTTATTGATACTTGCTTGTAAAATTGCAAATACGTAAAAAAAATAATGCGAATGAATGATTGCTGGTACATAACGTATAATGTACAAGGTGGACCAAATTCGATGGGATTTAGGGTTTTCCCTAAAACAATGAGAGATAGAGAAAAACGGATGCAAGAGTTATGGTGTCGATTTTCGAGAAACACTGAATGGTGCAGCAAATCGCGACCTTCTATCTTTTCGGCTTCCTAGCTACAGAGCATTTTTTGAAAATTAGCATTTTAGGGTGACCACTATCTCAATTATCAAGTGACTAATCAAGAAACGATTTACATATTCACTTTTTTTTGCAGAATCCATTGCTGATAAAAAATTATGGATGCTTAAATTTTTGAGATATAGACATAACTTATACTTTTCTAAATAGAGCACAGTAGTAAATCATTTCATTATTCGGTCATAAACTCCATTAGATTTCCAAAGATATACAACGTGATCTACCAGGACATGCGGAAAATTTAACAGTAAGTTGTCCCCACCGAAAGGAGTAAAAAAAATGAAGAATTTTTAAAAAATGACCAAAAAAATTACTTATTTTTTTGTAGGAATGCGCCGCCAATGACTTCAACTAATCTAACGTAACGCGGTACAACCATATCACTTTATCTTGGGATTGACACTACTGACAGCAAAGCTGGATAATAAGATAGAAGTGACTTTTTGGTTTTAATCAAATAACACTACAAAAATACCGAAATAAATCGAAATAAATCGCAGACATTGATCTCATGCTGAAATGACAAGCAGATATACGAGATATTTAGTTAAATCGGTCAATGACACGGCCGTGTAACTATTGTTCGACCGGAAGCAAAAAACGCGGCTCTCTAGGGGGTCTACACACGATCCAGCGGCACGGAGCCAGCCTTGTCGGCATGCTTTGAACTCATTCGTAAAAGTGAATTGGTCCGCTGGAATTCCAATTATCTTCAAAGCATACCAACAATGTTGACTACCTGCCTCTGCATCGTGTGTAGACCTCTTTTTTTGATCTCGCCGACCGGCTTCACTTTTTATGCCAATTAAGGAAATGTAAACAACTCGAATACGTTCTTTCACCAGTAAGTTCGTCTTTAGAATTAGGTCAGGACTTACACAACATCAGTAGTGTATCTTCGCAAATTGACTAATAATTTAATATACTAAATTACCTCAGAATCCTCTTAAATTTTGCAGGGGCTTTCCCACATTGAAGACTAGCACACCATTTTATTTTCCGCATTTCTTGGTAGATCACGTTGTATCATATGTCATATTTGTGTCTAGAGAAAATGGTTAATTTTCTAAAAATTAAACATATTTGTGAACAGGCCATGAAAAACTACATTTAGCACATCTTATAATTGATCGAATGATGAAATAATTTACAAAGTATTCCATATGAAAAAAACACGTGTTTCTTTTGACATTTGGTATTTCGTTTATTGCAATCAATATGGTAAATCAGAGTAAGCACTCTGTATTTTAACTATATCCGTAAAGTGGAAGTAGGTCTGGTCTCTCTGTCACTTTTATGAGCATAATTAAGAACATCTTGCTTACTCCTTCTTTGTATTCTCACTGCTAGCTCAACACTGCTAGCTAAACATCCACTTAACCTTTGACAGATGTTACTTTGTTAGTTATCAACTTATTCCTCTTCTTCTATTTTGCATATAAGTTTACAGCTACCTTATGACGTCACTGCTTTTTTTAACCGACTTCATAAAATTTAAAAAAGGAGGAGGTTTTCAATTCGACCCATATGTATATTTTATTTGTTCAATCATCATTCGGGCTTGGCTTAAGAGATTTCTATTAATCTTTTTCAAATTGCAAGATATGTTCAGAATTTTTTAAGTCGAGAAGTTGGCGAAGTCGCTAATGACAATTTAATTTGATTTTTGTGATAAAAAAAATCAGATCCGTCGGAATTGAATTTGTAGTTAGGTACATTAGGAATAGCTGATAACGAATCTGATGTCAGAAGTTAAGAATTCAATTCAATGGTGGATTCAATATGGCTGCGATACTTGCAATATTTTTGCAGTGTACATGAAATTTGATACATGGTTATTTCAAAATTCTCTAATAACGAGCTTAATGTCAAAGTTTAAAAAGTCAAAACACCTGATTTTTACTACGTAGAAGCTAAATAAAAAGGATGAAAAATTAAAAAAATAGTAATATTGAACCACCTTCAAAAAAGATCGCTAAAAATTATGAAATATAATTTGACCGTCGCAAAGTTATTTCTTTTTTAGTCTGCGGTCTTAATACTTAAACAATCGGAAAGTTTTTTGAAATCTTCGTTTTTTAAATGCCTATCTATCTGCCAAGCCTGATTTTTCAACATTTTTTTATGAAAATTCATACTTTTTTGGAAATTTTGAAAAGGGACAGGGCAGGACAGGGACAAAAATCGAAAATCTGGCTTGACAGATCGATAGGCAATTAAAAAACAAAAATTCAAAAAAAAAACTTTCCCGGAACACGGGGTTTATTTTAATTAACTCGCGGAAACGTAGCCAAGGTAACCGAAAAACAAACTCTTTAACAAACGTTTATCACATTGCCCCTGTGGAGCAGAAAATGGAGACCTAAACCACATACTCTTTGGCTGTCCATTGACAGTCAATGATTCAAATATTTTAATGTCAAAATTAACTGAAAAAGGACAATCTTCCCCGATCTGGCTTCCAAATATACTTAGCTCTAATAACTGCGAAATATACAGTTTGTTGTATACCTTTTTAATGAAAACTGGTTTTAATATTTAATGAACATCTAATCATTGAATATAAATTGTTCAAATGTGTGCAACTTCCTATTGTCTATCCATTTGTTGTTCTCCCATGTCATCCGTGGTCAATTAGTTATGTCAAATCTAAAATGCCCTGAAAGACCCCTGGGCAAGAAGCGTGTGACCCTGTCTAATCCTTGTGTTGGAATTTGAATCATTATTGTTACTATATATTTACCTTTTAAAGCGATTAGTGTTATTGTGATCATTGTTATTATACATACATTTTAAAGTTTTTATTGTTGTCTTTGCTGAGACCAGCATGGTTATTGATATGAGGCTTTCAATCATTCTCTTTTCATCTAGACTATTAGGGGTGGTGTGTGTGTGGGTATGTACGTGCGTGTATATATTAGTGTATGCGCGCGTGCGTGTGCACATATGGCTACCCATAAATTTCTTACAATTATTGTGGTACACACATGTGTGCGTTTATATGGTATACACCTCAAAAAATATTCGTGGCCAAAACGCTCAGATCGTAAGGCCAAAATTAGAGGGGAAAAAAAAAACAAACGTTTAACGAATGAAAACAAACGTTTGCCGGATGTTTGCCCACAACGCCATGTTAAAAATCACGTGGTTTGGATTGCTTAATTGAGGTCGGTGAAAAAATGAACAAATAACGAATTCAAGCATATACTAGGTAATAAAGTTCAATTAATTGGGCGACGGTAAATTTTATTTTAAAATTGTTAGCGACCTCTTTTGAGGGCAGTTCAATTTTTTTTTCGCAATACATTCAAATAATCAAAATTTAATATACAGAATCGGAAAGTGTTGGTTTTGGTATGGCAACAAAAGCAAGCGAGAGCGGCAAGCGGGAGCGAAGCAAGCAATCATGTATAGATTCTCTTGATGATGCGTGCCACTCTTTAGCTCTACTAGAGTACTGGTAGACGTCTTTATTGTGGGCGGTCAGTTAAATCGTTGAAACTAGTGCAATACCAAAACAAACACTTTCCAAATCTGTATACTACTTCCACATCCAGGTGGTAAAGTGGTAAAGTAAATTTTGATACTTTATTTTGCTCAAATAGACTCAGAATGTCATGAACCGTCGATATTTTAAGTATGAACAAAAAAAAATCGGTCTGTCGGTTTGTCGATATCGGTATTCTGTAACTTTCTTTGTGTGAAACGGATTATTATTGACTTGAAATTTATATTTTATGTATTGTAACGAGATCCGGCACTGGATTATATTTTGATCTTATTCCTTTGAAGTGTTGAGGGGCAAATGGAGGTAATTGTGATTTAGTGTGTTTACAAGAACAAAATGCCTCAAATTTCTTTTTGTCAACAACCACCCCCACTACTTATGTGGTAGATTTCAAATATTATAGTATTACAATTCTATGAACAATTATTTCCACATAGTGCAGTAGTGCAAATATTTATAGTATCAAAATTGTTTTCATTTTAAAAGACTTGGATAGGAAATCTGGATGTGGAAGTTGTGGTTCCTTAGGCAGCGGTTTTTGTTAGTATGTTGCACCTCGAATTCTCTTTTCAAGTTATACATTAATTTAAATTAACGCCTCCACTACTGTATTTCACTATTTTTGAAAATTAGTTTAACAACCAAATTGAGATTTGGAGGTAGCCGAGAAATGACAATTTTTCAGAAACACTCTGTAGGAAGGATAGACGACCGCGATTTGCGCCATTGTTTATTTCTCGAAAACTCAAACTCGAACACTTTCGGCTTTTCTCTATCTTCCCTTGTTTTGGATTGTTTTGGAGGAAACTCCAAATCCCATCGGTCGTGGCCATGATCCAAACATACATAGTTTGCCCATACAAATTGAAATCACTTTAGCGCAGCTTTTGTCTTACGCCATACCCTTGCCATGAAGAGAAAATTTTAGCAGATAGATCATTTCATCGAAACATTTTATTCACGGACGCAAAATTGTAGGTACTGGGCTCAAGAAAATCCTAATTTTCGAATTATCATTAATAGTCAAAAGGTTGAAGAAGTAAATGTTTGGTGCGGCATAGCATATCACAGAATAATCGGTCGTTATTTTATGGATAGAAATTTAAATCAAAACACTTATTTTAAAATTTCAGAAAATTTGATTTTGGGCGAACTGGGCAATGAAAATTTAGAGTTTAGAAGAAACATAATTTTTCAGCAAGATGGATGCACATTCTAAAATTTTAATTAGACAATGGTTAGACAATCACTTCCACAACAGGAGGATTGGCCGCTACGGACCGGACCGTTGGATTACTTCTTATGGGAGTATTTAAAGCAACAAATATACGCAAACGATTTCGAAGACGTAGATTTATTAAAACAAAAAATTGCGGATGCTGTTGCATCCATAAATGAAGATGTGATCTCATCTGTCTATGAAGAATTTAGAAAAAGATTAGAAAAATGTGAACTAGCAGGAGGCCTACATGTGGAATAGTTGTTTTCAACTTGAATAAAATGTTTTTTTTTTTAAATTGTTATTTCATTATTTTGCAACTAAACTCCATATATTTTCTTCATAATTGAGAAACTTTGTTAAATAAAATTTTCAATAAGAATGTAAAAAAGGTAGTTTGCTTAAAGTCAATTTCACGTTTTCTAATTTTTAGAATACCCTATATAATTTATTTTAAATTTGGCAACTGTTTATGATTCCCTAAAACAAGAAAAACTTTTTATAAAGAACGACTTTTTCTCGGCAAATCAAAAATAAGAAAATTTACAAGAGTGCGATATCCCATCACAGTGTACACGGTAGAAAATCCTAGAGAGAAAAAACATTTGGAGAATACCACAACTAACATTGAAATAATATTTGAGTGCCAACTCTACGAGTTTAAAATAAACTTAAAAACCGCTGCCCTTGGGCAGCGGTTCACTACTTCCACATCCAGTTTTTCTATCCAAGTCTCTCACAACGAAAAAAAAATTGTACGTGGAAATAATTGTTTATGGAACTTTAGTAATATAATATTTGAAATCGTCTACCTCAAAAACCCATAAAACGATATGCCACATCGATAGTGGAGGTGGGGGTGGATGAAGTAAAAAAAAATTGAGGCCTTTGGTTCTTGTACACATACTAAATCACATTTTTTTTTCACCCCCTTTTAAGATGAGGTGGGTACAGTAATGGTTGTTGGCTAATGCCAACATTTTTTTTGAAACATTAGCTTCCTCCAATTTACCGCAATTTACCCCCCCCCCAACCCTTCAACGGAATAAGATGAAAATATAATCTAGTTCCAGATCTCGTTAAAATACATGCGCGGTACCAAATTTCAAGTCAAAATCTTAAACGATTCCAGAGTAATTGTGCGCACAAAAAAAGTTACAGACAGACAGACAGACTTTTTTTGCTCGAACTTAAAATCTCGACGTTTCATGACATTCTAAGCCTATCTGAACAACAAAACTTTCTAAAAAAATTTTTGTCGTTACTATACTTCTACTGGATGTGGAAGTAAAATTAAAAAGTTAAACATTTGAGGAGAGGGGCCAGCGTAGAGGCGACTTCAATGTGAATATCAGTCGATATTCCGTTGAAGCAACGTCGAGCGCGGTTAGTACTTGGATGGGTGACCCATCTTGGGAAATACAGCGTTCTCGTCCCACCTTCTAGCGGCTTGTATATCAGTCTATACGCGAAAGTTACGTAATTTCAGACGAGCATTACGTAGTGGATATACCATCCTTCGGAGGGGATGTAAAGCAGGCGGTCCCTTGTCTATTAAATGTTAGGCAAGTAAAAGATCCCTACTCTTCTTAAGGGAAGAGGTTCGGCAAAATTTCCAGGTTGGGGGTAGCTCGTCTCCTGGCGTCGGTGATAGGCTCTGGTAGCGGAAATAGGCCGACGTTAAATAGTTAAAAAAAAAAAACATTTGAGGAATCGTATAAAATCTCGTCTTTCCTGGTACGATTAAAAGTTCTTGTCTATTCATTACGAATTTAATATTTTTTCATCAAACATGGTAAATGAGCTAATCAAGAATACATGAAGACTGGATTTTAGTATTTCCATATTTCTCTTTCATTTTCATACCAAGATTTATTTATTTTTTGTTTCGGAAAATACATCACCTACCTAAATTTATTTGTTTGTTTTTGATATTCAGCTGTTAATAATTACACAAAAAAAGTGGTCTGGCCTGCGGACCAGACTAGTCTATCCTTATGTATTTGGACCCGCTGAAACCGAGTCCGAAGTCAGAATTGTCAGATTTGCTCGTTTTTCACCTCTAACCCCAGAAAACACCCCCCAAACAAAAAAGAAATGGTCTGGCCTGCGGACCAGATCGGTGTATCCTTATGTATTTCGACCCACTGAAACCGAATCCGAAGTCAGAATTGTCAGTCAGATTGGTTCGTTTTTCACTTTTCCCAACCCCCAAAAACACCCACCCCAAAAATGGTCTGGTACTGTCGTAAGCAAAAAAAAATAGGACAACTATTTTTTTCTAATGTAAATCTGTCTCTATTTGCACACTTGCAATGCATTTTGACAAATAACTGACAATGTCACAAAAATTAAGTCGGCAGGCCAAATCATTTGCGGGGGGGGGGGGGTTAGGAGTGAAAAAACGAGACAATCTGACAATTCTTACTTCGGATTCGGTTTTAGCGAGTCCAAATACATATAGACTAGGCACGTTTTTACAAAAGCACGATGCAAGAAGCATTTCATGTAACAATTGGGAAAACAACGTTTTTAGGATATTTCGACCCCGCTGAATACGAATCTGCCTGTTGCCAAAGCGAAATTTGAACCGGAAGTTCGATATCCAAGATGGCGACCAAAACTCTGTTGCCCTATATCTCCCTTGTCCGTTGGCTTAAAATAATGATCTAAACGTCTGCTTGGGGGTTTTCTCGGATGTCAAATACATTGCAATGCTCAAAATTTACTTACCTTAAGTTTAGGCACCCAAGATGGCCGCCGAAACTTTGTTGCTCGGAAGTAAGCAAGGAAGATAAGAAAGCGAACATTTCAAAGTGCAAACATTGTTTATTGCAAGATTGCAATGAAGATAAAACAATCATTCAAGTGTTTTTAGCTTACGGAAAGGTTGCAAGGAAGATAAGAAATCAACCATTTACAAACATTGTCGAGAGCAGTGGCACAACTTGGTTCAAGTCAGTCTATTCTTCTTGCACGTGCACAATGTTCTCAGGCACTGGGATGAACAATTACAATCTAAGATATCCGTACAGGCTTGGGCTCAAGGGTCATAAGGATGGGAATGAAGATTTTTCGGTATTAATGCAGCAGACTTCTTGGGAAACATGAAGCTCTGAGTGACCCGGCGAACCTTACAGCTCCCCTCTAAGCAGCAGCGCAGCATGGACAAGAGTTCGAAAATCATCATCGAGCACTTGCCTGATAGGAACATCTTGATCGATATCTCCTAAAGCTACATCCGCAGTCACCGCCAAAAACTTCCGGGGTATAAGGAGAGTTTGCCTTCCTGTGATGTCCTTGTTTAAGGGCTGGAAGAAAAGGAATGAGTCCTCAATGCTGTTCTGCAATTTCTCTTTAAAAGTTGACAAGCGCGATTCAAATGACTTCGGTATCTCAACGTCGATTGTTCTCGCCAGGTAAACGTATATTTCCCAAACATCTGCGAGAGTGACAAAACGTTACCCAGTGAGACTGAGACTTCGAGCTCTTTGCAAATTTGGATCATAGGTACATTACTTTTGCCCCACTCCTTCATCTGCATCTGTACCTTTTTCTGGCTCCTCTCGGCCTTCACTATACACAGACTGGTATTTCACCTCAGATGCTATCAAGCACGCAAATAATTGATGCGAATGAACAGTTAGCGCCAAATTTGAAATTCTTATGAGGTTCGTCCACTTTTCTCCCCTTCCACTATAACCCGCGCCTCCCCTACCTTCAGTAACACAATTTTGTTACCAAATTGTATTTCGGAAGGTGTAAAACATTACTTAAAAACACGTAACACACACACAGAGTAGTACACATTCAACCACTAAAAACTATATATCTAATAGATTTTACACTCCAAATACAACAAGACGCACGGAGTGCACGTAAACACAACAAAGTTTCGGCGGTTATCTTGGGCGCCATCTTGGAACCCATGCACTCCAAACGTAAGGTAAGTAAATTTTGAGCGTTGCAATGCGTTTGACATCCGAGAAAACCCCCAAGCAGACGTTTAGATCATTATTTTAAGCCAACGGACAAGGGAGATATAGGGCAACAGAGTTTTGGTCGCCATCTTGGATACCGGACTTCCGGTCCAAATTTCGCTTTGGCAACAAGCAGATTCCTATTCAGCGGGGTTGAAATACCCTAAAAACATTGTTTCCCCAATTGTTACATGAAATGCTTCTTGCACTTTATAGAGATGACCACTTTTTTGGGGGGTGTTTTTTTGGGAAAAAAGAAGCAATCTGACAATTCTGACTTCGGATTCGGTTTCAGCGGGTCCAAATACATAAGGATATACTGGTCTGGTCCGCAGTGTACATACAAGTACAAGTACAAGTCTACATACGTAGGGAATTTTATAAGGAATAATTTTGTATATAAGTAAAATGGAGGTGGAAACGACGTTCTAGAGGATGAAGCACACTATTTAGGGGTGGGAACTTTTCAGTATAGTAATTCTTATACTATCCTGAACATTTCTAACAATTTTAAAACCTTTATAAATCGTTACATTACTGTTATCCAATATGACGTCTATCTTGATATCTAATATGATACCAATATTTGATTGCAATATTAGGCGTTTATTGTCAAAATCTGTCGCTCAGTATATTGGCCCAATATGTCGGTGCCTATATTGGTCCAATCAACTTACGCTACAGGAGATGAGAAGATCTTTATAAGATTTATATAATATAATGAAACAATATATGATAGTGGGCACCAGGGTATAATCTAGCAACTATATGTCAGGATATAAGGATTAGCCGATCTACTTTAAAACTGGAAGTTATAAAGTTTATAGTAACTCTATTACATGCTTGTATAAATATTATATGTAATGATTTAGTGGTTTATTATCTATATTGCTAATATATACATACCTGCAATCTTTTATTACTGAATCCTTAAAATAAGAAACAGACGCTTTAACATTGATAAACTCTGATTCTTCAATTGTGCAATTAAGGAAATCTACATGGTTAAGATTCATATGTGTAAAAGTGATATTCTTAAAAATTGTATCTTTGTATTGTACATTTTCTATCGTATCATTTATTATTTGTCCATAATATTCTACATTGTCTACATATTTCCTATGTAAATAGTACTCTTGATCTCTAAGTTCTCTAATTATGGTTGTCGAAAATGTGGAGACCCCCATATATAGAAAGCCCAAAAGTAAATGTAGAGTAGCCAGGAGAAGAGTAGTACGAAAATGTGTTGGTGAGGATACCCTTTGAAATGCCCCTCGAAACTAAAACAAAAAATATATATTTCTTACTTGAAGGGTACAAAAACAGGACAATGAATTTTAAAGTGATGTAATCAATTTTAGCATGCATAAGATGAATGAAGGGTCTAAAACTTTGACTGCACGATTTATTACATGAGACGCCAGAATCGCTATCCATTTAGTTCCTGCCAATTTTGTAGAATATCCACCGATATACAGGCCCGACGGGGCGTCGGCTCAGAGGGCGCCAAACTGGGGGCAAAAATTGTTTAATTTTTGTTGTACCCTTTTTATAGGTTTTCTTTAGAAGAAAATATCAAATAATATCAGTGTCTATGTCAGTTAAAATGGCAATAATGCAGAACAGCCGAATAACATTAAAACCGCCTAAATAATTGAAAAATGCAATACAAACATGTATTTTGAGGCGCTGAAGCCAATTTTAGACAAAGAAACTTTTCCATCGTGTCAGCCTTCCTGTACAATCCCTTTCATTCCCTAAATAGGGCAAAAAGAGATCTCGTCTTAAGTATTTTGACACACTGAAGGCAATTTTGGATATTTTCTTTTTCTGTTTGGTCAGTTTCCAGTCATGTCGAGGAGGGGGGGGGGGGGGGGGGGGGTGCGGCGGTGATTCCTCCGGGCCCAGTTTTCGCTGAGAAAAAAATTTTTTGGACCAAAAAAAGTTTTTTTTCGGATTTCTCCCCCCACTCAAAAAATTTTTCTTTCGTTCATTATTTTTCAAAAATCCCCCCCCCCAGGTCCGTATTTTCTCTGTACGGCCCTGCAGTTTCTTATAACGCCTCTTTTATCCCCAAATTTGTTTTTGTGCAAAATTGGTTTCAGAAAAGTTAGATCAGAACCTTTGGAACAAGACCATTTTTTTTTGCTATTTTTTTTAGGGGATAAAAGGGATGGTAGAGGGAAACTCACATGATAGAAACAAATTTTGTGTCCAAAATTGCCTTGAGCGTCTCAAAACACTTGAAAGAAGTTATTTTACCCCTAACTTTACGACAAGACCTTTTTCGCCCGCCTTTTTAGGGGATAAAAGAGGTGGTAGAGAAATACTGACATGAAGGAAAACATTTTTTCTTCAAAATTGGCTTCAGTGCGTCAAAATACTTCAGAAAAGTTGAATGGCAGCATTTACAATTGTAAATGCTGGACAGTACTCCAAAATGCTGGACTTTTCAGCGAAATTCCGGACGTATGGTCACCCTACCCTAAAACCACCTCTTAAGCAGAAGAGGGGGTTTGACTGACACTATGTAAACTGTTGTCCAGATGGGATATATTTCCGGGCCTCCCCGGAGATATATCCTCAATCCTCACTGAGCAAGAAGGGGAGGGGAAAAATGCTTCACATTCACTGTGAAGAAAATCAACCTAAATAGGTGCCGGGCCGCCCAAGATCTTCTTTAGGCGGCTAACAAGAAGATGGTTGACAAAAACAGGCCCGGATGGTACGTCGAAGGTAACAGAGACGCTGCCATTGGGATCCTAAATCGGGAAATCTGTGTGCACAGGAGTGGGAGTGGGCAAGGATTCGTCTGGGTGGAGTTGAACGAAGTGATTATATTCAGGTGCTACTTTCTCACCCAACGCTATGCTGGGAGATCTAGAAAGGGCCCTCTAGAAAGGGCCCTAGAAGAAATGGGGCATAGAATTAGGGAGCTAACTAGGAGGACCAGAAAAGAGGTAATCGTGGCGGGGGATTTTAACGGCAGAGCTCCTGAATGGAAAATGGAGTCCACAGACCGCCGAGGAAAAGTAATAGTAGAGTGGTCAACTCAGATCAACCTTCAGGTCATAAACGAGGGAGCGACGTTCACATTCGTGAGAGAGAACAGTGGCTCTATCCCAGACGTAACGCTGGCATCTACATAGACTGGCGGTACATGACCAGTCAGGTGCAACGTTTTTAAAATGCATGCCAATCATATATATGAATGAAATTACCATGAATATGCCAGAAACGCAAATTTTAGGCAGTCGTCGCGTGCAGAACGGTGTGCAAATCAATTTTTTTTGTTTGTTTTTTTTTGGTGTTTTTTTTAAATTTTAAAATGGATGCCAATAGTGCCAAACGAAAAGCCTTGAAAACAAATCCAAAATCAAAATCATCCAAAATCAAGAACACCAAAAAATTTTACGATTTAATGTGCACATTAACAGTTGTTTTGCGCGCGGAAACTGCATGCCAATGAATTTCCGCTGGATTCTTTTTCACGGCTTTTCGTTTGGCACTATTGGCATCCATTTAAAAAAAAACACACACAAAAAAAACAAAAAAAAATCGATTTGCACACCCTTCTGCACGCGACGATTGCCTAAAATTTGCGTTTCTGGCATATTCATGGTAATTTCATATATATGATTGGCATGCATTTTAAAAACGTTGCACCTGACTGGTCATGTACCGCCAGTCTAACAGGCGCAGTGAGGAGGTTTAGCAACTGGAGGGTTCTCCTGGAAACACTGAGTGACCATCGATATACGAAGTGGGTCAATAGACCGAAACACCGGTGATAAGGGGAAGAGACTGGAAGTTAGGCCGGTTGGACAGAGGTATCTTCAAGAGAACCCTCGAAGAACAGGTGACAGAGGAGGGCCTGATCAGGGCGGTTACTAGAGCCTGCGATCAAGCAATGCCGAAGTTATAAGACCAAATGGATTGGTATATTGGTGGACCGAAGAAATCTCCGATCTCAGAGAGGAGTGTGTTGCGACCAGAAGGAGATACGTTGGGAAACAGGAGACAAGGAGAGCAAGAGGAAAATGCAGCCATACAACACTACCGGGAGGCAAAGAAGAGATTAAGAGACGCAATCAAGAAGTCAAAAAATGATAAATGGAATGAGTTGTGTCAAGACATAGATAGGGACGTGAAGGGGGGTGGATTCAAGATTGCGACGATGCACATAAAAGCCCCCCCCCCCCCTCCGACTATACCAGCAGAAAAGATGGTGGAGATCGTGAATGCCCTATTCCCAGAAAGGGATGAAATAATATGAAGACAAACGGAGGTAGAAGAGATCCCACGTTTTACCGAGGAGGAAATGTCGGAAGCGTGTGGCAGGCTCTAGAACAGAAAGGCTTTGGGACCGGATGATATCCCCCCGGAAATAGTAAAGCTGGTTGCGGAAGAACAACCTGGAGTTATCCTATGTGTCATGAACCGTGCACTGGAAAGGGGAAACTTCTCCGAGAGATGGAAGAAGACAAGACTGGTGTTGATAAAAAAATGGAATAGGCCACCAGATGAACCGTCCTCATATAGGCCGGTATGTCTGCTCGATACAATGGGCAAGTTAATGGAATATCTGCTTCTGGGGAGGCTGGAGGCAGACACTGAAGAAAAGGGAGAGTTATCGGACACCCAATTCGATTTTAGGAAAAGGAGATCCACGGTAGGAACGATAAGGCGCCTAACCGAGAGGCTATGAGGGGCAAGAAGATCTGTGCGGTAGTAACGCTAGATGTTCGAAACGCTTTCAACACTGCGGATTGGGGCGAGATAGTTAAGAAGTTACGGAAGTTGAGAATAGCCCCGTACCTGCTAAGGATAATAAAGAGCTACCTCGAGAACAGGTGGACAGGGCTGGAGGTAGAAGGCGCTACCCAATGGAGGAAGATGACTTCTGGTGTTCCACAGGGATCGGTCCTGGGCCCAACTTTGTGGAATATAATATTTGACGATGCATTACGCTTACCCCAACCGGAGAACGTTAAGGTGATCGGATATGCCGACGATCTGGCAATAGCAGTTACAGCCAGAACAGCGAGGGAAATCGAGGAGGCGGCTAACACGGCCATTGCAAAAATAGAGAGATGGATAAGGGGCAAGAAGCTGGAACTCGCCCCTGAAAAAACCGAGCTGGTGGTCATAACCAGCAGTGAAAATAAGGGTAGGGAAGCTCGAAATCGGCCCGAGCCAGGCGATAAAGTACCTGGATATATGGCTGGATTCGAAATTGATATACGGGGCACATGTGACGAAAATGGAGGAAAAAGCTGGGAGAGTGGCAACGGCTATATGCAGGTTGATGCATAACACCAGTGGACCGAAGGCCAGCAAGAGGAGGGTGCTGTGCAGCGTGGTGCACCCCATTCTCCTATACGCGGCTCCAGTATGGGTAAGTGCGATGGCAGTGGAAAGAACGCGAAGAAAACTGGTCAGGGTACAGCGATGTGCGGCACTGAGAGTCTGCAATGCCTACAGGACAGTCTCATACGAGGCAGTGTAGCAGGTGGGGGGAAGAAAGGCTACGAGTTATAGATAGGCTAGGTGGCCCAGTTACACACGATTACATGGTGTTGAGGATGCTAGAATCAGAAGAAAACTGGTAACTCTTGGAAGACATGATAACACCAGTCATGAAAATCAAGGAAGTAGACGAAAGAAACATGAACCTTTAATCATTTCAACGATGTAGAGAAGTAAGGTGAGGGGGCAGATCATTTCTAACACCTAACATTAAGATTGACCTGATATTCTGACGGTACGCGAGAGCGGTTCCAGGATATGAGGAAACACTGATGACAGGGAGGGGGGCACTACTTTGGAGGGGGTTTTAGCTCGGTTAGAGCTAGAAAAAAAGATGGGCTATATCTAATTTAAAATATTTTATATTTTAATGCGGTCGGAAACATTGCCGAAGAACTGACATTTATTGTTCCTCTTTAAAGGGGTATAATTTCCTTATTATTCATTGAGGACCTTTATTTTTGGATGCACTATCAGCCACATAAATATCGAGAGACAATTTTGTGTTAACTTAAAAGGGAGTCATCGGAGCCAGCCATATCCTTGGACTTTAGTACGTAGTACGTTTCTGAAATTTCCGTGATTATCTCAGGGAGGGGCGCCAAAAAGTGCTTCCGCCCGAGCGAAAAATTTACCTTGAGCTTACGAGTGCCACATTACCAACTATGGTACTTGCATGGACTAGACCAGAGTGCTGCCTTATGTCTCCAGATATATTGAGTACGCTGTAGAAAAAGAGAAATGCAGAATTTATTGGAAATATTTGTTCCCGGTTGCGTCTTGACATAGTCGTTCTCGAATATATCTTCCTGTAAGGATCGGAGCTTCGATAACCCAAAATAATAACAATAATAATATCCTCACCGTATCAAGTCCGTGACTGAAAATATTTCTTGAAGGGCTCAGTGGTCTATCTCTGTAAGCGCTTCTTCCTGGCAACTCTAACTCAGTAAGGCCATATTGGGTTCTAGCCTTATTTAACCTATGAAGCCTTTGATACACAGCCAGTGCTTCCACTTCTCTAGAAGCCTCCAGAAGATACCTCGGGGATTCTGAGGCCCATATTAATCCTATTATACAAGCTAATGTAGGAAGAATACTAAGGATAAGGAACCTAAAAATAAAAAAGCATTATTGTGAGATATAGATAGCCTACATTATTATTTGTCACCTCGCTGTTGACGGAATCACGTACTATGACGTAACTGAGCCTCAGCCCAGATGAGCGCTAACTTTTTTATTTATAGAGATAATTAAAAAAAAATTATATAGATATTTTTTAGATTTTTAGGACTATTTATTACGAGAAAATGAGAAAATGGAGTGACATCCATTCCATTATTAAAGCATGACATATACAAAATTTATAAAATTGTATATGGTTGTATTCCTTAGAGCAATAGCCCAGTTACTTTATACAAAAAGAACTCCAAACCTCTAAAAAAATCCAACCTAAGATTTTTCAGCGGAATTCTCTTTATTTTGGCGTCACAAATAATTTCTCAAAAGTCGATGAAGCCAACTGGAAGCTACAAAAGTTAAAGAAGGTCAAAAGTCACGAAAATCAGTTTTCCTCACATATCTTGTAAATTATCGGTTTTACGTTAATCTTGGCTATTATAAGACTAATTCGTGAGATAAATCTGCATAAAAAAGGTTACGTAGAACAAAATACGTAGAACCAATAGTTTTTGAGATATTAGGCTGAGAAACTTCGGAGCAAAGTGCATGCGCCACTATTCTATACGTATAGTGGTGTATATAGATAACAAGACCTATGTATACATAGGAAGATCGTTTATGCACATATACCCGCATAATTTCTTTCTGAAATGTCCTTGAAATGGACCCTTCTTCATAATAATAATAATAATAATAATAATAATAATAAGCAGCGTTGATGTATGAAAATAACTCAAAAATCCACTGATATGTTTTTCGAAGAGACAATGCCAATAGCTTCTAATCAAGAACCATTTTTGTCCAATAAATTGAATAAAAATAGATTTATTTCTTTATTAATGACCAAATTAGAAATGTTTAAAATTAATAGCTTACAGGGCCCCGGATGATGCTGATGTTTTAATCATAGAAACAGCTTTGAAGCAGTCAATTGAACGCACTACAGTTGTTGTTGTTGGAGAAGACATTAATCTCTTCATAATTCGATTATTCGCAATATTTATTTTCTTAAACCCGGAAAAGGAAACGAAGATCTACAAACCCTGGTCTGGTCAATCCAGAAGTATGCAGATTGTAGAGAACATATTCTATTATTATATGCCGTTAGTGGTTGCGATACCACTAGTGCTTCATTTCGAATAGAAGAAATAAACGCATTTAAAATATCACAAAAAAGACCAGATTTACAGGAAGCATTGGCGACATTCAAAATATAAAACTGTTCGAAAAATGCGCTAATAACTAATGGCACATTGTTTATTTTAGCTATGTACAAAGCTACAAAAAAAGAGATTTCATTTGATAATTATAGATATTTTAGTTTTGCAGAATGCACTAGACTAAATAAGCCTGTGCAATTGTCGTCACTTCCACTTACAGCAGCAGCTACTCAACAACATCTATTCAGGGTATATTACTGAGTGCAAACTTGACTGCAACTAGATCCTCAGCAATGGGGTTGGACTTTAAACAATAATTTATTAGAGCCAACAACTACTCTGATTCCTCCTGTACCAGATGAACTTCTCAATTCAATTTTCTACAGTTGCACAAAAGGTTGTGGCATCAATTGTGTTCCGTAGTGTGTGGCTCTTGTCGGGGTCAGTTGTGTCTCAATAAGATATCCGAGGATACAATCGTCGAATCTGAGTTCAACGATGATGAAGCCGACCTCATTTCGCTATTTTCCGCTGATATGATTGTTGATGAAGATGAAAATATTGAAGAAGTGGAAATAGAAGAGATATAAACGAAAACGAAGAATAAGAAGTCAGCAAAGACGAACATTAATCAACAAAATTATAATATAAACTTGTAACTCATGAATTAGACTTACAGGAGACAACATGTAAAAAAAATCTATACCTCAAAAACTATTGGTTCTACGTAAATTTTGTATAGAACTTTTTTTATGCAGATTTATCTCGCAAACACATTTTATAATAGCCAATCAATAATTTACGAAATATTTGAAAAAAACTGATTTTAGTGACCTTTGATCTTCTGTAACTTTTGTAGCCGTTCAGTTGGCTTTATGGACTTGTGAGAAATTAATTTGTTACGCCAAAATGAAGAGAATCCCGTTGGATTTTTTTAGAGATTCATGTATAAAGTGAATGGGCTACAGTGGGAAGTATCTGAAACTATTTTAAAGATTATACCATTTATGATTTTTTAAATCTCACTTGGCAAAACTCTATCTTTAAGATTTTGTCGAAAATAATAATTGTGACAAATGGTGAGGTTTTTAGGGAAAAATGCCAAGACGCACATTGTATCGGTCTTAACTTCTTTATTTTTTAAGCTGGAGAAAAAATTTTAAAAAAGGCTTTTAGCTTAGTCGATAATCTTTAATTTGATTTCTTAATATTTTTGGTGCAAGTGCCATAGTTTCTGTAATATTTAACTTTTAAAGAATTATTTTGACTTGCATGTTCGTTTAAACCTGCATCTCCGAAAAACAAAAAGTTACGGAGATTTTAAAAACAGCACATTGTTGCTCGATTTATGAACTTCTCCTTTGGAGATTTTTATTTTTTAGCTAGGAGTGATACTTTTCGATTTATTCGACAAAAACCGTGTAAAGGTGCCCGTTTTCGCAGTCTGCAAAGATGCGAAACACGAAATCTTTAAACGTTCAGATCTTTTTTAAAATATGAGTTGAAAGACCATACTATGTCATTATGGAAAGAGGAAGAATTGCATTTGATGCACATCGAGAATCGCACCGGCGAAATCGAAAATTCGAACCTACAGGAGCGTACGAAAAGTGACATTTACTTTTCTTTCTTTCTTTCGACGAAATCAATGACCTACTTATTATGACAGACTGAATTGAGTTATGGCAAATGCGATGTTTTTGAATTTTGAATGGGCAAGTATACAATTTTTTTTTAATAATTCTAATAACATCTACACATAAAAACAGTTGACCCGTATTTTTTATTTTATTTTTTAAATAATGCCTTATAGTAAAAAAAAATCATGAAGTTTAAACTGTGTTTAAACTGTTAGATATTGCCGCCAATTTTCGGGCTATTCTTTTGGCTAAGACGTAATAGCGTAATCACCAGATTCTAATTTGTGCTTGAACAGAGCAACGAGTGCTACGTTGCAATATTTCGATAAATAATGTAAGATATTCTCTATTACTGTACGGAATCATCTGTAACATTACAATTCTGTATTAGCAAGTTATAAACCAGCCTTAAAAATATATAGAATATTTACTTGCTGGGTATTTGAAACAGTGTTAAAAATTAATACTAAAATTTATTTCAGACAGTGCAGTAGTGCACATTCTTTTTTAGAAATGTGACAACGTAGTTAGTTACTGTTAAATGTAAAATGCCCCTGTTTTAGAGGTTATTACGCTACTACGTCACGAGATATCCGGAAAACTACCTTATTTTAAATCCACTTTGATTTTAAGCATATTCATTTTGCAATGAAATCAATAATAGTCGGTAAAATTACATTTAAATTATATTTATAACATTTTGGAGAGTCATACTATAATACCTACTAGGTATATTATTAATATTGTCGTTTTCGTTATTGTCTTCTAGCCCATCGTCTTTTGTGATTACTCCACAATACAAAGACCGTTGAGTAGTGAATATGAAGTCTTGTGATTGATCCTAGCCCATTGAGTAATGAATTATTACCCACGTCAGTAAGTAATGAGCCCTATTACTTGTTCAAAAATGTATCGACAAAATTAATGAATTATTCAGTAGTCGTAGAAAAAATAAGTTATTTTCAAATTACTATGTTAATTTGATTTAAACAGTTGATTTATTTTTAGACAAATCCATATTTATTTCAAAAAAACCGATCCTTCACTGCGGCAACATTAAGTGTCTCTCTCTTATTTTAGTACAGAATAATTGTTTAACAAATGTCGCTTTAATTACAAAAAAGACAAGTATTAAGTCAAGCCGTATTTATGCAAAATCGTTGTTTTAATGCAAAATTCTAGAAAAAAGGTCAATACTTCATTAAATAAATACCTGTGCCAAGAACTCCAGTGTTCCCGATTGTCTTGTACTATATCAGCCCCAAGTGTGGGCATTGTCAAATGTGATATGATTGATGTAAATACTGCCCCCAATGGCCATATTGAATGTAACACTCCAGCGTATCGAGAACGAGTCGATCGAGAACAAGTTTCAGTAAGATAGCTAAACGTCAATGGGAAAGCCCCAGATACTCCAAGACCTGAACAAAACCTGAAATAAGGTAAGACTTAATTAAATAAACTTTAGCTTTTTCTGAGTTAGAGAAAAGAATACAATCTTATGAGAATAGCCGGCCATATGCAGAGAAAAACCGTACGTTAGTGGAAAATCTGTCAGCGTTTCATATAATAACAGAATCACAGAAGCGAAAGCAAGCCTTTCTGGCGAGATCAAATTTGTTCATAGTCGCCATGACGATAAGGTATATATTTGTCAAAAGCCATATGATAATTCTTGACGTTGTGCGATTGACAGTCTTTGAAACTCTTACACTGTGGTTGGTTATTTTCGTGGCTTTTTCTTGTTTATAATGGGTTCTAAAGTGTATAGGGGTTGTGCTTATCATCCATGCCCGTCTAAGGTGAAACAAATAAGCTTCTTTCTATTTCCCAAAGATCCTGAAAGGTATGTACAAATTTATATTACTGAAATAACTAGAAAGTAATGTTAGATATACTAAACAATTAGCAGTTGAAAAGAAGTAATATGAAAGGAAATATTTTCTTATCAGAAATGCAATAAGTTACAGAATATGTTCATCAGTTTCTAATGAACAGAATTGTATTGTATTGTGACCATGAATAAGGTAATTAAGTAATGACTCTCAACTCGTACCATACTATAGAAATTTTCATTGTATCAATTAAAAAAAATCAATATTAGGGCATGTGCATCATATAACTAACATAACCTCAAATTTTAAGTTTTTCAGGTTTATTCTCATTTTTAATGTTTGTATACTCATTTCAGCTTGAAGCAATACTGGCTCCAAGCAAATATTTAAAAATTCAGGCAAATAATTTTTCAGTAATGTTCGTTAATGAAAATAGACTGCTAATTAGATTTAGATTTTCAACCTACAAAAAGAGTCCTATTTTATTAGGAGAAATTATTTAGAACTTCATAAACATTACACTGAGTTGGATTTTATTGAAAGTATGGAAACCAAGCTGAAATTTTAATAACAAAAAAGTACTCATAAATCTTAAGAAATATATATTTTTGAGGTTAGCTGTGACGTCACGTGCACATGCTCTATTCACATATATTGTTATTTTGTGTAAACATTTTTTTCACCATTTGATTTATAATATTCTATTCAACAATATTGAAAATATATTCTCCATCAAATCTTGTGCTTAAACTAGATAATATGTCTCTTTCATTGTATATCTATACATTGTACTACTTTCCATGATAGTATTTTCTTATTCTGGTAGCAGTATGAAAAAAAAATGCATTGACTTAAAAGCGCATTATTATGATTAACGATTCCTGAAATATGGGATATAAATATAAATGTGTACTTCTTTTTTTGAACATTCTGCAATACACCATGACTTGGGCAACCAACTTCATTAATACCATATATACGTATTCCTATTCATGTACCTGTCTACTAAATATAGAATAAAACAGTTTTCCCAGTGTACAGTGTATTGGACCGAAATATTGATATATTTTTTGTGTACATCATTTCTCTGAGTGTAGTAAGGTATATTACTGTCACTTCGGGGTCACATAAGTCAGACACCCGATATCAAAGGTACTGAGGCAAGCTTTCGTTTCTGTAGAGTTCCTGTCTTCTGTGACAGAATACTTACCATTTTCATAGATTACTTTAATAATTGTAATTTCCATTCGTATAATAAATAGCTTAAATACAATTTTCAATGTTCGGAAACGGTTACAGATAGGACTATCATATATCATATTTTTGAAATCAGAAAAAATAGAATAATTCAAAAAAAATTATTGCTTCTTGTACCTCTCAATTTCTGCACGCCACTGTGCTTCCATTAACTTATTAAAGGGCTTCAGTTACAGCCCTACAACTTTGGTCTGAAACCTTTTTTTTCTACCTCCAATAATAACGATAATAAAGGGTGGCCTAAATATAATGAATAACCCTGTACTTAAGTATAAGACTAAGGTAATAGATATGATGATCCTCTGTACCTAATGCACTGGAATAATAAAAATGAGCAGTGTTCGATCAGAGGCCATATAAAATGGTCAATAGTTCAGAGAAAGCTAGATGGAGTAAGGAATGCCTTCCAAAACGTTGGCCGGGCCGTGAGAGAAATATCCAAAAAATTTTAAAAAAGTATAATACAAATTTTCAACATTTCAAAATGGGCCCTCCAAACAAACCCGGGCCGGGGGGCATAAGCGTAATCTGCAGACGCATAAGGCATAGCCAAAATGATGAATTATGTTAATATAACAAACACATTAAATTTTATAAGAATAGTATTTTAATTCATATTATTTTTATCTCTAAAAGTAAAAAATCTAGAGGTGTTTAAAACTGTTGCAAAATAAAATAAACACACAGCCCCTCGCCTGCAAATGTAGTAAACTGCGGACGTACCAGGATAACTACGTCTGCACTTTACTCTCGTTTTCATTGGTCCTATTATTCTTAAAATCCCGAAGCGGTCAGCTGTACCTTATGTGTCTGCAGATTACGTGTATGCGGCCAGGGGCAATCATGCACGACGACATCTATTTTCGAGGTGGAGCATCAATTGCAGTGTTAGATTACTGAAAGGAAAACTTGAATAAGGAGTACCTACTATACATCTTGTATACAAAATAAGATGTTGCAACGAGCAAATAATTATTATGCAAAGGAAAAAAGTTGACTTTAAGGCTGATCCTTGCGAAATTACTTTTGGTTAAAAAGCCTTGTTGTCATACTTGTATGTTTAACTTATATATTTAAATATATGAAACAAAATAATCATCTACTGTTGTTATTATCCAGACTTTGTATATCTACCTTGCTGTCATGAAGGTTCCATAAGTAGGCATGACTGCTGCAACCGCGGAAAATAGAGCTGCCACTGATAACGCACTGATTAATGCACGTCTTCTTCCCAAATGATCTCCAAGAATTCCCCATGCCAAAGATCCTCCAGCCATTGCCAATAGTGTTATGGATACTGAAAACGATCAAACAGTTTTTTAATACCTAGTATTAATAATTCTGTACTAAATATAAATGGAACTGATTAAAGTCAATTTAAAATATGAAAAACAAGAACAAAATTCAGAAGAGTATTTTACAAGAAGAAAAAATATATAAAAAAATCAATAAATACTTTGAATAAGAGCTATAAATTCTTGAAAAAGCTGTTCTTCAACTACTTTATTTAAAAGTTCATCCAGCTACATTTGCACTTTTTTTTCGGACAACAAACAAATTTTCTGATCTCTAGAAAAGCTGTTAGTAATTCTAATAATATTAGGAGTTTGGTAGTCTTTAATATGACCTTAATCTAACAAATACATTTAAAACAGATAGTTGACAATTTCTATTGACAAAAAATGTCAGTTTTGCCTAGGCATGTCTATGTTCCAACTTACCTATTAAAAATATTGTCTTTGAATATAGAGCAGGCGTCAGAGCGATAAAAATGTCTGGATGTTTTCAAACTTGGTTAATTTTTGGGTTTAACCTTAATAATATACTAGATTTACATCCTCGTACTTTTGCCGCTCACGCCTATTGACAAGATGGTAAAAAAAAATGTTTTTTTCATGATATCTCATTTTCAGTGCATCATACGTTACGAATAACTATGCATATTAAAGGGGATCAAAGTTACAAATTACATTCTGAGGTTGAAAGACCTATTTGTTGGAAGTGCGAAGTAGACGATGACATTATTACTCATATTCTATGCAATTGCGCACCACTGGAAGCATCAAGGCTAGGTAGCTTCAAAGGCAATTTTTACAGCCGCAGGAGCTACGGGATCTACTCTGGAATGGACTGTTGTCCATCGTGCAGAGCACTAGTTTTCTGTAAGAGATCCTAATATGTCACGAATGTGTACAATGTGCCGACAGGCCTGACTGCTGCGGATCTCAGAATCTGCTCGCGTTCCTAATAATAGTATTTTTCCGCCTTGCAAACTATGAGAAAATAGCTATTTGTGTATTAATTGTCGCTTGAAAGCGACAATGATATTTTGTTACACACATAATTTTATCTACAATCATTTGAAAATATCAAAATAAAAGGAATAATTAAGTTGAATTTTGGCTGGAAACGGCGATTTATCAACATATTATGAGTATGCCTTGCATATGTATGCATATCAACATAAACAGACGAACAAAACACAATCGCTGTCAATATAAATTAATTTAATTTAATTAATACTTAATAAAACTTAAATAATTAAGTTTTATTAAGTATTATAAAGTTCGTATTCTTATAAATAAATTAGGTAATTAATTGTTACTCTTACACCAACTCTCATTATATTAACAACAGTTTTGGGGCATTATTATGTCATAAAAATATACATTGTCAATATTCCAACCAAATTTGTGTAAGGACAGGTGCACTCGAGCGAATAGTTACTTACATTACTAGATGCGAAAATTTACTTTTTGGTGTGAGGTGATTTTTGAATGGTCGAGGCGAAGCCGTGAAGCCAAGACCTTTCAAAAAACACCAAAACCTAAAAGGGCTTTCGCATTGTGTAACATATTATATTTTTTCTATTACCAACGGATATTATGGGATTTCATATAATACTCCAGGCGAATTAGACTTTTGCTGCCAAAATCGTGCCCTACGAAATTTTTTTTTGTTGTGTTTATTTTTACGTCTTGAATAACACGTGGTAGTTACGCCAAGATACACCTGGAAGATTTCTTGAAAATCGCGTGGGAAGGTCGCGGAAACCGCGGATTCGCGATTAACTCAGTTTTTATGGCTCAAACGGAAATAAGACTTATTATAAAAGTTGTACATCTGTAAATTCTCTACCGTAAAGGTGCCATACATTTTTTTTTTGTATGCCTAACCGTTTTGGAGATATGACGCGGACTAAGTGAAAAATGCATTTAGTTCCGCCAAACCTCTTTCGCACCATATATTTCGCAATTATCTTGCTTTCTATGTCTCAGAATGAAAATTAAATATTGCTGTTATAGAGCTCGGTGATCTTTATTCTCTACCATAATGTCTCATGGATTTCATTTATATTTATTTACAGTGAATAAGTCAAAAAATCCATTCGTTTCCGCTCCACCTCAGAGGTAGAATGCTCGGCGCGCTTTTTTCCGCTTTTGCCCAGGAGGCCTAATCCATGCCGAATTTTAAATTAGTCAATATTTCAGACTCCTTCGGTATCTGAAACGTTATCTTCCAATGACAAATCGTTGTCATTACTTTCATTCTGATAAGATTCTACGTCGCCCATTTCATCATTCATAGCAATTATAGGTGCGGTATTCAAGCAGGAGTGACCGTGGCAATGGCCACAAGCTGTTGAACAGTTCCTACAGCTACATGTTCCTGCACAACCCTTCGTACATTCGCAAAAAATGAATTTAACAATATGTCTGGTGCTGGTGGTAACTGCGTTGGTTCTGGCTGCAAAATGTCATTCTTCCTAATCCAGACCCACTGCTCAGGATAAATGTCTTTTCCCAACCAGGTTTGAACTTGATAATATTTAATTTTTATTCTGAGACATAGAAAGCAAGATAATTGCAAAATATGTGGTGCGAAAGAGGTTTGGTGGAACTAATTGCATTTTTCACTTAGTCCGCGTCATATCTCCAAAACGGTTAGGCGTACGAAGAAAATGTATAGGACATTTAAGATAGAGAATTTACAGATGTACAACTGTTATAATAGGTGTTTTTTCCGTTTGGGCCATAAAAACTGAGTTAATCGCGAATTCGCAGTTTTCGCGACCTTCCGATGCGGTTTTCACGAAATTCTTCAGGTGTTTCGTGGTGTAACTAGTAACTACCAAGTGTTATTCAAGACGTCCAAATAAACATAATAGGCCAGACGAAAGTTTTGCTATTGTTTTTATTTTCTCAACCTCTATGTTATTTGGGTCGCTGAACACGAATTTGAAGTTTGCAGGCAAAAATTAGGCCCGGAACTTTGTTTTTTGGCACTTTTTGCCCAAATTTTGGCACTTTTCTCAGTTTTTGGCCTATATCTCAGAAAGGAAGCGTTTTTTCGACAAGCCCACTCCATACAAAATTAGAGTAGGCAAGTTGCCGATCTTGCCATCTGTGTTCTTCGCCGAATCTCATAGTCGCAGTCATTCTATTATCAGAAAAAATAACAGCAGGAGCTCAATTCTCGAGCTTAATCGAATAGATTCGTGCACGAATTAATTCGAAGCATCCCTTTGCGAGTAGTCGCACGGTTTCTTATTCTTGACCAACCTTCGAAACAGAGTATTCGAGTAGTCCCGTGAAACACTTGGCAATAGTGTAATCGGCTGCATTTTTTTCTGCAAAGTACCGCTCGATGTATTCTATCGATATTTGTTAGCATTCGAACGTCATTCGATCACCCGAGAATGCACTTTCATCGAATGACGTTACTAATCGATCGACCTTGTACTATTCGATGAGTCGAGAATTGAGCTCCTGGTGCGGAGCAAATTCGTACTATAGCTCATTGGTTGATTGTTTTGTAACGTAGAATGTCTGGAAAAAAAGCAGCGGTACCAACGGCTCCTTGTATCTAGATGTTCATGTTAATAACTTTAAACTCTAAGACTTTCTCCTTGGGCCATAATATGATTACTTAAGTTGCTGCAGAGTGTATTATATGTCACAGCTCTATGCCAATTTCTTGGGACATGTGGCAGTTGATATTCTCTTCTCCAACGCCTCCTCTGCTGGTGAATATAAATCTATAAATATTCCAGTAACCCATTAGATTAATTTTTTGCTCACTAGATGGACTCTACATTCTACTAGATTTACTAAAACTTCTACACTGCACCTGAACAACATTATACAATGGTTCAATAATAAGGGAAATGCAAGGTATTTCCGGCTGTTGTGGTCTATTTGTATTCCATAGCAAGGATCTGTACTAAATAAGAAAAATATGCCTCAGATCCCTCAGCAGCATTGAAACTATTCACTTTGCAAGAAAAATGTATTGAACATCATCTGTAGCAGATTTTGCCCTCTTTAAATGCCATTACAAGTGTTTTTATCTAAATGTTGTTTGCGGCATTCTTTTAATCTCTGTATTTTTCTATCTGGAATTTTCTATTACATATGTATCTCTTCTGAAAATAATGCTCCTGGAATCAACAAAATAATGCAATTATCCAATATATTAATGGAAAATAACCTGTAAACCTGACTTTTACTTCAAACGAAAAGTGTTTTTAACAAATAATAATAATAAGAAGAATGAAAAATATAAAATTAATGTACTTTACTGACCCTTCGGAAACTACATCTGTTTCATTTCTCAAAGCTTTATTAGAAACTCTTTTATGGAAAATATTGATATTATATTCAATTTTCAGATTCTTACTACTTACTCAAAACTGGTAATATAATTATTTTTTTAAGGAATTTTTTTTTCGTTAAGCTCTTCTTTTAACACTAATAACCCAGATATTTTGAAAATTGTATAATATGCAATCTTATTACCTTGTGGAGGTATGTTGACGATATTTTCGAAATTCAAGCTCATAGAGAGAGAATCTTTCTGTTAAATGTACATACGAATTAGAAGGTAGAAATGAACTACCGTTTTTAGATGTATGAATTAAAAAAGTAAACTAGAGGAAGCATTATACTCTTCGCCGATTTACTGAGCTTTTTATATAATTGTTACACATTCTATAGGATACTCTTCGCATTTTTCTTGTAAACAATGTTAGTTTTTGGACATTCTAAATTTTTTGATACCAACTTTGTTGTGAAAAAAAAATATATGAAAAAAAAATCACGATGTGAGGGATCGAACCCGGGACCCTTGGATTGCGAGACGAAACTCTTGCTGCTACACCACCATTTCTTATTACTAAAATTGTTAATGAGTGTAATATATACCATTAGAAAATTTATTGTGATTATTAGGAAACACACCTTAGTAAAATGTATTAAAAAAAAATTGTGATAGGAAATAACATTTCGCAAGGTTTCTATTTATTACAAACCTTAAAAAAATGTAAAAAATATTTTTTTAAATTTTAAATTACTAATAACTTTTTTTATTTACCAATCTAATTTGTTGAAAACAATAGGGTTCTTCCTCTAGCTAATACTAAGTTACTCTCCAAATTTCAATACAATCGGATTTTTCTTTCTTGAGTTATCGTGCTTACAAGAAACGTGACGGACGGACAGACGAACATTTTGAAAGTTGTTCAGAATTCGTTCACTAACATAACGATATAAAATTTTTTTCTCTACGAGCGATATTTACTGATTTAGAAATGTCCCGATCAAATACAATATACTCTTCGTTTTTGCGAAGAGTATAATAATGCATTTGCAACAGGCGTTTATAGAAAACCAACAAATATTTCAATTTTAATTCAAATTAGTCAATACATGTTAAAAGAGGTATTATAAAATGTTTTTACAGTAGGATAAAAATAATTTCTTTTAAAAATGAAATATTAAGCAATGAGGATAAACATTTTATTAAAGAGGTTATTGATTAAATATTGAAAATAACAATAAAGTACGACAAAAACCTGAACAACGCTCCTTATGTATATGGATTATCAGAAAAGCTACACCGTATAAGGTGATTAATTTGATATTAGTATTTCAAACGAGAACACTTTGAGATCTATTTTCATAAAACAAAACCGCTAAACCATAAGCAAAATTAAAAAAACTGCATTTGCAGTATTCCGTGTTTTTGTAACAAATAGTATGTGGATGAGTATATTTTATTAAAGTTAATGCCTTCCTAGGCACAAATCACAAATCTGTTTTTAAATATGCCATTTCCTAGTTTAAAATACGTGTTTTTGAAAATTGCCTACCAAGCGTATGATGACTGCAACAAAGAATGCTAGCCATAGAAATTGTCAACTTCTACGAAATGCCAGACTCTATAAACATGGAGGAATATATATTCAATAGTGTTACAACATATGCCAAAACATTGAGTCTCGGACACACTAAGAGTCTATAAGGCTATAGTACCACAGGCTATAACTACCTACTTATCTTACCTAACCATCCTTTTCTGTGTTCACCTATACATAAATGTAGTTCGGCTGCTGGTAGAATATATCCCAAAATCGTTAATTCTGAACAATCTGCGGCCAATCCTAATCCTAAAACCACAGCAAGAAGTAACTGAGCTTTACCCATTGCCGCCTGAGACAGCGCATCTTCATGGAAGCCCACCAAAGCCTCCCCATTATGAGATATACCTCCACTTCCGGATGATACTAAAAATTAAAAGAAAATTAAATTTGAAAATGTAAATCTTGTCGATAGTTATATCCCCTTCTGTTTAATTTAAAACATTAACAAAAGTTTATAGAAAATAATGTATTGATCCACACTATTTGCTACAATACCTTGACCCTACAACTTTTCCTCCACAATTCCATATTTTATTTAGAACGCGTTGTATTTATCGAAAAGGCGTTTTTATTTAGAGTCTAGTCCATTTACTGGAATCTCGGAGTTTTGTTAACCCATATTGAAATCTACTGGAATATACTGAATTATCTACCACTCTGTTAATAAGAAAACCAGTAAATGAAAAGAAAAATAATTTTAACAGTAGATGAACGTGAAGAACGTTTAAGCGTTCATTCACTGATTTCTAGAAATTGAACAAACCATAGTGACTAAAAACTATGGAAATTTGCTTTTTGTTCATAAACTAGACATATTTTGTTAATGAATACACATAATAAATAATTGCACGGGTTTAATCTTGGTCTTGAGAAACTCTGTAAGTCTTACTGTTCTAGATCAAGATCAAGTCCTAACCAAGATCATTACTAGGCCAGGTTTGGTCTTAGCCTTGAAAATTTTACTACTCTTGATTTTCAAGATCAAGACTAAGGTTTTATGCATCTCTTATTTCAAATAAAACACCGTAAGTTTTGTGCCTAATTTTCTCGTTTGTTGTAAATGTCAGACAAGGCTGAAAGTAAACAGGAAGACAGTGAAAATATAGGTGAAACTTCTAAGGGTCGGAAACGTGACTATGCAAGAAATTGTTGACGGCGGATATCTACAAATATGAAAACATTTTAATTTTAGATATATCCAGGATGATTTGGAAAAAGCAGTAGAGGAAATATCTTTAGAAAAATTATATGTCCTCGATGTTGTCTCCATAGATTGTGGAATCTCTAAAGGTACATTGCACAATAAAGTGTATTTTATTATTCGAAGTAACAGAAAATGAGACATACACCAGAGCCAACTAAACACGAAGAAGACAAATTAGAGAGATGGATCTTTAATAAAACAAAAATGGGATTCTCAATGCAACCTGATGATGTTAAAAATTCTGTTCAGAAAGTTTTAAAATGCCTAAAGAAACTAAATCCACTTACCTATGATCGACTCGGTGATAAATGGATGAAACTATTTTTGCAGCGAATATTAACAATAAAGATATCGAACACTGAAATTATTTCCAAAGCAAGAGCTTCAATCACCAATGCAAGTATACGTTACTGGTTTTCAAACTTAAGAACTTGTTTAACTAAAAAAGGGACATTTAATAATTTAGAATATCTAGAATATCAAGGATAATCAATACTGACGAAATGGTGTACTAAAGTGTGCGAAACAGGAGTTGTTTTGGGGCCTAAAAATACGGCAAATTTTACGAAATTGCTTCCCAGTTCTGAGAGAGAATCAGCAATAGTTTTATACAATTTTTCTGCAAGCGGTAAGGCTGTAACCATAATGATAGTTTTTCCTTTTAAAATAATGCCCATCTATATTCCTCAGTGTGTTATAGATGAAAAAGTCTGGGGAGGTCAGATTCCGAATGGATGATCTAAGGTACTTTTTGGGAATATGTAAATGTGTTCTATAAGTGGCTAGTAGAACATGGTGTAAAGTTCTTGATTTCATTTCTTCTAGATTGGCATAACTCGCAAGTAAGCATGGAGATTAGCGATTTCTGTTCCGAGAAACATTCTTTTGTACTACTAGCCACCGAATTCAACGCACATTATGTGTAATTTTTTCAATCTAATGAAATTATATTGAAAATAGACGTTACAAAACAAGCAACGAGCAAGGAAGGCTATTATTACAGGGAATTTTGTACCAATATTTAAATAAACATTTGAGGAGTTATAAATGGATCCAGAGTCTGCGGATTGCATCCTTTCTCCAAAGATACAGTTGGCTATTTGTTGGCTATAGAAGAAGATAAGAATCTAAAGTTATCAGAATCAGAATCAGTTCATATGACATTTGGTATATGTGCTAGAAAATCAGTGTAATATCATTGTGCAGTCTACAAGAAAATGCTACTGAAAATAATTATCTGTTTGATATCCCATCAGTTGACTGATAACTCTGATACTAATAATAGTCGTAGTAATACTAGTTACCTTAAGGAAAGTACTAAAGAATGTCTAGATGATAAAAAGATAAAATAGAAGGTAAACTTGGGAAGAGTGACGTCAAATAAATTATGGGACTTAATAGTACAGGAGATGTGGGAGAGTTAGGACAATTTTCAAAAATTAATTTTTCAAATTTTTATTTTTGAAAATTTAAAAAAATTAAAAACACAGTAATACACCTTCATATATTGGATCACTTCTTGCAAATATTAGTTAAATTTACGTGGAAAAATATCTTCTAGTGTCATGTATTTGTCCCAGATCTCCCTCTTACGAGGGAGATTTGGGACATGTAATTAAATCTTCACAAATATACGCAAAATATTCTATTATTGCAAAAAATAACAAACAACTAGAAAGTATAAAAATAATTCAAAAACCTGACAAATGCTCAGAAGAAAAACAAAAATAATTGTAACAAACGATAAAAGAAATTTCGCTAGTATCGCAAAAATGTTTATGTGGAAATTCGACCACATTTTTTGAAACGACAGGGTTCTTTTTTTCTTGTACTGTGAACGGCATACCTAAAAACGATCCAAATAATATAAGAAAGTTAATTCATACATGGAATGGGTGAGACATAGGATGGGTCAACTCTCCCTTAAAATAGCGTCCCAACTCTCCCTCACTGCTCGGTGTCATTAAAAGTAACCAGATTTATTTTTAGATGAAAGTGAATCATGAAATGACTCCAACATTTAATAGCTAAAACGTCGGTCGTTACAAGGGCGGGTCCAGAGGGGGGGGTACCAGGGGCAATTGCCCCCCCCCCGAGGGCCCCGAGAAGAATAGAATCTAATATTATTTATTATTGAATATTGAAAATGTCGATATAATTATTTATCGTTCGGTGGTTTTATCTTATAACCCTCCAGCAAATCGGCAAATATATTTTGTCCGACAATTCGAAAATTGGATTCTACATATTTCTATTAAGCAATCTTGAAAAAATAACCAGCTGGGTTATCAATAAATGTTTTAAAGTTATGTTATGTCATGCTTAGGGTGGTAGACACCCTTAACGTTCCAAAATTTTTGTCAGAAATAGAAATATATAGAATACTAGCTCACCCAGCAAACGTTGTTTTATAAATTTTTGTCCAAAAAATAAAAAGGAAATTTCTGGATAGGACCACCCTTATCACCTAGGGGTATACAAAATAGCCTACGACCTATTCTCAGACCTACCAAATATACACCAAAAATTTCATAAATATCGGTCAAGCCGTTTCGGAGTTCGATAACAAACACTGTGACACGAGATTTTTATATATTAGATATATATATAGAATCCAATTCTCAAATTGTCCGACAACAGTCCGACGCGTGGAAATCGTCTATTTCACGCCGAGGAGGAACGCCGCGTTTACGAAAATTTTCGCACAGAAAAAAAGTGATAGACTAGGCGCAATTATGCCGTACAAGAAGTTATACGAGGATATGTATAAATACGAATATGGTGTCTATTTTCCACTAGAAAGCAATATGGCTGCTATATTTTGATCAAATACACTGTATAATTTAAGTAATGGCTCGAGTAAGTTTAATTTCCCCAAGATTCTATAATATGAACATAAAAATCATCTTGTTTTATTTACATCTCACTTTTGTCTCCGTACTTCGATTTATTAATATTAGTTGTTTAAATAGTGGATATATAAAACAAAACCTATTAACTTGATCTAACAAGAAATAAGAACTACAAATTAGCGATCAGGGAGCAACAAACATTCGGAATTTATATCCAACTTTTTCAAGTACAAAATATTTGATTATTTTATATTTTCAGCAACTTACACACTACACATACACTACATGATTTTAGGCAAGGTTTTTTTTGCAAAAAAGGGCCGCCATCTTCGTTCCTAAGGGAAAATGTTGACGCGTCCTAATCGAAATGAATCTCTTTGCAGTAAGGACTAACCGTGTCAAATGCCACCCTGTGAAGCTGAGAGATAGAATTCGAGCGCTTATGGCTATTAAGAAGAAGCTAAATAGGCGGGTACGAAGTATGGAGCAAAACACATTGTTCCGTATGAATCCTTCCCGCCTATTTCAGGAGCCACAGCGTGTTGTCGACAATCCGCCGACTGTAGCCGATGTCGAAAGCTTTTGGAAAGGAATCTACGAAACGACACGTCCATTCAGGAGCAACACTCCAGCAATAGCACACTTCGAGGCTCTGTGCCACAGAACCTTTGAAGAGCCAGAAGAAGTGTGCCCGACAATCAGTTCGGAGGAAGTCCAACAAGCTCTTGTTGGCACCAAGAACTTCGCTGCTCCGGGGCCAGACGGCATAAATAACTGGTGAAAAAAATTTCCTTCCACCCACCGTCGTCTGACCCGAGTTTTCAACAAATGGTTGAACGAGGGGCAGCAGATTCCGGACTGGTTTGTCGAGGGACCTACTGTGCTCATCCCTAAAAAGGGTGATTTGTCTGATCCAAGGAATTATAGACCAATCACCTGTCTGAACTCCTGCTACAAGCTATTTACACGTATCTTGTATGCTCGGACACTACGGCAGGTTGATCCGGTCTTCCAGCAGATATACGAGCAGCGTGGCGCCAAGAAGGGCATGGCAGGTTGTAAGGACAGCCTACTGGTAGACCGCTGTATTACACAGGATTCTGTGCAATACAAGCGGAATCTATCAATGGCCTGGATTGACTATCGTAAGGCATTTGACACAACATCACATGAACTTTTGTTACATTTGCTCAAATGTCTTGCGGTAGCAGAGCCACTAGTGAGATGCATTGGACAACTGCTGCCACTCTGGAAGACCCGCTTCACCATAACATCAGGTGCACAGCGGTTTACGACAGAGCAGGTGGCATTCCAAAGAGGAGTTTTCCAGGGAGATTCCCTGAGTCCCCTCCTCTTCTGCATCTCACTGCTGCCGTTGTCTGTTGAGCTCCGCCAAACCCGCGGGTACCTATGTGGCCCACCCAGCAACCGGAGGCATAAGGTCACTCATCTATTCTACATGGATGACCTAAAACTGTATGCCTCCGGAGAGCGAGAACTTTAAAACGCACTGAGGGTGGTCGAGGAGTACACGCGGGCCATTGGTATGGAGTTCGGGTTGGACAAGTGCGCGGTCGTCCACCTCAAGAGAGGGCGATGCGGGGAATTTTCTGAGGACGCGCAGCTCGCAGACGGAAGCATCCTAAGACATCTGGATGCCGGAGAGACCTACACATACCTGGGTGGGCAACAACACCACATCCAGGATGTGCAACAAATCAAGAAGTCTCTCCGCGGCAAGTACAGACGCCTACTTCGAAAGATTTGGTCGTCCGAACTTTCGGGGAAGAATAAGGCGTCTGCCACTAACATGCTTGCCGTTCCTGTTCTGCTCTACTCCTTTGGGGTAGTAAAATGGACGGTAGATGAGCTGCGCCAACTAGACAGAGATACCCGCAAGGTGATGAACATCCATAGGAGTATTCATCCTAGATCGTCCGTTCCTCGTGTTTATCTCCCACGTCATCGGGGGGGCCGAGGACTCTTGAGTCTGGAGTGTATGCATGGCAGAGTAGCACTGAGTATGGCATGTAACATTCTCAGGAGCTCGGATCCGCTCCTGCTATTAGTGAGAGATCATGAAATGGCAGGGGTGGGCGCAGGATTGTTCAAGGCAGCAAAAAGAGCCGCAGATGAACTTGGTCTCGTATTCGACGTCAGACGAGGTGGTCGGCGCGGTGCTGATCCAGAGTCAGTCACCGAGCTTCAGCCAAATCGACTGAAAGCCCAAATAAAAGCTGCCGAACAGGAGAATCTGTTCAGGCAGCATGTCGATAAACCCATGCACGGTGTGTACTATAAGAACATAGAAACACTGGGTTTATCGACTAGGCTGACATTCGCCTTTTTAAGGTCAGCTGGGCTTAAGTCGGAGACCGAGGGATTCATTGTGGCCTGTCAGGATGGTGTAATAAACACCTTGGTCTACCGAAGCCACGTAATGGGTGTAGATATCAACTGCAGGACCTGCCGTCAGGCGCCGGAATCGCTGATGCATTTGCTTTCAGCATACCCGATATATGCGATTTCGGCCTACATCCACCGCCATAACGCGGCTTTACGAGTGCTATACTACCATCTACGGCACTCATACGGGGTAGATCAAACACCAGTGCTGCCTTACATCCCCGGAGATATTGAGCTCGTTGCCGAATTTATTGGAACTACTCGTTCCCGACCGTCAGGCTAATTCAAGCCAACAAGCCTGACATAGTCCTCCTCGACCATCAGAACAAAGTGATGTTTGTCATCGAATTCTCAGCACCTGCTGAGACAAACATCGCTTTGAAGGAGGGGGAAAAACGGACCAAATATCGTGATCTCCGGTATGAGCTCCAAGTGCTGTACCCAGACTACTCGGTCAAGATGGTCGTCCTAATAATCGGCGTACTCGGAGGGATGAAGCCTTCGCTGCTCTCAGAATTAAAGATCATACCGGCCTGTCAGAATTCGGCAGAATGGTTGGCAGGTCAGATGCAGAAGGCGGTTATCTTGAAGTCTCTTCGTCTGCTTAGGGCACACGATTCAGGTGTTTACAGTCACTAACTCCACAGGTCGTGGAAAGTGGCTGTAATGAATTAGCCGGCGCGGCTACCGTGTGATGTCGGAGGCCACGGAAGCCCTGTCCGGTAACGGGAAACCGAAAAAAAAAAAATAATAATAATAATAATAATAATAATAATAATAATAATAATAAGGCGAGTCCATCACACGCTTAACGTGGCAGTGCTGCTTACCACCAAGCAACATTGTCTCGATAGAATACGGATGCTAGTGGCTTGCAAAAAGTCGCTAGCAAGGCGGGCGAGGGCAGTAGCGGAAAATAACCTTTTCCGCAAGAAGCCATCTCGCCTGTTCCAACCGCCTGAGCGTATTGTTGAGAATCCGCCGATTGTAGATCAGGTGGAAGACTTCTGGAAGACGCTTTACGAACAAAAGCGTCCACTAAACCGAGATACTCCAGCCCTGGCACACTTTGAAGCTTTTTGCCAAGGGCTCCAGCAGCCTCAAGCAGTGTGCCAACCGATAACGACGGAAGAGGTTCGAAGAGCCCTTGAAGGCTCCAAGAACTTTGCTGCTGCTGGACCCGATGGGATTAACACCTTTTGGTGGAAAAAACTTCCGAGCTCCCACCGCCATTTAGCCAGAATCTTCACCTCGTGGCTAAATGGAGAGCAGCAAATCCCTTCCTGGATTATCGAGGGGCGAACCGTGCTACTCCCTAAGAACGGAGATCTGGCAAATCCAGCGAACTACAGACCGATAACCTGTTTAAACGCATGTTACAAGATATTCACACGTATCTTGTACATGCGGGTACTTCAAGCAAGCGGCCCGGTTTACGAACGGATATACGAGCAACGTGGGTCTAAGAAGGGTGTCGCTGGCTGCAAGGAGAACCTGCTTATTGACAGATGTGTCACGCAGGACTCCGTGCAGTATAAGCGGAACCTTTCTATGGCCTGGATCGATTACCGCAAGGCATTTGATATAACATCTCATGAGCTAATTGTTCACTTGCTCCAATGTCTTGCGGTGCCCGGTCCCGTAGTGAGATGCATAGAACAACTCATGCCGCTCTGGAGGACTCGCTTTACTATAACATCTGGTAATGTTAGAGTCCAAACAGAGCCGGTTATGTTTAAGAGGGGTGTGTTTCAGGGAGACTCTCTCAGCCCCCTTCTATTTTGCATCTCGCTACTGCCGTTATCCGTTGAACTTCGCAGAATCCGTGGTTACAATTGCGGTACCCCCGGAGATAGGAGGCATAAGGTCACCCATCTGTTTTACATGGATGACCTTAAACTTTATGCCTCCAGCGAGAGAGATTTACGCCAATCTCTCAGGGTGGTACATGAGTACACTCAGGCTGTCGGTATGGAGTTCGGCTTGGACAAATGTGCACTAGTTCACCTCAAGAGAGGACGATGCGGTGACTACGGAGAGGAGGCGCAGCTTGTAGATGGAAGCATCTTGCACCACCTAGATGCCGGAGAGACGTATAAATTCTTGGGTGTTGAGCAACGCTCCACCCAAGAAGTGTCAACAGTTAAAAACGCTCTCCGCGGCAAGTACCAGCACCTCCTCCGGCAGATTTGGTCTTCTGAACTGTCGGGGAAGAATAAGGTGTCTGCAACTAACATGCTTGCCGTTCCGATCCTTCTACACTCCTTTGGGGTAGTGAAATGGACACAAGGCGAGTTGCGCCAACTCGATGTAGGAACCCGAAAGATGATGCATCTCAACAGAAGTTTGCATCCAAAATCGTCCGTTCCGCGGTTATATCTCTCACGACAGCAGGGAGGCCGTGGACTCTTGAGTTTGGAGTATCTACATAGCAGGTCGGCTCTGGATGGAGCTTGCAAGATCATCAAGAGTTCGGATCCGCTTCTCTGTAGGGTTCGCGACCATGAAAACGCAGGGACAGGAGCATTCTTATTCAAGGCAGCACAGCGAGCAGCCGATGAGCTTGGTCTCGACTTCGACACTGGGCGGGTAAACCCGAGTTCTGTCACCGAGCTGGAACCCGCTCAGCTAAAAGCCCATACAAAAGCAGCAGAGCAACGTAAATTTCTGCAGCTGCATAAAGATAAGCCCTTGCATGGAGTCTTCTACAAGAACATCGAAGACAGAGGCTTATCTGAGAAGCTGACCTTTGCTTTCCTAAGGTCAGCTGGGCTAAAGCCTGAGACCGAAGGGTTCATTATGGCTTGCCAGGATGGTGTCTTTAACACACTCGTCTATCGAAGTCATGTCCTGGGTATAGAGGTCCCTGATGTAAACTGTAGGGCCTGCCGAAGGGCACCGGAGACACTTATGCACCTGTTGTCGGCTTGTCCGACATACGCTGTCTCGGCCTATATCCACAGACATGATGGAGCATTACGTGTGCTGTACTATCATCTGCGACATACGTATGGGATAGACGAGACACCAGTGCTGCCTTACGCTCCGAGGGATATTGAGTCCGTAGTGGGGAATGAGCGGTGCCTAATTTATTGGAACTACTCGTTTCCCACCCTCAGGCAAATACAGGCCAATAAACCTGATTTATTCCTCCTCGACCACCAACTTAGGACAATGTTTGTCATTGAATTCTCCGCCCCAGGGGAAACAAACATTGTTCTGAAAGGGGAGGAAAAACGGACTAAATATCGAGATCTTCTCTTCGAACTCCGTAGACTCTATCCGGACCACACTGTTAAACTAGTGGTTCTTATCATAGGATGCCTAGGTGGGGTGAGGCGCACACTGCTTTCGGAATTGAAGACGATACCGGCATGCCGAAACTCGGCAGAAATCTTAGCCGGAAAAATGCAGAAGGCCGTTATCCTTGGCTCGTTACGCCTGCTCAGAGCACACGATTCGCGGAACCAGTGACCACTGACCCTACGGCGTAGGGAGTGGTCTCTGGTATTACCAGCGTACCCTCTCTGGCATCGGAGACAGAGAGAAGGGCGACTGGCTTCACAAAAAAAAAATTAAAACAATAATAATAATAATAGACAAATGTGCACTGGTCTATCTCAAGAGAGGACGATGCGGGAACTACGGAGAGGACGCGCAGCTCGTGGACGGAAGCATCTTACATCATCTAGATGCCGGAGAGTCGTACACTTACTTGGGTGTCGAGCAACGCTCCACACAAGAAGTGAGTGTAGTGAAAAACGCTCTCCGCGGCAAGTATTAGCACCGACTCCGACAGATCTGGTCTTCAGAGCTGTCGGGGAAGAACAAATTGTCTGCTACCAACATGCTTGCCGTTCCGATCCTTCTCTACTCCTTTGGAGTAGTGAAATTGACTCAAGAAGAGTTGCGTCAACTCGACGTAGGAATCCGCAAGAAGATGCATCTCAATAGGAGTTTGCATCCTAAATCGTCCGTTCCACGGCTATACCTCCCACGACATCGGGGAGGCCGTGGACTCTTGAGTTTGGAGAGTCTCCATAATAGGATGGTTCTGGATGGAGCCTGTAAAGTCATCAGGAGTTCGGATCCCCTCCTCTGCATGGTCCGAGACCATGAAAATGCAGGGGTAGGAGCCTTTCTGTTTAAGGCAGTACAGAGAGCAGCCGATGAACTTGGTCTCTCCTTCGACGTCGAGCGGGTAAATCGCGACTCTGTCACCGAGTTGGAACCTGCTCGGCGAAAAGCCGAAATTAAAGCTGCAGAACACAACAACTTTCTGCAGCTACACACGGATAAGCCAATGCATGGAGTTTTCTATAAAAATATAGAAAACCTTGGCTTTTCCGAAAGGCTGACCTTTGCCTTCTTAAGGTCAGCCGGGCTGAAGTCTGAGACCGAGGGATTCATAATGGCTTGCCAGGATGGTGTATTTAGCACCCTCGTCTATCGTAGTCGAGTCATGGGTATAGAGGTCCCTGATGTCAGCTGCAGGGCCTGCCGCAGGGCGCCAGAGACTCTTATGCACTTGCTGTCGGCTTGCCCGACATATGCAGTCTCGGCCTATATCCAAAGGCACGACGGAGCATTACGAGTGCTTTATTGCCATTTAAGGCACTCGTATGGGATAGACGAAACACCAGTGCTGCCTTACGCTCCGGGGGATATTGAGTCCGTTGTGGGAAATGAGAAGTGGAACTACTCTTTTCCCACCGTCAGGCAAATACAAGCCAACAAGCCTGACGTAGTACTCCTCGACCATCAACTCAAGACAATGTTCGTCGTGGAGTTCTCGGCTCCCGCGGAGAACAACATTGTCTTGAAGGAGGAGGAAAAACGGACAAAATATCGAGATCTGCTCTTCGAACTCCGCAGACTCTATCCAAACCATACTGTTAAGATAGTGGTACTGATTATAGGAGCCCTCGGTGGAACGAGACACACACTGCTTTCGGAACTCAAGATCATACCGGCATGCCGAAATTCGGCAGAGATCTTAGCCGGCAGAATGCAGAAGGCCGTCATTCTCGGTTCATTACGTCTGCTCAGGGCACACGATTCCCGGACCCAGTAGTCACTTACCCCACGGGCGTGGGGAGTGGCTACCGGTACTACCAGCTCCCCTCTGTGAGGGTCGGAGCCACAGAGAAGGGTGACTGGTTTTTAGCTCGATAATAATAATAATAATAATAATAAGGGCGCCGGAGACACTTATGCACCTGTTGTCGGCTTGTCCGACATACGCTGTCTCGGCCTATATTCACAGACATGATGGAGCATTACGTGTGCTGTATTATTATCTGCGGCACACGTATAGGATAGACAAGGCACCAGTGCTGCCTTACGCTCCGGGGGATATTGAGTCCGTAGTGGGGAATGAGCGGTGCCTAATTTATTGGAACTACTCGTTTCCCACCTTCAGGCAAATACAGGCCAATAAACCTGATGTAGTCCTCCTCGACCACCAACTCAGAACAATGTTTGTCATTGAATTCTCCACCCCAGGGGAAACAAACATTTTTCTAAAAGAAGAGGAAAAACGGAATAAATATCGACATCTTCTCTTCGAACTCCGCAGATTCTATCCGGATCACAATGTTAAACTAGTGGTTCTTATCATAGGATGTCTCGGTGGGGTGAGGCGCATACTGCTTTCGGAATTAAAGACGATACCGGCATGCCGGGAGTCGGCAGAAATCTTAGCCGGAAAAATGCAGAAGGCCGTTATCCTTGGTTCGTTACGCCTGCTCTGAGCACACGATTCGCGGACCCAGTGATCACTAACTCTACGGCGTAGGGAGTGGTCACTGGTATTACCAGCGTACTCTCTCTGGTATCGGAGGCAGGAAGAAGGGCGACTGGTTTCTAGTAAAAAAAAAAATAACAATAATAATAATAATAATAGAAACATTAAAATAATGATTATATTGGAACAAACAGTTATGACAAAAAGAATATGGTTTTGTTAGTATTGAACACATGACTATAATACACGTGACCTGCATAAAGCGTCGCCATTGGCCAGCATGCAGAAAGAGAGTTTTGCATCTAAATTTGTTCTTCGTAAAGCGAGTTTTGCAACGAAATGTATATTTTAGATAGGATTTTCAACGTTATAAAGAAATATTTGACCATCCACAATTATTTAAACGATAGATTATAAACAGACCAATGCAATGGTGTATTTAACTCATTTCTGGATTTTTTGTCAAAAAGCGAGTTTTGCATCTAACGGACTCATGTCATCAATATGATCATATAGATTCTAAATGTTCTCCTCTATTACCCAATTAAAACTTTCCATTGATGTACCAAACATCCTCTATATTATTTAAGTATTATTTGAATTTAACCATACGTGTGTAATAATTAATATATTTATCCTCGTGGAATCAGCTGCTTTTTGTAAGCTTTAGCTTTTACTACTTACCAACAGTAAAAATTCAGGCTATTTAGAAAAAGAGTTTATTATATACACGTCGAGAGATAGTTGTAGTTGACTGCTTTCCGATTTGACGGTACTGATTATATATTAATATTAAACATCAGAACTGAAAATGGCATTGTTCAGTCATAAATGTTACAATGTTAGTATCGGTCACCGTAATATAATTACAAAAATGCGACTTATTGTTATCAACTATCGTGCTCCTTGATTCAACTCCAGTCCATCAAATACCAATGTTGATAGGGAATCGTTGTGTGTCCAAGTTTGTTCAATTCAAACAGGTTCTATTTTTAGATTTGAAATTGTGTAATTTATATGGAGTTTTATTTTTTTTGTATTTTACTGGAAGTCAAAATCCACAGGTATAATAGAACAGTAAAACAAGTGTATAAAGTGGCACTTTTTACACGAATGGGAACTTTGACGCACGAGCCGTGGGTGAGTGTCGCAATCTTATAAGTGAAAAAATTGCACTTTATGCATGAGTTTCATACAATATTTCTTTTACGAATACAGTAAGCAGAGCAAAAAAACGTGAATAATTCCTACAAGGAATTTGTTTTATAATAATGTTGCCACAGTCATTATCATTAGTTCAAGTTTTCCAGAAAAATATCGTGTCCGCTACGACCGCCATATTGGAAAAATGGCGGTCAGAATTAGTTTTCTCGATTATCATATTTCCTGTTTGTTTTACCCTAAAATTAGCTATTACCAATATTGTAAAGAATAAAAAAGCTACAACTTATATTTAAACTATGTGTGTGAAATAATGATACTGTTATGATACTGTTAAGGACTTACACCTTTTTGTAAACACCGTGTATCGTGCATTCGGAAATTATAACACAAACTAAACACTAATTTATTAACTTACTAATTACAACAAATTAATTACTTGACTAATATTGCACTGTGTACTACAATTCACTACTTCAGTCCTTTGATCTGTTCACTTTCTGACCAACTAAACTCAAACTGTTCTGTCTGAACTACTCATTCAACTGACCATTAGTACTAACTTAACTGTCCCTAAACACAGCTTGTCATTCCTTTATATATCCAGGTTTTGTGTTCTAGATCATTCCATTACATTCCAACACATTATACAATGTTCTAGAGGAGGTCTGTAATGTTCTGGATTCTTCTATATGTCTCTTTCTAAAAGGTTGAAACACATAACACTGCCCCCTCCTTAAGCCTGAACGTCCCGATCAGGCAATTCAGTCTCTTTCACATACTTCACCAGTCTATCCAAGTGTACAATCTTCATCTTCGATTTTTTCCTTCTTTGAATTCGGTACAAAACGTCATTGATTCGGGTAATGGTAGAGTACGGTCCTTCCCAAGGCGGTTGAAGCTTCGAGGATCTCCATTCCTTCCGCTGTGGGTTGTACAGCCAAACCAGATCCCCCACCTTGAATCCTCCTGTACTGGCATTCCGATCATAACGAGCCTTCATTCGGTCACTAGCTTTGGTAATCTGCTCTCGGTTGTTCTCGACTTTCATTCGTGTAGTTACTCACGGAAAATGGTTCCCCATTGGCAGCACAATTCTTACACTTGCGACACCAGGCCTCCACATCCTGGCAACTATTAACCCAATAGAACCGTTCCCGTACTTTACTCAACGTCTTGTTTACGCCAAAGTGTCTGCCGGACGTTTCATTATGCGCTTCCTGGAGTACTTCTGGTATACGACATCTGGGAATCACTAGACGCATGGCAACCTGCTTCCCATCCGGGCTTTCCCATGCTCTCCTCAACAGCCCGTCTAACACTCACACACAAGTGAGTTCCATTGCGACCACAAGGCCTTCATTCCTACTCCGCTGTTTGAAACCTCCTTCCATTCCGGTCGCGTTCCTTCTTCCTTTGCTCGCAGTATAGGTCCAATTTCCTCATCACTCAGTTGCTCTTGTTTTAAAACTTCCGTTGTCCAATTCTCTAGAATCTCTTTCCTTTCGTTTACACGGCCTGGTGATGGTAGACTACTCGGGATTATTTGCAGCTGGCAAACCTTTATTTCTCCGGGGGCATCGCTTTCTCTAGCCGGCACCGCCCCAGTGGCCTGTATCCGCTCAGAGTTCCACTGTCAACAATCTCGTCTAACATGGCCTAGATTTCCACAACTATAACATCGAATACCCCCACCTTGGCATGGCTTTCCACCGTTTTCTTGCTTAACCTGCGTTACCAGAGAATCCAGTTTGGCCAGTAATTTACCGAACATTTTATGTAAGTCCATAGTGTCCAGGTTCTTTTTGTCCAGATAAGATTCTTCCGCAACTGCGGCATTTACCTCCTCAGGGCTTCGCTTCCGACAATCTCGCTTAATATGCCCTAATTTACCGCACTGATAACATCTTATGCTTCCGTTCGGTTTTGCTTCACCTTCTCGTTTGTCCCGCTTCTCCAGAGAATCCAGTTTGTCCAATAATTTACTGAACATTTCAAGCACGACCTTAGTGTCCAGATTCTTTTTATCTGAATGTGCCTCTTCGACTGCCACAGCACGCACTTCTGACCACGGGGTGTCTTTAAAGGCAGCCTCTACTTCAAGGGCACGCACCAAAGCTTCGTTGATACTTTGATGTCGAATTAACCTCAGAACTCTTCGTCTCTTGTGCCATCTAAAAAGGCCCCCACGGCTAATTGTTCCTGAAATTCTCTAGGTGCACTCGGATACACCAGCTGTGCCAGTCTTTTTACCGCAGCTTCAAATTCTTTCTCCAGCTTTTTGAACTCTTGACTTTAGCTGAGCCTGGTATACTTGAGCAAGGTGTTGGTCGCCGTATCTCAAGTCTAATGCAGCTTCCAAAACTTTGAAGTCTCTTTGTTTCTCTACTGGGATTGTCTGAAGTTACTCTGACGCTTGGCCCCTTAGCACTAGAACTAATGCCATGGCCTTTTCCTCGTTATCCCAGTTATTTACACTTGCAGCTGCTTCAAATTGTCTCTTATAAGTTCTCCATGAGCTTTGGCCGTCAAATGAGGGAGGTTTTCACCGGGGACCTGATGATGCTATTAGCTGTCCTCCTCTCTCTCTCACTTGTCGTTTAAGCTGCTCTACTTCTACTTCGACCTCACTCATCTTTTCTTCAAACTTATTTACTTTTCCTTTTACTTGACTAACTTCTGCGCTGACTTCACCTACTTTATCTTCGACCCTGTTTATCTCTTCTTTGACTTCACTTTTAAGTTCTTCATTGGCCGAAACGATAGCGTCCTGTTTTATTCTCATTTGTTCGTTCAGAATTTTCCTTAATTCTTCCTGGCGTCTTTGTTATTCTTCTTTCTCCTCTTGCTGTCGTATTTTCAAGTCCTCCATAACTTTTCTGAGTTCGGCTTTTCCTTCTTGGCGTCTTATTTCCAGGTCTTCCATAATTTTTCTGAATTCGTCTTTCTCTTCTTGACGTCTTCTTTCCTCATCCTCTTTTTCTTTCTGGCGTCGTCTTTCTTGTTCGTCTTTTTCCCCTTGACGTCGTCTTTCTTGTTCTTCTTTTTCCTCTTGACATCCTTTTTCCTGCTCTTCTTTGTCTTCCCGGCGTTGCTCCGCCATCATCCTTGTAAACTCCGCAAATAGGTCCTTCATTTCTTTCTCTCCTGCCATACTTCTTGTTGTTACGGGCATACGATGAAGTTAACCAAGTTTATTGCACAATAATGTTAAGAAAATTCAGATATTTCGTCAATATTTCCAGTGGAACTTTCTAGAAAAATCTCGAAATAGCACGAAAGAGTCTTATTTAAAGTCTATGTCACTCCTCAGTTGTTAGAATTTCACTATCTCCAGTAATTTTCAAATAGAATGTTCTAGAAATTTTGTTAAACTAACATAAATTTTCTTAATTTTTTTTGCAATATGCTTTATTATAAAATACGTACTTACATCAAAATCTATATTGTCGCATTACCTGCTTTCTATTTTTAAGGGTGGAAACAACTGAAAATTTAATAACTCTTCTAATTTTAGGAATAAATTACCGAAAATTCATATACTTATGTTTTTGAGGTCGCTTAATATGACTGATAGGTCAAAACTTATGAGACGAAAATATTAAGGGTTGAAATCACCCTTAAATACTGAACAATGTATGTCTTCTAATTTTAAGAATAAAATCACAAAAATCCATATATTTATGATATTGAGGTCGCTGAATATGATTACGAGGTCAAAACATAAGAAAGACGAAAATATCGAGGATTGAAGCCACCCTTAAATACTGAAAAATTAATAATTTTTCTGATGTTACAAATAAATTGACGAAAATCCATATACTTATGTTTTTTGGATCACTGAATATGATTATGAGGTCTTAATTTATGAGTAAAATGGTGGATTAAAAATGGTCGCAGTATGTCCAATTTTATTAAAAATACGGATTGTTAAAAATAAATCAAATTAATACGATTAAGCAAACTAATTAAATAACATTTTTAATCTGCACTGTAAACTGCTAGAGTGCAATGCAACCCGTTTTTTTCTGCGTATTCTTCAAAAAATAGACGGCTATTGCTCGTTTCTCTACCTACTACAGACATTTAAAATGCGCGTACAGACTGAAAAGATTCAACATTATTTCAAACTGGAACAGTTTGTCGTAGGAAAAAAAATAGAAACCCAAACTCTTCGTTTTTTTATATGCTTCATTTCATTCTTATATCATATTTTTATCAATCTTATAGTTTTTGAGATATTTCAATTTTACATACATAATTTTCATGCCTATGCGCTCAAACACCATCTTTAAACCTTCATACCTCTGGAACAGTTTGTCGTAGAAAAATTAAAAAAAAAAACAAACTATTTGTTTTTTATAAGCTTAATTTTTGTACTCTTACCATTTTTTATAAAAAAATATTTTCTGAGCAATTTCCGAAAACCCGATTTTTTTTCAGAAAATTATGAAAATCTTTATTATTGAAAATGGGTACAGAATGGAAAATAATTATTTTAAAAATTCTAAAAAATTTGAGCATGTTAGTAATAATATGCAATAACAATATCTAGAAGTATTTTTAAAAAATCTGAATTAATAAGAAATTAGAGCAATAAGACTAAAAAAATGGCGCCTAAATTTTTAAATGCGCTACTTTTTTGTTCGTAACTTTTTTAGTTTTCATTATAAAAGATCGAACGTAATACGTCTCAATCGAAAGAAAATTTTAATACCTTTAATTTTTACAATAAAAATTTTTCTCATGGCTATAGATTTTGAGTAATTTTAGATTTTAACGATGTATATGTTTTCTAGACGTTTCGGCGCCATTTTGAAAATGCCATATTTCCAAATCTAAATATCAAAGAAAAAAAGAAAACACCATTCGATTTGATTTCGTAAAAGATTTAATTTTGTACCCTTGCATTTTTTTATTAAAGTCCACATTTTTCGAGTAATTTGAAAAAACATCTAGGAATACTAATTTTAGGAGGTGAAAATTGCAATTTTCAGTTCGCAATATCTCGAAAAATATGCATTTTAGCAAAAAAGTGTATAAATAAGATCTTTCTTTCTTATAATTCGATTCTCTATCAGATTATGTATATTTTTTGTTTTTATTTTGCGACAGCCTGTAAGAAGGGAACACCCTTAACCAAAAAGCAGGAAAAATGACAATATAGTTTCTTATATAATTTATGAAGCATGTTGATGAAAAAAAATTGGAAATTCATTACATCGTTTTCGGGCTAGGATTTAAAAGCTCACTTACTGTACTACAACATTAATATATATTTTGCTGCGAAGTAAAAAAATTGTATCATTTTTTATTTATAAAAATTAGTCGTAGATAAAGTATAGTATACAACTCGCTATAATGAATAAGTACTGTTTTTCCTCGGATGATTATAACACTCGCTCGCTTCGCTCGCTCGTTCTTGTAATCATACCCGGGAATAACAGTATTCATTATAGCATCGTTGTATAATATACTATTTTCTACGACCATAATAAAATAGAAAATTAACAATTCATTTCTGAAATTTATTAATTTATAGATTACAATTTAGGAAATATTATGAAAATTAAACTTAGGAAATATTATGGATGACTACTTCAATTTCACTTTCACTATAACACATGTTCACTGATTTTAATTGTAAAAAGCACAAAGTTTGAAAATTTGCTAGGTAAACAGTAAGTATGAGTTGTCAATATTGATAAATTTTAGATCTGTCAGATGTTCAAGGCAATAGTTGATATTGACAGAATATTGCTATTTGTCGCGCTTCTATTGGTTATAAACTTGTATCATAATGGAAAGTTTGTATCTTAATGAATCTCTTTAAAGTACAGGTAGGGGGCGTCTAATAAACGAATTCCAGCTGTGACGTCATTCACAAATCTTTCACATAGTGACTGTTTGCATTCTTTCAATAGTAACAAATGCAAAAAGTGTATATTTATTGCACTTTCTTTTTAAAACAACCACAAAAACTACTATTTTCTGTGTGGTGTTACCTAAAATATAAAAGTATCAGCGTACGTTCCAATTAAATGGCGCCAAGCATCAAGCACTTAAGGAACACATTAAAATATAAATTAGAAGAATTTTAGCTAAAACCTTAAGCCTTAAGCAATATTAGACGAAAGTTTACCATAGTTTGTGTTGTATAATTAATATAGTCCTGTCCTTGTACTGGAGTCCCCCGTAAAAATTTTAGTACTGATTTATCTAACCAACAGAATCGAGTGAAGTACATATAGGAGAGTCAGAAATAGTTGGGTAGACATCACCATATTCTGGACTGGGTGTTTTAGATGCCATTTTCCAAAATGGCCGACACCGATTTTATTTTGTATATATTTTTCCTTCTGCGACAGTCATACTCATCATTTAGGTGTCTAAATATGTATATGTTTTTAAGGGCAAGAAATCGATTAAGATGGTTTGTGAAGTTGCCTGACTCCTATTTATTAAAGAAAATCAGTTATTTTGGATTTTGAATAAAAATATGAACAAAAATGGAATACAATATTTTATTTGGAAAGTGATATTTACACTACAAAAATTAATTATATTTGCACAACATATTCATAGACACAGAAGTAAACTCTGTTATGGAAAACTGAGTGTAAAACTAACATACTTTTTTCTCAGTCTATCTCTTACATTTTTTACCACATTTGCAATACTCTGTGCATGTCAAATATTCTAATTTACATTTACACCTACTAGTAGCACATGCTGTACAACTGCACTGTATTAATAGTTCAGAAGACATTTTGTTAAGGCACAGATCAGGCTTTAGCACACCATTTGCATCTTTTCACCATCCATAATCTGTCAGCTGCAGGCTTGTATCAGGAAAATAGTATTTGTCATAGGTTTAAGCATTCCCGTGAAATAAAAAAGGCATCTTCGGATATTCCATTTCTTATTGAAGAAGATGAGAGTGGCAGCTCTGATACGTGTTTCCGCTTGTGTAACAAATAACGAAGTTCATCATATTTTTTATACTTTGATGATGCATGTAAAACTTGAACAAGGTATTCCTCTGCTTTGTCACGTGTTTCTTCAGACAGAGTATTATCTTCTGCAAATCGAAGTAGTAAAGTTTCTGGCGACGCTTTTATTGCAGATGGTTTTGTTCCAATCTTACTTGTGACATCACAATCTGTAAGTATGTGGGCCTTAATTAAAGTATTGCATAGTGCAGCTCCCAGTTGCCTCTCAAGTGTGTGTAGAGGCACATAGTGCATTTTATCGCCCGCTCCCACTTTGATCCACAATTCTTGCAATTCGTTACTAAATAGTTCAAATATATATCGAAGGATGAGAATCAGTGTCATTTTATAGCACTATAAGGCATGTGTTATACCCGACTGGACAGCAAGGAAGAGATGGATTATAATTCTGCTATCTGCTTCTTCAACAAAGGTTCGAAGGTCCGAGCAATTCTGAACTTCTTTGTTCATTACTATTAATGCATCCCTGCTGTCATTGTCTCTTGTGACGGTTCCACTCAGCACTGTAGGGAAGTTAGTCACTTTTGCCTTTTCAATGAAACTAGTAGCAGCAGCCAATTGGAGCATCTCTTTACTTATACATGAAGACCAGAATCTGTCCATTTGTATAGGAATAAAAGTCTCCTGTTTGATTGTTATCAGTTCAATTGGATCAGCATTTCTCCGTCTTTATCTTTCACCTTCTTTATGTGACTGCTCCATGTAGCTGTCAAACACAGTCTACTTATTTAATTCTCTTGTAGTTACTTGTATTAGTCCACAACTATATATATCAAATATATTTTTATAAGTTAGCATATCCTTAGTTCTGAGTTGTCAAATTTGACATAAAATCAACTACGACAGAGGTATCCAAGATATCACACTGTTGAAAACAGTATTGCGTCTGATCGAGTTTGTTCTCTAGTTCAGTCAATAGTACATGCTTTACAGGTTTACTTGTGTAGCCACTACTATCTAACAACATACTAGTTGGCAACAGATCATATTGCAAAATATCTTTCATAGTATCTCCTCTTGCTTTAGCTATGTGAATACTTCTATCAGCTGCAGCAATACTATTTTTTTGGGAAGTTAGTTTGTCTTTGATTTCACAGTTGGAACTATTGTTTTCCTCTCCATTGTTAGGAGTTTTACCTTTGTGAAAGAGGAGTCCTGTAAGACTTTTAGTAGTGATTTTCTTTAATAAGTAGCAGTCAGGCAACTTCACAAACCATCTCAATCGATTCCTTGCCCTTAAAAACATATATTTAGACACCTATGACTGTCGCAGGAGCAGAAATATATACAATATAAAATCGGTGTCGGCCATTTTGAAAAATTGCGTCTAAAACCCGGTCCAGAATATGGTGATGTCTACCCAACTTTTTCTGACTTTCTTATATGTACTTCACTCGATTCTCTTGCTTAGACAAATCAGTACTAAAAATTTTACGGGACTCCACTGCAGGGACTGTATTAATACAAGTAGCTGTAAATGTTGATCACATTTTAAAAACTGAAAATTGATTTGTTTATTAATTTGTTTGAAATATCAATATTGTATTGTCACTCTAGGGTAGGATTTTGCAGAGTGAAAGGGAAATATGCGTTTATTTTCGATTTATTATAAATATTTAAAAAACCAAACTTAGTATAATTTTTAAAAATATTCTAGATACTTGCTATTATTCTAACGAATGCAACTATATATATTTTTTATTTTAAATTTCTGTTGAACTTGAATCTTGTAGTTTGTCAATGAAAATAGTTCCACATTACATCATTAGAGCATGGCATTTAACTATAAGTATACAAAATTCATGATAAAAACTGTATATGGTTGTATTTCTTAGAGTGATGGACAGTACCTGAAACTGTTTTAAAGATTATACCATTTATGATTTTTTAAATATTAATAATAAACCCAAAATAAACGCTCATTTCCCTCTCACTCTGCAAATTCCTATCCTTTTAAAGGTATTGGTTAAATAATATAAAGATGTGATTATTTCAAAAACGATTAAAGATACGGACATGCCAAAACATACTCTAATTAATTTTCTAATTTTCGTGCTCTTTATTCATGACAAACTGTGATATTTAAAGCAAGGCTAATGTTAACTAAACCATGCAAAATAATAGGTCATAGCGTTCTTTAAAGTAACAAACGATTAGGTACATTACCTTTAAAAACATCAAGGACAGAAAACGGACACAATTCATTATAATTTAAAAATAAAACCTATAAAACTTTTATTGTGTACTATAACCGTGCACAGAACAAAAAAATTATAAAAGGTCATCGGTTACATAAAATTTCAAAATTGGATAATTACTATTTTATGCAAAATTGTAATTTAAAAAAATTTACAAATTGGGAGGTTCTCCATTTGATCCACATCTATGTTTTGTTTTTTATATTTGCTTAATCATTACTCTAGATTGGCTTGATATAGGCCAGTACCCAGAGATTTTAAACTAGGATTAAATAGTCCTTACGTGAAATTTTGCATAAAAGTAGGTTTTTGAGAGTAGAAACTTATAAGAAAAGTTTTCAATGCTACCGTGGCTGCAATATAAAGTAAAATGGCCTCAAACTCACAAAATTGTTTTATGGAAATAACTTTTAAAACACACAAAATTTAAAAAAATCGTAAAAGTGGAAATTAAAGAGCATAAAATTCTACACTAAACAATGTTCTTAATAAAAATTTCCTACATGCAACCATTTTCACGTAAAATAAAAATCAATGTTATGGGCCAACACGCGAACGCCAATATCAGTCTTTTCTGTGCCTTTCGGTACAAAAACTTACTTTTTGAAAAAATGATCAGATCGTAATATAAAAACGTTTTAAAGGAAAAGAGTGCAGCGTTGACTACAATGATTTTTTATCCCTAACGAGAAACAAATCCAATTTTTTCTACATTTTTTAAGCAAATTCTTGCCGAAGTTTTGTACCTGTTCATTTTTTGTCTCGACTGCTTCAGTGCTACACAAAATTTCACTATATACAATCGAAAGAGCGAATATTTAACTTTTGTTCCCTGTAGGTTACGATTATAGAAAATGTGAGTAATCAGTACTGGGAATACATCTATAAAAAAACTTAAAACTTCAATTTTAAGATACGTGTGCTCTATTGCAAATTTACATTGAATACGAATTATAATGAAAATGTGGACATTGTCAAAAGTAAATACATTTAGCTTTAATTTGCATTTTTTCGTGTTAATGTTAGTTTTCTATGATTTGAGAACATTTTGAAATTAAAATTTTGTAGGCTACCTATAGAATTCACGAACATTATTAAAAATGCAAAGTCAATTCATTTTCTGTAAAAACATTTGCACATTATTTACTAAGTACCATGATATTGAAAAGTGACATATAAAAATCTCAAAACCAAATGAACTTGTTACATTAACGAGTATGTTCCGGGATCTAGATAATTTGATGGAGGGCGCTCTAAAAATAACAAAAAAAGTTTGAGTTTGTTTTTCAAGACAAGCAACAAATATTACGGTTAAAAGTTCATATTCATAAGTAAAGCTCTATAAAAATAAAGAAAGTAGGCTTTTCATAACAATGACATAATTGTTTGAAACTGTCAATATACATTGTAGTGAATTATTATTTTTAGACAAAAGTTAGATCTAGTTGCTGATATATTATGTGAAAATCATCGTTTGGGCGCCATATTTATAGAGGTGCAGCTTCCTTACGAAGCATTTTACGGCATACCTTCATTAGAACTTTTATGCTTGATATTGGCCATATAATCACCTCCTGAATTTTCTTACGTACCCTATATACTCGATGGAAACGTACTGCTCCTGCCAGCTGCATTTTTCAAACTTTATACTTAAATATGGAAACACTTGGAAACACTTGAATTTAGGGGGATGAGCTTTTAATCAGCATGGTTTGAAGTACAACATACTCTAGTTTTATTACATTTGACTGAAATCACTTTTTGCATAGGTTCAGTTACGGGTCCTCAAAAATGGAAGGGGTTCTCAGTTCTACTAGTATGTTTTGTTATTACTATTATTATTATTATTTTAGTAAAAGCCAGTCACCTTTTAAACTCTGTGGCTTCGACCCTCACAGAAGGGAACTGGTAGTACCGGCAGAAACTCCCCACGCCCGTGGGGTGAGTGACTACTGGGTCCGGGAATCGTGTGCTCTGAGCAGACGTAATGAACCGAGGATGACGGCCTTCTGCATTCTACCGAATTTCGGCATGCCGGTATGATATGAAGTTCCGAAAGCAGTGTGTGTCTCGTTCCACCGAGGGCTCCTATAATCAGTACCACTATCTTAATAGTATGGTCTGGATAGAGTCTGCGGAGTTCGAAGAGCAGATCTCGATGTTTTGTCTGTTTTTCCTCCTCCTTCAAGACAATGTTGTTCTCCGCGAGAGCCGAGAACTCCACGAAAAACATTGTCTTGAGTTGGTGGTTGAGGAGGACTACGTCAGGCTTGTTGGCTTGTATTTGCCGAACGGTGGGAAACGAGTAGCTCCAGTAAATTAGACATTTCTCATTTAATATAACGGACTCAATATCCCCCGGAGCGTAAGGCAGCACTGATGTCTCGTCTATCACATACGAGTGCCTTAAGTGATAATAAAGCACTCGTAATGCTCCGTCGTGCCTCTGGATATAGGCCGAGACTGTATATGTCAGACAATCCGACAACAAGTTCATCAGAGTCTCTGGCGCCCTACGGCAGTCCCTGCAGCTGAAATCAGGGACCTCTATACTCATGACACAACTTTGAGAAACAAGAGTGTTGAATACATCATCCTGGCAAGCCATTATGCATCTCTCGGTCTCAGACTTCAGCCCGGCTGACCTTAAGAAGGCGAAGGTCGGCCTGTCGGATAAGCCAAGGTCTTCTTTATTTTTATAGAGGATTCCATGCATTGGCTTATCCGTATGAAGCTGCAGAAAGATGTTGTGTTCTGTAGCTTTAATTTGGGCTTTTTCCCGAGCAGGTTCCACCTCTGTGACAGAGTCGCGATTTACCCGCTCGACGTCGAAGTAGAGACCAAGTTCACCGGCTGCTCTCTGTGCTGCCTTAAACAAAAACGTTACTATCCCTGCATTTTCATGGTCCCGGACCATGCAGAGGAAGTGATCCGAACTCCTGATAATCTTACAGGCTCCATCCAGAACCATCCTGTTCAGGAGACTCTCAAAACTCCACGGCCTACCCGATGTCGCGGGAGGTATAACCGTGGAACGCACGATTTAGGATGCAAACTCCTGTTGAGATGCATCTTCTTGCGGGTTCCTACGCCGAGTTGACGCCACTCCTCTCGACTCCATTTCACTACTCCAAAGAAGTAGAGTAGGATCGGAACAGCAAGCATGTTGGTAGCAGACACCTTGTTCTTTCATGACAATTCTGAAGACCATCGAAATCACTAGTGATAATTTAATTTCATTAAACTTAATTTTGTGATAAAAAATCCTCCAATAACGAATCTGATGTCAATAGTTAAGAATTCAAAATGGTGAATTCAATATGGCTGCAATAATTGCCATATTTTTGCAAATTTATATGGATACATAGTGATTTCAGATTTGTCAGGATTCTCTGATAAAGTTTTTTTTTGTATTTTGCGTTTTTTAAGAGTCGTTTCCAAATTTATTTTTTACAAGTTTGATTTTGTTTTGTTGCACCTACGGTAGCCTTGAGATCTTTTTTATACTTTTATACTACCAAAAACCTAATTCTGCGTAAAATTTCATATTCAGATAATTTAATCCCAGTTCCTGCAGTTATTTTTTCTGTAGAGTCTGAATTATTATAAGCCAGTGATAAAAATTCGAATTCCATCGGAAAATTGGTAGTGATAATTTAATTTCATTATGTTGCGGTCTACTACCTGACATCACCTTTTCCCATCTGTTATATACCCATGAAAAAATAAAGAATCCCTGCAAAGATAGTCGATGCCGACCGGCAGGTGGGGACAGATTTTGTGACGTGATTTTACCCAGTATGCCTTTTGGAGGGTATTATGTTATGCATATTCTGTTGTTAATAAATGATAAACTAAAGAATCATCCCGGGTCCTTCATATATTAAAGTTAACTAACATTTGTTTGCAAATTAAGCGTTTCGATACGATTTCACCCAGGCTGCCATGAATCCTCAATAAAATTCAAGTAAAATACGACAATTGAATAGTCAAAGGCATACCGTTTGCCTGAGCCCAAAAGGTGATCACGGTCAGGTGTACTTGCATTTAAAAAATGATTTATCCGCGTTTTTGAACAGGCTGCCATTAAGAAGTATACATGGTTGTGCTATACATCAGCTACAAAAAAATGGCATACCGTTTGCGCATGCAGGGGCGTAGCGAAGGGGAGGGTGTATGGAGGAGTACGTTACCCCCCCCCCCCCCCCAACTTTGTCAGACTTGGCAAAAGTTGGATAAAAGTTGGAAATTTGAGACACAAATTTTTTTAAAGATTTTCTCCCCACCCACCCCCCACCCCCGCTCATCAATTTTTATTTCGGCGGAACTTGGCAAATGTTGGGGGTAAAAGTTTTATACAAAAAATATTGCTAATTCAATTTTACACAAAAAAGGTTATTATAAATTTTTATGCAGGACTAACCATTTTCCCAGAAACTTAACTTTTAAAGTTATTTCATGGCATTATATTTATTAATAGTTATTTGTTTGAAATTATCTTAAACTAAAGGAAGCGGTTCAAAACACAACAAATCCTTCCAATGCAAAACTGATGAGCTCATTAATATCCTAACTCAGCGAGTCTTTCCACAGGAAATAAAGATGCCTTTAGACAGTGTGGCGGAAGCTAACCGAGATCTGTATAATTCCTTCTTACATACAGTTCTGGGATCCGTTGAAAAAGAATTTTATTAAAACGTGTAAAACAACAACGAAAAAAGTTAAAATTACCCTCAAAGACAAATCTATAGTCATAAAGACAGATTTACCTCTTATTTCAAGACTATTGATAGCATGCAGAAGCAGACCTGACGTAGATTTGAGATATTATTTGAGCAACTACGAGTTCTCAGCACTACCGAAGTCATTATTTGCAGTTGACGGGAGTATGCATCATTGTCTAGCTAAGTACAAACTTATGGATGCTCTTGAATCAATGCAAGGTATACCTGTCGAAGAAAACGATAATGATCATGCTTCCACCACACTTTCGCCTCTTCACACCTACCACAAACCTAGCACAGTGAAGATCTGCCGTGACCTCGGTTTAAGCTTCAGCAAATGGATCGGGCAAAAATTCAGCAATTACAGTGAGGTCCATGTTGTTTTCGACTCTTACAAAGAAAACTCGTTGAAGAAAGTCATGAGAGTGATTCGGTAAAAAGGCTTAGATCCAATCCAGTACAAAATCGGACCAGAAACGAAAATTGGAAGTATAGCAATGAATATATTCTTGTCCCACGATAAGACGAAGGATGAACTGACAGAGTTCCTTTCCGGTCAGATTCTTTAATTTGACGTGACCAATAACAAAAGGTTTGTAATCAGTTGGAGGGACAAAGCAGCTTAATCACATGGCGATGATGTATCCAGTCTTTCAAGTACGCAGGAGGAGGCGGACACAAAAATCATATTACATGCAGTATATTTAGCACAGAAAAGAATTAAAACTACTCATGTATTCTCCCCCGATACTGATGTCCTAATTTTTGCACTAATACGATATCCCCAACTTTCGAGAGAGTTTGCATTTTTCCTTGGCCATGGCATGAAAAGGTTTGTTCAGCTAGGTTCAATTTATAGAGCACTTGCTGAAAGCCTCTGCACTTCCTGGATTACACGCACTTTCAGGAACAGATGTAATAGGATCATTTGCTGGCAAAGGTAAAAACCGCTGCCCAAGGAATCACTACTTCCACATCCAGATTTTTTATCGAAGTCACTCACAACGAAAAAATTTTGTATGTGGAAATAATTGTTCATGGAACCTTAATGTTGATAATATAGAATAGTATTGCCTCGACACAATACCACACATGGTGTTAGCACCACAGTATTAGTTTACTTATATAGTTTACCATCTATATGTATTTATGATTATGATGATGATCAAGTTGCATTGTATCAGTAATAAAATAAATACTTTCATTCAGATAATTCTTTCAGTTTTCACATCTAATTAATATAAGAAATCAGTCATAACAACAGGTTAAGGGCCCCAATACGTTGCAGTAATATAACTTGGTAGTGTTCAGAGGTTAGCCAGCCACGTGCAAAGTGCAAAAAGACCGAAATGGACAACGAGCTATCAAGAATTACTAAATTGAAAGATGTCGAAAACTGGAATATTTGGAAGTTTCAAGTTGAAACGTTGATGTCCGCAAATGATAATTTCACTGTCGTCACTGGTGAGTGTGAAAGACCAGAAGATTTGTCTAAAGATGCGGATGTGGCAGCAATAGCCGCGCATCAAAAATTGGTTGAGGTTTGGCGAAAACGTGATGGAGCTGGGCGGAGAATAATTGTAACTACGGTTTGTGAAGCAACTCTAATACATATAATGCAATGCAAAACAGCTAAGGAAATGTGGAACAAGTTGCATGAAATTTATGAAAATAAGAGTGAAATGTCAAAACACACGCTACAGCAACAATGGTTTACAGTTGTAAAGGAGTCCGCAGACAATATGGTAACATACATTGCAAAAATAAAAGACCTAGCATACAGATTGAATGCCGTAGGTGATAATATTGCAGATAGCATGATTATGACTAAAATACTAATGACACTTCCACCGGAATACAAGTATTTTGTCACAGCATGGGATTCAGCTGGTCAAGGTCAAAGAACTCTCACTAACCTTACGTCCAGGCTAATCACTGAAGAAACTCGGTTAAATGTACAGGAAGGTAATAGTGCTCTCGCAGCTGGAGTAACTTTCAAGTCCAAAAGATATAATGTAACTAAGAGTGGAAAAAAGCTGGGTAAATGCTTCAACTGTGGAAAAAGCGGGCACTGGAAAAATGATTGCTGGAGCAAGGTCAAGAAGGAAAAGAATAACGGGGATGAAGAAGAAAGAAGTAAGAATGGAACTGGAAAAAATAGTGAGCCTAAAGTTTTGATTCTTAATCTAGATTTTGCAACAGCCGCGGAATGTCGTTTACAGAGAGATGAATGGTATCTCGACTCTGGAGCTAGTCAGCACATGTCGGCTAGGAGAGAGTGGTTTGTAAACTATACTGACCTACAGAACAAGATCCAAATCAAAATTGGCGATGGAAAGATCATATTGGCACATGGGAAAGGAGATATATACCTTCAAGCTTACAATGGGACATATTGGGATGCTTGTGTTCTAAAGAATGTATTGTATGTGCCAATGATAAAGTTTAACCTTTATTCTGTTCCAGCTGCAGTTGATAAAAATCTAAAAATAATATCTGAGCAGAATGAATGTAGTATCCTGAGGGATGGTAATCTAGTTGCAGTGGGAGAGCGTACCGGGAATCTTTATCAAATGAGGTTCAAAGTCACAATGTCTGAAGAAGTGTGCGATGAAAATGCATATGTACATGAGTACAAGAAAAGTAGTTTGCAGCTTTGGCACGAGAGATTGGCTCACTTGCATGAGAAACGTGGAGAAGATAATTCACCGGTGCGTATAATCTGCGAAGATGAGATAGCTAACGAAGAAGAAAATTATGAAAGACCAGAAAATATACTAAACGAGGTATTGGATGGACAGGAGGAGCCACCAAATCAGCAACAAATTGAACATGAAGATGACGAACAATGTCGTGAGGCAAATATCGAGCAAGAAGCACAAAGATATGAATTGCGAGATTGGCGAAGTATTCAAATCCCAGAGCGCTTTGCTGATTACGTTCACATTGATGAACTTTTCCTAGCTGAATGCCAAGAGCCGAGGACATTCACTGAAGCTATCCAGAGTGAACAAGCACCACTTTGGAAGAAAGCTATGGGTAGTGAAATGGACTCGTTGATGAAAAATGCAACTTGGAAGCTGATTGAACAACCCAAAGGATTTCAAGCTTTACAAAATAAATGGGTGCTTAAGATCAAGCAATCCTCAGATGGTTCAGTAGGTAGGTACAAGGCCAGATTAGTGGTAAAAGGCTTCACACAAAAGTCGGGAGTGATTATCATGAGACTTTTAGTCCAGTGGTGAAGCTCACCTCCATAAGGACAATCCTGACAATAGCAATTGCTGCAGGGATGAAGTTAGTTCAATTCGACGTGAAGACGGATTATTTGAACGGCGATTTCAAGGAAGATATTTACATGGAGCAACCTAAAGGATACGAAGACGGTTCACGCAAAGTTTGCAAGTTGTTCAAAAGTCTGTGTGGTCTTAAACAGTCAGGAAGATGTTGGAACGAAAAGTTCACCAAATGTTTGAACAAGTTTAACTTACAAGCTACTGATGCAGATTCATGTGTTTTTATTAGCAAAAAAGACAAAGAAAAATTGATCCTCGCAATATATGTCGATGACGGGCTGATAGCTTCAAGAAACGAGAAGAAAATTAAAGAGTTAATGGCACATCTGTCAGAGGAGTTGGAAATCAAAGTTGATTCTCTAGATATGTTCGTGGGAATGGAATTTAAATACTTCTCGGATGGCTCAGTACTGGTGAATCAAGAACAGTATGCCAAAAGAGTGCTAGAGCGATTCAAGATGAAGGATGCTCATCCGGTGGCTATACCAGCCGATCAGCATCAAGATCTCAATATCCAAGATCCTGACAGACAGTACAAATATGTCAATGTGCCATATAAAGAGGCAGTTGGGAGTCTTCTCTATCTAGCGATGGTGTCTAGGCCAGACATCGCCTACGCAGTTAACGCAGTAAGTCAACATGCAGAGTCTCCAACAAAAGAACACTGGAATGCTGTTAAAAGAATTCTGAAATATGTCAAGGGTACAATGAATTATGGTATTTTGTTTAAACCAAATCAAAACCTTTCTCTAAAAGTTTACACTGATGCTGATTTTGCGGGAGACAAGGTAAATAGGAAGTCAACAAGTGGTGTAGTAGTTTTTCTTGGAGAGACATCTATTTCTTGGAGTGCTCGTAAACAAAAGTCAGTTTCTTTGTCAACGACAGAGTCAGAATATGTAGCAGCCAGTGAGGCAGCCAAAGAGTTAATTTGGATCGATAGATTATTGAAGGATTTGGTAGGGATTAGTTCTGAAAAGCCTATCATATTTATTGAAAACCAAAGTGCAATTAAATTGATCAAGAATCCGGAGTTACACCAAAAAACAAAACATATTGACGTTAAGTTTCATTTCGTTCGAGAGTTGTATGAAGATAAGTTCTTTGATTTGGTATATTTAAACACTGAGAAACAGATAGCGGATATTTGTACAAAACCACTTGCTAAATTTCGTTTTGAAGCTTTGAGAAATCAATTGAGCATGACTGGGAGTGGTGTGTACCAAGATGGATTTTCAAAACTTATTGTGTCAATGCAAAGTGGGAGTGTTGATAATATAGAATAGTATTGCCTCGACACAATACCACACATGGTGTTAGCACCACAGTATTAGTTTACTTATATAGTTTACCATCTATATGTATTTATGATTATGATGATGATCAAGTTGCATTGTATCAGTAATAAAATAAATACTTTCATTCAGATAATTCTTTCAGTTTTCACATCTAATTAATATAAGAAATCAGTCATAACAACATTTAATAATATAATATTTGAAATCCTCTACCCCAAAAACCCATAAAACGATACCCCACATCGGTAGCGGGGTGGGGGTGGTTATAGGGGATGGTAGTGGGGGTGGATGAAGTAAAAAAATATTTTGAGGTTTCTGATTCTTGTACACACACTAAATCACAATTTTTTTCATCCCCTTTAATAATGGGGTGGGGGTGGTAATGGGGGTGGATAATGCCAAAATTGTTTTTGAGACCTTAGCTTCTCTTGTATATACAGTGTGTTTCACTTCTCGTGAAGACACCCCTGTATCTTTTTTATTTGTTGCCGAATTAATTTCAAATTTTTATCAGCCATACAAGTCCATAAGGTGACTTTATTCAACACATAAATGCCGTCTAAATCTAAAACGCCGGCCTACTGCGATAAAAAGAAAATGTCAATTTTCGAGAAATCATAGTAGGCTTAGAGATAGACAAAAATTTTGTTAACAAAAGTTGTTCAGAATCACTTGATATGCCCCCCTGTAAAATTTTGTGAAAATCGGAATATTTTCAAAAAATAATTTTTTGTTTCACTTCTCGTGAAGACACCCCTGTATCTTTTTTATTTGTTGCCGAATTAATTTCAAATTTTTATCAGCCATACAAGTCCATAAGGGGACTTTATTCAACATATAAATGCCGTCTAAATCTAAAACGCCGGCCTACTGCGATAAAAAGAAAATGTCAATTTTCGAGAAATCATAGTAGGCTTAGAGATAGACAAAAATTTTGTTAACAAAAGTTGTTCAGAATCACTTGATATGCCCCCCTGTAAAATTTTGTGAAAATCGGAATATTTTCAAAAAATAATTTTTTGTTTCACTTCTCGTGAAGACACCCCTGTATCTTTTTTATTTGTGGCCGAATTAATTTCAAATTTTTACCAGCCATACAAGTCCATAAAGTGACTTTACTCAATACATAAATGCCGTTTAAATCTAAAACGCCGGCCTACTGCGATAAAAAGAAGATGTCAATTTTCGAGAAATCATAGTAGGCTTAGAGATAGACAAAAATTTTGTTAACAAAAGTTGTTCGGAATCACTTGATATGCCCCCCTGTAAAATTTTGTGAAAATTGGAACATTTTCAAAAAAAAAATTTTTGTTTCACTTCTCTGTATCTTTTTTATTTGTGGCCGAATTAATTTCAAATTTTTATCAGCCATACAAGTCCATAAAGTGACTTTATTCAATACATAAATGCCGTTTAAATCTAAAACGCCGGCCTACTGCGATAAAAAGAAAATGTCAATTTTCGAGAAATCATAGTAGGCTTAGAGATAGACAAAAATTTTGTTAACAAAAGTTGTTCAGAATCACTTGATATGCCCCCCTGTAAAATTTTGTGAAAATCGGAATATTTTCAAAAAAAAAATTTTTGTTTCACTTCTCGTGAAGACACCCCTGTATCTTTTTTATTTGTGGCCGGATTAATTTCAAATTTTTGCCAGCCATACAACTCCATAAGGTGACTTTATTCAACACATAAATGCCGTCTAAATCTAAAACGCCTGCCTACTGCGATAAAAAGAAAATGTTAATTTTCGAGAAATCATAGTAGGCTTAGAGATAGACAAAAATTTTGTTAATGAAAGTTGTTCAGGATCACTTCATACGCCCCATGTCGTCTAAATCTAAAATGCCGGCCTTAGAATAATTAAAATTAAAATCTAATTACTTTAATGAGTTTTAACATCTGTCAACAATATGTAGGTTGGTAGGATGCTGTCATATAACGAATTCTTTTTGAATTAAATTGGTGGCCCTGAAAAGGGCCGTTGTTTTTACAGAGAAGACTACTAATAATGAATGATAATATTGTCGGAAAAAAAATACAGATAAAGCAAAAGCCGCAGTGTTAGAATAGTTCAAAAATAAAAGAAGTTAATGGTTTTTTTTACTTATTTATTATATTGCGCCCCTTTCCACTAACCCACCCTCAAGTGTAATACACTTCTCAATCCGTTTTCTGTTATTTTTTACAACTCTTCGCAGTTCTTGAGCTGTAACTTCTAAACATGCTTGCCTTATCCTCTCACAAAGCTGCTCTATATTTTGAGGTCTGGTCATATAAACTTTGTTTTTAATGTGACCTCAAAAATAAAAATCCATTGGAGTGAGATCAGGTGATCTGGGTGGCCAATGTATTAAAGGGCTATTTCGTCCTATCCATCTTTGGGGAAAATGTTCATTCATCCATGCTCTCACTACTACGGAATTGTGGATAGATGCTCCGTCGAGTTGAAAATACAATTGTTCCAAAGGAAAATCAACAATTGCATTCCAAAGATCATTATTTAAAAATTCTAGCAAATTTAACGCATTTATATTTTGAAAAAAGAAAAACGGCCCTATTATTGTTTCGTTAAAAATTCCGCACCACACATTTACTTTCTGGGAATATTGCCTTTTACAATTTATTATCCAATCAGGATTTTCTACTGCCCAGAACCTAGAGTTTTGTGATGACACTACCCCGTTGGTGGAGAAAGTTGCCTCGTCCGTGAAAATTACTTTCTTCAAGAAGTCTCTATTGTTTAAATAATTACCTTGGATCCATAAACAATATTCTAATCTTCTCTCTTCATCACCTTCCTCCAAGGTATGTAAAAATTTTGATTTAAACGGTTGTAGCTTATGGCGTTTTAAACATCTCCAAATTTTTGATGCCGACAAATTAAGGTCACGAGCCATATTTCGAAGACTGGTAGTGGGATTGGCGTTAAACGCCGCTAATATAACATTATCATCTCCGTGATTTCGATTAAGATGTACTCTCGGTTTAAGCACATTGCCAGTTGTATTGAACAAGTGACATATTCTTGCTACGGTACCATGGTGTATTGGTTGTCTTAGAGGATGTCTTAAATTAAATTCTTCTGCTGCTTCTCTTGAAGACCGTACATTTTCACCGACTATCTTTATTATTTCAATTTTTTCATCAGTAGTTAAAAGTATTCTAACCATTATGAGAAAAGATATGAAATAAGGAAACTTTAGTATGAATAAAATTATTAAAACAAGAAAAACTAACAAACTCCACAGAAAATAACAACAATCACTTCTGTCATGAAAGCAATGACGAAATAAATAAAACAATACATATTGACAGTTAATTTCACGGCACTCTTTACATTCAACGCAATAAAACCATCCATGTTCCTAAATTTCTGAGCCAATAAGGAGGAAGGATATGATGGAGAGTTACTCCTCCAGAAGAGAGATAACAAAAAGAAAAAAAGAAAAGATATTACATTCAACTTGATATGTAAAAATAAAAAGCCCTTTTAGTGTTTTATTGAATGCTGATTTTTGTTCACAACTTTCATTTGTTGGAAAAAGTTCTCTTTATGTGTTCTCTTTTTTTGAAAATATTCCGATTTTCATAAAATTTTACAGAGGGGCATATGAAGTGATCCTGAACAACTTTTATTAACAAAATTTTTGTCTATCTCTAAGCCTACTATGATTTCTCGAAAATTAACATTTTATTTTTATCGCAGTAGGCAGGGGTTTTAGATTTAGACGGCATTTATGTATTGAATAAAGTCACCTTATGGATTTGTTTGGCTGATAAAAATTTGAAATTAATTCGGCCGCAAATAAAAAAGATACAGGGGTGTCTTCACGAGAAGTGAAACAAAATTTTTTTTTTTGAAAATATTCCGATTTTCACAAAATTTTACAGAGGGACATATCAAGTGATTCCGAACTACTTTTGTTAACAAAATTTTTGTCTATCTCTAAGCCTACTATGATTTCTCGAAAATTAACATTTTCTTTTTATCACAGTAGGCCGGCGTTTTAGATTTAGACGGCATTTATGTGTTGAATAAAGTCACCTTATGGACTTGTATGGCTGATAAAAATTTGAAATTAATTCGGCCACAAATAAAAAAGATACAGGGGTGTCTTCACGAGAAGCGAAACAAAAAATTTTTTTTTGAAAATATTCCGATTTTCACAAAATTTTACAGGGGAACATATCAAGTGATTCCGAACAACTTTTGTTAACAAAATTTTTGTCTATCTCTAAGCCTACTATGATTTCTCGAAAATTGATATTTTCTTTTTATCGCAGTAGGCCGGCGTTTTAGATTTAGACGGCATTTATATGTTGAATAAAGTCACCTTATGGACTTGTATGGCTGATAAAAATTTGAAATTAATCCGGCCACAAATAAAAAAGATACAGGGGTGTCTTCACGAGAAGTGAAACAAAAAATTTTTTTTTGAAAATATTCCGATTTTCACAAAATTTTACAGGGGGACATATCAAGTGATTCCGAACAACTTTTGTTAACAAAATTTTTGTCTATCTCTAAGCCTACTATGATTTCTCGAAAATTGACATTTTCTTTTTATCGCAGTAGGCCGGCGTTTTAGATTTAGACGACATTTATATGTTGAATAAAGTCACCTTATGGACTTGCATGGCTGATAAAAATTTGAAATTAATCCGGCCACAAATAAAAAAGATTCACGAGAAGTGAAACAAAAAATTTTTTTTTGAAAATATTCCGATTTTCACAAAATTTTACAGGGGGACATATCAAGTGATTCCGAACAACTTTTGTTAACAAAATTTTTGTCTATCTCTAAGCCTACTATGATTTCTCGAAAATTGACATTTTCTTTTTATCGCAGTAGGCCGGCGTTTTAGATTTAGACGGCATTTATATGTTGAATAAAGTCACCTTATGGACTTGCATGGCTGATAAAAATTTGAAATTAATTCGGCAACAAATAAAAAAGATACAGAGGTGTCTTCACGAGAAGTGAAACACACTGTATATTAAATACCAATTTTATGGAGTCTTACCTGCTTGACTTACCTATTTACCCCAACTTTACCCCAATTTACCCCCAACCCTTCGGCGGAACAAGATGAAAATATAATCTAGTTCTAGATCTCGTTAAACTACATATGTGTACCAAATTTCAAGTCAATATCTCAAACGGTTCCAGAGTAAACGTGCGCACAAAAAAAGTTACAGACAGACCGACAGACCTACAGACAGAATTTTTTTTTTCACTCAAATTTAAAATCTCGTCGTTTCGTGACATTCTAAGCCTATTTGAACAATAAAAAATTTTAAAAATTTTTTTGTCGTTACTATACTTCCACTGGATGTGGAAGTAATAAAGTGGTGGAAAACTTTTAATTCTGCAAGTGATAAGCTGCTAGAAGCTTTGGCTACATTGGAGACTGCACTGTCTCTCACAGAGGATGTCAGGGCAGGCCTGTAGCTAGGGGTGGGCCAGGACGGGCGTAGCCCGTCCTGGAATAATTTTCGCCCGACCTACGGCGACCGCAAGGGGGTTAATTTCAACTGCCTTGTTTTTTGGATTTCTCCCCCCCCCCCGCTCATCGAAAAAAATTTTGCCCATAGGCCCCCCCTGAGAAATTGTTTGCCCGCCCTTAAAACACTTTCTAGCTACAGGCCTGTGTCAGGGCCAACTTGGAAGCGTTCATTTGTCAGGTTTATATCCCCAAAACAACACTGACCGACATAGGAGCTGTGAGATGGTTGTTGTTCACCCAGAAACAATGTCAAGATGAGAACCTTCCTCCAACAAGATCTGCACTGGATCCGGCTTTGCTAAGAGCCCACCCTTAGTGTTTTGAGTGGAATCAGGACCTCATTCAGCATCCCAATAACCCACCAAAGGCGTTGCTCTCCTCCATGTACGTGTCAGTCGAATGGACTCCGGTATACCGAAATGTGTAAGTGCGAAGGTAATCTCGACCGATGTGATAATATGGGAGAGTGCGAGCAAGGCGATGATGAAGATTTGGGGCTAAGTGAGATTTGCATTGAAAGTGACGATGATTTTAATTAAAAATGTCATTGTAGAAGTGAAAAGTATTGCTTATCTGTACTTTGTCTATATAAATCTGTAATTACTGCATTTCTATAAGTTCCTTCATTAAACGTTAATTTTTTTTTCTTTTCTGGCATTGGATGGGTTCCATCAGCCACCTACACAGATGGGGGAAAGAGAAGGAAGTAAAAAGGAAAACGTTAAAATTATATAGTAGAGCAGCGATTTCGTAAGTCTATCGTGTCGTTTTTTTTTTTGGCGTAGAACCAGGTCAAACATATTAGGTTCCCTTGAGTATGTCACCGGGCATATGAAATCATATTTTACGACATTTTTTTGTGGTCTCGAACTTTTTAAATCAATAAAAAGTGAAAAAAATGTATTTTTAAAGAAAATTGTTTTTTTTGTTTCCACCGCCATATCTTTAAAACTATTAAAGGTACCGAAATTTGTTTTGTATCAAATTAAAGCACACACTGTAGCGCTTTTACCAATATAAACGGTTTGGACACAATTCGCACTTTCATTTCTTTAAAAATCAAATAAACTAAAAATACATATTTTGTGTATTGAAATCTTCACCAATCGATAAACTTTTTTATTTTTGAAAATATTTGCATACATGCAGCGAAGAAAATAAAGCCTAATAATCACAAAAGTTTTTGAAACAATATGTTTTTTCCTAAAATGTACCGTTTGGCAACAGCGATTTTTTTTATCAGCGCTAAACGCGACATTGGGACGCAATTAATACACCTCGCATGCAGGGTTGGTCAGATTAGTCGCATAGAAGTAGCGTTAGTTGAATATAGATTAATATATGGCATTCTAGGTTGGGGTGGAGTTGCTTACTGTCATCTAAAAAATTAGATATCATTCAGAAAAAATGTGCCACCCCCTCTCAGGGGGTGGCACTTAAAAAATATATATATTTATTGGAGCTGAAATAGAATCAAATTTTAAGAAGGAAAGGTTCCATGCAATTTTTCACATAAATTGATAGTTTTTAAGTTATAACGACTTCAAAATTGTGATTTTAGCTTAAAATAAAAGCTTTTAAAAAAGGTATTTTCAAACGGCTTTCGTCAAGTATCTCGAAAAGTATTACTTTATCGAAAAAATGTTATAGACCAATTACAGAAAGCACCCTACAAACTGGGAATTAATTATATTTTTTGTTTATTGATGTAGGATTAATAATTTCGGAAATATTTAAGTTTATATTTGGTATCCAAGGGTTTCGAAATTACCTTTAAAATTTAAAATGCATTTTTTTCTAAAGCAAGTGCTTTAAATGACCAAAAAATAATTTGAGCATTTAGGTAATGCTACATTTTAACGAAAAACTATTTGAGATAATTTTTTTAAATTATTGGCTAATTAGAGTAACAAAACGAGTAAAAAATAATTTGAAAGCGCAATTAATTGTCTTTAATTTCCTTTCTTAGCATGCGTCATAATTTCTGAAATACTTAACATTTAAACTGCATTTTTCGTCTTATGAACGTTCAGATGCCATTTGTAAACTCATATCTCCAAAACTATTAAATCTATGTAAATAAATAAACAAGCGAAATTCATTATTAGTTTATGAGCTTTATTTTTGGTCTCTACACATTTTTGAACAAAACTAATATTTATTGAGATATTTGGAATAGGAAAAAAATGCGTTTTATCGAAAATACCTCTATAGTTTAAACTGTATTTTTTCTAAAGCAAGTGCTGTATACGAACCAAAAAATTTGATCAACTGCGTCATGCTGCATATTAATGAGAAACCGTGTTTAAAATTAATTTTTTTTTTAATTACTGGCTAATTGCAGTCGCAAAATGGCGACGTTGTTATTAAAATAATGTGTAGACGGACATTGCTTCGGTCATAACTTCTTTGTTTTTTATGCTACATAAATAAATAAAAAAATAGTTAAGAGCTTAATTAATAACCTATTGTTGTATCTATTAGTATCCTTGGCGTAGGTGTCACAGTTTCTGAGATATTTAACTCTCACTCTAAATAGTTATCTTACGAACACTTGGATGCCAAATGTAAACTTAAATATCTCCGAAATTATTAATCCTACATCAATAAACAAAAAATATAATTAATTCCCAGTTTGTACTTTCTGTAATTGGTCTATAACATTTTTTCGATAAAGTAATACTTTTTGAGATACTTGACGAAAGCCGTTTAGAAATACCTTTTTTTTAAGCTAAAATCGCAAGTCGTTATAACTAAAAACTATTAATTTATATGAAAAATTACATAGAACCTTTTCTTCTTAAAATATGATTGTACTTCATATATTTTTTAAGTGCCACCCCCTCAAAGGGGGTGGCATCCACCCCCTATAAATTAGCAGGCCCCCGCTCAATATAGAAACTTTTCTGTGAAACATTTACTATTATACTGCCAAAAATGAACGAAATCCGTTCAATATGACATTACTTCGAAGTTTTGCATATTTTTTACCTCTAGGTACTGTACTACTACCACCTGTCTTTTTATTATTAAAAGGAGTCTATTTAATATTTATTATACAATTTCTTAATATTAACAACATATGATCAATACTGCTGTACAATATATGAAATATCGAACAATAATATTGATCCCCTAGATGCTTTTGATCACTACTGGTTTTGTACCTATTGATATAAGTTAAACTATTATATACACCCCGACCGGGATCGTCAGATCGTTGCAGTCGGCAGGCTTGCTACAGCCGAGCGCGCAAGAATATGACTTTGGCCCGTTAAAAAAAAATCGCTGACTCAATACTATGAACGGGACATGAAAAATTTTTATCCTAAAAACTTTTTTCAACTATTGGCTTCAATTTGTACGCAGCATGTATATACAAATTTTCATAAATTCATAAACTTTTTTCTCGATTGCCTAAAATTACGCTACTGAAGATAACAAGTTTGAGTTTCCTATTATTTTACCAACATAAAAAAAAATAAATCGGGTTCACGTGGGACGTTTTTCGAAGCGCTATTGTGTCTACTTTAATCTAAAAAAAAAATAGCTTGATAGCACAAATATTTTCAGAGATATAGCGGTGGAGACGTTAAAAAACATATTTCATTAAAAATCTATTTTTTTGAGTTTTTCCGAAATAAAAAAGTTCTCGACCACCGAAAAATGTCGTAAAAAACGATTTCGTATACACGATTATCTTACTAAAGAATCCCACTAAGTCTGGTTTGGTTCTACGCCGGTTTTTTTTTCTCGAAAACTAAGCGACTTTACTTCCAGATTTTACTCTACTATAGGTACTTTTTCTTTCAATTTCCTATGCCTACCGATGGGGGTATTTGTTAATTTATTTATGTTTGTAATGTTTTAGTTATAATTATTGTTTCCAGTGGCCCAAGAAATAGTGTCAAATATGTTAATATGCCCTGGCAAATCTCTCATCATTAGACATATTAATTTTACTTCCACATCCAGTGGTATAGTAACGTAATTTTTTAAAAATTTTTATTGTTCAAATAGGCTTAGAATGTCATGAAACGTCAAGATTTTAAGTTTGAGCGAAAAAAAAAATTTCTGTCTGTCGGTCGTCTGTCTGTCGATCTGTCGGTCTGTCTGTCTGTAACTTTTTTTTGTGCGCACGTTTACTCTGGAACCGTTTGAGATATTGACTTGAAATTTGGTACACACATGTACTTTAACGAGATCTAGAACTAGATTATATTTTCATCTTGTTCCGTCGAAAGGTTGGGGGGTAAATTGGTAAATTTGGGGTAAATAGGTAAATCAAGTAGGTAAGAGTCCATAAAATTGGTATTTAGTATGTACAAGAGAAGCTAAGGTCTCAAAAACCACCCCCATTATCACCCCCACCCTATTATTAAAGGGGATGACAAAAAATTGTGATTTAGTGTGTGTATAAGAACCAGAAACCTCAAAATATTTTTTTACTTCATCCACCCCCACTACCACCCCCTATCACCACCCCCACCCCACTACCGATGTGGGGTATCGTTTTATGGGTTTTTGGGGTAGAGGATTTCAAATTTTATATTATTAAAGTTCCATAAACAGTTATTTCCACATACAAAATTTTTTCGTTGTGAGTGACTTGGATAGAAAATCTGGATGTGGAAGTAGTGATTCATTGGGCAACGGTTTTTATTATTGGAAACTTTTTGAGAAAACGGTTAGTTCTACATAAAAAATTGTAATAACCTTTTCTCTGTATAATTGATTTTTTATATAAAACTTTTTTCGTAACCTCAATGGTTACTTAGATAAATGGGAAAAGTGTTTGCGATGGCGGCCATTTGGTTTTTCGCGCGCAGCATTCAAACGCACCAATTTTGAGAGTGCCAACATCGAAAGTATGTTTCTCCAAGGTCAAACAAAAAGATTGGGACCACTACCGCACTTGCATCATCAAAGATCCCACGGATGTACATTTGATAGGGGGCTATAAGTACAGGCATTCGCAAGAGAAGTTGCAAAAGGGTTAATTAAATTTCCATGTCTTTAATTAGTATGCTTCTTTGTTTTTCATTCCATTCAGATGTATTTATATGGTGTATTGAATGGCATACCGTTTGATAAGGTCCGAGGCTGGCAAAGTATAAAATTATGAATAAACTACAGAATTTTTAAGATTTAACTCAGTGTACCTACCTCTCCAATTTTGAGTCAATCGTGTTATATCAACGTCAAATCCTAAGCGGCATACTGATTAAGAAGGTTCGAGAAGGTTCAAAAAAATTTAATTTTATTTCTTTAGTACAGTGCAATTAGTCATTCGTTATATATATGAAAAATGACGGAACCCAGCTGTAGTGAATGGATTTGAATGATTTTTTTAATTAATGCCATAAACTGAAAAGTTTACCCATTGAAAATTACCGCAATTTCGAAAATCCGTAAATAAAAAAAAATAAAATTTTTGGAATCTCAACGAAAAAAAAATTATCAGAAATTTTAAATATTTATTTTAAGAAAATAATGATTGTTATAGTTTTCTAGGTTGTTTATAGAAAATTTGTAAAAAAAAATGAAACTTTTAAAATTAATTTGAAGATGACAGAAGCTCCAAAAAGCGAAATAAATGAAAGAAACGTTAAATAATACAAATACATCGATTTTTTTATAGAAAATAATTTATTAACAATTTTTTATTTATTTTTTTTTATTAAAGGCAAAGAGCCCTTTCGATTAAAATCGGCCCGAAAAGGACCAGGTTAATAGATCTTATTTTATTTTAGTTTAACATAAAAAATGCGCTAGCAGCGGAAACGCCAACGACAATTTCGCGGTAAACTTCTGTGTTAGATGTACTAGGGACTTAATTCTTTTTTGTAAATTAAAGCTAAAGAACCCACCCTTCTATTAAAAGTGGTCTAAAATGGGCTAAGCTATTCAATTTTTTTTATTAACATATTACTTGAGAAATTACGCTCTTGCAGTGAAAACGCTATCGTCTGTTTTGCGGTAAACTTCTAAGTTAGATGTACTAGGGACTTATATATTTTTTTTTTTTTTATTAAAGCTAAAGTGCTCACCTTTCGATTAAAATCGGTCCGAAAAGGCCCAGGTTACTATATTTTTTTTTTTTAATGCGAGTTTTACCTGAAAAATGCGCTTTAGTAGCCAAAATTATTTTGACGATTTGAAGCTAATAATTAGCTCTTGGGTCAGAATTTGTAGGTAAAAATGTTGATATTATCATTATCTACAAATATATGTATTCAAAAATGCAAACAAAAAATTTTTTTACAAAGTCTTTATAAACAACCTAGAAAACTATAACAATCATTATTTTCTTAAAATAAATATTTAATAATTCCGGTAATTATATTTTTCGCTGAGATTCAATTTTTTTTTTTTTTTAATTTACGGATTTTCGAAATTGCCGTAATTTTCAATGGGTAAACTTTTTAGTTTATGGCATTTGAAATCCAATAAAAAAATCATTCAAATACATTCACTATAGCTGGGTTCCAAGGTATAAACCTAATTGCATTGGACTAATTTATCGAAGAAAAAAAATTACTGGATTTCAGTGAAAATTTTATTTTGACCAGTTTTATTTTTTTCCATACGTCATTGAATTATTGAAGGAACTATGAATTTTATTCGTCAATAAACTCTCACAATTAGGAAGTTTCCATTTTTCTCATTTTCTGGTAAAAAATAATCGTAAAAATCTAAAAAATATCTGTAATTGTTTTTTGAAATTATCTCTATAAATAAAGAAGTTATGGTCCTTCCAAGTTTAAAATGCCGCGATCATCTGGGCTGAGCTCGATTGCGTCACAATACATGATTCCGTCAACAGTGAGCGGGCGCGGGCACCTTTATACTCGCTGGCAGGCACCGGCAGCAGGCCTATAGCTAGGGGGGGAGGGGGCGGGGGGGGGCAGGACGGGCGATGCCCATCCTGAAATAGGTTTCGCCCGACCTACGATGATCGTTATGGGGGGCAATTTCAACTGTCTTTTCAATATTTTGAAAGAGATTGGGTAAAAAATTTTTTAGGATTTCTTCAAAAGTTTTTTTTAGGATTTTTGCCCCCCCCGTTCATCAAAAAATTTTTCGGACTAAAAAAAATTTTTTTCAGGCCCCTCCTGAAAAACTGTTTGCCCGCCCTGAAAGCACTTTCTAGCTACAGGCCTGACCGGCAGTTTATAGCCAGGGAGGTAGCGACAGTTTTCATGAAATCATTTGCATAAAGCTAGATGTTTTCCCATGATAGCTTAGACAGTATCAATGATGAAGGTGCAATTCTACCAATCTATAAGTACCGCAAAAATGAGTAAAAAATTAAATAACATGTTGCAAAAAGAGTTATCAATTTTCTGAAATGTCACAAAATGTCACTTTTGATTCGTTCGTGCCGAGCCGAATTTCGCCGTACAATTTACGATCAAGTTTATCTGGAAGACTTTCTCTTTACGTCGCGACATCATACGGCCGTCTCAATGGTATTTTTCGAAAAATATGAACGTGCCAATATTGCATGTTTTAGCAATTTTTTCGGCTCCCAAATGCAAGCTGTTTTTTGCTATTTTTCTCCGAAACGGTGGGAGTTAACTCGAAATAAAAAATAAGGTCAAATGAGTATTTTCCACTACGAATCTTTTACTTTCATCAGAATTTTGATTTTTTTTTTTTTTTTTCGTTTTGGAGATAACTACTGAAATGTCGGCCATGTACGGCAAAAAATCGCAAATTTTGAGCTTCTACAGTTGGCAACTTTTTAATCTGGGCTCCTACGCCAAAAGACAACTCTAGCTAATTTAAATAGAATTAGATTTGCTAAAACCATTTTTTCTCTTTTTTGAATTCTCACAAAAATAAAGGAATTAGAGGGGGCGTAATTAATCGGTAATAAACTGAAATCGATCTCATATACGATGTTCACTTAATATCATGTACTACTTTGACGCTCCGTTAATCTCGGCCCTTCGAAACAAAGGTTTCTGAGAAAAATTATTTTTTTAAGATTTACATACACTCTATACTAAAACGTGTAATTTCCTACATTTCCTCGAATATGCGTTGTGCATTGGCATCAAGTAAAAGTGACAATATGTTTAAAACGTATTTATACGGAGATAAAGCTCATTTATAAAGAACGATGCTTACTAAGAACACTAAGAATCCCTATTTATTCAAAATTCCAATGAGTTCAGGCAAATCCATGATACAAATTCTTTGTATCATGAGGAAAATCCTATGTAATTTAAAATCCCGCTATCACCGCGTGACGTCTTTCGCCAACCGGACCGAATTTTGCGCACTATCTAGCATACCTTCTATTCTTTGTATCATGGTTACGGTGCTCCGCAAAAAGAACTTGTAGTACAGCGGCTTTATTATTTTATTATTATAGATGAAATAACTTTAGTAGTTTATAATCATACATCTTATAATTATTTCCACATCCAGTGGTAACGCAAAAAAAATTTAAACATTTTTATTGTTCAGATAGGCTTAGAATGTTATGAAATGTCGAGATTTTAAGTTTGCGCAAAAAAGTATGTCGCTCTGTCTGTCGGTGTGTCTGTAACTTTTTGTGCGCACGATTACTCTGGAACCGTTTAATATATTGACTTGAAATTTGCTACATGCATGTATTTTAACGAGATCTAGAAGATTATATTTTGATCCTATTCCGTTGAAGGGTTGGGGGAAATGGGGGTAAATGGGTAAATTAAGCAAGTAAGAGTCCATAAAATTGATATTTAGTATAAATAAGAGAAGCTAAGGTCCTGAAAAATTTTTTGGCATTAGCCATTCCCATTACCACCCTCACCCCATTATTAAAGGAGATGATAAAAATAAAATTGTGATTTAATGTGTATACAAGAACCAAAGGCCTCAATTTTGTTTTTTACTTCATTCACCCCCACTACCACCATGCCCACCCCACCCCCACTACCGATGTGACATATCGCTTTATTGGTTTTTTTTTTCGTTGTGAGAGACTTGGATAGAAAATCTGGATGTCGAAGTAGTGATTCCTTGGGCAGCGGTTTTTTTGCAATTTTACAAACATTCTATAATTTAAACAATCACGCATTATTGTTATGTTATGAATTAGATGTTTATTTCACTGTTTAAAAAAATTAAATCAGTATTGATGTCTGTTGGTTTGAATTAAATGAAATGCAAGAAAATGAGAAAGTTATTGGAAATATTGATATCGTGTGTGTAGTCGCGGGCTAGGCATGGGGAGAAGAATTACAACATCGCGCGTGCCAGCTGGCTGCAATGAAATAACAGAGCTGGAATGCTCCACCAACGGACGAATTTATGGCTGCCGGTCAAATCTCTCGCGCTACGTGAATGTACATGCCTAATGGGGGAAAAAAAAATAAAAAAAAATAAAAAAAAAAATCATGACAATTATATTCTTCATTAATATTAAAAAACGACACTATTGCTAGTGGTCGAATTGCAGACGATTGTGTAGTAGCACCAATGACTAATGCAGACATATCAATAAAATGGTTGCATTGTTTTTGAGAAATGATGCACAGTTTGTGATAATCGTTTTTGATACCTCGATGAAAGATCACGAGCACGATTTGAGAGGGACCCGTCGAGGTCGAAAAATTGAATTTAGAGATCCATCGACATGCTCTCCCGACTTCATGTCTGCAATTTCGAAGAGCTTCAACCACCATTTAACGTTCTCGTGCGATGCTCAGACACGATATATTGATAATAATGTTAAACAATATGAAATTTGTGCATCCTGAAGTGAAGGTGTGGATGGAAGCGTTGAGTGAAGAGTCCTTATAGAGATGCAGCCGTGTACTTAATATCGTAGTGCGGGCAGGGTCTGTGGGATAGTTAGGCGCCACCGACATGGGGTCTAGCAATCTCGTCAATCTCAGTCCCTCAGTCGGCTGATAGCACTCGCATGGTTCGTGACATTTGTTGTATTAGTGCACCGTAAAACGAGGAAAAAAAAGTAGCTTCCTTCTTGAAAAAAAATTTTTGAAGGTACAACCACATGGGACCTTCACAGCATGATAGATTAGGTCCTTGGCCATCTGTAATGTCCAATTACAATATTTTTTGGGAGGTCAAACTATTTTTATGACGAAAAATGTTATAAATCTGTCAAAATTAATTTTTCTTACATTTTCACACATCCCTCGTGATATCTCCGGAACCAATTGAGATAATTATACGTATTTTCTTTTAATTGATGGAGGAAATGTGGGCGAAGGTCACTGCTTTAATTTTGTTTTTATGGAAAATCTAATTTTTCTGTAAAACGAGGTAAAACTTGAACATTTACTTCCCTTGCAGCGCTTTTTTCAGTAAGCGAAAAACTTTTTTATTTTAAAGAATTTTGACATACCATCTGCGTATGAAATAAAGTCTACACCTCAAGGAAGTTTTTAAAACAAAAATCAGGTCTCTACGACTTATAGTTTTCGAAATTTTGTTATTTAAAGCTGAGTTTTTCGATCCTAGAGGCCTAGATGTCCGGCAAGTGTGGACTATTTAATACAAGTAATCTTATATTATATTATGCCAGTTAGAAACAAACTTTTCTTTATATAATGTGAATGCAAATGAGTATTAGCTATTTTTATTGAGTTATTACATATTATTTAGTGCTTAACAATGGAATGTTTATTCTGTGGACAAACTTTGAAAGATAATGACAAATTAGTGAGACAAAATCCTAGATTGCAAGGAGTAAAAACAATTATATATGCCACGGTAAAAAGGCGAGACATTTGTGTCGAAAAGATTTTGCAACAAGAGGAAAATATTTTAAGTGGAAAAGTCAAAGTGAAATTTCATATAGCCTGCAAACAAACCTATATTATTTTGTAAAATCTTAAAAATCTTTCCCAATTCAGTGAAATTGAAAATGTATCTTCGTCTTCGGTAAGATGCAATAAATTTAATATTCGGACAATGTGTTTAATATGTAATCGAGAAAGAAAGGCGTAATATGGTATACGATAATTCTCTGTAGACGTGATTTATCTTTATATTTCTTTGCCACCTTATTATCAGTCTAGTCGATACATTGTTGACAAGGGGCCGACGCGACATTTTTATTGTTAATGATGGGATTTTGGAGAATGAGAGGGGAGTATGCGTTTATTTTCGATTTATCGCAAATATTTGAGAAACCAAACATAGTATAATTTTTCACATCCAGTGGAAGTATAGTAACAAAAAAATTTTTTAAAATTTTTATTGTTCAAATAGGCTTAGAATATCACGAAACATCGAGATTTTAAGTTTGAGCGAAAAAAAAAATTCTGCCTGCCTGCCTGTCTGTTTATTTTCATAACAATTAAATATAAAAACCCAATGAGCTGCTGGCAACATAAAACATTTTTTTTCCCAGTAAAATAAACCATTTTGATATAATATTAAATAATACATAACAAAGAAAATTAAGTAAAAGTTCCATGTACCATGTGCATCACAAATGCGCACAACGTGATAAAGTGAATTTTATTACTTTCACATCAATCACATCCAGTGGAAGTATAGTAACGGCAAAAAAATTTAAAAAACTGTCATTGTTCAAATAAGCTTAGAATGTCATGAGACGTCGAGATTTTAAATTTGAGCAAAAAAAATTTCTGTTTGCCCGTAACTTTTTTGTGCGCATGTTTACTCTGGAACCGTTAAAGATATTGACTTGAAATTTGATACACGTATGTATTTTAACGAGAACTGGAACTAGATTATATTTTCATTTTATTCCGTTGAAGGGTAAATTGGGATAAAGGGGGGGTAAATAAGTAAATCAAGCATGTAAGAGTCCATAAAATTGGTATTTAGTATATATAAGAAAAGATAAGGGCTCAAAAAATTACTCCCATTACCACCCCCACCTCACTATTAAAGGGGGGTGGAAAAGCGTCAACATATTTTTTACTTCATTTGCCCCCTCTACCACCCCCTTCCACCACCCCTCACTACCGATGTGACATATCGTTTTATAGGTTTTTGGAGTAGGCGATTTCAAATATTATGTTATTAACGTTTCATAAATAATTTTCACATAGTGGAGTGCAATTTTTTTCTTCTTTGTGAGAGACTTGGATAGAAAACGTGGATGTGGAATTTTAAGGTTTATAAACATGTTGCTAAATTGATACCAATGGTTCAAGGATAGATGAGGATATAGCAACGCGTCCTTGCGTGTGTATCTAGCTTCTACGATTTTCAATTAAAATACCATGCAACCTGTTCGGTGTTTCTATTATTTTCTTTATTTTTATTAAGTGAGTTATCTCGAGTAGTATATAGATGCGCAGTGGATTTCCTCGAGTACTATGGATGCGCGGTGGCTTTCCTCGAGTACTATAGATGCGCAGTACGTTACTCCAAGTAATATGGATGCGCAGTAGATTTCCTCGAATAAAATGGATGCGCAATGGATTACCTTGAGTAGTATGGATGCGCAGTGGGTTTTCACGTGTAACATAGATGCGCAGTAGGTTACCTCAAGTAGTATGGATGCGCATTGGGTTTCCTCGAGTAACATGGATGCGCAGTGGGTTACCTCGAGTAGTTTGGATGCGAAGTTGGTTATCTCGGGTGGTATGGATGCGTAGTAGGTTTCCTCGAGTATAATGGATGCGCATATGCTTTCCTTGAGTAGGTACTGTTGATGCGCAGTAGGTTACCTATACGGATACGCAGTGGGCTTCCTCGAGTAAAACGGATGCGCAGTGCGTTACCTCGAGCAGTATAGATGCGTTTCCTCAAAGAAAGTGCTTGAAGTAGATTACTTCCATCGTGTAGGTACTCTACGACACATTATAATTGTTTATATTTTTGTCATGCCATTTTCTACGTATTGCTCCCACTTCCAGTATAAGTGTAGTAATTTTGAAAACATTTATTTAAATAGGCTTAGAATGTTATGACATGTCGAGATTTTAAGTTGAAGCAAAAAATAATTTCTATCGCGTCGGTCTCTGACGTTTTGGGTGCACGATTACTCTGGAACCGTTTAAGATATTGACTTGAAAATTGGTACACATATGTATTTTAACGAGATCTGGAATTAGGTTATATTTTGTTCTTATTCTGTTAAAGGGTTGAGTGGTAAATTGGGATAAATGGGGGTAAATAGGTAAATTAAGCAAGTAAGAGTCCATAAAATTTGGTATTTAGTTTATTATTATATAAAAGAAGTTAAATTCTTAGAAAAATTTTTGGCATTAACTACCCCCATTATCACCCCCCACGCGATTATTAAAGGGGGTGAAAAAAAAATTGTGATTTAGTGTGTACAGGAACCAAAGGCCTCAAAAAATTTTCCACTTCATCCACCCGCGTATCACCTCCTACCACCACCCCAACCCCCACTATCGATGTGGCATATCGTTTTTTGGTTTTCATTTAGAAAATTTCATAAACAATTATTTCCACATGGTGGAGTGCAAATATAGTGTTTTCGTTTTGAGAGACTTGGATAGGAAATCTGGATGTGGAAGTAGTGATTCCTTGGGCTGCGGTTTTCATTTTAAAATGTTAAAACCGCTGCCCAAGGAATCACTACTTCCACATCCTGATGTTCTATCCAAGTCGCTCAAAACGAAAAATATTTTGATACTATATTTGCACTCTACTATGTGGGAATAATTGTTTATAGAACTTTAATTATATAATATTTGAAATCGCCTACCCCAAAAACTCATAAAGCGATATACCACATCGGTAGTGGGGGTGGGGGTGGATGAAGTAAAAAAAAATGTTTGAAGCCTTTGGTTCTTGTACACACACTAACTCACAGTTTTATTCCCCCCCCCCCCCCCATGGTTAAATTTTTTGAGACCTTGACTTCTCTTGTATTTACTAAATGCCATTTTTTGTCGTTGTTGTACTTCCACTGGATGTGGAAGTAAAAGGCATATTGACATTTTATGATGAAACTGTTATTTTTAAGATATCACAAAATTATCCATTTTGCACCTTTCTTAACCGTCTTCACCCTAGTAAATTTTGAATATGTTTTAGATGACATTTTCCTTTACTACTGCCGCAAAAATATTACATGTTGCAATATTTTTCGGGTTTACACCATTCCCTTCTTTAATTCTGCTGAACTGTAATAACCAATTTGTACAAAAATATTTTTTATCCTCTCCCAAATATACTGCTACTGCAGTGATGGGTTCATTTGAAGTTATTTATTTGTTTATAGGCTTTTCTCTGTAATTGCTTTTTTTAATAATTAAAACGAAAAAGCGATTTTATTGGGAAAAAGAGTAATAATTAGTAAACATAATAAAAAAACCGCTGCCCAAGGAATCACTACTTCCACATCCAGATTCTCTATCCAAGTCACTCACAACGAAAAAACTTTGTATGTGAAAATAATTGTTTATGGAACTTTAATAATATAATATTTGAAATCCTCTACCTCAAAAACCCATAAAACGATACCCCACATCGGTAGTGGGGTGGGGGGTGGGAATAGGGGGGTGATAGTGGGGGGTGGATGAAGTAAAAAATATTTTGAGGTTTCTGGTTCCTGTACAAACACTAAATCACATTTTTTTTTCATCCCCTTTAATAAGGGGTTTAGGGTGGTAATGGGGGTGGCTAATGCCAAACATTTTTTTGAGACCTTAGCTTCTCTTGTATATACTAAATACCAATTTTATGGACTCTTAACTGCTTGATTGACCTATTTACCCCAAATTTACCCCAATTTACCCCCAACCCTTCGACAGAACTAGATCAAAATATAATTTAGTTCCAGATCTCGTTAAAGTACATACGTATATCAAATTTCAAGTCAATATCTCAAACGGTTCCAGAGTAAACGTGCGCACAAAAAAAAGTTACAGATCGACAGACAGAATTTTTTCGCTCAAACTTAAAATCTCGACGTTTCACGACATTCTAAGCCTATTTGAACAATAAAAATTTTTTAAAACTTTTTTGTCGTTACTATACTTCCACTGGATGTGGAAGTAATTAACTTAATTTGAATATCTGCGGAAAGACTGGTTAATTTTTTTTTTTATTACAAGTAGGTATTACTTTTTCGAGAGCATAGTTTTCGAGGCGATAAAGTATCGCACAAATGGTACACAATGCACTTTTTATAAAGCATCGAATTTTGTACAAAAAAGTCCCTGAGAGCATATTTTTATCTATTATGGCTCACATGCCAAAGGCGCCCGCGCGCAAACCTCAAAGTAACTGTTTTTCGCGCTGTTCTCCAAGCAGCCCGTTAAAGCAGTTAAATATTATTTGTCCAATGAGAATTTGTGGTCGATTTTTTTATTTATGAATTTCTGATCGCTCTGCACGATGGCGTCCTTCATTTTTCTTAAATATGCGTTTTTTAATGCAAAAAACATTAAAAAAATCGTACATTTGAACTTTTCCACCTTGTAGGAAGTAATTTTCTTTATTAAAAAAATGTATCTATTATTGACATATCATTTTGTTTTTATTTATCACATATAAACAATTAATATTACGGCCGAAAAGTGTAATTTTTCATTTTCATCGATTTCTATATAACTGGAACTTGCCGCATATTTTTATTAATTAGTGTTTTTTTCTGTACAATTGTACATACATTTCAATAACACAAAGAATATTTAACTATTTTTTTATTTTATTTCAACATTTTTTTAATACTTGTAACTCCATTATTAATATTATGCATCGAATAAAAAACAGTTTTAAGCAGAAGTTACTCATTATGTTTTGTGTAATTTAAATTTGACTATTAGCATCGCCGTTTTCTTAATTTTTTGTTTGTTAATTAAGTCGCCAGTGCCACTTGCAGAGTAGCGTAAAAAACAGTCATTTTTATGTTTACACGTGAGCACCTGTAGCTCGAAAACTATAGTAGATAAGAATATGCCCTCGCGGACTTGTTTGTAGAAAATTCCATGTTGTACAAAAAAAAGTGCGGTGCATTTTCGTATTTATTACCGTTCTCGCTACGCAAGCGCTGAAAGATCAAAAACACCATCCTCGACATTTGCATACTCTTTTTTCTAATTATTTTAAAAAATTGGGAGGTCTTAAACGTACTCATAAATACTATTCCATGAAGCTGAACCGAATAGCAAAATAAAATATTTTTAATTTATCACATTTTTATAAATTTCAGAAATTCAAAATTGAACAAAAATCTCAAAAAAACATTTTTTGAACCCCAAATGGGTCTCGAGGACAAGGAACAATTGCAATTTCGAACAAAACACGATTGTTACAGCGCACAACGTGGCGACTTAAAAGATGAAATGCGACAATAATTGATAGTTAAAGGTTTCTCTTGTTTTTGAATTTTAAGTGAAACTAGTGAAAGAATTATTTATCTGAGATTTTTGTTTGTAAGTTTTTATTAATAAATTTGTCCTAACAGTAGTAACTTGTAAATGTTTTTTATCAGGGCGGCAAGCAATAACTGTTTGCTACAGGTGCCAAATGCCCTGACGCCGGCACTGATTGCGCCGGTCTACAACCTGCGTGGAGAATTATAACTTAATAAATATATTATGTACCCTCGTTCGCTGGAAATCAACGTCCAGTATTTCTATTCGCGGTTCGCGCAAAATAACACCGCGCGGTGGCACCACAAGTCAACGAACAATATGTGGATAGGGACGTGTGGGGGAAGCGTGATGAGCGAGGAACGGTTTTGGCCGTATAGTTGCGTATCTTATAGACTCTTCAATCAACGATGGAAGTTAGCGTTAGCACTTCATTATGGTATATAAACGTTAGTGAATTGTACGAGAGGTTGACATCAAATATATGTATATTCGGTCATAAGTCTTGTTTTTTATGTTAGAAAAAAAAAAGTGTCGGAAAGGTCCATCAGCTCTCTTTACATAAACTGTCTACAAACTTTTCGATAAAAAGATAATTATCGAGATATTCGAGGAAATGTAGGAAATTACACGTTCTCCTATAGGGTGTATGTAAATCTTAAAAAATAATTTTTCTCAGAAACCTTTGTTTCGAAGAGCCGAGTTTAACGGAGCGTCAAAGTAGTATATGATATTAAGTGAACATCGTATATGAGATCGATCGTTTATTAGCGATTAATTACGCTGACAAAATGGAGAAATTTTACCAAAAAAAAAAAAACCCCAAATCCCGCCCTCTATAATTCCTTCATTTTTGTCGGAATTCAAAAAATAGAAAAAACGGTTTTAGTCCGGTGATTTTAGCTTCAAAAATAACTATTTCTCGGAAAGTTTTGAGACAAGCCAAAAATTAGTCTACCCTCTACAGAATTTCCTCAGGAATCCGAAAAAAATAGTGTTGACCACTCAAAATGGCGGCTTTAATTGTTAATCAAATTTTTGTAAACAAAATGAATTTTGCAACTTACTTGTTTGCTTATATCTTCGCTTCTAATGGTCGTAGAAAAACATTCGTCAATTTCTTCGTCATGGGTTCCCCTATAAGTTAGGTATATGCAAAGAACGCACTTTTGATTGTTAGTAACATTTTATGGCAAAAAACTGAAAAAATTGAATTTTTCGATCCTCGAACTTTGAAGTACTGTAGAAACAAATATAGAATCTGCATGTTAACGATATTATGAGAAATAGTACACATTTTTACCCTTAATGAAATGCACTTTGTCCCGTTGCAAAATATTAATTATTTTTTTTGCAATTAATTTATAAAAAAAAATTCAAACTGTTATACTGAAAGATCATATTAATATTTTAAAGTTCTGTTTTGGTAAAAACATTGTATTTGACGTACATTTACATAATCAAAAAGAATATTGCAAAAAAATTTTAATTTGCGACTTTTTTACGCAAAAAATCAATTTTCCAACTTAAACAAATGTAAATATCTCAGTGGATTTTACATAAAATTTATTGCAACTAACGGCATTTTAATTGTCATAAAAAATCACGAATTTAAAAAGAATAAAAATTTTGCACCGATGCTTTGGAGCCGAGATATGAAGAATTCGCGTTTTTTGCTATTACGGCGAAATTTGAAAATATTTTTACATGAAAATTTAACTGGATATATCTCAGGGTGTGTGTTATCACTTACAAAAAGTTCCATGTCTATATATATCTAGATGGGCCATGGAAAAAAAATCGAGAAAATTGCATCCTTGGCGCTCGCACTCACCCTAGACGCCAGATCCCCCTCCCTCTTCACTGCTAGTGGCGTAATTGGACAGTTTTACCGAGGCGGCAGCTTTATTTCTCTTTTTCTTGGCTTCAGGAGTGGCTAGATGGACGTTTTTTTTTTTTAAATTCAACTTATATTTTTCTCAACTATCCGATTATTCGATTATTTTTCAATTATTCAGTTACAGTCATGATACAAAGAATACAAGGTATGGCATTGCGCATGTGGGCGGAGCCAAATCGACAGTTGCTTCGTCACGCGGTGATAATTTTCTACCCGCTTCCTTCGTAAAAGTGAGTTTGCCGACGTCTGTGGAAGTTGTTTTTTGGATTATTTTACTTATTTTAGTATTCTTGCAATAACCTTCAGTTATAAAAATGCGTTGTGCATTGGCATCAAGTAAAAGTGACAATATGTTTAAAACGTATTTATACGGAGATAAAGCTCATTTATAAAGAACGATGCTTACTAAGAACACTAAGAATCCCTATTTATTCAAAATTCCAATGAGTTCAGGCAAATCCATGATACAAATTCTTTGTATCATGAGGAAAATCCTATGTAATTTAAAATCCCGCTATCACCGCGTGACGTCTTTCGCCAACCGGACCGAATTTTGCGCACTATCTAGCATACCTTCTATTCTTTGTATCATGGTTACGGTGCTCCGCAAAAAGAACTTGTAGTACAGCGGCTTTATTATTTTATTATTATAGATGAAATAACTTTAGTAGTTTATAATCATACATCTTATAATTATTTCCACATCCAGTGGTAACGCAAAAAAAAATTTAAACATTTTTATTGTTCAGATAGGCTTAGAATGTTATGAAATGTCGAGATTTTAAGTTTGCGCAAAAAAGTATGTCGCTCTGTCTGTCGGTGTGTCTGTAACTTTTTGTGCGCACGATTACTCTGGAACCGTTTAATATATTGACTTGAAATTTGCTACATGCATGTATTTTAACGAGATCTGGAAGATTATATTTTGATCCTATTCCGTTGAAGGGTTGGGGGAAATGGGGGTAAATGGGTAAATTAAGCAAGTAAGAGTCCATAAAATTGATATTTAGTATAAATAAGAGAAGCTAAGGTCCTGAAAAATTTTTTGGCATTAGCCACTCCCATTACCACCCCCACCTCATTATTAAAGGAGATGATAAAAATAAAATTGTGATTTAATGTGTATACAAAAACCAAAGGCCTCAATTTTGTTTTTTACTTCATTCACCCCCACTACCACCATGCCCACCCCACCCCCACTACCGATGTGACATATCGCTTTATTGGTTTTTTTTTTCGTTGTGAGAGACTTGGATAGAAAATCTGGATGTCGAAGTAGTGATTCCTTGGGCAGCGGTTTTTTTGCAATTTTACAAACATTCTATAATTTAAACAATCACGCATTATTGTTATGTTATGAATTAGATGTTTATTTCACTGTTTAAAAAAATTAAATCAGTATTGATGTCTGTTGGTTTGAATTAAATGAAATGCAAGAAAATGAGAAAGTTATTGGAAATATTGATACCGTGTGTGTAGTCGCCGGCCTAGGCATGGGGAGAAGAATTACAACATCGCGCGTGCCAGCTGGCTGCAATGAAATAACAGAGCTGGAATGCTCCACCAACGGACGAATTTATGGCTGCCGGTCAAATCTCTCGCGCTACGTGAATGTACATGCCTAATGGGAAATTACACGCACGGTATAAATAATGACGATGATGACAATGATTGTCTGTACGCACAAATGCGAGACGAAACTTACAGCGAGTTCGACACAGAAAATCAACCTATAAAACGAGGACAAAAAAATAAACTTTATTTTGTATATTCAATAAACTAATTTTTATATACAAAATGTATACCTTTTTTTATCCCCAATAAGAGTAAAAACTATTCACTTGCTTCGTCCTTAATATAGTTTTTTTTTGTTTGTTTATATTATAGTAATTGCTAATCAAAGAAAATTAATCAATGTATTATCAAATAAATTGCATGTAATCTTTACATATTTATTTTATGAAGCAACGTAATTGAATGATTGAAAAATAATCGAATAATCGGAAAGCTGAAAAAAATACGAGGGGGCAACCGCTGGCGAAATTTTGTACACCTAATACCTATTCTAGAAAAATACCCTTTATTTCCCCTTTAATTCCTTGTAATTCCCCTAATTCCTCAAATACCTTTATTTCCTCTTAATACCTTAATATTTTCTAGATTATCTCGGGAACGGTGCACTTTTTGATAAAAATACCTATATATAAAATTGTTCCTTATAAAATTCTCTATCAAAAATGTCTCTACACTTTTTTCCTAAAATTAATAGTACCGTGGGAAATAAGGCGCACACATAAGGATTGGTTCCGGTCAACACAATAAATTGTAATCTTTACTATAATCTATTTTAAAGTTCAATACTTAACGCTAAAGCAGTAGCTACTAAAGTCCGCCTAAAGTTATAATAAATTCCTCTCACCCCTATAAAATAACGCGATTTTTGATGAAGCGAGAATATTGTATACCGGGTCGCTCAGCCGATAGGGACACAGTTGTAACTTTTGAATGGGAGAATGGATTTTTTTCAAATTTGGTGTAGTGATATGGGATATAATTTCCAATTTTATAATGTAAAGAACCAAAATGGCCGACTTCCGGTTTCGATTTTACCCGAAAGTGGGTTTAAAATACCCGGTTTTTGCGTAAAATCCCGCACATTGGCAGCCCCGAACAATAACAGCGTTTACAGCAAGCTCTAAAATAAGGCAGTGACCTTGGGGTCGTCTGAGATGTAGTGGAAGACATTGAAATTTTTTACATTGTGGTGGTGTATAGATATTTATACTTTTTTCGCGTAAAGACAGCTTTGGAAATAGCCATACGGATATCAGCGAATTATATGACCTGCGCTGATTACATTTGCGTCTCATTTACCAAAGTACTATTAATTATAGGAAAAAAGTTTAGAGAAGTTTTTTATAGAGAATTTTATAAGGAATAATTAATTCTGTTGTATAGGTTTTTTTATGGAAAAATGCATCGTTCCAGAAATAATCTAGAAAACCTCAAAATGGGGGTGGACGTCCTCTAGGGGATGAAGCACGCAATTTTTGAACCTTTATGAATTTTGTCCAATATATTACAATTTTAACTGTTATATTACTGAAGTATTACAAGACATCGTGCAAAGTTTTAATAATGAAAAAGCTAGTCATGGAGAAATTGTAGACGTAGGAGAGCGATTTGCTCTAACTTTATACAACTCTACCTCCGCAGAAAAAAGTCTAAATGTATACAGATTCATGACTTTTAACAAACTTGTTGGTAAAGCGAACAATACTGTAATATTATCAAATCTACCAACAACTTCTGCTGCTGCTGGGCAACACTTATATCGCGTTTTTTACCAAATTCAAACATGGAAAAACGTTGCGCTAGAAGCTACTGACTGGGGATGGAAAAAAGTTGGCGGTATATTAACCCGAACTATGACAACAAAAGAATCGGCTCCCGAATCTGTTATATCACTAATTTCTTGTTCATGCAAATTAGGGTGCGAAAACAGGTGCAGTTGCAGAAGAGCAGGCTTACGTTGCTCCACAATGTGTTACCATTACTACGGACAAGCATGCATGAATGTCGAATCTATGGAAGACGATGAAGATTAATTAACGTAGGTAACCTTTTGATAATTAGTGGATTCGGCCTACAGGGGACACCACACGCTAAGTACTTTATCTCTAGGGTGGCGTGAAAACAAGTACCTACAATATACAATATTCTCGCTTATTTAAAAATCGCGTTATTTTATAGAGATGTGAGGGTGGAAGTGGTACATTTATTATAATTTTAGGTGGAGTTTAGTAGCTACTGCTTTAGCGTTAAGCATTGAACTTTAAAGTAGATTATAATAAAGATTACAATTTATTGTGTTGACCGGAACTAACCCTTATGTGTGCGCCTTATTTCCCACGGTACTATTAATTTTAGGAAAAAAGTGTAGAGACGTTTTTTATAGAGAATTTTATAAGGAATAATTGATCAAAAAGTGCACTGTTCCGGAGATAATCTAGAAAACCTCAAAATGGGGGGTGGAAACGGCGTCCTAGGGGATGAAGCACACTATTTAGGGGTGGGAACTTTTCGGTTTAGTAATTCTTATGCTATCCTTAACATTTCTACCAATTTTCAAAATTTTATGAATTTTGTCCGATATAAATCGTTATATTACTGAACTAGAAGTCCATAGTATCATCGGTAGTTTAATTAAATTAAATATTTTTTCTTTACTAGATATTTTTAGTGCTAATCTCGGCGCTAATGTTTTTACAACACTGACGTCCTTTATATAAGAATTGGTATGTAATTCTTCAAGATAAACATTCCATTTCAATATTTTTACGCTCTAATTCCCTCCTAATACCTTTTATTTCCGCTTAATTCCGTTCTAATACCTCGTAATAATATTTATTTCCTCCAAATTCCCCTGTAATTCCCTTAATACCTAATAATTCCTTCCGAAATACCTTTAATTCCTTCCTAATTCCTTCCTAATTCCTTCCTAATTCCTCCGATTTGTACACTATTTCCCCTCAGCGGTTGCCCCCTCGAAAAAATATAAGTTGAATTAAAAAAAAAACGACCATCTAGCCACTCCTCAAGTCGAGAAAAAGAGAAATAAAGCTGCCGCCTCGGTAAAAACTACGCCACTAGCAGTGAAGGGGGAGGGGGATCTGGCGTCTAGGGTGAGCGCGAGCCCCAAGGATTCAATTATCTCGATTTTTTTCCATGGCCCATCTAGATAATATATAGACATGAAACTTTTTGTAAGTGATAACACACACTCTAAGGTATATTCAGTTAAATTTTCAAGTAAAAATATTTTCAAATTTCGCCGTAATTACGAAAAACGCGAATTCTTCATATCTCGGCTCCAAAGCATCGGTGCAAAATTTTTATTCTTTTTAATGACAATTTTTTTAATGACAATTAAAATGTCGTTAGTTGCAATAAATTTTATGCAAAATCCACTGAGATATTTACATTTGTTTAAGTTGCAAAATTGAATTTTTGCGTAAAAAAGTCGCAAATTAAAATTTTTTTGCAATATTCTTTTTGATTATGTAAATGTACGTTAAATTCAATGTTTTTACCTAAACAGAACTGTAAAATATTAATATGATCTTTTAGTATAACAGTTTGAATTTTTTTTTTTTTATAAATTAATTGCAAAAAAAATAATTAATATTTTGCAACAGTACAAAGTGCATTTCATTAAGGGTAAAAATGTGTTCCATTTCTCATAATATCGTTAACATGCAGATTTTATATTTGTATCTACAGTACTTCAAAGTTCATGGATCGAAAAATTAAATTTTTTCAGTTTTTTGCCGTAAAATGTTATTAACAATCAATCCTTATAGTGGAATCCATGAAAGAAATGTCTGGCATTTTATGACTAACTTGAAGTATAAACTTAAAGGCTTACTGATTATAATTACGGCAAATTTTTCCGTAATTTCGCGACGTTTTTTTCTTGAATTTGAGTATGTAAAACTCGCACAACTTGTATGCCGTTTGTTATTTCACTTCATTATATCATGACTGCTTCAACCATACAATGGCATACTGATTAAAAACACAGAAAATTGTTTTTCTATTTTACAATCTCACTTCTATTTTCTTGTTAAATAACTCTACTAGACAAGCGCGGATCTAGAAATTTCAATAATTTTTTTCTCGTCTGTGGCGCATGGGACCCATACGAAATATGGGAAATAACATCTCGAGAAGCACTTCTCTAACGACCCCTAAAAAATTTTGAAAAAGCAGTCTGCGAAAAATTTTTTCAAAATTCGGTTACCCCCCAGGTCTAGGCACTCCTGTTTAAAATAATTTTCTTTTGTCATATGCATTTTACTTTTCATAAAAATACAACAATACGTTTTGAAGTTTATGAAAATATTTTCATTACTAACTGAGATACAACGAATTGAAATTTTGTGATTTGTTAAATTGTAAATCACAAGATTTCAATTCGTTGTATTTCAGTTAGTAATGAAAATATTTTCATAAACTTCAAAACATATTGTTGTATTTTCATGAAAAGTAAAATGCATATGACAAAAAAAAATAATTTTAAACAGGAGTCCCTAGACCTGGAGGGTAACCGAATTTTGAAAAAAAATTTCGCAAACTGCTTTTTCAAAATTTTTTAGGGGTCGTTACAGAAGTGCTTCTCGAGATGTTATTTCCCATATTTCGTATGGGTCCCATGCGCCACAGACGAGAAAAAAATTATTGAAATTTCTAGATCCGCGCTTGCTTCTAGATGTTTTTAATGTGAGGTATACTTGGACATGCGCAAACGGTATGCCATTTTTTTTGTAGCTGATGTATAGCATAACCATGTATACTTCTTAATGGCAGCCTGTTCAGAAACGCGGATAAATCATTTTTTTAAATGCAAGTACACCTGACCGTGATATCACCTTTTGGGTTCACGCAAACTGTATGCCTTTGACTATTCAATTGTCGTGTTTTACTTGAATTTTATTGTGGAATCATGGCAGCCTGGGTGAAATCGTATCGAAACGCTTAATTTGCAAACAAATGTTAATTAACTTTAATATATGAAGGACCCGGCATGACTCTTTAGTTTATCATTTATTAACAACAAAATATGCATACCATAATACCCTCCAAAAGGCATACTGGGTAAAATCACGTCCCAAAATCTGTCACCACCTGCCGGTCTATATAAGAAATAAGCAGGGGGTGCATGGCTAAAAACTTTTTTCACTCTGTTATTCGTGTTTAGCACACTTGAGAACGGGGGGGGGGGATAGATTTCATAACTTTAGCACAATTTTGCACTTTTTAGGGAAAATCCCGACTCCTCAATTCCACTATATTGGAATATAAAAGACTGTAATGGAGCAATACCAATATCACACTCTCTTATATTTTAATAGTATTTTATAAACATTTGGGAAAAATCTGAGGCCTCGGCCGGTTTCAACCAAACCGGTCGGGAAAAAGGTCTTTGAAACGAAAATGTTTAAAATTGACAGCCTGCGTCACTTAGTAATTGTTAGGTTGGAAATGGCAAAAAAAAATGGAATGTGAATTGATTACTAAACCCGGCCGTGTCGGGGTGCCAGACCTTCCATTCCGTGTCTAGTGTGTTAAAAAGGGTATGCCTACTCATTCTTATGACTGCTGAAATAACATAAGTAAATCCGTTGGCTCTCCTACTATTAAGGGAGGAAAATTTTTTTCAAAAAAGGTCACTTAAAATTATGAATCAATATTTCACCGTCGCGTCGTCGAACATTTATTTAAACCTTATTGGATACTTAAATATTGATATTGAGGTCAGTGTAAAAATTAACAAATAACATATTCAAATGTATTTTTAACCGACTTCAATATCGATATTAGGTAATAAGGTTCAAATAACTGGCCGACGCGCGACCGGCGGTGAAATTTTATATCATAATTCTTAGCAACATTTTTGAAATGGTTCAAATTTTTTTTAAATATTTTTTTAGTTTTATTATAAATTGGCAAAAAAATACGAAAATCTACGATTTAGATAAATATCTATCTATCCACCTAAAAGAGATAGGCAAAAAATAACTGAAGAGAAAAGAAATACTTGGCATGCAGGCTGAGGTCTATTGGAAAAACAACATACGTCGAGGTTCAGTCGGCCCATTCTGTGTTGGCTCCAACGGAGGTACCAAGCATGCTGATTCTTCACACATCCTTACCCCCAGTCGTCCTGCATCTGGTTATAGTACTATCTTCATCGATGTTGTTCTCTTCAGTCATCTGAGAAAAAATTTAATTTGTAGTAACAAGCAATTATTACCAATATCATTATCAGTAGTAATATAACAATTGCAAAATTACACACACAGGCCTGAAACAAAATTACGCTTTTAAATACAACTATCGTTTTGAGTTCATTTTGATGTGTAGAATACGAAAATGGTAGCCAATTTCTTCTATCACGTATAATGTAAAATCTCTTGCAAAATATAAGGAGCATTTGCGGCACTATAATGGCAGCGAGCGACACCCGTGTTGCTATCGTTTTAGTAATTTTTTATGACAGTGACTAGTAAACTGTAAACAGTATAGTAACAGAAGCAAATATTTCTGATATTTTTAACCGACTTCATAAAGTATAGAAAAGTAGGAGGTTCTCAATTCGACCCGTATGCATGTTTTTTCGATTAGAACGATTAGAAGAAACAAATCCTCCAAGCAGAGCAATAAAGCCTTGCCCAGAATGGAAGGAAGCGACGAATATTAATTGGTATCAAATACCGCAAAGCACGGAAGAGGGGCGGGACAGGAAGCACCAACTAATTGGATAACTCTGGCGACATGGAATGTTGGATGCATAGGATGAATGGATGCATAGAGAGAGTGAAAAGGGAAAAAGTCAACAAAGTCTTACAGGCAGAAAACATCGATATCGCATGTATGCAAGAAACCCACGTGATAGACGGAACAACAGTCTCACGAAACTACAAACTGCAAATAAGCGAGGGGAGAGGGGGTCAAGAAAACATCAGCAGAGGAGTTGCATGGGTGACTAGTCGAGAAAGCCCTATCGAGAAAAGGACACAGAAAATAAACGAAAATATAGCCACAGCAATCATACAAATCGGAAAGGACAACATCTGCATGATAGGAGTACACATACTCTCAGAGGAGAGAGTAGGATGGGTAATTCAGGCAGCTAACCCAAGAAACCAGAAGAAACGAAAAAATAAAAATGCCTATTCTTTATATGTGTGGTGAAGTCTCCTAATATTATAAATATTAGGAGACTTCGCCGCACATATAGGAAAAGACGACGAGACGGAGGAAGATAAAAGCATCACTGGAAAATCTTTACTCCACACATGGTCTAACGAAAATGGAAACGCGCTGAAAAACCTAGCACACATATTTGAATTAATAATAAGAAACACGTGGAGCAAAACTCAAACCTGTCTTGACACTCGAAGTAATGGAAGCTCAATCTCACAAATATATCATATCCTGGTAGGTAGAGAGATAAGAAAAAGGATCAAGAACACTGAAGCAAAAAGGACAGCAGAACTCAATACAGACCACAAAATCCTATACGGAAAATTGGAAATAAAAGAAGAGAAACCACCACAAAACACTATACATTAGATGGAATAGCTCTCTATTACCGCACGAATATTTCCAGAAAAAATACTGCAAAGAAATAGAAAAGCAACTGATAGGAGAAGAATTAGACTGGTCATCAATGGACTCAAAAATAAAAATTGCAGCAAGAAAAACGTTGAAAATTGACAGGTCACCTATGAGCTCGGCAAGATAAAAAAAGAATAACAGATACACAGATACAAACAACTAAAAAATATGAAGGCTACAGACATGGAACATAAATGAAAAACTAAAAGAAGTACTGAAAGAAAAAAGAGAGGCGGAGAGAAACCACGACGAGAAAAATGTAGAGCATTCTTTGAAAACATAGAAACACTCCCACCAGGACAACGACTAAATCAAACCTTTAGGTATTTGAAAAAATATAAAAGAAAGAATAATGTCCACAAGAGAAGATACATACCACTGCAACATTGGACCAAGAAGCCGAAGGAAGAAGGGAATGCAACGAAAGAACGAACAGCACTACGTCTTACGTTTACTAATATGCTCTTTTTTTATGTCCAAGGTGTTTGTTTTAATTTAAATCTAAAAAAATATTTCCATTTTGAGACGCTACTTCTTATTGTAATAAAATTTTATTCGTCTTTCAATTTCATGTACTCTTTTGTTAGATATGTTGTATGCTATGGTGTTGTGCTATTGGGTGCATGGTGTTTGGGGGATCATGAGGATTGATGGAGAATTTAAATACTCTACAGTAAGTAGTCATCAGGTGCAGCAGGGGGTCCTTCAGTGGCTAACGATATTACCAATAACTCTGCTCAAAATTTAACATTGGTACTTTAAATGTTATATCTATGAATACTGGATTTGTTGAGCCTGAAAATTATGTGAATGACTACAGTTTCGATTTCTTGGCATTTTCCGAGACCTGGTTAACTCCAAACATTTCTAATTCAACTTTCCAACTGCCTGGTTGTAAATTTATTCGTCAAGATAGATTTACTAGACGTGGCGGATGAGTTGGTATGTACCACAGAAGACATGAACTATACAGAAGCGAAAGCTTGCCGCGGCACCTCTAATATCGGGTGTCTGATTTATGTGACCTCAAAGTGACAGTAATATGCCTTACTACACTTAGAGAAATGATGTACACAAAAAATATATCAATATTTCGGTCCAATACACTGTACACTGGGAAAACAATCTTGTTTTATATTTAGTAGATAGGTACATGCATAGGAATACGTATATATGGTATTAATGAAGTTGGTGGCCCAAGTCATGGTGTATTGCAGAATGTTCAAAAAAAGAAGTGCACTTTTATATTTATATCCCGTATTTCAGGCATCATCAATCATAATAATGCGTTTTTAAGCCAATGATTTTTTTTTTCATACTGCTACCAGAATATGAAAATACTATCATGGAAAGTAGCACAATGTATAGATATATAATGAAAGAGACATATATTATGTATATAACTATATTGGCTATATTGTTGAATAGAATATTACAAATCAAATAGTACAGTGAAAAAAATGTTTACGTAAAATAACAATATACGTGAATAGGGCATGTGCACGTGACGTCACAACTAACCTCAAAAATATATATTTCCTAAGATTTATGAGTATTTCGTAGCTGTTATTAAAATTTCAGCTTGGTTTCCATATTTTCAACTAAAATCTAATTCAGTGTAATGTTTTTGAAGTTCTAAATACGTTCTCCTAATAAAATAGGACTCTTTTTGTAGGTTGGAAATCTAACCTGTAATTAGCAGTCTATTTTTATTTACCAACATTATTGAAAAATTATTACCTGAATTTTTAAATATTTGTTTGGAGCCAATATTGCTCCAAGCTGAAATGAGTATATTAAAAATGAGAATAAACTTGAAAAACTTAAAATTTGAGATTATGTTAGTTATATGATGCACATTATTGCACATGCCCTATTGTTGATTTTTTTAATTGATACAATGAAAAGTTCTTTAGTATGGTACGAGTTGAGAGTCATTACTTAATTACCTTATTCATGGTCAGAATACAATTCTGTTTATTAGAAACTGATGAACATATTCTCTAACTTATTGCATTCCTGATAAGAAAATATTTCCTTTCATATTACTTCTTTTCAACTGCTAATTGTTTAGTATATCTAATATTACTTTCTAGTTGTTTCACTAATATAAATTTGTACATACCTTTCAGGATCTTTGGGAAATAGAAAGAAGCTTATTTGTTTCACCTTCGAAGGGCATGAATGATAAGTACAACCTCTATATTACTTTAGAACCCATTATAAACAAAAATCAAATAAATAAATAAACTTAGAATAAAAAATTGTCGAAAGTTGGAAGAAAAAGGCATGAAAATAACCAACCACCATGTAAGAGTTTCAAAGACTGTCAATCGCACAACGTCAAGAATTACACAGCCCCACAAAAAAAAAAAAGTTCAGACCAGCGAACCAGACCCATGTATCCCTATGTATTTTCGCTCGCTGAATCCGAATCCGAGGTCAAAAAAATTCGTACACCCCCAAAATCTTTAGCTAGAGCCAAAAAACACCCCTGGACTATGGTAAAAATAATATTAAGCTACGAGAATAGTTGTTACATCCTAATCGATCGAATTATACAAATTATGATTAAACAGCACCATACATACAATAGATATGAAACACATCCCCCAGTGAGGGGCGAAAACTAGCCCCGATTTATAAAAATCGATCCAAAACAATAATAATAATAATGACTGCTGAAAAAGCTCAAAATGTCTAAGTTTTGTTAAAGTGATAAAGAAACTGCATCAGGTCCGACGTAATCTTCATAAACTTCCCCTATAGGGTTGAGAACAACCACCCTTACGTTTAAAGGACACAAAACAAGAGAACACGTAAAATCCAACAGGATTTCTATTTTGTGTAGTACTCTAAAATAGAACTAGAAACTTACGTACCATCAACGTCCTACAGTGTCAACCCTCAGATGGTGTGAAACCCCCTATATAAGATTTATCCATAAAAAGTTACAGTGACCTCTATAAAAATTCGAAACATCTGCTGTGTGGAAGTGAGACTATGTTCGACGCTGTGCTTGAAAACCACCCCCACGGGGTTGCGAGATGCCATCCCTATATCCGTAGGATGCTGGAAAAACAGAGAGAAACTAACCGTATTTACATTTTTATGGATGCTATGATTAGGAAAAATCGTGATGCACACTTCCAGCGTCCTACGAATATGGGGGTAGCATCTCGAGACCCCATAGGGGTGGTTTTCAAGCACAGCGTCGAACATAGTCTAGTTTCTTCTCACTTCCACACAACGCAGGTGTTTCGAATTTTTATAGAAGTCACTGTAACTTTTTAAAGATAAATCTTACATGGGGGGTAGTTTTCACACCATCTGAGGGTTTACACTATAGGACGTTGATGGTACGTAAGTTTCTAATTCTATTTTAGAGTACTACGCAAAATAGAAATCCTGTTGGATTTTACGTTTTCTCTTGTTTTGTGTCCTTTAAACTTAGAGGTGGTTGTTCTCAACCCTATAGGGGCAGTTTATGAAGATTACGCCGGATCTGATGCAATTTCTTATCACTTTAACAAAAATTAGACACGTCGAGCTTTTTCAGCAGTCATTACTGTTTTGGATCGATTTTTATATAAATGGGGGCCAGTTTTCGCCCCTCACTGGGGGTGTGTTTCATATCTATTGTATGTACGCTGCTGTTTAACCTTAATTTATATAATTCGATCGATTAGGATGTAACAACTATTCTCGTAGCTTAATATTCTTTTTACCCCAGTCCGGGGGTGTTTTTTGGCTCTAGCTAAAGATTTTGGGGGTGTACAAATTTTTTTCACCTCGGATTCGGATTCAGCGACCGAAAATACATAGGGATACATGGGTCTGGTTCGCTGGTCTGAACTTTTTTTTTGTGGGGCTGTGTTATCATATGGCTTTTGACAAATATATGCCTTATCGTCATGGCGACTATGAACAAATTTGGTCCCGCCAGAAAGGCTTGCTTTCGCTTCTATATAGTTCCTGTCTTCTGTGGTATGTACATACAAAATGGCTATAAATATTATTCCACCGTCAATTTGACAACTGATTTTGTCTTATTTTGAAAGCTTATTTATTGAATGCATCATACATGTTATATTAGATTTAAGAATGTTATATAATGATATCATATAAGTCCCTTATCAGTCGGTTCGCATAAGTAATTCAATACCAGCGCTGATAAATTCATAACTTCGCTCTAGTCGGGGAGCCCTCCCTAGCTGTACGTGCCCCGCTCGATCCTTAGGGACAATGTTTTTCATAAAGTTTAAAGCTTAAGAAACAATTTAAGACATGTCCTAAAAAACTGGCTGTACTTTCAAAATGGCGGTCATATGTTAAAAAAATCTGTTGCCAATGTTGTTTTTGTCATTTAACACAAAAACTAAAAAAGGTGGAGAAAAACTTTCTGCTTCTTCTTCTTTCTCTTAGGATAGGAGTTACCATTTCCAGATACCATTGTTACCGTTTTTGAGACAAAATCTGCAAATTATAATATTATTATTATTATTATTAATTTTTCTCAGTTTCTTTTCTTATGTTAATAATATAAAGTTACTAGCTGACCCAGCAAACGTTGTTTTGCCATATAAATTATAAATTTTTGTCCAAAAAATAAAAAGAAAATTTCTGGATAGGGCCACCCTTATCACCTAGGGGTATAAAAAATAGCCTACGATCTATTCTCAGACCTACCAAATATACACCAAAAATTTCATAAAAATCGGTCAAGCCGTTTCGGAGGAGTTCGATAACAAACACTGTGACACGAGATTTTTATATATTAGATATTATACGCCTTACAATAATTGTCACAATTATTTCCTCTAAGTGATTTACCGATATATGAATGTCCATGTTTTCTTAATTTCGGACTCATTTATTTGGAAAATGGTAACTCCTATCAAAATATTGTATAGGAACAAAATTGTAGAAAATTTTATGCACGTTGTTTTTTTGTGAAAAAAGTTTTTGTCCATCATTTTTAGTTTCTGTGTTAAATGACAAAAACAGCATTGGCAACAGTTTTTTTAACATATGGCCGCCATTTTAAAAGTACAGCCAGTTTTTTTTAGGACATGTCTTAAATTGTTCCTTAGGTTTTAATCTTTATAAAAAACTTTGTCCCTAAAGATCGGGGAGGGGGTGCACGTACAGCTAGGGAGGGCTCCCCGACTATATCCAAATATTGGAACAAAATTGTAGAAAATTTTATGCACTTTGTTTTTTATGCAGAAAGTTTTTCTCCATCTTTTTTAGTTTTTGTGTTAAATGACAAAAACAATATTTGCAAATTTTTTTTAAACGGATGCCATTTTGAAAGTGCAACCAATTATTATTTTTTTTTTCAGATAATATATCTTTAATTTTTTCCGTAGTTAAAATACCTAAAGTTAAATCTGAACTAAAACATATTTGTTTTAGAGAATATAGTAAAATTAATATGAAAAATTTTGAAGAAGATTCCAATGAGTTAAATTGAGACCCAATATATTGCGTACGGGAGAACTCGGTATTTGGTCCGTTTTTCCTCCCCCTTCAAGGCGATGTTGGTCTCAGCAGGTGGTAACAAACATCACCTTGTTCTGATGGTCGAGGAGGACTATGTTAGGCTTGTTGGCTTGTATTAGTCTGACGGTCGGGAACAAGTAGTTCCAATAAATTCGGCACTCAAATATCTCCGGGGACGTAAGGCAGTACTGGTGTTTCGTTTACCTTGTATGAATGTTGTAGATGGTGCCGCGTTATGGCGATGGATGTAGGCCAAAATCGCGTATACCAGACATGCGGAAAGCAAATGCATCATCGATTCCGGCGCCTGACGCCATGTCCTGCACTTGATATCAGGGACCTCTACACCCATTACGCGGCTTCAGTAGAGCATCGCATTAATTGCACCATCTTTGCATGAGGCTACTGCTGTTTCCGAGTTAAGCCGAGCTGACCTTAAGAAGGTGAATGTCAGTCTAGTCGATAAGCCCAGTGTTTCTAAGTTCTTATAATATACACCATGCATGGGTTTATCGACATGCTGCCTAAATCGATTATCCTATTCGGCAGCTTTTATTTGGACTTTCAGATTTCATATTTGGCTGACCTTAAGTTAGGGTCAGCACTGCGTCGGCCTCCTCGTCTGACCTCGAATACGAGACCAAGTTCATCTGTGGCTCTATTTGCTGCCTTGAATAATCCTACGCCCACTCCCGTTATTTCATGATCTCTCACTAACAGCAGGAGCGGATCCGAGCTCCTGAGGACGTTACAAAGCTACTTTTCCATACATACACTCCAATCCCAGTCCCAAGAGTCCTCGGCCTCTCTATGACGTAGGAGATAAATGTGAGGAACGGACGATCTAGGATGAATATTCCTATGGATGTTCATCATCTTGCGGGTACCTCTGTCTAGTTGACGCAGTTCATCTACCGTCCATTTGACTACTCCAAAGGAGTAAAGCAGAACAGAAACGGCAAGTATATTAATAGTAGACACCTTGTTTTTCCCCGAAAGTTCGGACGACCAAATCTTTCGGAGTAGTCGTCTGTACTTGCTCCTGAGAGATTCCTTTATTTGTTACACACCCAAGAATGTGTAGGTCTATCGAACATACAAGATACGTGTAAATAGTAGCCGCAGTTCAGACATGAGATTGGCCTATAATTCATTGGGTCAGATAGATCACCCTTTTTGGAGATGAGCATAGAACGTTCAACCAGTCCGGAATCTGCTGCCCTTCGTTCAACCACGTGTTGAAAACTCGGACCAGACGACGGTGGATGGAAGGAATTTTTTTTCCACCATCAGTTATCTATGCCGTCTGGACTCAGGCAGTAAAGTTCTTAACAATAAGAGCTTGTTGATCCCCGTGCCCACTTCTTCTGGCTCTCCAATGATTCTGTGGCATTATTTTTTTTTTTTTTTTTTTTTTTTTTTTTTTTTGTGAAGCCAGTCGCCCTTCTCTCTGTCTCCGATGCCAGAGAGGGTACGCTGGTAATACCAGAGACCACTCCCTACGCCGTAGGGTCAGTGGTCACTGGGTCCGCGAATCGTGTGCTCTGAGCAGGCGTAACGAGCCAAGGATAACGGCCTTCTGCATTCTTCCGGCTAAGATTTCTGCCGAGTTTCGGCATGCCGGTATCGTCTTCAATTCCGAAAGCAGTGTGCGCCTCACCCCACCTAGGCATCCTATGATAAGAACCACTAGTTTAACAGTGTGGTCCGGATAGAGTCTACGGAGTTCGAAGAGAAGATCTCGATATTTAGTCCGTTTTTCCTCCTCTTTCAGAACAATGTTTGTTTCCCCTGGGGCGGAGAATTCAATGACAAACATTGTCCTAAGTTGGTGGTCGAGGAGGACTAAATCAGGTTTATTGGCCTGTATTTGCCTGAGGGTGGGAAACGAGTAGTTCCAATAAATTAGGCACCGCTCATTCCCCACTACGGACTCAATATCCCCCGAAGCGTAAGGCAGCACTGGTGTCTCGTCTATCCCATACGTATGCCGCAGATGATAGTACAGCACACGTAATGCTCCATCATGTCTGTGGATATAGGCCGAGACAGCGTATGTCGGACAAGCCGACAACAGGTGCATAAGTGTCTCCGGCGCCCTTCGGCAGGCCCTACAGTTTACATCAGGGACCTCTATACCCAGGACATGACTTCGATAGACGAGTGTGTTAAAGACACCATCCTGGCAAGCCATAATGAACCCTTCGGTCTCAGACTTCAGCCCAGCTGACCTTAGGAAAGCAAAGGTCAGCTTCTCAGATAAGCCCCTGTCTTCGATGTTCTTGTAGAAGACTCCATGCAAGGGCTTATCTTTATGCAGCTGCAGAAATTTACGTTGCTCTGCTGCTTTTGCATGGGCTTTTAGCTGAGCGGGTTCCAGCTCGGTGACAGAACTCGGGTTTACCCGCCCAGTGTCGAAGTCGAGACCAAGTTCATCGGCTGCTCGTTGTGCTGCCTTGAATAAGAACGCTCCCGTCCCTGCGTTTTCATGGTCGCGAACCATGCAGAGAAGGGGATCCGAACTCTTGATGATCTTGCAAGCTCCATCCAGAGCCGACCTGCTATGTAGATACTCCAAACTCAAGAGTCCACGGCCTCCCTGCTGTCGTGAGAGATATAACCGCGGAACGGACGATTTTGGATGCAAACTTCTGTTGAGATGCATCATCTTTCGGGTTCCTACATCGAGTTGGCGCAACTCGCCTTGTGTCCATTTCACTACCCCAAAGGAGTGTAGAAGGATCGGAACGGCAAGCATGTTAGTTGCAGACACCTTATTCTTCCCCGACAGTTCAGAAGACCAAATCTGCCGGAGGAGGTGCTGGTACTTGCCGCGGAGAGCGTTTTTAACTGTTGACACTTCTTGAGTGGAGCGTTGCTCAACACCCAAGTATTTATACGTCTCTCCGGCATCTAGGTGGTGCAAGATGCTTCCATCCACAAGCTGCGCGTCCTCTCCGTAGTCACCGCATCGTCCTCTCTTGAGGTGAACCAGTGCACATTTGTCCAAGCCGAACTCCATACCGACAGCCTGAGTGTACTCATGTACCACCCTGAGAGATTGGCGTAAATCTCTCTCGCTGGAGGCATAAAGTTTAAGGTCATCCATGTAAAACAGATGGGTGACCTTATGCCTCCTATCTCCGGGGGTACCGCAATTGTAACCACGGGTTCTGCGAAGTTCAACGGATAACGGCAGTAGCGAGATGCAAAATAGAAGGGGGCTGAGAGAGTCTCCCTGAAACACACCCCTCTTAAACATAACCGGCTCTGTTTGGACTCTGACATTACCAGATGTTATAGTAAAGCGAGTCCTCCAGAGCGGCATGAGTTGTTCTATGCATCTCACTACGGGACCGGGCACCGCAAGACATTGGAGCAAGTGAACAATTAGCTCATGAGATGTCATATCGAATGCCTTGCGGTAATCGATCCAGGCCATGGAAAGGTTCCGCTTATACTGCACGGAGTCCTGCGTGACACATCTGTCAATAAGCAGGTTCTCCTTGCAGCCAGCGACACCCTTCTTAGACCCACGTTGCTCGTATATCCGTTCGTAAACCGGGCCGCTTGCTTGAAGTACCCGCATGTACAAGATACGTGTGAATATCTTGTAACATGCGTTTAAACAGGTTATCGGTCTGTAGTTCGCTGGATCTGCCAGATCTCCGTTCTTAGGGAGTAGCACGGTTCGCCCCTCGATAATCCAGGAAGGGATTTGCTGCTCTCCATTTAGCCACGAGGTGAAGATTCTGGCTAAATGGCGGTGGGTGCTCGGAAGTTTTTTCCACCAAAAGGTGTTAATCCCATCGGGTCCAGGAGCAGCAAAGTTCTTGGAGCCTTCTAGGGCTCTTCGAACCTCTTCCGTCGTTATCGGTTGGCACACTGCTTGAGGCTGCTGGAGCCCTTGGCAAAAAGCTTCAAAGTGTGCCAGGGCTGGAGTATCTCGGTTTAGTGGACGCTTTTGTTGGTAAAGCGTCTTCCAGAAGTCTTCCACCTGATCTACAGTCGGCGGATTCTCAACAATACGCTCAGGCGGTTGGAACAGGCGAGATGGCTTCTTGCGGAAAAGGTTATTTTCCGCTACTGCCCTCGCCCGCCTTGCTAGCGACTTTTTGCAAGCCACTAGCATCCGTATTCTATCGAGACAATGTTGCTTGGTGGTAAGCAGCACTGCCACGTTAAGCGTGTGATGGACTCGCCTTAAGTTGGCGGCGATTCGCCGCACTTTTGACGTGAAAGGCCTGTTCTCTGCCATGTAATCCATCACACACTAAATACGGGAGGCATATTGTCTCGCCGACCGGATCTTGGCTTCCATCTTTCTTATACGCCGCTCAGCTCTCTCCTGAGGGGAAGTAGTATTATCCCGCCTCACCACCGGAGAGAGCCGCGTCGCGGCGTCGTAGACGGCACAATTAATGTGCCAGATATCAGCCTCTTCCGGAATAGCTTCACTGAGTTCTGCGTCCACTCTGACCAGATCTTGTGGCCGAGGGGGCTTTTGATGGTGCAGCCCCCTTCTGGTTCTGATGTCCTCTGGTATGGGTGGAAAATCTAAAACCACCTCCTCGACCGGTTGATCGGGCGGTCTGTCGACTACCTCTTCAACAGGTCTCAGAGCGGTTCTGATGTAGCCTCTGCTTCGGAGGTGAGATACATAGTCACGAAGATTTTGTTTCGTGAAAGCGCGATGCTCTGGGTGTACATCACACCACAGAGCATGCATCCGCGCCATGTATCCCCTCCGTGCAGGCTCACTGCTTTCATAGCACTGCAGAAGGTCGTCCCTCAGCTCGTCCGTCCACTCAAAGCGTCCATATGCGTCGCGGTTGTCGTCATCGGGCAGTCCGTCCTGTTGGGCCCCACCACCTTGCCCATGACCCCTATCCGCTCGGGGTCGATCGTGGGGGCCCTGCCTTTGGTCAACTGGAACCAGAGATTTGGGCTTGTGGGTGGTTAGCCCAGCAAGCCCACGACCGACACCAGAGGGGAATGAGCTTTCCCCTCCCGGGTGCACTCGGGCTGCCGGTTCGATTTTGCACCCCCAGCTGGAGTAAGTGGTGGCGCTACTCACCAAAGGCTTGATAGATGAAAGTCAGCCCCTCCTGCTTATTTATTTATTATTATTATTATTATTATTATTATTATTATTATTATTATTATTGTTATTATCAATATTATTATTATTTTCATTATTATAATTATTATTATTACTGTTGTTTTTTTTTCCCAATATACACACCGCAAGTTAGGGTGTCAATCACCCAAGGTTAGTGTGGGCGAATAGGCGAGAGATGTCTTCAATATAGGGGACTAGGTTTCATGTCTGGGCGGTCGGCTACTGTTTTATCGGGGCTACTTTAATTCCTTCCTTTGATGTCGGTGGTTAATCACTCGAGTGCTAAACATTTTCTCACAATGTTAGTGGTAACCAGTATTGCTGCTTTCTGCATTATTCGTAAGTGCCAATCCTATAGCTGAAGCTTTAACTTCGCAGTTTTCCAATCTTTAGTGGTCAATCCATTGGCAGATATTACAACATGAACAATTGCTACATGTTGTAATTGGTATTTATCCTTTAGTTCCACTACCAATGGTTGGTATTTTCTTTTCTTTTCAGCAATTGTTCTTATTATTCCATGGTCCAGAGGCACTGAGATTTTAATGAACATTGCCTTCCGAGCTCTTTTATCAAACAGGACGTCAGGTCTGTTTGCATCTACTGCCCTGTAGATAATGGCAGTATCTCACAATATTTTGACAGTGTCATTTCGGAGAACTTGTTTAGGCTTACACTTAGAGTAAGGTACCTCTTCCTTTGCCAGACCATACTTCTTGGCAAGTGCTTGGTGAACTACTTCCGCTACGTTGTTGTGTCGCTGCAAGTAGTCGGTTTATGCCAACGCAGGATATCCGCAGCATATATGCTGTATGGATTCATTTGCTTGCTTGCAAAGTCGGCACCTGCTATCAACATTCTGACCCGAGATGTGTCTTCTGTACGTTCTCGTGTTGATTACTTTGTCCTCCGTTTCACTATAAAGACCCACCACTCCACTCCGTGGAGCTTTTCTTATCAACATGCTCTGAGACAAATTCTTCAGCATATCTTCCACGAGCCTCTTTGCTTCGTTAGGTCGCCAGACGATCTTGAGGTCTATTATATCTGAGTCAAATGAAGTGGGCTGTAGTTATTGTCACCCTCGCAGACGGCTCTATGGAATATGGATTATGAATATCTAGGAAATATCTTCTTAATCGTTCTTCTTGCTGTCTACACATGATTTCTAAGTTAAGAAGGTTTCGGGAGAGATAAAGTCGTTCAGAAGAGCTCTTTGGATGATGCATTGGATGTCTTATCAGCGTTGTTCCCAACTTCCTGTCAAAGCTTTGTGTATCTGACCACTTTACTACTCCAAAGGTGTATGGCCCAACTGTTAACTGCCTTGATTTTATTCCTGGAATTAATGAGCGTCTTACATATTTTGTTAACTCGGGAAAGCACCTTCTTCTCTACACGCTTCCTTGCAGCTGTTTGAGAAATGCCCAGCAACTGTAAAAGACCCAGATATATATTCTCCAAGATTTTGGATCACAGAGCCTCCGCTCAGTTGCATCTCATTCCCTTCATCCTGAACTTGACCTCTTCGTGTATAAAGAACTACACACTTCTCCAGACCAAATTCCATATGTAGGGCAACACTAAATTGTTGACTAGTTCAAATTCGTTTTGCAGCTGGCTTTCATTCGATGCGTATAGTTTTAAGTCATCCATGTAAAATTGATGTGAGATACGAGCATCAGGATTTCTCTTAAAAATTTTTTACTCAAACAGAAATCCCATTACATTCGCCCATTTATAATCACGTGTGCGGAAACAACCAATCAGAACAACATTACACTGATAATTTTTTACTAAATGTACTAACCAATCAAAATTTTGCATTTCATGCCATGTGTCAAAATTCATCCAGTCAGCAAAAGATTACAGCGATAACACGCATACATGTGGTGTTATCAGGCAAGACACACATGATATGTTCAAATGTCAAATTAAAATTAAACAAATTGAAAATCAATTTATAAAAATGTCACAAAGGTTTGGTAAACGATTCAATTGATCAAATTGTATTATAAAATACACCTAAAAACAACATTAAAAATAAAAAGGATACGTGGAAAATGCTTTTAGAATTTTGGTCGATCAGAAAATACGAATTGAATTGAGAGTAAAAAATTATCTTACCGAATACACCTCGAGCATTGATAAATACTCAAAATTTTGTCGCAGAAAATGCTTCAAACGTGTTGCACAAAGAAAGTCCCACTTTTGTTTTTTTCGCTTATATCTCTAAAATGGTACGTCGTAGAGAAAAAGTTTCTTATACAAAATGAAAGCTCATGAAATTCTCTACAACTTTCATTTTATATACTTTTTTTGAATTCGCAACCGTTTTCGAGCTACACGCTCCAGAAAAGTGAAAGTTTTCGAAAAACAGATTTTTACCTGAAAAATAGAAAATTGTATTTTAAAGACGATAAAAAAAGTAGGACCTCCGGTGCTTGTAATTGGAACCAGGGTGTCTCCTACATGTTTCCACTCCCACTCTTGAGGGGACAGCTCATTCCTGAGCCACTGCTGCACTTGGTGGTAGGTGCGCCGAGAATGCTGTTTAGCTGCGTTCTCAGTTGGTGGGAGAGAGCTGATGTCAGGCTTAATTTTGCCACTGACCTCATGAACAACTGGAAGTGATACTGACTGAGGGAGGTCTGTCTTGCTGGTGCCCCATACCATTTGAGGAAGCAAATCTTCCCAGCCTCTTCAACCTCGCCTTGAGTGGAGGAGGGGTTGTAGAAGATTACTGCCGCTTCCTTGATGATTTCTGACTTAAGTACAATTTTGAGAAGCCCACCTTGCTTTTCCTTAAAGTTGAAGAGGTAAGAAATCTGTTTTTAGAACATTTTCACTTTTCCGGAGCGTGTAGCTCGAAAACGGTTGCGAATTCGAAAAAAGTATATAAAATGAAAGTTGTAGAGAATTTCATGAGTTTTCATTTTGTGTTAGAAAATTTTTCCATACGACGCACCATTTTAGAGATATAAGCGAAAAAACCAAAAGTGGGACTTTCTTTGTGCCCCCTCCGGCTCACCTCCTAGACGTCAGGACTTTCAGTATGTTCACTCCCTAAATACCATTACATACAAATTCTGTGGCTAAAGGACTATGTCCAATGCCAACCCCCTCACCTCACCACCACCACTCCCTAAATACCCTGAACAACTTTCTAAAGTAATCGCTTGGGTCCCTGCTCACGCACTCTACACCACCCTCTAGGTCATTCGTTGACTGGACTATTAGCAGTGCAGTGTTACTTTTAATACTGTAAAAGTTTCTGATAAATGTTGTAGGTCAGATATAATCGTTGAAGAGAAATATATTGGTCCAGATAGGACGTATACTATGATCTGTAGCGTTACATTCTACAACTTTATCCTCATTACCAGCATGCAGAACAGTGACTCAGAATGCGAAGATAATTACCCCCGACCTCAAAAGCGAGCCCGTTTCAGTTACGAGTTCTTTGCTTAATTAATATTACACAAATTCTTACAATATTTTGAATAAGGCCCTGCATCTGGTGTGATTTTACACCAGCTGCTCATTGGCTAATGACATTTTTTGGTGGGGATCGTGAGTTATTAGGCCACCTCATACTCTACCAATCTTGATAATCTCCCTAGGACAATTATCACTTATGTCATCCAATTTGACAGTTCAATAATTTATTTTTTGACAATGTCACAATTACGATTTGGCACTGCGAATAAGGACTTGATAAAGATAATAATAGAGGAAAACATTCCATATAATACAATTAAAAGTAAAAAGTACATCTGGAATACATTTATGGACTTTTGCGGCACCAGAAATTATGAATTAGATAAAAATAAATAAAATAAAATGCAAAAAATTTTCTATGTGAATGCCCCTCGAACGTTGATAAATAGCTCATAATTTTATCACAACTTCCTCAAGCACGTTGCCTTTAGGTAATATCCCTCCGCCTATGCCGCTCCGTCGGGATATTACCAAACGTGCTCTCGGAAATTATTGTTATTGTCATAGTCATTGTCATTGTCATTGTCATTGTCATTGTCATTGTCATTGTCATTGTCATTGTCACTGTTACTGTCACTGTCACTGCCACTGTCACTGTCACTGCCACGGCAAAAATAAGATGGTGAGTTTTGGAGTTCAGGTAGACATTAGGGATATAAAAGGTGAAATGGCCGAAAGGGAAAACAAAGCTATACAGGAAATCAGAGAAGTTATTACAAAAAGCAAGAGCTTCGACGAGTTTTCGAAAGTACTGGACAAGGAGTGGCCGGAAGGGATATATTCAGTCGTAAAACAAGAAACGGGAAATCTTCAAAAAATAAAGACACCTTTCAATGTCGCGGCGATAATTGACCCTAAAGAACAATGTGATAAAGGCCTCAGCAAACAAATGAACGAAAACTATCCGGAAGCAATCGAACTGATGAAAGACGGAGACGCTGTGGGACAAATTGAATACTTGGTAAAAACAACCAAAACCTCCTCCAGTAGAAAACAGGATGAAGAAGAAAAGTGCCAATTTATATATGTCATTTCTTATAACATCAACAAATCTGGAATGAACGATATGCAGGAGGTCTATATCTGTTGGTAAGATGCAGGGAACAAATAAAGGATCATATCAGGAAAAATATAGCATTCATAACGACAGAGGGTTTGAAAAGAATTTATCTGAGGAGGATACTGGAATTGTTTTCAAGGAAGCAGAAATGCAGGTTATATTGATGATACCCGGAGATAGAAAGGCAGCAGAAAAAAATGCGACAAGACCAGCAAATAAAACGAAAATTCAAACAGAGCCGTCAGTACTTGTGAAAAAGGGAGAAAAATCGTACGCAGAGTTCCTGAAGGTAGTAAAACAGTCGGTAGATCCAGAAAAATATAGGGGTGTGTAGCAGGAGGAGAAGATAAGGCAAGTACTTTAAAAACAGAAAGTAGATGTAACTACAAGGAAATCGGAGGCGACATTACATATTAGCGATGTGGATCCTACCGTCACGGAGGAAGAAATTAGGACTCCCTAAATGCATACATCGACATAGACAAAAATCTGATTAAGATAACATCTCTCAGACCGAGTAGAAATGAAAACCGCATAGCCACAGTGATATTGTAGAAGAACGCACTACCGGACGTCAAAATGACGCGACACCAATTTATTTCTCAGGGGGCGCCAGTCGCGTATTACCCCGTTCTTCTACCTCCCAGGCGGGTTCGAGATAAGATGTACTTCGGTAGCCGAGTAATGGACCAAGGCTGCACTACCACAGATCGGAAATGACGCTCTCTCTGGGCTCGAATTCCCTCGTTAGGGGTTTAGGCACCTCTTAATTTCCTGAATTTTTGCATAAAAAAATCCCAACCGAAGAATTTCTCTGCGGAGGGATTAGTTTTGGTACGCGGAAACCACGTTTTGGTCCATTAATAACGGAATATATTTCTCAAAAAACGCATAAAAAAATCCCTATCAAACCTCCGTAAAGCAACCAGAAGGTCGAAAGTTAATTGAATTAACTCGACACATCCGGCTTTCTGTACGAAAGTTCCAGGGATTATAGACTGTCAACAGGCCTCAATAATCCAATTAAATAAGTCGACAAATCAAAATTTTGAGGTAAATACTTGAATTTTTGATATAAGTTACTTTGATGTATTACAACACGATTAATGAAAGAATTTTTTTTTTGCACCCCCGGGAAGGGGTGAAAAAAATTATAATAAAGTGTTTTTTTTAAATTACTCAAAATGTGTAAAAGCTAGTAAAAAAAGTTTCAAATAAAAATTGTAAAGCATGAAATTTTACATAAAAATGATCTCTTGGCTTTTTTGGTATTATTAAAGTTAACAGAGTTAGGGTGATTAGAAGTTAAGGGATGATATGAACAAATTTAAAAAATCATAGCGTGCTGAAAAGTTAATGAATTTATATTTTTTCTTTTTCTATTTACTCAGAAAAATATAAACTTTCGTTTCAGCGAAATATATGTTTTTTTAAACTGTTAATAAAAAAGTTATAAAAATTTTAATTTTTTTATTTTCAATTAAAACCACTTGGAACGGTGAAACGAATTTTTTTTTATACCATTCTGTTCATCATTTAATATACCGAACATTTGCTTTTGAAAATTTTTTTTACCCATCATTTTCAAGCAGGTATGAATTCATTTACCTGTTTAATTTTTTTCCAAACGTAAGACACTGCTCTTGTAACGTCACGATAACTGAAAAGAAATAAAGAATGCGTACGACAAAGATAAAATTGTTTCGTAGCTGCTGCGTTTCTTACAAGACGCGCATGCGTCACATCTATACTGCCGTCATAAGTCATAAGGAGAATAGCCCATCTGTAAATTGTCAGTTGGCGAGGAAAGTAACAAAGGCGTTTGTATTTTTCCCAGCTAGTAAATATTAATTAAGAAAATCATGTAGCTGCTTTTTATGCACTTATGTTTTTGTACCTTAGAATTTTTTAATAATATTTTTAACTGCAGAACTCTTGGGTGCTCATATATTATTAGAATCTCATTTATGACAAATATCTAGATGCGGCTTTTCACCTTATGACGGCAGTAAGGACATTCGCGCGTGATATCACAACTAACCTCAAAAATAAGAGTTTCTCAAGATTTAAGAGTATTACTCAACTATTATTAAAATTTCTGCCTGGTTCCCGTATTTTCAACTAAAATCTAGTTCAGTGTAATGTTTATGAAGTTCTAAACACTTTGTCCTAATAAAATAGGCCTCTTTTTGTAGGTTGGAAATCTAACCTGTAATTAGCAGTCTATTTCTATTAATCAACAATATTGAAAAATTATTTACGTGAATTTTTAAACATTTGCTTGGAGCCAGTACCGGCTCCAAGCTAAAAATGCGTATACAAACATTAAAAATGAGAATAAACCTGAAAAACTTAAAATTTAAGGTTATGTGGGTACATGATGCAGATGCCCTATCTCTCAATGTAGCGGTTGTGAATGTTTTGGTGAATAAATGCTCCTACAAATTGTTAACAAAATTCTTAATTGTGGACAGGTATAATAAGAGTATTCCATTTAAATATTGATTAGCCAACAATTGTCGTTAATCGGAAAAAAGTAAATATTGATAAGAATTTTTTTCTCCATGTTTTACGAAATCTACATACTTATACACGCTTCGTTTTATGTACATTTTGGTTATAGGTATTAGACACGTGAAATTTTGTTTACGTGATTTAAATATTTTTAAAATTAATTTTTGAATTGTAATGAAAGAAATTATTATTACTGTCAATACTTGCTGATTTCTACTAAATTTAGAATTATTTGTTTGACATTATTGATATAAATAAAAAATAAAGTACACAATATAATTTTTTTTGCGAGAAAATTTTGCAGACGAATTATTGGAGTATTGAAAATAATTGTTTCAAACATCGTTTTAAATTAGTCGAAATTCGCGTATGTTAACCAAGGTTGCAAAAATGTTCTTTTTGCGTATTTTCGATTAAATTAATAAACTAATCCGTAATGTAGAAGTAAAAATTATTTGCAAAAATGAATATTTACAATATCAAAAATTATTTTTTTTTTCGACATTAATTGAAATAATTTTACTTCTTAATTTCAAAAAAATTGTCAATTACAAATATTTACATTACTTATTTTTTTAAATTACAAAATTTCATTATTTTAATTTATTATTTTTTAAGACCATAAGAAATTATTGTGAAAATTATTATAATTGAATATATATTTTATAAATTGAAATATATTAATCAACAAATTTTTTTGGATCATTAATTTCAATTTTAAATGAAAAAAAAAAATGATCGATACATTTCCATTAAAATAGATCATCGATATTATTCTATTTCTACTCTAAATAAAAATAAAGTTTAAAAAATAAAATTGGATAAATTAAATAATAAATAATTGAACCATTTTTTAATGGATAATAACAATTAGAAGAAAATATTTCATTCTTAAAACAAAATGTATGATCCATTCTATATTAAATTAATCTTATGAAAAGTTAAAATAAGAGTTATTAAAAACAAATTTGTTAACAATTTGTAGGAGCATTTGTTCACCAAAACATACACCACCGCTGCATTGAGTTATATAGACTAGTTCTCAAATTCAAAACCGTGTTAATGCTTGATAAAGCTCGTGAAAATATGAGTGAGGGCTCATTGGATTCGGAATGACATCTAGAAAAATGTGCAAAAGTTTCAAATCCGCATATAAACAATTGCAAAAGTTATGAACAAATGAAGATTGAAAAAATAACGAGTTTCGTTTTTTGCAAATAACTCGAAAACTATTAATATTTAAGAAAATTTAAAGAAGGATTCTCAAAGAGGAATGAATTTCCAATAAAAAAGTCCCAACTCCCGAAACTCTAAATCTATTATTAATAATTTTAATTTAATGTTGAAAATAGAGCTCTGCGCGGCGAACACTAAGCCGTTACGATGCGATGCTCTGAAACCGGCCGTAATAAGTAAAAATATTTTTTATGTTATTAAATATTAATTTAAAGATTTTAAAAAATTATGGTATTATTTAGACACTTAAAGGAACAATATCCCTTTGGAAAAAAATTGTTTCACCTATTTTTCATAAAATGAGCCTATTGTTTTGAGTTTTGCTCGAAAACTATGCATTTTTCCTATAAACACGTCGATAGAAAAGTTGTAGAGAATTAAATTTCCAATCGAAATGGCATCTTCAGAAGTTAAAAAATTTTTTTTTACAAAAATATTCCCAGAAAACAAAAAAAATAAAAAAATGCAGTTTTTTTTATTTTAGCCTTAACTTTTTTCGGGTATATTTAAGCATAGACATTGCTGCATAAAAAAAGCTGGCGTTTTACCGTTAAAATGATTATTAACGGGTAAAACGCCAGCTTTTTTTTATGCAGAATGTCTATGCCTAAATGTACCCGAAAAAAAGTTACAGGCTAAAATAAAAAAAAATAAAAAATTGCATTCTTTCGTTTTTTGTTTGTTTTCTGGGCGTATTTTTGTAAAATAAAAAAAAATTTACAAATTATTTATTAAATAAACAAATAAATTAAAAAAAAAAAATTTTCTTTTTTTCATCCTGTAGATAATTGCAAATAATAAATTTTAAGAAAAAAATTTTTTCTTAATAATTTGTTTAAATAATGAAAAAGAAAAAAAATATTATTATTAAGAGGATAATCTGCGTTAAGACAAAACATATTTTCATTGATATATATGAAAAAGGTATATACGGGTGGGCGTGCACCTTTGATCAATGAAATATGCCGACCAAGTAAAAAGGCGGAGAATAACATATTGTGTAATATATAAGAGAAATAGTTCAAACATATTTCTGTCGTACAGAGTCGAATTTCGCGTTGGGTGCACAAGAATTTTTATTTAAAGTAATTTGAGTAGGAAAACTGAATGCGGTTGTAGTGATTCCTTAGGCAGTGGTTTTTAATTAAAAGAAAAAACTATCTGTAGGTACATAATGTATATTTACAGTGTACAGGGTGTCCTAGTTAACGTGTTATGTCCGATTTTCTCGGTAGTTTTTGAGATAAGTATTTTTTTTTTTCGGGGAATCTATGCCGCTAAGAAACATATAATTGAACATCAAAGAAGAATTGATCGGATTATTTATGTTCTTAATTGACTATTAAAGCATTAAAGGAAAGTAAAAAAAGGCATGTAAATTTTAAATATCACTTCCGGTTTACATGGCAATGGCGTTCTTTTTCTTGAAAATAGAATATTGATTACTTCCACATCCAGTGGTAGTATAGTAACAAAAAAATTTTTGAAAATTTTTATTGTTCAAATAGGCTTAGACTGTCATGAAAGGTCGACATTTTAAGTTTGAGCGAAAAAAAATTCTGCCTGTCTATCTAACTTTTTTGTGCGCACGATTACTCTGGAACCGTTTAAGATATTGACTTGAAATTTGGTACACTTATGTACTTTAACGGGATCTGGAACTAGATTATATTTTCATCTTATTCCATCGAAGGGTTGGGTTGTAAATTGGGGTAAATGGGGAGGTAAACAGGTAAATCAAGCAGGTAAGAGTCCGTAAAATTGGTATTTAGTATATATAAGAGAAGCTAGGGTCTCGAAAAAATTTTTGACATTAGCTACCCTCATTACCACCCCTACCCCACTTTTTAAGGGGACGAAAAAAAGTGTGATTTAGTGTATGTACAAGAACCAAAAACCTCAAAATATTTTTTTACTTCATAGGCCAAGAATTTTTATTGAAAAATTACCAAAAATCCTCGTTATGTTGGGGTGATGCCTATTACGAATAACTGGCAAAATAAGGATACATATATTACTTCAACATCCAGTGGAAGTATAGTAACGACAAAAAAATTTTTTAAAAATTTTTATTGTTCAAATAGGCTTAGAATGTCATGAAACGTCGAGATTTTAAGTTTGAGCAAAAAAAATTCTGTCTGTCTGTCGGTCTAACTTTTTTTTGTGCGCACGTTTACTCTGGAACCGTTTGAGATACTGACTTGAAATTTAGTACACTTATGTACTTTAACGAGATCTAGAACTAGATTATATTTTCATCTTGTTCCGTCGAAGAGTTGGGGGTAAATTGGGGTAAATTTGGGGTAAATAGGTAAATCAAGCAGGTAAGAGTTCATAAAATTGGTATTTACTATATACAAGAGAAGCTAAGGTCTCAAAAAAAATTTTGGCATTAGCCCCCACCCCATTATTAAAGGGGATGAAAAAAAATTTAATTTAGTGTGTGTACAAGAACTAGAAACCTCAAAATATTTTTTTACCTTATCCACCCCCACTACCACCCTCTATCACCACCCTCACCCTATTACCGATGTGGGGTATCGTTTTATGGGTTTTTGAGGTAGAGAATTTCAAATATTATATTATTAAACAATTATTTCCACATACAACATTTTTTCGTTGTGAGTGACTTGGATAGAAAATCTGGATGTGGAAGTTGGGCAGCGGTTTTTTTTATTGTTAAATTAGTGTACAATATCGATAATTCTACCATTCCCAATTGAAATTAAAATTTTGTGGACATGCCTATTGAAAGTCGCATTTTGGAGATATGAACTTTACTTTGCTTTTTTTTAAAGGAACACTCCATATATGTACCATTTGAAACGCCATAAAAAAAGCTTTGTATTTATAATATAATACATGGTACTTATCTTAAACAAATTTTGTCTAATTTACTATAAATTTACAATTTATCAAATTAGCCATGGAAAACAAAAGTATGTAAATTAAAATAAACAATATGTTAGTTCTGTCTAATTTCACTTTATTTTAAATAAAATGGAGAATTTCAATAATTGATACAGTGTGTTTCACTTGAAATGGTAACACCCCAATAACTTTATTTTTTTTCCGATTTGAATCGCATTTTACTTAAGTATAGAACAAACTAGTATCTACTTATGATCAGAAAAACATTCGCCTCCTACGGTACCAAAGCCACCTGCGGTACCAAAATATGTGGAGAAAATCGGAAAATCATATTAGGCATTTTTTTATCGGAAAATTTTGTTAATAAAACTTGTTCAGAATTGTCCAAAATGGCCAAAATTTAATCAAAATTAAAAAATGAAAAACTTGAAATTTAAAAAATTTTGAAAATAATTAGGTATTTAAAAAAAAAACTGTTTTACAACTACCTGGCAGCTTGGGTTTAATTTCAAACAAAATTGTCATAGTACAGTTTTCTAAACGAAAAAACCCATTCAAATGATATTTTCGGACTTGGACATTATTTTAATAAAAATTTATATATTTTTTTTGATTAAATTTTGGACTTAAGGTTTCTGAACAATTCTTTCATTAACAAAATTTTCCAATAAAAATATGCCTAATATGATTTTTTGATTTTATCCGCATATTTTGGTACCGCAGGTGGCTTTGCATTTGTAGGACGTGAATTTTTTTCTGGTAATAAGTAGATCCTAATTTGTTCCATAAGTAAAATTAGATTCAAATCGGAAAAAAAATTTAAAAAGTGAAACAGACTGTATATATTTTTCGGACTACCATGACTTAATGTAAGAAAATATAAAATTTAATATCTACTATAGTTTTTAAGAAAAATACTGGGTCATATATCATTGAAAAGATTTTTCTATGGCCTTTCAAATGGTGTAAAAATATATGGGGGTGTTCTATTTAAAAAAACCGCTGCCCAAGGAATCACTACTTCCGCATCCAGATTTTCGATCCAACTCATTCACAACGAAAAAATTTAGTAATGGGGTGGGGGTGGCTAATGCCAAACATTTTTTGAGACCTTAGCTTCTCTTGTATATACTTAATACCAATTTTCTGGACTCTTAGCTGCTTGATTTAGCTGGTTACCTCAAATTTACCTCAATTTACCCCCCAACCCTCTGACGGAACAAAATGAAAATATAATCTAGTTCCAGATCTCGTTAAAGTACATTTGTGTACCAAATTTCAAGTCAATATCTTAAACGGTTACAGAGTAAACGTGCGCACAAAAAAGTTACAGACCGACAGACAGAAATTTTTTTTTCGCTCAAACTTAAAATCTCGACGTTTCATGACATTCTGAGCCTATTTGAACAATAAAAATTTAAAAAAATTTTTTTTGGCGTTACTATACTTCCACTGGATGTGGAAGTAAAACCAAGGTAAAGCTCATATCTCCGAAATTCGACTTGTTTGAATTGTTTTGCTGAAATGATGTTTGGAAAATACATGTGATATCTCATAACTTTTATTTTTGAACGTATTTACGTAACTCCAAAAATAAAGAAGTTAAATGAGGTTCTAACGTTTGCACACCCACCCTGCACTGTTGACTATAATAAGGAACTTTAGTCTAGTTATTATAAAAAACACGTTCTCAAATAAATTAAACATGTTCTGATAGAACATATTAATAATAATAATTTTTTGTTTTTATGTCTTTGGTGTTTTTCAAAAAAATTGCCGCGCTTGGATTTTACCCTATAGCCCGCTCCGTCAGAAACCCTGAAATACCTATATGCATGTTTGGAGCATATTTAATGTCCGATATATCAAAAAATATTACAGCTAGATCCTTATATGTTTGAAATCGGGGATAAAGGATCTAAAAGAATATGTAAAAATATACAGGGTTTTTCATTTAAAAAGCAACCTTCATTGTTATATCACGTGACATATCCAAGCAATTGTTTTTTAATTGCATTTAAAAAAATATGTATACAACCTTACAACTCTTATACGAAACTTTTTTTTGTCTCCAATAATAACATAAATAAAGGGGGGTCAAAATATAGTTATAATTCGTCCGCTGTCTTGGATTCCTAAATTTTTACCAAAAATTCGTAACCCGCATCCCAAAAATCCCCAGATATCGATTTTCATTCGAATAGGATCACAGATGACAAAATTCATCCGCCATCTTGGTTTCCTAAATTTTGACCAAAAATTCGTAACCCGCATCCCCGAAAACCCCCAGACATCGATTTTCAGCCAAATAGGACCATAGATGACGAAATTCGTCCGCCATCTTGGAGTCCTAAATTTTGATCAAAAATTCGTAACCCGCATCCCCGAAAACCCCCAGATATCGATTTTCAGCCAAAGAGGACCATAGATGACGAAATTCGTCCGCCATCTTGGAGTCCTAAATTTTGATCAAAAATTCGTAACCCGCATCCCCGAAAACCCCCAGATATCGATTTTCAGCCAAATAGGACCATAGATGACGAAATTCGTCCGCCATCTTGGAGTCCTAAATTTTGATCAAAAATTCGTAACCCGCATCCCCGAAAACCCCCAGATATCGATTTTCAGTCGAATAGGACTATAGATCGCGAAATTCGTCCGCCATCTTAGATTCCTAAATTTTGACCAAAAATTCGTAACCCGCATCCCCGAAAACCCTCCGATATCGATTTTTAGTCAAATAGGACCATAGATGACGAAATTCGTCCGCCATCTTGGAGTCCTAAATTTTGATCAAAAATTCATAACCCGCATCCCCGAAAACCCCCAGATATCGATTTTCAGTCGAATAGGTCCATAGATGACGAAATTCGTCCGCCATCTTGGATTCCTAAATTTTGACCAAAAATTCGTAAACCGCATCCCCGAAAACCCCCAGATATCGATTTTCAGTCGAATAGGATCGTAGATGACGAAATTCGTCCGTCATTTTGGATTCCTAAATATCTTAGCAGTATGAGATTCCTCGGAAAACCTACGTCAGATTGGATTTTGAACCATAAACTTATCTCAGAAACTACCGAGAAAACCCAGCATAGCGCGTTGACTGGGACACCCTGTACATTTTGCTTGGTAATAATTTCGAATAAATTGATTTCTGACCTAACTAAAAACCGCATTCAAATTTTCATAATAAAATTTGTAGGAGTGTTTATACAAAACGGTCCTCTCTATTTGGCACCTTTTATTTATGTATTAACATTTTCAAGAATTTCATCTATTAAGTCATTCCTGTAAGATAAAATAATTTATAAATAAATTTAAGATATTACCAGAACTCCTAAATGCTTCCCTGGCAAGCATTCATTCGCGTCAGGTCTCCATGACAACAAGTTCCTCCCTAAAGTCTGAGAGCGTGTAAAGCTATGCGAATGCCGAGGCGAGTGCCATCTATTGACGGCAAAATTGGAAACTATTTATTGAATCTATGTTTGAAAAACAAGAGGTTATATTTTATCCACGTAATTAATTATGGACTATCTAGGTCGTCACGATTTCGTTTTTTGTAAATTCCAATTTTTCAACGTCCATTTTTTCGTTGATCACGTGTTTTTGACTAAAACAAAAAAATAAAAACGTGACGAACTAGAATATATATTCTAATACATACGTACAAAATTTGAAGTTTCTATCTTCAAAAATAAGCCGAATAATTCGTTTCTTCATTTCACTGACCGCAGATTATACTCTTAACAATTAAAAAAAAATTTTAAGAATTTTTTTTTATTTTTAGTCACAATATTTTATAACAAATAAAATGGCAAATTTTTTTTTTTTTTCAAAAATAATAGCAATAAAAAATTAAAGTTTATGTAATCTTACAGTACTTTTAAATATAAAAACAGTAATAATAATTAAAATTAATAAAGAAAAAATTTCGTCTATTTTTTATTTTTTAGTTTTTTGTTAGGTGAAAAAATTAATAACTAATAGAGTATAACAATTAAAAACATCGCAATGTCATAATCCCATAAAGTATAGTTGACATAAATTCCCCACGAAGAGAAATAATTTTAGTGGCTTCAGTTTAACAATTATCCGACTTGAAATATAAACGCAAACTCTAAAAACATTTGTTAATTAACAATAGGCTCATTTTATGAAAAATCGGTGAAACAATTTTTTTTTCAACGGGATATTGTTCCATTAAGTGTCTAAATAATACCATAATTTAAAAAAAAAAATAAATTAATATTTAATAACATAAAAAAATATGTTTATTTATTACGGCCGGTTTCAGAGCATCGTAACGGCTTAGTGTTCGTCGTGCGGAGCTCTATTTTCAACATTAAATTAAAATTATTAATACCTAATAGAGATCGAGTTTCGGGAGTTCGGCTTTTTTATTGGAAATTCATTCCTCTTTAAGAATCGTTCTTTCAATTTTCTTAAATATTAATAGTTTTCGAGTTATTTGCAAAAAACGAAACTCGTTATTTTTTCAATCTTCATTTGTTTACAACTTTTGCAACTGTTTATGTGCGGGTTTGAAACTTTTGCACATTTTTCTGTCATTCAGAATCCACTAATATTTTTACGAGCTTTATCAAGCATTGACACAGCCTTGAACTTGTGAACTAGTCTAATAGGGCATCTGCGTCATGTACCTAACATAACCTTAAATTTTAAGTTTTTCAAGTCTATTCTCATTTTTAATGTTTGTATACGCATTTTTAGCTTGGAGCCGGTACTGGCTCCAAGCAAATATTTAAAAATTCACGTAAATAATTTTTCAATATTGTTGATTAATAGAAATAGACTGATAATTACAGGTTAGATTTCCAACCTACAAAAAGAGGCCTATTTTATTAGGACGAAGTGTTTAGAACTTCATAAACATTACACTGAACTAGATTTTAGTTGAAAATACGGGAACCAGGCAGAAATTTTAATAATAGCTGCGTAATATTCTTAAATCTTAAGAAACACATATTTTTGAGGTTAGCTGTGACGTCACGTGCAGATGCCCTATAGATGTTACGCATGCGCGTCTTGTAGCAAACGGAGCAGCTACGAAACAATTCTATCTTTGTCGTACGCATTCTTTATTTCTTTTCAGTTATCGTACGTCGCAAGAGCAGTGTCTTACGTTTGGAAAAAAATTAAACAGGTAATTAAATTCATACCTGCTTGAAAATGATGGGTAAAAAAAAATTTCAAAAGCAAATGTTCAGTATATTAAATGATGAACAGAATGGTATATAAGAAAATTCGTTTCACCGGTCCAAGTGGTTTTAATTGAAAATAAAAAAATTAAAATTTGTATAACTTTTTTATTAACAGTTTAAAAAAACATCCATTTCGCTGAAACGAAAATTTATATTTTTCTGAGTAAATAGAAAAAGAAAAAATTTAAATTCATTAACTTTTCAGCACGCTATGATTTTTTAAAGTTGTACATATCATCCCTTAACTTCTAACCACCCTAACTTTGTTAATTTTAATAATACCAAAAAAGTCAAGAGATCATTTTTATGTAAAATTTTATGCTTTACAATTTTTATTTGAAACTTTTTTTACTAGCTTTTACACGTTTTGAGTAATTTAAAAAAAAACACTTTATTATAATTTTTTTCACCCCTTCCCGGGGGTCCAAAAAAAAATTTCTTTCATTAATCGTGTTCTAATACATCAAAGTAACTTATATCAAAAATTCAAGTATTTACCTCAAAATTTTGATTTGTCGACTTATTTAATTGGACTATCAAGATCAATTAAGAAACAATAGTTCAAAGAATCCGTTTATTTAACAGAATTGGTTATACAAAATTCTCAAGATAAGAATCGTGCCTTCCCCAATCAAGGTAGTGACTTTCAGACCATACAAGCGAGAGCGCTCACGCTAACGATCGATTAGGTAGAAAAGATTCATACATACCTTCTCAGAATCAAAATGCGAGCTTTTAGAATCATTTCAGACTCTGGGTAAATGAATAATTAAGGCTGACTGAAATTAACTTAAAAAAATTTTACTAATTGAATTTAGTTTCGCTAGAGACTACTTAGCTTTAAAGTTCTTGTATCGTGGAAATTCACTTACTCAAACACATTCAGAGGACTTATTACTGCGTAAGTTGAATGGCGTTCGATCAGTCCACGACTTACTAACCCTTATCACAGTCGTTCAATATTATCGATACGACAGCTACTCACCTTCGAGCGACTTTTAGGCAGAATTGAATTTTTGGATTTTTATGCACAAGGCGTTTTCCTCTATAACTTTGTCATTTGAAAAGCCCTGTTATTGGCTTTTCTACCATTGCTTTGTCTGGACCACTCAACGCGCTCGACCAAATTGTGAGCCGCTGAGTCAATCCAAACTCTTTCCATGCGAGAAACCGGCCTTGTACATGTGCATTGATTTTTATCAATTTTTGCTTATCGGCACTACGCCGGCTTTGTCAAAATCTTCTATTCTGCCTTTCGGATGCAGTGCATCGCTAAAATTTTATGCTCATACTTTAGAATTGGGCTTTCAATGACCGTACCTCAAAGGTCAATGTCTTTGGTTGACGAATAAAAAAAATAAAAAATAAAAAATAATTTAAATTATATTTTCGTGGTACTTTTTAAACTGACTTTGTGGTACTTTTGAAAAATCCATTTTAAGACCAATTTTAGCGTACTTTTGAAAAATCAATTTTCGAGCCAAATTTCAAGGTACTTTTGAAAAGTTAATCTGCGGGTGAAATTTTGGCGTACTTTTGAAAAATCGATTTTCAAGCCAAACTTCAACGTATTTTTGAAAAGTTAATCTGCGGGTGAAATTTTGGCGTACTTTTGAAAAATCGATCTTTAAGCCAAATTTCAACGCAGTTTTGAAAACTTAGTCTGCAAGTGAAATTTTGGCGTACTTTCGATAAATCGATTCCTGGGCCAAATTTTGACGCCCTTCCAAAAATATTATTTTTCAAAGTCCAATTTATGGTACCTTTGAAAAAATATATTATTCATAAATCTTTGTCATTATATATTTCTACTCTCATATTCTGAACCAAAAACATTTTTTCTAAGTGAAAATTCGGTGTTTCTTCGAATTTTCACCTGGTCATTTACAACGCCTTATAGAACCCAAAACGGTCCTTATGGACTGATCTGTACCTCTGCAGACTCTTAAAAATGTCTTGAAATGAAATTTTTCTACAACGCTCCCCTCCTTTGGTTGAATCTTTTCTACTCATCGATTGTCCTTAATTCCATATTCACTTGTATGCCTGTATGCCTTCATTTGACGGTCTGACCTATGGTACAAATGTTTAAAAATAACGGCCTTAATTGGGGCAGACGGCTGATTCGCCTATCTAACTTAAAAATAAATACATTTTTTAAACAATACGCCAAGTTGATACAACATTTTTATCAACTTAATTACACCCGCGTCGAGGTGCGAAAAGGAGCAAAGCGTAGCACAATTTCGATTAGCGTCCACTCTCACTAACTCGTTGCACCCGCGTCTTCGCTCTTGCTTGACTTCGGCCCTTTCTAGAAGAGGCTGTCTATATCTCCATGCCGCAGCTTGGACGGTCCTCGCCTTTGAGTTCCAGACTTCACCATGCCGCGCCCTTGCGGCAGGCTGGGTCATCTTTCCATTTCTGCACATGGAAAATTCAGTTCAGCAACTAGATTGACTTTTTAGCAAGTCGTCGACTGGGACGCGTCGACTAACAAACAGAATGTGTTGTTTTTAATGAAATATTTTTCTAACATAAATTTTGTTAACTTATAATGGTTAGAAATTGGTTCTTCGTAAGGTAGATTAAATCGGCTTACGATACTCGTGCGGTCATCACTACTTTGTAAAAAAAGTATAAAAAAAAAATTGAAGCGTCTTCTTGAGCGAAGAACAGCTTCTGAAACTCGCCTCGTAGTTTCTACTTCGTAAGGTAGATTGAATCGGCTTACGATACTCGTGCGGTCATCACGACTTGTGAAAAAAGTATAAAAAAAAAAAATTGAAGCGTCTCCTTGAGCGAAGAACGGCTTCTGAAACTCATCTCGTAGTTTCAACTTGGGTATATGTTAATTTTGTTGACTTAAAATGATTAAAATAGAAGTTGTCGTCTTGCATAAGAAAAACAGCTTCCGAAACTCGTACTGACTCGTACTTATGCCTACGTCCATCACTCGAACTTGGCGGCTCTCGCTCTTGAGAAGCTAGGCTCACCGGATCGCGCTCTTGCGTCGGGTTCGCCGTCTTTCCATGTCTGCTCATGGAGTAGACTTTTAAATGGTTAATTCCTCCGTATAAGGATTGAATTACTACATAGGATTTTGATAAATTAAATTTTCGATTCGACCGCATATAGGTCAAAATCGCCACTTAGAATTTTGAGAAAAAATGTAAAAAAAAGCGAAAACGGCTATTAGCCGTGGTCGACCTCGGAAATATCTAGAGGCGACTCTTCTATATCTGGCTCGTCTCGAGCATCATCAGGGTCTCGACTTATTACATCCGGCTCATCTTGAGCACTGGCGGGAACATTGATTTGAACTAGTGTGGTATCGCTACGTCGCTCTGACCTGGGCGCGATCTCATTGTCTGAGGAGGAAGCGTCGTCACTAAGATGGGCTTCATCCGGACTATCTTCTGATTCTTCAGACAATTCCAATTCAACACCGGGGTCTCCTTTAGGTGCCGGCCTGATGGCATCGACATGTAATCTCGTCGAAGTTACCCCCTTGTGGATGAGGTAAACCTCATCGGACAATCTCTTTAAAACCTTGTGTGGCCCACTCCACGACGGTGCGAAGGTATGATCCTTCCTGATCCTTTTAGTCATTACCATATCTCCCACTTTATATACGACCGGCGTTACCGCCACTTTGGGCGCGTAACGCCATTGGTAATTTGTTTGATTTCTACGAATCTCCTTGACTCTTTCAAGGCGGGGAACGTCCGCTTGATTACGACGCTCTTGTCTATAACCGAACATATTCCAATCACCAATCTGCGGTAATTCATAGCCGAGTACTACGAAACTGGGCGTATGTCCCGTAGCGGCGTTTTTCCTTGTTCGCAAGATATATGCCATCTGACTAACATGTCGATCCCACTCGTCGTTGGGTAAACCATATAATAAGGTTTTTAAGATCTTCTTAGCTTCCTGCACTCTCCTTTCTATTGGATTGGCCTGTTGGTGGTAAGCTGCTGTGAAGAATCTTTCCATATTGTTACGTGTACAAAACGTATCGTAAAAGCCGGAATTGAAGTGGCCTCCCTGGTCCGAAATGATGACCCTTGGAACGCCATATCTCGCCACTAGTTCCTCTTCGATAAATTGTGCTATTGTTTTTCCACTGACTTGGGTGAACGCCTTGGCCTCGACCCACTTACTAAATACATCCTCTACCATTAATATATATCGGTTATCTGCATCTTTGGTTCGTTGAAGCGGTCCTATTATGGTCTGCCAAATATATTTTGTATTTCTTTATATAGTTAACGACGCTCAGGCATTCTAACTCGTTTATGTGATATTTTCTCTCCGTTGGAGACAATGTATTGCTCGCATAAGAGATGATGTGCCTCTGGTCGTTATCCCCCAGCTGATAAAGGACGGCCGATAATCCTATGCATCGGTTTGTAAAATGAACATCTTGTTAAAATCGGGCCGGTGTAGTCCTAGAGGTTGATTCAGTACTTCTTTTAGTAAAATAAAAGCTTCTTGGGCTTCCGGATTCCACTTGAAGCGCCAGTCCTTCGAGAGTAGTCGGGTCAAGGGCTTAGTAATTATTGCTACATTAGGGATATATTCACGTACCCAATTACATAGGCCAAGGAAACTCTGAAGCTGGCGCCTCGTCGTAGGTGTCGGATAATTTTGTATCTGTAATATGTGTTTTTCTAACGGCTGAGTGGTATTGGCATTTATTTGATGCCCGAGATAGGTTATGCTAGATGTGACTACCACACATTTTTCCGGTGACACCTTTAAATTATGTAAACGCAGGCGTTCAAAGACGGCTCTCAGATGGTTTACATGCTGATTTATATTTTCGCTATAGATGATTATATCATCGAGATATACTTTGCAGAAATGATGCGAGTAACCGGTCAATACGTCTCTTGCCATAAATTTTTGGAATGTACATGGAGCGGTCTTCAATCCGAAAGGCATCACGTTGAATCTGTAAGATGCTCCATCCAGCGTTGTAAACGTAGAATAATTTTTTGACGACTCCTCAAGAGGGATTTGCCAGTATCCGCTCTTGAGGTCCAACACCGTAAATATGTTGGCGTTTCCTAGATCCTTTATACTCTCGTATATTTTAGGTAAGACGGAGGCTTCGTCTTCCGTTACTTCGTTCAAGTGACGATAATCAATGCAGAAGCGAGGCTTCTTGCCGGGCCTTTCTATTATAATGGGAGGCGAACTGTACTGAGCGGTACTCGGTTCTATAACTCCGGCCTTCAGCATCTCTTCAATTTGATCGTACATAACTTTCTTCTTAGTAGGAGACATAGGATAAGGTTTGATATTAAACGGGCGGTCGTCTTTAACTTTTATTTTATGTTTAGTTGTTACAGTGGTTGCTTGGGTAGGCACCGCGGTGAACAATTCAGCGAATTCCTCGAATAGAGGTTTTAAATTATCGTTTCCGATGATCAGTTCTTCGGGAAGCCGGCATTGCTTCTTTGCTTGATGTGCCGCCTGATTCCAGAAGACGGTTATTCGCTCTTCAGTGCCGACGTAGACACATTTACGTTGGTAATCGAATACGACATTGTGGTCATATAAAAACGGGGCTCCCAGAATGAGCTCTTCATTTAAATTTTGAATGACCTGGAACGTGGTCTGAAAGGTTACATCTAGTACATTAACGTTTATGGTCGTAGTCCCGAGGGATTGTACTAAACCATCGCCACAAGCCATAACAAACGTTTGGGGAGCTGTAAGCTGATCAATGTCGTTCAAAAATTTCGGTTGAATAATATTCCTTGTTGAACCTGTATCCAATAAGGCGTTAACCGCTCGATTATTAATTATAATCTTAATGCGAGGCAGAGGGAAAGCGTCGCTAGTTTGATTGATAGATTCTAATGGGGTGAATCGGTGGGGAGATAGGTTGACTTCTTGATCCTTAAATAGGTAATTAAGATCAGGAAGGTCATCGAACTTATTTAATTTGAACTTCTTGCTTCGGGGCTTCCGACTCGGTCGCTTCGAGCTTGGTTGGGCCTGGTAAATGGGGCTGGTGCAGATCGGCTCTGGCCATTGCCTCTGACCCCCGCTGGGTTTCCCGTATTCATGTTACGATAGGGATTGTTTGGACATTCCGCATGAAAATGCCACTGCTCCGTTGGGCAATATCTGCAAGGGTGATACGGGACTCGGGAGTTCCTTACGTCTCCAGTACCCCTTCTCGGTATATCCCCTCTGGGCAGCGAGGAAATATTATTTGCAAAATGCACCCTCGGTGCTGGCGGATTATCTCTTCGTTGAGATCCATTGAATGGTGCCCTAGATGCACCAAAGGAACTGGAGGACGGCTTCGCTAATGCGGAGGGTTCCGTTCTCCAGTTACTGCTCGATTGCTGATTCCCTTGAGCTGAAGCAGTAGAGGTGGACGCTCCTTGGTCCTTGCTTTTTCTAACATTATGCAGAGTCTCGAATTCTTTATTCTCATCCATGATTTTGGCCATTTGTTCGGTCATCGTCACTAGTGTATTTGTATCTAGTATGACGGCACTCTTTAGGAGCATTTTCATATTAGGTCTCAACTGATTGAAGATGGTAGCCGCCTTCATCGCCTCCGGCTTAAAAGGATCGATTCTCTTGAAGAGGCATACCTTCCTAGAAATAAATACGGACGTATTTTCCTCGGCATCTTGTTTCATGCCATATAAATTAGCTACTGCTTCGGTGAGTACTTCACCCGAATCGTAACGGCTTCTGAACCGCTCGAGGAATAGAGGATACGTGGTAATTAGGGTTCGGTATTGTTCGAACCATTTCCTGGCATCGTCTTTGAGCTGTTCTGATATTTTATACAGACGGTCGTTATCTTGTGTAATTCGTACTCGGACGAAAAATTCCTCCATATGATTAATGAAGGTTTCAGGGTCTTCGTGTTCGAAGCCATGAAATTCCGCATTTGGATGTTTCGACCGATATTTATGCTCGTGCGTGGCTTCGCTTAGAGCTTTGGCAAGATCTGCTGCCATTTGGGCGAACACTTGTTCTGAGGAGACTCCTTCAGTGGTACTCGGGCCTACCCCCGAACTACCCAGTACATCCTCCGCGCACGGCCTCTCTAACCCTCTAGAGACGTTGTCCATCACAGATGTCGGCTCGTCGTAAAACTGGAAAGGCGTTGATTCGTCCATATCCTTTCCAGAAAGCCCTGCTGACTAACAACGCCCCACGTTGGGCACCATGTAGAAGAACGCACTACCGGGCGTCAAAATGACGCAACACCAATTTATTTCTCAGGGGGCGCCAGTCGCGTATTACCCCGTTCTTCTACCTCCCAAGCGGGTTCGAGATAAGATGTACTTCGGTAGCCGAGTAATGGACCAAGGCTGCACTACCACAGATCGGAAATGATGCTCTCTCTGGGCTCGAATTCCCTCGTTAGGGGTTTAGGCACCTCTTAATTTCCTGAATTTTTGCATAAGAAAATCCCAACCGAAGAATTTCTCTGCGGAGGGATTAGTTTTGGTACGCGGAAACCACGTTTTGGTCCATTAATAACGGAATCTGTTTCTCAAAAAACGCATGAAAAAATCCCTATCAAACCTCCGTAAAACAACCAGAAGGTCGAAAGTTAATTGAATTAACTCGACACATCCGGCTTTCTGTACGAAAGTTCCAGGGATTATAGACCGTCAACAGGCCTCAAGATCAATTAAGAAACAATAGTTCAAAGAATCCGTTTATTTAACAGAATTGGTTATACAAAATTCTCAAGATAAGAATCGTGCCTTCCCCAATCAAGGTAGTGACTTTCAGACCATACAAGCGAGAGCGCTCACGCTAACGATCGATTAGGTAGAAAAGATTCATACATACCTTCTCAGAATCAAAATGCGAGCTTTTAGAATCATTTCAGACTCTGGGTAAATGAATAATTAAGGCTGACTGAAATTAACTTAAAAAAGTTTTACTAATTGAATTTAGTTTCGCTAGAGACTACTTAGCTTTAAAGTTCTTGTATCGTGGAAATTCACGTACTCAAACACATTCAGAGGACTTATTACTGCGTAAGTTGAATGGCGTTCGATCAGTCCACGACTTACTAACCCTTATCACAGTCGTTCAATATTATCGATACGACAGCTACTCACCTTCGAGCGACTTTTAGGCAGAATTGAATTTTTGGATTTTTATGCACAGGGCGTTTTCCTCTATAACTTTGTCATTTGAAAAGCCCTGTTATTGGCTTTTCTACCATTGCTTTGTCTGGACCACTCAACGCGCTCGCCAAATTGTGAGCCGCTGAGTCAATCCAAACTCTTTCCATGCGAGAAACCGGCCTTGTACATGTGCATTGATTTTTATCAATTTTTGCTTATCGGCACTACGCCGGCTTTGTCAAAATCTTCTATTCTGCCTTTCGGATGCAGTGCATCGCTAAAATTTTATGCTCATACTTTAGAATTGGGCTTTCAATGACCGTACCTCAAAGGTCAATGTCTTTGGTTGAGGAATAAAAAAAATAAAAAATAAAAAATAATTTAAATTATATTTTCGTGGTACTTTTTAAACTGACTTTGTGGTACTTTTGAAAAATCCATTTTAAGACCAATTTTAGCGTACTTTTGAAAAATCGATTTTCGAGCCAAATTTCAAGGTACTTTTGAAAAGTTAATCTGCGGGTGAAATTTTGGCGTACTTTTGAAAAATCGATTTTCAAGCCAAACTTCAACGTACTTTTGAAAAGTTAATCTGCGGGTGAAATTTTGGCGTACTTTTGAAAAATCGATCTTCAAGCCAAATTTCAACGCAGTTTTGAAAAATTAGTCTGCAAGTGAAATTTTGGCGTACTTTCGATAAATCGATTCCTGGGCCAAATTTTGACGCCCTTCCAAAAATATTATTTAAGTCCAATTTATGGTACCTTTGAAAAAATATATTATTCATAAATCTTTGTCATTATATATTTCTACTCTCATATTCTGAACCAAAAACATTTTTTCTAAGTGAAAATTCGGTGTTTCTCCGAATTTTCACCTGGTCATTTACAACGCCTTATAGAACCCAAAACGGTCCTTATGGACTGATCTGTACCTCTGCAGACTCTTAAAAATGTCTTGAAATGAAATTTTTGCCTAAGTCGAATTTTGATTATGTCTTCAACTTAGGACGATTTTGGAGAGTTCTAGAACAATATTTCCGAGAGAGGCTGCAAAGCAGCGTAGCCGCAAGGGGAAAATCAAGATTGGATGAGTCTTCTCCAGGGTGCGTGAAAGGGTTCCCATAACTCGGTGTTTTCAATGTTTGGAATTTGGTCATACTCAGCAAGGATGCACAGGTGTCGACCGCTCCGGAGAGTGCATGAACTTTAGGAAAACCGGTCACAAGGCGAAAGACTGCAAAAATGACCCATACTGTACTAAATGCCAGATAGGAGATCACAGGGCGGACTCAACTAAATGTCCACACTATATAAGATTAGTAGAGGATGTTTCTAAAAAGGGGAAAACAATCTAAAATAAAAAAGTTAGGGGAAGAGTACTAGCACAAAATGAAAGTGTTACAAATAAATTCACATAGGTCTCGGGCATCTCATGATATGGCCTACGCCATAGCAATGAGGGAGGAGATAGATATTATCATAGCGTCGGAACCAAATAAAAAACTAGTACAGTGATCTCGGTGAATTACAGACAGCAGACTAGATGTAGCGGTGTATGTCCGAAACAAAGATCTGGAAATAGAAAATATCAGAAGGAAAGCAGGTTACGTATGCATAGATTCAGGATTATAACATTTATTGTGGGTACAGTTCGCCAAATATACCGTCCGACTTCAAACAATATATAGATGTATTGATGGAAGATGTAACGGGTAACTCTGGGAAATCTATAATCTTAGGCGATCTAAATGTGAAATCTACAGAGTGGGGATCACCAACTGCAGATAATAGAGGCGCATATATGGCGGAATGGATATCAATTCTACACTTAGTAGACCACAATAATTGAGATACCACAACTTTTCAGATGGGAAATAGTACATCATTTATCGATGTTACCCTTTCTACTGAAGCGATTGCCAGAAATATGAAAGATTGGAAAGTCATATTGGAAGAATCTATGAGCCCACATAGATTCATATACTTTGAAGTAAGGGATAGAATAAGCAAGATTAAACAGATAGAGCGAAAGAAGGTATATGGAGCCGAAACATCAGTAGAAAGCTGTATCCAGAATATAAAAGAAGCCTAACTAAAGAGCAAACCACGTAGAGACAGAAATGGAATAAGAAAGGTACCATGCCGGTGGAGCGACGAAATAGGAAGAAAACGTGTGAAGAATGTATATCCGCCAGGAGAGCTTTAGTTAGAGGAGGTAGAAGACAGACAGTTGAGGAAAGGAACGAGGCAAATGAGCACTATAAGACCAAAAAAAAGGAGCTAGCTAGATTAATAATGGCCTCTAAAAAGAAGCTATGGCAAGATGTATGTAGGGAGCTGGATACAGATGTTTTCGTCGAAGGGTATAAAATAGTCACGAGATATATGCATACGGAACCGATTTTGGGTCTAACGGACGAAATGAAACAGGAAATTGTTGCAGTACTCTTCCCCAGACGCGACGAAACGTGGATAAGAGAGGATCCAGTGGAGAAGGTAACGGAATTCACAAGGGAGGAATTGGAAAAGGCAGGATAGTGTATGAAGAGCGGAAAAGCACCTGGTTTAGACGGTATTCCACCAGAAATTGTAAAAGCTGATCAAAACGGCCTCCGATTTTCTTCTGAAACTGCTAAACAGCTTACTCAGGAAGCAAAAGTTCCCCAGACAGTGGAAAACGGCAAAACTGATCCTGCTACTGAAGAGCGGGAAATCACGGGAATCCCCAAAGTCGTACAGGCCTATCTGTCTGTTGGACACAATAGATAAATTGTACGAGCTGATGATAAAGGAAAGATTAGAAAGCTAATTACAAAGGGGAGAAGGATTGTCTGAGGTGCAGTTTGGTTTTCGGAAAGGAAGATCGACAATACAAGTGGTGAAAAGAGTTCTGGAAATAGCCGAAGAAACAGGAGAAAGGTGGTGCGCATTAATAACGATGGATGTCCAAAATGCCTTCAATACGGCCTCGTGGAGCATTATCATCGGGGAATTACGACGAAGAGAGATACCTCTAAGTACCTGATAGATATCATAGGGAACTACTTTGATGATCGACATATAAAAATAGCCAAAACCGAAATTCCAGTAACGGCAGGGGTTCCGCAAGGCTCAGACCTGGGACCAACATTGTGGAATATCCGGTACGACGGGATCTTTAGAATGGAACTGACAGAAAATAAGAAGACTATAGGATTTGCGGATGATTTAGCTCTAGTGGTGACGGCGGAAGACAAAGATACGCTAGAATTCAGGGCAAACGAATCTCTAAGAAGAATAGTTGTGTGGATAGAAAGACACCGACTCGAGTTAGCTCCAAGTAAAACAGAAGCTGTCATACTGAGAGGATCAAGGAGGAAAAGAAAAGAGGTGTCATTCGTATTAAAGAGTGTTGAAGTCAGACCATCAAAATCGGTGAAATATCTGGGCATTACATTAGACCCTTTCTTTCGGAGAACACATTAAGAGAGTGGTGAAGAAGGCAGAAGGGAAAGCGGCCATTTTAACTCGCTTGATGCCGAATGTTGGAGGTCCTAACAGCCGAAAGAGGAAGGTACTGAATGAAGTAATTCAGTCAATAGTGCTGTACGGAGCCCTAGTGTGGCAACGAGCTCTCCAGAGAAGGCAATATAGAGATATGGTGAACGGAGTACAAAGAAAGTCCCTACTGAGAGTGGCTAGTGCTTATCGCACTGTCTCTGCGGCAGCACTTTCACTATTGGCTGAAGAACGTAAATACGTGTACGAGATAGGTGATGGACATCGACCAGAAACTGCGAGGGAAGGAAATGTTGAAATGGCAGGCCGTATGGGACGAGAACACTGTAACCGCGCAGTGGAGAAAGAAATTAATACCTGCGCTTGATGAATGGGTCAAGTGTAAACACAGGAAAACGGAATATTTCTTGACACAAGCGCTGACAGGGCATGGTCCTTTCCGGAGCTACAGAACAAGGATAGGGAGAATTGAGGATGAGAGGTGTCTACATTGTGGCGCGGAGGATACGGTGGAACATACACTATTTAAATGTGACAGATGGGAGAGATATAGGCAGGAGGCCTACGGGGAACTAGGCTTAGAGATTAACACTGAAACTATGATCAGGAAGACGATGGAGAGTAAAGGAAAATGGGAAATAATCCATAGAATGATAAAGAAAATCCTAAGCATCAGGGCATTTTTTAACATACATGTTATGTATCCAAATGGATACGCAGTATTTTAAACTGGATACGGTGTAAAACCAAAATGGATTAGTAAGCATACAATAATAGTAAAGAAAATCAATCTAATTAACGTACGCTAGGCTTAAAATTTATTTAAAGACAAGGGTAGATAAGCTATATAATTTTCGCCTACTAATTTCATAAAAAAGAAAAGTTCTCCTTAAAGTCATTAAGCGGTATTTATTTATAGTTGAACATATGATCTTTATGTTTCTATATGTTTTACATTTGAAAAACAATAGTAGGTCATAGTAATATCATTTCAAAGTGGGCATGTTTGCAGTTTTTTAGTAATTTTTGACCTTTTTTCCGAACTTTTAATGTATATTTCAGTTAGATGCGCTCGATGAAAAAAGATAAACTATACCTCATTTCATTGTTGAGCATTTAAGCTTTTAAATAATGGTTAATTTATATTTTTCATCAAGCGCTTCAATGTATAAAAAACAAAATCGTTTCCGCGGGAGTCGTAGTATTGTCGACGTTGCGTGCGAATTTAAACGTGTCAGCGCTCAAAACCATATATTGTGGTATGTATTGAATAAGAATATGTTTATCCACGGCCATCGTATAATCATTGCATTCTACATTATTTAACAATTGTCAAATAATGATAGTTATTATTTCAACCAAACGTATAATGAACATAATCTGATTCTAACACATATTTAACCAATCAGGAACTAGTTGTTTTCATTCTAACGCACCTTTGACCAATCAGGAACTAGCAATTTTCATAAGGAAATGGTGAATCCATTTTTCCATGTTTTCGTGCATATTTTCGTGTTTGACGTTTAACACGTCAACGTTTTATTGTAAATGAACTTTATTTTTTCAGTTTTAAACGATTAAAATAGTTAAAATGTGCTATAGTCGTGGACAAATTATAGTATCCAGTTCGCGTATAATGGCTATTACATACTCGGATGATTTACGACACGCCTTCGTCTCGTGCCGTAAACATCACCTCCGCGAGTAATAGCCATCATTATACGCTCACTGAATAATCTACTATTTCAAAGAACAGTTTTTTATTACTCGTCAAGACATATACTACTCGGAAAATATAATGTCATACAACATGGCCGATGGGCGGAAAAAGGCCCTTATCTACCCTTGTCCTTTCTAACTTTTATAATGCAACAAACAAGAACGAGAACAAATAAAATATAAAAGAAGAAAAACAAAATTTCACTCCAAATACAAATCTTACACACATTTAAGAACACAAATCAAAATTCGAGATGATTGTTTATAGTTTTTTCACTTCAAAACATTCTGTGAGCAGTATTACTGTTGTTGCAGTGGGAAAAAATTTAATTTTTATATGAATATATATATCGATAGTGGATGATTATTTAAATTTTTAATATTTTTTTTTACAATTTTTTGACAGTTTATTATGTCATTAATAAAAGTTGACCGAGTCATTTAAAAATTTGCCTCGACAAATGTGTGGGGAATTTAATTACCTTTAATTTAAAAAAAATTATCCCGATCCGATGGATATTAGGGTCTCTAGAGATTTTTGAACAGTAAAATCCGGAAGTTCCCCACAGTGAGGCTGTCTAGGTGGCGCGATGTGTAAATTGGATACAGTGTAAAATAACCTTAAAAAATGCCCTGCTATGCATTAAAGAGCAAGAAGAGAGACGGTGAATTGAAAGGAAAGCAGAGGAAGACAAACGGCCATTTTGACGGTATGCTTTTTTAAAGCGGTTCCAAAATGGACTCGTGGACTCCTTAATTCAAAAACTGTCTAGCATGGGTTTTGGGGTTTGCTGGTGGAGTGGATACCTTATACTTATTAACAGAGTTGCTACCCGTCCCGATTTTTAGCATATACCTATTATTTTATGAGGTAGGAGATGAGTATTGATCGATGTATCGAGGTGTATGAATCGAGGTTCGGAGGATCGAGAGTCAACTGATTTCCTTGTCATTCTTCTATCGCTATTTGTTTGCTGATGAAAGATGTCCTACAAATTCTTGCATAGAACGAGTGTGTTCCCATATGTACACGAAGTGGAAGAACGTAACGAATAGATCAGGCAGAGCTACAAATAACTGTGACTTTAAGTCCCAGGTTAAAACCTGTGCACAGTTCGCCGATAAATTCAAAAATGATAAATATTTATTTGACCAAAATTGTTCAAAAAATCATGAAACTTATTTTTTACGGAAATTCTTTTGAACCTCGAAATTCTAACTTTTAATTTTAGACAGTGTGACTTTATTTTGTTATTATTGTCGTCATCATTATGTCAGCAAAAATATTTTCCAAATAAAATCCCGACTACAGACCTAAATAGACATATTTTTCGAACTCAGGTACCACCCAGTGAAAATTGCTTGAAAATTGCTCTGTTCGGAAACGATGAACAGAGAGATAAATAAAAATTATAATTGCGTTTGTACATACAATATTTTGTCTTTAGTTCACAGCCAAATGCCAAAGTTTAAATAAAACTGTTTATGCCTATCAAAGAAAATAAAAGTTATTATTTATTTAGGCATATTGTTTACATAATGCTTATTGCGGCACTTGAAAAACCTTCAATAACCTTGAATTTCACAAAAAATGTCGGGAAGTTATTGGGAATCTTGGCGTCCTCTTACAGGTTAGGAAGGCTTGTACCGATTTCGATATACGAAAAGGTGGCAACCCTGCTTATTAAATAGATGCCACCACGTGAGAATGAGACGTCTTCACATCTATACATCTGGCGTACCTCAAGGCTGCCACCTAGGACCATTATTATTTAATTTTTTTTTTTTTTTTCATTTTATTTAAAAGTTAAAAATTTGACTTAAAATTATATTGTTTTCGAAAAGTAGGTTTCGTGGGCGCAAGACATAAAAATAAGAAATTCCAATAAAAATGTTTTATTATAAAAAAATTGGAGCATTTATATTTCTCCTGAACTAAAATTAAATATAAACATTAGTGGCCGCGGTACGTGAAACGATCTTTCATTTAATGAACACGCGATGCCACTTGGCATGGTGTTAGATTAGATGTTGGAAAATAAATTCCAAAGAGGAGCCACCCAAAATTTCCCTTAGGATTTAAAATGGCGGCCGATTTAAAAAATAACAGTCTTAAAATATAATAAATTTTATGGTATAGTTTGGCCCATCGGTAATCCAGCGATATAAAAAAGCTCGCAAAAAAAAAAGGTAAAGGGTACCGACCGCCTTTGATTAATGTACCGTCCGCCGGTCCACGTTGTCTATCGCTAGTCCACGTTGACCACACAGTTTATTCCAACCTATCATAATTCCGGTAGAGAAAATTTCAACCAATTATATTCAGTGGGAGTGCCCCACATTGTTGTTACGAAATACGTGACCATTTTTTGTGATCATAATAAACGAAGCCGAACACGTTTATGGCCTTTCATGTAAATAGACTGAAATTGATACATGGTCGGTCCCTTTACTTTTTTTGCGAGCTTTTTTATATCGCTGTATTAAATGTGGGCCCTACTATACCGTATTATTTCGAGTTTGGTACCGTTTTTGACTATTTTTGAGTTAAGGATCAAGATACCTGAGTTTGATACCATACCATATTACAAAAAAAACAAGGGGCGGTTCCAGTGAATTTATCTAAATTTTATATAATTTATTCACATGAATATTACGTTGTTTTCTCATCTCAGATTTGTTATTTTAATTGAGTAAACTTAACACATATATAAAACATAAACTTAATGCTTGTCATTCAGTAACAGTTACAATTTTTTGTGAAGATTACAGGTACGGTACATGTATTTTGCGACGTTTCTTAGTTAGTTTATTTGTCGTTTAAGTGTTTTTTGTAGACTTTTGATGGAAATGCTTAATTAACTATGACGAAGAGACACGTAATTGGCCAGACTTTCTTAGAAATGCCAGAAACAAAGAAGAACTTTTTCATCTTGTTGCTAATTACGCTCTAAAGAATTTCGGTACAGTTCAAGTTCTGACAAACGTCAACAGTAAAATTGCAGGGTCTATGACTGAAGGAACATCTATAGTTGATGCATCATATGAGAAAATGGAAGAGGCTGATGGTCGTCTGATCTTGCATGTACATGATATGGCACGCCACGGGGCTAAAAGGGTCCTTTTGTGTACAACAGACACAGACGTAGTTGTGCTAGCCATTTCATTTTTTCATACACTGAAGTCTCGCGGGTTAACTGAACTATGGATCCAATTCGGCGTCGGAAAAAACATGAGACATCTTGCAATACATCGTATTGCCGGGAAACTGGGGGACGAGAAGGCAGTCGCCCTTCGTGGATTTCATGCTTTTACCGGTTGCGACATAGTGTCGGCATTCAATATGAAAGACAAGCGGTCAGCTTGGAATGCATGGAAAACTTTTCACGAGGTCACTTCTGCCTTTACTGCAATTTCTAACCCTCTCTTCCAGCATTAGAAGAGAATGTGAGAATACTTTTGGAAAAATTTACTGCACTAATAGATGCAGTTGCGCTTCGGTAGGCATTCCTTGCATATTAATGTGCACTACATGCTGTGGACAGTGCATTAATTCTAAATAAGAAAATTAAATACTGTGTCGGGACATGATATTACAGTTGCAATCAGTGGCGGTCTGGCCAGGTCAGCGAGTCGGCAAATTCCAATTGGGCCTTCTGCCTTTTGAGTACGTAATGCGTTTATATACATGCGAAGCAAAACATTCAAAGTGCTGACGAACTGCGGTTGAATGTTTATTTATTTTTAAAAATTTTGGCATATGTGGTGAGCTGGTGAGTACTTTTTGCTTTTTCGGCAGATCCGCCGGCACGCCGGCGTCGAAGTCCGAAGCACGAACTCGAAATGTGCGCAGTGCGGAGGCAGCAAAACAAGCATTTTAATAAATAAACCGTTCTGCAGTTCTAAAGAACCTATGATTTTATTTATCCTTAAACTGGCCCTTAAACATTATATTAAAAAAATATATTTATTGAACATTAAAGTTTAGTACAAAATTCCCATCCCCCGAATAAATGACCGGTGTGAGGCCCAAAAAATCCCCCCCCCACGATAAAAAAAAATCTTGCTTGCTTCGTTTATAAAATGCCGACTGAGCCCTAGTCACCCAGACCGCCACTGGTTGCAATTTAACTTAACGTAAATGATGAAAATGTTTTGAGTTTATTTTCAATATTAAAAAAAATGAATAAATAATTTATTTATTATTTGTATATTTTATATCTTTCATTTATTTTGACTTCATGTCTTGTTCCACAAGTCGAAAATATTTAAGATTTATCTGTTTCGGGGGTACTATTATTTAAAAGGGCGCCATTTTGAATTCTAAGGGAAATTTTTTGTGGCTCCCCAGCGGAAATCATTCTCGTATGTTATAACTACGATTGTGCCAAGCGGCATCGCGTGTTCACAAAATGCAGTATATACCCAATTTTCGTCGTGTACCGCACCCACTACATTAAATATAGTTAGTTTTGAACTGCTGGAGCACCCCCCCCCCCCCGCGTTGGGGCCTCTAGGCAATTGCCTAGTCTGTCTATTGGATCATCCGGCCCTGGTTCATGCTATATTGCAATTAAACGTTTATATATATATTTTAATTTTAAATTTCAAAACTCGCGTCGCCTTACGGCGCGGCGGCTTTACGTAATTGGCGCCGTCGTGCGCCTCACGACTTGCCCTTATGGACGGCGCGGCCCCCAGTAATAAAAAAGTCACTAGGCATTTATTTTTCTCTTTATATTATATAAAATAAGCATTATTGGTATAACACTCTCAGCTGTATCCAGGGCCAACGATCGTGGACGTGGTGGTATTCTGACCCCATAAAAAAAACCGCTGCCAAGGAATCACTACTTCCACATCCACATTTTTTATCCAAGTCACTCACAACGAAAAAATTTTGTATGTGAAAATAATTGTTTATGGAACTTTAATAATATAATATTTGAAATCCCCAAAAACCCATAAAACGATACCCCACATCGGTAGCGGGGTGTGGGTGGTGATAGGGGGTGGAAGTGGGGGTGGATGAAGTAAGAAAACGTTTTGAGGTGTCTGGTTCTTGTACACACACTAAATCACATTTTTTTTCATCCCCTTTAATAATGGGGTGGGGGTGGTAATGGGGGGGTGGCTAATGCCAAATTTTTTTTGAGACCTTAGCTTCTCTTGTATATACTAAATACCAATTTTATGGACTCTGCTGCTTGATTTACCTATTTTCCCCAAATTTACCCCAATTTACCCCCCAACCCTTCGACGGAACAAAATCAAAATATAATCTAGTTCTAGATCTCGTTAAAGTACATATGTGTACCAAATGTTAAGTCAATATCTCAAACGGTTCCAGAGTAAACATGCGCACAAAAAAAGTTACAGACAGACCGACAGACAGAAAATTTTTTTCTCTCTCAAACTTAAAATCTCGACGTTTCGTGACATTCTAAGCCTATTTGAACAATAAAAATTTTTAAAAATGTTTTTGTCGTTACTATACTTCCACTGGATGTGGAAGTAATTAAAGTTTTTGAGATAAATGATACATAAAGGTGAAACATGTTACGCGTAAACATGTAATGAACCCTGAAAAGTTTTGCATATTGCGTCTCCGCTGCGGATTTTTGGAAAAAATTATCAGCGCAGCTGAAAAGGACACTACATTCTTAGCAGTTTGTGAAAAAATACAGTTCGCCAGCGCCGTGTATACGCAGGGCCGGCGGAAGGGGTGAAACTGCGAAGCAGATGTTTCAGGCGGCATTTTTCTTAAGAGCGGTATTTTAGGACTTGATTAATACATTTTTATAAAGGACCCCGGAACAAAATCCATGAAAATGTTGATTCGGTGGAATCGGCTGAAATTTTGATATTTTGTAGTTCAAGTCATGCTGATCAAAAGTTCTTATCACATCGAGTCAATCCTATGGACAGTTTTTGAGATGCAACTTGTCAAAGTTAGGTAATTTGCGTCATTTTAGACATTCAAGAACTTTTTACTCTTAAACTATTAACTTTAACAAAAAATTGCAAGGGTCGAAATGTTTTTGTTCAAGTCCAATAAAGCTCAAGAATTTTTTTATCAATTTTTAGGTTAGATAAAATATATATATGTCATATTTTGGCATGCTTCGGTGGGATTGGCTGAAACTTTGATATTTTGTAGTAGATCAGTCATGCTGATCAAAAATTCCTATTGCACTGAGTCGATCCTATGAGTGGTTTTCGCTCCAGGAGTGCTTCAAGGTCCTAACAATAAGGTAACGGGTAATCTATATGTACTATGTACGTGTTCATGAATGGCTTCCAGCATGTTTGTGTACTGCGTGCATGTATGTGTCAGTATCTACAAGGTTTTCTGGAAATATCGATGACAAACTTCTAGTGTAGATTCTACATGCAAAAATATGTCCGCAAATACCTTGAGCTACGGCCCTTTGAAAATTGCCCCCAAAAACTGATTATTGTTTTATATTTCAGAAACTTTTTGATTTACTGGGACGTGACATTATAAGCATATTGACAATAATACAAGCTTATTTTAACATTACATTACATTTTTTGTGTACGTATACAAACACACTGGAAGCCATTCATAAACACGTACATATAGATTACCTGTTACCTCGTTATTATGACCTGCAAGCACTCCTGGAGCGAAAACCACTCATAGGATCGACTCAGTGGCATAGGAATTTTTGGATCAGCGTGATTTTATCTACAAAATAGCAAAGTTTCAGCCAATCCCACCGAAGCATGCCAAAATATGACATTTTACCTAACCTAAAAATTAAAAAAAAAATCTGAAAAAAATTCTTGGGCTTTATGAACTTGAACAAAAATATTTCGACCCTTGCAGTTTTTTGCTAAAATTAATAGTTTAAGAGTAAAAAGTTCTTGAATGTCTAAAATAACGCAAATTACCTAACTTTGACAAGCTGTATCTCAAAAACTGTCCATAGGATTGACTCGATGTAATAAGAACTTTTGATCAGCATGACTTGAACTACAGAATACCATTTCAGCAGATTCCACCGAATGAACATTTTCATGGGTTTTGATCCGGAGTCCTTTCAGAAATTCGAAATTGCACAAAAATTCTTAAAAAACTTTTTTTGACCCCGAATGGGTGTTTTATTGTGGAGCGTTATATTGTGGTATTCTAATCCGTACTCCGTACTTATTGATTTACTGGTACTAAACATGTCAATGCCGCACTGGCCGCCGCACAGTGGTCCCAAATTCAGTTTTTTGGTTCAAAAATGGCTAGAGAGGGCAAATCTTGTCGGAAATGAACAATTTCTTTTTTTAATTAAAGCTTGCCGAAATTCCAGCAAATCCTCGGAGCCCGAAATTTGAAAAAAAAATTGGTATATAAAAGTATAAGTGGATATTAAGGTCTTTAAAACACGCGCGATTTTTCGAGCACGACGGCGCAGCCGGAGTGCTCGAAATAGAGCAAGTGTTTTAAAGACCAGTTATCCACGAATACATTACGCTATTTTTTTTTATTGGTACACTTTGAAATCATAAATACTGGTATTATTACTACAAAAAATGGAAATAAGAATTAAGAATGTAAAATGGTTGAATTCGTGATGTGACATCAGGATACCTGTCAGTGTCATGAAAATGAGAAAACAAAAATTAATTTGCAATCTGTCACATAGGATTAATTATTGTCACTACAGTTGTCACTGATTGTATATTGCTTTAAAATGAGTTTTAACATTGATTACTTAAATAGAAAAGCAGAATCGCGGTTAATACCGCAAAAATCGGAAGACGCATAAAAAAGAATACGACAAGTTCATCAAATGGATGGAAGAGCAAAAGGTAACAGATACAGATGAATGAGTTGTACTTGCTTACCTTTGATGTTGCCATGGTAACTTTAAAACACGCGCGTTTTTAAAACTTGGATTTAAACACTCTGAGGCGTACTTTAAATAAGCAAAATAGGGTACCAATAAAAAAAATCCTTTTTTATTATATCAGGTTAAAGGCCAAAAAAAATGGCTAGAGCGCAAAAAAATTGTTTGGCCTTTAAGTTAAGACAATAAAAAGGGATTTTTTTTTTAAATTCGTGCTTCGAGGATTTGTTTAAATTTTGGTAATCTTTAATTTAAAAAAAAATATTTCATTTTCGACAAGATTTGCGCTCTCTAGTCATTTTTTTTGCCTTTAACTTAATATAATAAAAAAGGAATTTTTTTTTTCAAAATTTGGGCTCCGACGATTTATTGGAATATCGGCAAGCTTTAATTTAAAAAAAAAATTGTTCTATTCTGACAAGGTTTGCGCTCTCTAGCCATTTTTGAACCAAAAAACTCAATTTGGGACCACTGTGCGTCGGCCGCTTTTGTCTCGAGGACAAGGAATAATAGGCTTCTTGCACAAAATATAATTTTAGCATTTTTATAATCTTTACTTAATACAAAACACAGTGTGTAAGGATTTTTTTCTTATTCTTTCTTTTACAGACGGTATTCAACATTAAAGTTTGAATCAATCCGTTAGGCCCGCAAACAACGTGTGATGTCATGTGACAGGAGACGCACAGCGCTAGCGTACATTTTAAATTAAAAATGCCGGCGTCTTTGATCTTTACCACAACGTCAAAGATGCCGACATTTTTTACACGCCTTAGAATTGTGTAGTCAACTTTACCTAATGTCAGATGGCGTCAACTTCAATATGAGTGTTTTCAGATATGCCCCTTCTCCCGGATATTAGTCGGTTATTTAAATATTTTCCAGTTAGAAATTATGAAAACAGATTTGATAATTGCTGATGTTTAGTAACGCTATATTAATATATTATATAAATTAATTTAAAATATACGGCACATATGCAAGAGGCCTATTGCAATTTCGAGCAAAATGCTACAGCGCACAACGCACAGTGGTTCAGAGAGCGGATTTAGCTTATAGAAAATGCTCGACTCATGTCGCGCCGGATGACGTCATAAGCCACCATCAGCCTTTCGAAGACGATAGACTGTCGTACACAGGTAGAAGTATTTGCTTGTATTCGATATATAAGTTAGTGGGCGAATAAAAACATAACCATTTAAACTCACCCATTTTCAACTCGTATCAGTCACTTGTTTTTGACTGCTGTTGTTACATGTGTTTAAAAAGAAAAGTGAAAACTTTTTATTATGGACTTTACTAGTCACAGTATGTACTAGTATACTGTATATTATTTATTGAAATCATTATCGTTTTTCTCGGCTGTTGGACAATAATTAATCGGAAATAAAAATAATGAAAATGAAAAGTTTGACAAAGCATATATTTTTTGAAACTTCATGGAACCTTCTAATTTCCTATGCATATTAATCCACAGTCCTTAGATTTCAAAAGCTATCTAGCAAGATGCTCTACTTTGTACAACTCTTCCTGTTATTTTCATTTTAGTTGGTGCCAGCAACAGAGCCCGACGAGAGTTGTATGAAGTTTGGTATGCAGAAACTCAACTTACGCAACACAGTGAAAAAACGTTTGCTGTATATCGATATATAATTACTAAATTACAATTAGTGGATATTAAAGGAAATGTTGGAGAAAAATTACTTGAGAAATCGGGTAATATCTGCAAACTGTTTGTAAGAAGATTTAAGATGTCACCCAAACATTAACTATTATAAAATACTGATACTGCAAAATTGTACACAGAAAAGTATAACTGATATTATATGCCAATCACTTTACATAAAGTACTGATCGGAAATCATGAAATTTTCTATAGTACCTATAAGAAGAATGTTTAAGGAGGCTCAAGAATCCCGCCATAAAGATGCGAAAAGATTCAGAGAACATAGTACTCGGAAGGCATGTCGAATTAACACCATGAAAGATTTAATATACATGTTATTGGTAACAAGCGATCCATCGATCAATTTTTTTAGAACATTGCTGAAAAAACCTAAAGGATCACTTTCCCAGGAAGTTGTTAATTTGCTCGAAATTGGTGAGTTTCAAAGTATGTGCTTTGATTATGGCATAATCCTACACATGATACAAAAAAGACAATATGTACATACGATTATAATTTTACCTTATTATTCGCAAAAAAACCTTATTGATTAACAAACATTACTTCTTGTAGGTAAACAAATTTCATTACTAATTAATGTTTTTACAATTAATTATTTTTTATTTATTTGCTTTCATCATGATTAGAAAATATAATTCAGGTATTAAGCAAATCACAACTTACACATTTTTTTATTTATTATGAAATTGGCTACCTTCATAATGAATAAAAAAGTGTGTAAGATGTGATTTACTTAATACCTAAATAATATTTTCTAATTAATGTTATTGGATACTTTTCCCGTTCTATTGTATATTAGATATTAATTACAATTATTATGAATCCATGTTTGTTTATTAACAGAAAAATTTTGTTCATTAATTTTAATTGCTTTTAATAACAGTGGCCGTTTATTTTTCCGTTTCAATCATGGTTTGGAATCCCAGGAACACAGAACAGTTCAATAAAGTATACTAAAATAGCATTAAGGTATTTTTATTCATAATGAATATTTTTGATAAGCTAAATCTGCTCTCTGAACCACTGTGCAAAGTGGCGACTTAAAAGACGAAATGTGACAATTACTACATACTTAAAAGCACGTTTGCACGCATCCAGTAATTTAATAGAGTCGTTTAGTAATTTAGTACTCGACCAATACGGGCAGCGTGTTTTAGTCGAGTAATTTAGTGGAAAGCAATTACTAAATTACTCGACCGTCTTTCTACTCGACTAAATTATAGTTAAGGTGTCCGTCGGGAAAAATTTTGCTGATACATACTCTCTCCGAACTTCGTGTATGGCTTCATTGGACCTAGTCTGACAGCATTTTCCTCTATCATTTTTTTTGTTTTTGGGGCGTTTTCCCGCTAGATTTTCCGAAACATGTCATTTTGACGGTATATAAAAAATGTATAGGTACTGTTATTTTTCCAAGTAGAATAGCTTAAAAACGTGCATTGAAACGTGACAAAATAATTGTCTGACAATAAATGTGGGTCATTGGGCGTGTCCGCTATCTCGAACATGGAAAAACGACTATAAGAAAATTTATTAATAACCAGCTGATTTTCGCTGTATTAATTTATTAAAACACACAAAAACAAGTTTTCATATTATCTGACGAAAATTATTTTCCGATTTCCCAGTCTGACGCGTCAAAATTTTCTGTTTCATGACAGCAAAAAATGTATTCATAACCTTCAGACATTGGAAAATTATATGCAGAAAATAGGTATTTAATTTGTGGTATAAGTGTCTGACAAATACAATGGGGCATAACGAGAGTCTAACAAAAAAACGTAATTTTCCAATAGCGGCCATCGAAGTTAGGGCGATAAAAAAATGAAATATCGTTTAGTCGAGAAGACGGTTAAAAAAGATAAGGTATTTCAACTTACTTATTTTATAATCTTTATTTTGAATTTTTTGAACTCTTTTAGACTATCTGAATTCGACTTACCCAAGTTTTAAGTTCGATAATATTGAAAAATACGTAAAACTTTTTGTAGAAAAAAGTAGCGAAAAATTGTCTTTTAGTACGTTTAAAATCGCTATATCTCCGGTACTACCAGTCCGAAAATTTTCATCCAGGACCCAAATTAAAGGTCTTGAAACAAGCTATAAGATAACACTTTACAATATTAGTTATAACAAAGTACCTTTTATAAATGAAAAAACAATTAATCCATTTTCGGTAAATATATGAATTCAATTTAAGTGTGCAATTTTGCATCAAAAATATATGAAGTATGCAGGGAATAAAAAAAAATAAACATTATGCACCAAAAAAATTTTTAGGGCGATGCTAAAAATTATCCTATTACATGAAAAACGAATTTCTGCAGCTGAAAAACGACATATTTCCAAAATTGAAAAACTAATTTTCCTGGCATCGCCCTAAAAATTTTGTTCAGTCCGCACTTTATTAAATTATACGATTTATTTTATTGTAAAAAACTTTTAAAAAAGGTATAAAATAAAATATTCTCTACTACTACCTACGTGTACTAATACTACTACTATAGAATACAATACGGAGTGTAGAAAGACGTTCCACACTCCTATGTTCTATTACAGAGCCTGCGTACTAAACAGATGTACACAGGTGAACTTGTATAAAACGATCTATTTTCAAGCGCGAAGTTCATGCAATTTATTTATGATTTTTGACACTGTAAAAATGATTTTTCAATGATTAGTATGAGATAATCATGACAATTTGAAGGAAACTACAACATTAAAAAATTGTATTTTCCAGGCGTCAGACTGAAAAACTGGAAAACACCTTTCGTCAGACAGTTAAAAAATTGGATTTGATTTATTTTTATTAAGCTATATTGAAAATCAGCTTGTTATTTATAAATATAGCCTCAATATATACATATGAATGTAACATCCAAGCGTAGCTTGACAACCACATAGAAAAACCTTTTATTTAACATTTCCAGCTAAAAGGCTTTATTTCACCGTCAGACAATTTTTTAATCGTATTATAAATTTTATTTAAAAATCAAAAAAATTTGTAAAAAAATGTTATGAATAAATTTTTTGCAGTCATGAAACCGACAACTTTGACGCGTCAGACTAGGAAATCGGAAAATAATTTTCGTCAGACAATATGAAAACTTGTTTTTGTATGTTTTAATAAATTAATACAGCGAAAATCAGCTGGTTATTAATAAATTTTCTTATAGTCGTTTTTCCGACATGTTCGAGATAGCGGACACGCCCAATGACCCACATTTATTGTCAGACAATTATTTTTTCACGTTTCAATTTACGTTTTTAAGCTATTCTACTTGGAAAAATAACAGTATCTATACATTTTTTATATGCCGTCAAAATGACATATTTCGGAAAATCTAGCGGGAAAACGCCCCAAAAACAAAAAAAATGATAGAGGAAAATGCTGTCAGACTAGGTCCAATGAAGCCATACACGAAGTTTGGAGAGAGTATGTATCAGCAAAATTTTTCCCGACGGGCACCTTAACTATTACTGGATGCGTGCAAAGACGCCTTAATACATTTAAGAGTAATAGGGCATGTGCATCATATAACTAACATAACCTCAAATTTTAAGTTTTTCAGGTTTATTCTCATTTTTAATGTTTGTATACCCATTTCAGCTTGGAGCAATACTGGCTCCAAGCAAACATTTAAAAATTCAGGCTAATAATTTTTCAATAATGTTGGTTAATAAAAATAGACTTCATAAACATTACACTAAATTCGATTTTAGTTGAAAGTATGGAAACCAAGCTGAAATTTTAAAAAGAGCTACGAAATACTCATAAATCTTAAGAAATATATATATTTTTGAGGTTAGCTGTGACGTCACGTGCACATGCCCTATATGCTGTTAGACTATTTCCCTCATAAATTAGAGACCAATGACATTTCGTGAATTTTTAAATTTCAACCGATGACAACAGTTTTACACTGAATAAACACAAGCTAGCTTTTTTTTAAATTTACCAGCGAATAAATCACGTCTAGATTTAACTGCACGTAATTGATTTAATTTACTCTGTTGGACTAAAAATAAAATAAAACATATTTTACTATGTACTGTCGTGCGCAAAAAAAATGGGACAAGTCTTATAACGTATTTTTGCTAAAATCTAGTTGTGTACATCTAACTTTAATTTTTATGAAAATTGTCAGTTATTTGTCAAAATTCATTGCAAATAGAGACAGATTTGCATTAGAAAAAAATAGTTGTCCTAACGGTTACTAGAGCAACTATAACCAGCGTTACGTAGAATATTTTAGGGGGGAGTTGCGTAATTATATCAAAAAAATTTGAAATTATAATTGATACAGGCGCGTTTCCGTTAATTTCTTATTTAAATCATGCCAGAACATACTTTGCATGAGAATAATGATCTTTTATGTATTAAGTAATACATTATATTTATTATTTAATATGCTGTAGAAAAATGAAGCATGCCCCGCTCTATCTTAAGGGGCTTGGCGGCAAAGCTTTGAGATTTTTTATGTGTCTCATAACATTGTGGGTAACTATACAGAAATGGACACCAACTTTAAAAATACTGCACTCGCTGCCACTGCAAGAGTTTCAACCAAACAGATATTTGTTTGCAACCACCGCTACCTTTCACACATGGCTACTTTTGAGGCTGCCCACAGCATATAAATATTGCACGCAACCGACTGCACGTGCTACTTTTAGGGTTGCACAGGTATTCACTTGAACTGCGTAGTTTTTTAGACTGTATCGCAGCAAAAGTAGCGTACTTTTAGGTACACAAATGGACACCAGCTTTAAAAATACTGCATTCGCTGCCGCTGCAAATATTTCAACCAAATAGATATTTTTTGCAGCCACCGCTAATTTTTAAAATTCAATTCACGCGTGGCTACTTTTGAGGCTGCCCGCAGCATGTAAATATTGCACGCAACCGAACTGCACGTGCTATTTTTAAGGTTGCACAGGTATTCGCATAAAGATTCACTTGAACTGCGAAGTTTTTTAGACTGGACCGCAACAAAAGTAGCTGTGTCTGACCGTACCTTTAAAAGGTACGGTCGAAAGAACTACCAGCACAGCTGAAAAGAACACGCATTCTTAACATATTGTGATAATACCAGAGTGGCACACTCTATACTTTTCGAGAAAAAAATATAACCTGCCGGCCGCCGTGTACCTTATCCTGATTAAGTTTTGCATATTGCGTGGCTCCTACGGATTTTTCGAAAAAACTACCAGGACAGCTGAACAGATTATGAAAAAATCAGAGTAGCACACTCTGTATATTCATTATATGTTTATGCGTTACATGTTTCACCTTTCATTTAGCTCAAATATTTTATTTTTTTATGGGGCCAGAATATCACCTGGTCCACGATCGTTGGCCCTGGGTACAGCTGAGAGTGGGTCAGGGTGTATTAAATAGGTGGTGGCTTCATAAGTGCTTACTTTGTACATAATGTAATAGATGGCAGGACTAATAAGTTCTCTCATTACTTACGCATAGATAGATAATTTTACAGGTTCTGTGCATATGTGCACACAATGTTGCATATATTCCCGGCCTTTTGTTTTTGTTTAGTGAAACAAGAGTCCAGTGACATCTGACATTAAGTAGCTAAATTAAAACATTGAAAGAATATTTGCAACACTACATGCAGCATTGCACGTGTCGCCATAGCTAACCTCAAAAATATATATTTCTTAAGATTTACAAGTATTACGTAGCTATTATTAAAATTTCTTCCTGGTTCCTGCACTTTCAATCAAAATCAAGTTCAACGCAATGTGTATGAAGTTTTAAATAGTTTGTCACAATAAAATAAGGCACTTTTTGCAGGTTAGGAATCTACCTATAATTAGCAGTCTATTTTTATTAATCAACAATATTGAAAAATTATTTGCGTGAATTTTTAAATATTTGCTTGGAGCCAGTATGGCTCCAAGCTAAAAATGCCTATACAAACATTAGAAATGAGAATAAACGAAAAAACCTTAAAATTTGAGGTTATGTTAGTTATACGATGCACATGCCGCACATGCCCAGGTAATTGTAGGACCTTATTGCTCGCGCCATCTACTAAAGTAAATAGTAACCATGCACTTATGAAGCCATTATTATAATAGGAAAGTGCCGTGCGTCGGACCACCTATTTAATACACTCTGGAGTGGGTACAGCAGAGAGTGAGATTTTTTTATTTTAGTCCGAAAAATATTCTCCAAATTCTTTGTGGACTAAATATTCCGTTCTGATATCCACATTAATAGTTAACGAAAATGTTGATATTTCCCATTTTTCTCATTTTTAAAAATGAAATTTAAATGATACCCACGTTCCTAAGAAATCCAAGGTTTTGGAAGCAGGTCAGGTTCTAAATTTTATCAATAAAGCTCCGGATGAGATTTATCTTTTACATAAAGTAGTTCTGATGATGTATTTTTGGAGGATTAAGAAGGGATGAGCTTGTAAAAATGACTATGGGCGATATATAAGAAATGGGGGAAAAAAGAATTTTTTCTTACATAATACAGAAACAGTCGATGCGCCGTTCAATCCGCTTGCAAAAATACTAGGGATTGCATTACCGGTTAACCGGTTAACCGGTTAACAGGACAAAAAACACATGACGATAATTATCGATTATTTTAATTTCCTACCGGTTATTTCGGTAAATTCTAAACTTACGATATGTCACGTATTCGGCGTTTCTATCTATGTCAGTGACTAACTAGTATTCACTAAATATAGAGTGACTCTGACTATCCTAACACTGAGCACTTTTAACAATAAATAAATAATATTATAAAAAGTAAAACCCAAACACCAAGCCCAAGAAATATAAGTAAGAGAGACATTTACAATATCTTGCGATAGGAAACTCAATATTTCACTGCCGCAAATATCCGTGGAAAACATTTAGAAGTATGTTATTGCCAATTCTTATTAACTTATCGACCTACCAATATCGATAGAGAAAGGGCATCTTCAGCTGGTATTCTATGCACAAACATCAGACGACTAACAGATACAGCTTTGAAAAACTAGCCCTTTTAACGGGCTATTTTTAAAAAATATTGTATTTTTAGATTAGGTATTCAGTAAATATGAGTTTATGTTTGTTTTACTTCCACATCCAGTGGAAGTATAGTAACGACAAAAAATAGTTCAAATAGGCTTAGAATGTCATGAAAAGTCGAGATTTTAAGTTTGAGCGAAAAAAATGTCTGTCGGTCGGTCTGTCTGTCGGTCTGTCTGTCGGTCTGTCTGTCGGTCTGTCTGTCGGTCTGTCTGTAACTTTTTTTTGTGCGCACGTTTACTCTGGAACCGTTTAAGATAATGATTTGAAATTTGGTACACATATCCACTTTAACGAGATCTGGAACTAGATTATATTTTCATCTTGTTCCGTCAATGGATTGGGGGGTAAATAGCTAAATCAAGCAGGTAAGAAAATTGGTATTTAGTATATACAAGAGAAGCTAAGGTCTCAAAAAAATTTTTGGCATTAGCCACCCACATTACCACCCCAACCCCCTTATTAAAGGGGATGAAAAATAGTTGTGATTTAGTGTGTGTACAAGAACCAGAAACCTCAAAATATTTTTTTGCTTCATCCACCCCCTACTACCACCCCCTTATCATCATCCCCACCCCACTACCGATGTGGGGTATCGTTTTATAGGTTTTTGGGGTAGAGGATTTCAAATATTATATTATTAAAGTTCAATAAGCAATTATTTCCACATACAAAATTTTTTCGTTGTGAGTGAGTTGGATCGAAAATCTGGATGTGGAATAATGATTCCTTGGGCAGCGGTTTTGATATTTAAGTTGATATTTTTGTTATTTACAGAATAATTATTTATTTATTTACATTTATTTCATTTATATTTTTCCTTTCGATAAACAACCGTTTGTTTGTTCATTACATTAATTATACGTATATAAAAATGTTATTTGTTAAATTTAGATAATTTTGTACATGGAAAAAGACAATTGCCATTTTCGCCACCTTAATCATTCATTCTAAAAATTACCGGTAAATACCGGTTAACCGGTTATTTACATTTTTACTTACCGATTTACCGATTATTAAAACTTCCGGTAAATTGCAATCCCTAAAAAATACACTGGGAAGTGTGCCTTCATTAATTGCAAAATGCTTAAAATTGGAAAATGCAAATTAATACACTGGTCATTGTTTGAGAAGAACTTCGGCAACCCTTTTGGTTGAGGCTGGTGCATCATTCGAGACGCAAAAAATGCATGGGAAATGGAAAAGTGTATTTGTGGTAGAAGGATACATAGAGCAGAGCATTGTTTCTTAGAACAGAGTGTCTACTATGATAGTAGATTCAGTTACGGCATCAGATAAATTTCCAAGTGAATCATCTTTAGAAGCATGCTAGTGGTTAAGTTTCCTCTTAAAAAATTTCGAAAAACTTCGGATCACATAATTTTGTACTTTTAATTTTCTTAAAGATTGTTAAAAAATATTTAGTGGTATAACATTTAATACTTTAAAAATTGTTACAAATAAATGAATTCGTTCTATAACATTTGCTTCTTTTTTCTCATTTGTTTTTTTTTTGTTTTTCTGGTCTTTGGTTCTTTGGTATAACAGAGTGTTATGGCCACAACGCCCGCTCATTGTGCCCGTGGTCATTATGAGCGTCTTTATGATACCTAACCATATCTAAGGTATAATAAACAACTAAATAAATAAATATGGCGTTATTTAACCTGGCGGGGTGTCAGCTCACAAAGCTGCTATAAAAGCCAACCAGGGCCAACTAATATGCAGGAGAAAAATAAAATATTTTAACATATACGAAAATTGTAGATATATTTTTTAATGAATAGAAATATAAAAAATCCAATTGAAATTTAGCAGAAAATATAGTTAGGTACTTATAAAATGCATATCCTAGAAATTTGATTTTTTTAAAATATAAGTCACAAGAATGAAATATTGCTAATATTAGAAATCATTTTACAACTAAATAGTAACGTGTTCATGAATGACAAAGCGAAGAAAACAAAGCATATCAATTATTGTAAACAACTAAGAATTTTAGTTAATATTATTTACAGTGACATATCTACTTACAAAAATATAATTAGCTTAATTTTTGCACTCCGTTTTATTAACAATAACTATCATAAGAGACTCACCTGGGGTAGCCTGAGTAAACTAATAAAGCGAATTTATCGCAAAAGGTTTAGCATGTATCACGCTACTGGTCACTATATTGATTAAACTGTGGAAGAGAACGATCAATATATTACATCAAGCATTATTTTTATTTTACTATGAATTATTTTCATTTGAAGTAATCAATTCGTATATACTTTATTTCTGAAGTTAAACCAAAATCAGTTATTTTGTGTAATGAATGATTAACTTCAATTTTATTTTTGAAAATAAACAAAACACTGACCCTTGTGTGTTTTTCAACGTATGTTCGTTAGAGGGCGCCTCTCATACTGTATCACTGGTTGATAACTAGGCGAAAAGGGCGGAAAAGTGTAACCAGACAGTGGCGTACACCGATTTGTAGACATGTACAAATCTTAGATTAGGAAAGATATTTATTAGGAGAAAGTAAAAATAGATCTGAAAAAGAAAAAATTATAGAGTCAACTGACTTCAATATTGTTTACTATATAACAAATTTAAAAACAAAGCTTTAGTCCGCCATACTAGGCTTCAGTATGGAGGCCTGAATAAGCTTGCTTTTTAATTTTTTATTTGAAAATTATATCAGATTCTTAAATAAAGAAATGATGGGCATTTAACCATTTTTTTTTTCAGATTTTTTAATTCGTATTTTTGTTTGTCTCTTACCTTCTATCTATCTATTGATGTTACTACAGGAATGTTTACAGATATTTGAATTTCGGCCACAATCTTGGTTTCACCATAGCTAAATGTCAAAAAATAATCCGATGAAACGGAAAACGGATTTGTACTTTATTACTTCAAACACGAATACGGCGTCAAAAAATCATTACTGATATTCGCTTTTCGCTTAACTGCTGTTACGTCCCGCTCGCTGTGGCGTTTCATAACCAATATACTGCCGTAAAACGCACTTTCAGTTGACAAGTCCTTGTGAATGATATAATCACTATTAAAACTATAAAACTAGCCACAACGCACTAAAATGTTAGTTAAATATTTTTACCGTCGGTCAAAGTCAAATTACTCTCGTGTGTTTCTACGTTTCTAGGAAGTTGTCAATCTTTTTGTGCCAAGTTTATTGTTATTACATACTCTCATTCATTGTACGGTGGTTAAGATACACGTCCTCTAAAGGAGCCGTCCGCCCTTGCCATGTTTGGTAGGCAGATTCGTACATATCGATAGATAGGTTCTTACACATTTACTGTACATTTTGAATTTCTCAGTAAATGGTATTACTTGAAATCTTACATTTTCTTGATTTAATGATTAACTTTAAGTTTAACCTCTCGAGCGCTTTTGTGTGTTAGGTCGACAACTAAATGAAAGGGACCCTCAATAAAAGGCCTAAATGTTGATATAAGATCACAGAAGCTGAAGAGAGAAATTCTAAAAAAGTAATTAGAACACTATGAAGTGATAGATTATAAGTAGTGTTGTGTTAGAGATAAGACCAATGCATCGTAAGATCTCAGAATTATGTCAGATGTTATGTCAGAAAGGGGAGCGCGGCTGGCGCCTTTAATAAAATAAATACAAGGTAGAATTACATTATGTAACTGTTATAACAAAACAAATTTTCCAGCACTTCATTAGTCTGCCAACTTATGTTTATAGACAAAGAGGACAAAATAATTGCCGAAATTCTAATTATTCTATGTTTGCGCAACCATGGGTTTGCTCAAAGGGTTCAAGATCAGTCCAATTATTGTTAGGACCAGGGACGCACCCAGAAAATTGCTGAGGGGGGGGGCCACTACAAATAATAATAATATGATTAACAAGGGCGGATCCAGAAAGGTTACTGGGAGGGAGCACTAACATTTTCAAGAATATCCCTTCGGACTCCGCGATCACTACTTTTTATCACCTCATGGAGGAGGGGGGGGGGTGGGGGAGGTGCAAATAGAAATCAGAAAAAAAATTGTATCGCCTCAAAATCTGACAAAAAATTTTATCGCCTCATGTGGGGGGGTGCAAATAAAAATCCGAAAACAATTTTTTTTCCACCTTGTACAAGAAGTGCTATTAAAAATCTAAAAAAAAATTTTCCGCGCCTCATGGGGGGGTGCTCTGAAAAAATTTTTTCGCCTCGTGAGAACAAATAAAAATCCGGAGGGGGGGGGGCAAGTGATGCTGGCCTCTAGGGGGGCTTAAGCCCCCAAAGCCCCCCCTTCAGTGCGCCTCTGGTTAGGACTGTGAGCTAAAATTATATTATGCAACCCTCATAACAAAATAAGCTATCCTGCATTTAGGCCCCATTAGACTATAAAAGTTCTTTGACAAAGATCTTTTGTAACAGAAATTTTATGAGAAATGTGATAGTGTAATAGACCAAATTTTATAAAATATTACACATATCTCATAAAAAATATCTTATATAAAAGATATTTGTCTGGTATAGTCTAATGCGACCCTTATAAATGTTTAAATCATGGAAATTAATGACATACTGGAAGAGTGGTCAATGTTTTAGGTATACTGTGAGACGAAACCACTTTAGCATCTTTTACGGAATGAGAAACTTGCGTGCACTAGTCTGTCCTTGTCTGACAAAATTTGATTAGTTGAAGGAAACGTCTGATTGGTTGAACCGTCTGTACACAGGCCGAAAAAAGGATAGAAGAGTGCACGCAAATTTCTCTCTCTGAATCACTTGTCGAGTGCACCTTCCAGTTTGTTATTAATTTCCATGTTTTATAATATAATATATATACATACAAAGACACAGTATAGGAATATATTTTAAACTGTGACAAAAAGTACTTAAAATGGCCGACTCCCTATGTTTGCATGACGCTGTGCATGACCGAACGTATGTGCCATGAAGACTAGAGACAAGTAGCATGCATGACATGACATGCTTTCATCACTATGTCCGTAAAACTGGAAGAAAGAAAGTAGGCGCAAGGTGGCGCGGTTCTCACAATGAACCAGCGACATAATAAGAAGAGACTGGAAAAGTAGGCGTGGCACGTGGCCAGAACATAACATATTCAAGCAACTAGTCCGCATGGGCGTCACTTGAACTTAACGTTATGGAATTTGCGAATATTTTAAAAATGTATACAGCAACATTTACTGCGTTTTTAAATATAATATAATTTATTACTACTTCTACAGCAATTTGACTAATAGATTTGAGCTCAACTAATAATAGAACAGCAATAAAAAACAATATTCATTCATTAATTGTATCCCTCAAAGCAGTAGTCCACTGCAAATCTTGGCAACTAGGGCCAACAAATGCACCCCCACTGCGTCCCTCGGGCATTTATTGTATGTCCAAACAAACCGTACGTATACTGAATTGGGATTGCCCCTCTATACTTTAGACCTCGTTGCAATGAACAATAATAATGGCGGGAAAATATGCGGCAAAGTGTAGACATGGGGGGAGCTGTGCCTCTGCTCCTTGTGATTTTAGCGCCATCTGTGGCACGTGTTGTGTCTTCACATTTTGCGGAAAGATTTTCCTCGGTACTCCTATAAATGTTCGGGCTCCTGATGGTCTCTAATCTTCTTGGTATGCGCAGATGAATCATAAAGCCTCTTGTACAATTGAAATAACCACAACCATAAACATAAGCATAATTATAATTTTTATGTTCTGTCTACAACAAATTCGCCTACAAAATATAAATCTTTTAAAAATTGCGCGACAAAGATGTTCATTGCCTCAGCTTAGCCAACCTATCAAAACCAACGAGATCTAAAGTATAGAGGGGCAATCCCAATTCATTATACGTACGGTTTGTTTGGACATACAATAAATGCTCGAGGGGCGCAGTGGGGGTGCATTTGTTGGCCTTAGTTGCCAAGATTTCCAGTGGAGTACTGCTTTGAGGGATACAATTAATGAATGAATATTGTTTTTTATTACTGTTCTATTATTAGTTGAGCTCAAATCTATTAGTCAAATTGCTGTAGAAGTAGTAATAAATTATATTATATTTAAAAACGGAGTAAATGCTGCTCTATATATTTTTAAAATATTCGCAAATTCCATAACGTTAAGTAAAAGTGACGCCCATGCGGACTAGTTGCTTGACTATGTTCTGGCATTGATTTCTAATTAATCAATGGTTCTGGCCATGTGCCACGACTGCCACGCCTACTTTTCCAGTCTCTCATTATGTCGCTGATCAAAACTATTGAAATAAAAAAAAGAATATATAAAAGCAGTTTATTGTAGCTATTTAAGTTACATTAATTGCTTTTTTTAAAATAACAGTGTCTTTTCTAATAATAACCACACCTTACCACTTACCACGAAATTGAAATTATTGGAATATTTTAAAATAGTACAAAGGAAAACGTAATTGTAAACATAAAAGATAAAATAATTTCATCTTTGTGGTTGTGGTTAATTTTACGTTTACGTCGATTGTGCAAGTAGCTTAAAACTACTTGCACAATCGACCTTCAACCCTAAATAAGGCACATAATCGTAAACACAAAAGAGATGAAATTATTTTATCTTTCTAGGCGTGTTTTATTGCTAGTTCGAATGTACTACTACGAGTAACAAATTTTAGGTGTCAGTAAAACGCTTCGTCAATGTTGCCACAAGTGCTTCAGTGATTTAGCAAAATGTACCAAGTTACTGTAAATACCCACGAATAAGAATAATGCCTAAGAAAAAACTAAACGCACAGTACAGGTACAAGCTCTAACTTCTCTTTGGCTCTTACATTATGAATCGACATAATAAGCTATACTGCTTATAGAGCTGCTGCTGCTGCTGGAATTGCTAATTTATCTAATCAATCTTATTATATAAATATATCTTGTCATCCAATTCGTGGATTTCCAAATCAAAATGATTATCTATTTTTTTTTAGAATCTTTCCCAAGTAGCAGAGAATTCTTTAAGATATCTTTAAGAAGTTCTATTTACTGCCCGCGAGGAAATCTTGTATTTATGTACTCTATAAGTCCTTCCGAAATCAAAATGAGAAATCTTTATATGTGCTCAACTTTTATGCACTGAGGAAATGTAAACTGGGCATTATATAGGAATTTCAACTTTTGTTAACCCACAGACATCTACTAGAAGTTCTAAAAGGGAATTACCATACAGTTCAATTTTCTATGTGTTATAGAAATCAAATAAAGTATTAAAGGGAAAATAGTATTATTTTCCTTAACAGAATACTTGTAGACATCTTCTAGAAGTTCTAAAAGGGAATTACCATACAGCTCAATTTTCTATGTATTACAGAGATCAAATAAAGTATTAAAATTAAAATATTATTACTATCGCTAATAGAACTCCTATAGAAATCGCAAGAAGAAATTCTTTTAATGCATAAAATTTGCTTGCTTACCACTTAGTTTGTTACAGAAATTATTTCTAGATGACGCCACGTACAAACTACTGACGATAATCAGCCATGAATTATCTTATACTCATGAATTTATGGAACGTTAATAACATAACTGCAACGTTCAAATTCTCGGAGGGATCATCGATTTATTTGGATGGATCTTATAACGATCTTTAATCTTTCGTTTGGTTTGAGCCTGATGTCTCAATACTGAGATTTTGACTAACCAAAATTTCACCAGCTGCCGCTGGCAATAAATAATAATAAAAGGTGTGTGATGGATGGTACATCTAATAGAAATCCTATAAGGATGTTCGTCAGTACCGTTTATATTGGTAAGCGATATAATACCCGAAAGATTACTACAGGAATTAAATCTGTTTGCAGGATTGATGCGGTACATCTGATAGAAATCCTATAACGATGTCCTCGGGACCATTTATATTGGCAAGCGATAAGATATCCTAAAGATTACTATGGGAATTCTATAGGTATGCAAAAGGCTGCTCACAGGATTCTATACTAATAGCTTTTTTCGATTATCATGGGAGATACTATTTAATACTGATATGCTGACATTTGCCCATCTTAGAGAACTCTTACAGACCTCTAGAAGATATTTACTAATTCCTAAATTTTTATCCTCGGGATATCTTGAGGAATTAATTGTGCTACTTGGGTTACTACACTCATTTTGTATATATTTTAATAACTTCAATAAGTATAGTTTCAGTTTCTTATTATTTATTTTGTATTTTAGTTACTTTTGGATTTATGACCAGTAATTCTACTCTTTCCACGATCAAATTCGGTCGTAAGAAAAGTAGCAAACGTGGAAAACATAGTGGTCAATAAAACGGCAGGATGCATTCCTACTTCTATGAGTAGTAGATTTCTGGGGTCAATAAAACTCGCCTTCTGTTTATAGTTACGTTTTCCTGTAATACCAACTTTGGCCGTAGCGAAACCAGCAGCCAAAGATAGCAGCTAAAATATACGAAAACACCCGAAGACACATAGACGTTCGTCACAATGATAACTGGGTACATTCCTAAAAAAATTAGTAAAAAATAGAGCATTAAATTACAAATTCAAATTGTAGGGCGCATAACAGTAAAAAATATAATTATACGTGTATGATATAAATGTTTCATATATTACTTGTTTGCAGAGAATTCTAAGGCTAAAAAACTTTTTGAATCAATGCAAAATAATAAAAACTACATATCAAGTAAATCTTAACCAAGCTATGATAAATAATTTAAATTTTTCTGCCAAATGGCATCGATTTCTTTTTGGTCCCCGGGGGTGAAACAACCCTTTGTATAGTAAAAAATTAATAACTGCACAACCATTTGAGTGTCCAAGATTTGCGCTTGGGAGAACTTATAATTAGCTATTCTGAATATTCCTGTAAAACGGCATCGATTTGTCTTTGGTCCCCGGGGGTGAAACAACCCTTTACATAGTAAAAAATTAACAACTGCGCAACCATCTGAGTGTCCAAGATTTGCGCTTGGGAGAATTTGTAGTCAGCTATTCTGAATATTCCTGTAAAACGACATCGATTTGTCTTTGGTCCCCGGGGGTGAAACAACCCTTTATATAGAAAAAAATTAATAACTGCACAACCATTTAAGTGTCCAAGATTTGCGCTTGGGAGAACTTATAATAAGCTATTCTGAATATTCCTGTAAAACGGCATCGATTTATCTTTGGTCCCCGGGGGTGAAACAACCCTTTACATAGTAAAAAATTAATAACCGCACAACCATCTGAGTGTCCAAGATTTGCGCTTGGGAGAATTTGTAGTAAGCTATTCTGAATATTCCTGTAAAACGACATCGATTTGTCTTCGGTCCTCGGGGTTGAAACAACCCTTTATATAGTAAAAAATTAATAACTGCACAACCACTTGAGTGTCCAAGATTTGCGCTTGGGAGAACTTATAATAAGCTATTCTGAATATTCCTGTAAAACGGCATCGATTTGTCTTTGGTCCTCGGGGGTGGAACAACCCTTTACATAATGAAAAATTAATAACTGCACAACCACTTGAGTGTCCAAGATTTGCGCTTGGGAGAACTTATAATAAGTTATTCTGAATATTCCTGTAAAACGGCATCGATTTGTCTTTGGTCTCCGGGGGTGAAACAACCCTTTACATAGTAAAAAATTAATAACTGCACAACCACTTGAGTGTCCAAGATTTGCGCTTGGGAGAACTTATAATAAGCTATTCTGAATATTCTTGTAAAACGGCATCGATTTGTCTTTGGTCCCCGGGGGTGAAACAACCCTTTACATAGTAAAAAATTAATAACTGCACAACCACTTGAGTGTCCAAGATTTGCGCTTGGGAGAACTTATAATAAGCTATTCTGAATATTCCTGTAAAACGGCATCGATTTGTCTTTGGTCCTCGGGGGTGAAACAACCCTTTATATAGTAAAAAATTAATAACTACACAACCATTTGAGTGTCCAAGATTTGCGCTTGGGAGAACTTATAATAAGCTATTCTGAAAATTCCTGTAAAACGGCATCGATTTGTCTTTGGTCCTCGGGGGTGCAACAACCCTTTACATAGTGAAAAATTAATAACTGCACAACCACTCGAGTGTCCAAGATTTGAGCTTGGGAGAATTTATAATTAGCTATTCTGAATATTCCTGTAAAACGCCATCGATTTGTCTTTGGTCCCCGGGGGTGAAACAACCCTTTATATAGTAAAAAAATTAATTACTGCACAACCATTTGAGTGTCCAAGATTTGCGCTTGGGAGAACTTATAATAAGCTATTCTGAATATTTCTGTAAAACGGCATCGATTTGTCTTTGGTCCCCGGGAGTGAAACAACCCTTTACATAGTAAAAAATTAATAACTGCATAACCATCTGAGTGTCCAAGATTTGCGCTTGGGAGAATTTGTAGTAAGCTATTCTGAATATTCCAGTAAAACGACATCGATTTGGCTTTGGTCCTCGGGGTTGAAACAACCCTTTATATAGTAAAAAAATAATAACTGCACAACCACTTGAGTGTCCAAGATTTGCGCTTGGGAGAATTTATAATTAGCTATTCTGAATATTCTTGTAAAACGGCATCGATTTGTCTTTGGTCCCCGGGGGTAAAACAACTCTTTATATAGTAAAAAATTAATAACTGCACAACCATTTGAGTGTCGATGCCGTTTTACAGGAATATTCAGAATAATTTATTATAAGTTCTCCCAAGCGCAAATCGTGGACACTCAAGTGGTTGTGCAGTTATTAATTTTTTACTATATAAAGGGTTGTTTCAACCCCGAGGACCAAAGACAAATCAATGTCGTTTTACAGGAATATTCAGAATAGTTTACTACAAATTCTCCCAAGCGCAAATCTTGGACACTCAGATGGTTGTGCAGTTATTAATTTTTTACTATGTAAAGGGTTGTTTCACCCCCGGGGACCAAAGACAAATCGATGCCGTTTTACAGCAATATTCAGAATAGCTAATTATAAGTTCTGCCAAGCGCAAATCTAGGACACTTAAATGGTTGTGCAGTTATTAATTTTTTACTATATAAAGGGTTGTTTCACCCCCGGGGAAAAAAGACAAATCAATGTCGTTTTACAGGAATATTCAGAATAGTTTACTACAAATTTTCCCAAGCGCAAATCTTGGACACTCGAATGGTTGTGCAGTTATTAATTTTTTACTATATAAAGGGTTGTTTCACCCCCGGGGACCAAAAACAAATCGACGCCGTTTTACAGGAATATTCAGAATAGCTAATTATAAGTTCTGCCAAGCGCAAATCTAGGACACTTAAATGGTTGTGCAGTTATTAATTTTTTACTATATAAAGGGTTGTTTCACCCCCGGGGAAAAAAGACAAATCAATGTCGTTTTACAGGCATTTTCAGAATAGTTTACTACAAATTCTCCCAAGCGCAAATCTTGGACACTCGAATGGTTGTGCAGTTATTAATTTTTTACTATATAAAGGGTTGTTTCACCCCCGGGGACCAAAGACAAATCGACGCCGTTTTACAGGAATATTCAGAATAGCTAATTATAAGTTCTGCCAAGCGCAAATCTAGGACACTTAAATGGTTGTGCAGTTATTAATTTTTTACTATATAAAGGGTTGTTTCACCCCCGGGAAAAAAAGACAAATCAATGTCGTTTTACAGGAATATTCAGAATAGCTTACTACAAATTCTTCCTAGCGCAAATCTTGAACACTCAAATGGTTGCGCAGTTATTAATTTTTTACTATGTAAAGGGTTGTTTCACCCCCGGGGACCAAAGACAAATCGATTCCGTTTTACAGGAATATTCAGAATAGCTAATTATAAGTTCTCCCAAGCGCAAATCTTGGACACTTAAATGGTTGTGCAGTTATTAATTTTTTACTATATAAAGGGTTGTTTCACCCCCGGGGACCAAAGACAAATCGATGTCGTTTTACAAGAATATTCACAATAGCTTAATACAAATTTTCCCTAACGCAAATCTTGGACACTCAAATGGTTGCGCAGTTATTAATTTTTTACTATGTAAAGGGTTGTTTCACCCCCGAGGACCAAAGACAAATCGATGCCGTTTTACAGGAATATTCAGAATAGCTTATTATAAGTTCTCCCAAGCGCAAATCTTGGACACTCAAATGGTTGTGCAGTTATTAATTTTTTACTATATAAAGGGTTGTTTCACCCTCGGGGACCAAAGACAAATCGATTCCGTTTTACAGAAATATTCAGAATATCTAATTATAAGTTCTCCCAAGCGCAAATCTTGGACAGTCAAATGGTTGTGCAGTTATTAATTTTTTACTATATAAAGGGTTGTTTCACCCCCGGGGACCAAAGACAAATCTACGCAGTTTTACAGGGATATTCAGAATAGCTAATTATAAGTTCTCCCAAGCGCAAATCTTGGACACTCAAGTGATTGTGCAGTTATTAATTTTTTACTATATAAAGGGTTGTTTCAACCCCGCGGACCAAAGACAAATCAATGTCGTTTTACAGGAATATTCAGAATGGCTTACTACAAATTCTCCCTAGCGCAAATCTTGAACACTCAAATGGTTGCGCAGTTATTAATTTTTTACTATGTAAAGGGTTGTTTCACCCCCGAGGACCAAAGACAAATCGATTCCGTTTTACAGGAATATTCAGAATAGCTAATTATAAGTTCTCCCAAGCGCAAATCTTGGACACTTAAATGGTTGTGCGGTTATTAATTTTTTACTATATAAAGGGTTGTTTCACCCCCGGGGACCAAAGACAAATCGATGTCGTTTTACAAGAATATTCAGAATAGCTTACTACAAATTCTCCCTAGCGCAAATCTTGGACACTCAAATGGTTGAGCAGTTATTAATTTTTTACTATGTAAAGGGTTGTTTCACCCCCGAGGACCAAATACAAATCGATTCCGTTTTACAGGAATATTCAGAATAGCTAATTATAAGTTCTCCCAAGCGCAAATCTTGGACACTTAAATGGTTGTGCAGTTATTAATTTTTTACTATATAAAGGGTTGTTTCACCCCCGGGGACCAAAGACAAATCGATGTCGTTTTACAAGAATATTCAGAATAGCTTACTACAAATTCTCCCTAGCGCAAATCTTGGACACTCAAATGGTTGCGCAGTTATTAATTTTTTACTATGTAAAGGGTTGTTTCACCCCCGAGGACCAAATACAAATCGACGCCGTTTTACAGGAATATTCAGAATAGCTAATTATAAGTTCTCCCAAGCGCAAATCTTGGACACTCAAGTGATTGTGCAGTTATTAATTTTTTACTATATAAAGGGTTGTTTCAACCCCGCGGACCAAAGACAAATCAATGTCGTTTTACAGGAATATTCAGAATGGCTTACTACAAATTCTCCCTAGCGCAAATCTTGAATACTCAAATGGTTGCGCAGTTCTTAATTTTTTACTATGTAAAGGGTTGTTTCACCCCCGGGGACCAAAGACAAATCGATGTCGTTTTAGAAGAATATTCAGAATAGCTTACTACAAATTCTCCCTAGCGCAAATCTTGGACACTCAAATGGTTGCGCAGTTATTAATTTTTTACTATGTAAAGGGTTGTTTCACCCCCGAGGACCAAAGACAAATCGATGCCGTTTTACAGAAATATTCAGAATAGCTTATTATAAGTTGTCCCAAGCGCAAATCTTGGACACTCAAATGGTTGTGCAGTTATTAATTTTTTACTATATAAAGGGTTGTTTCACCCCCGGGGACCAAAGACAAATCGATGCCGTTTTACAGGAATATTCAGAATAGCTAATTATAAGTTCTCCCAAGCGCAAATCTTGGACACTCAAGTAATTGTGCAGTTATTAATTTTTTACTATATAAAGGGTTGTTTCAACCCCGCGGACCAAAGACAAATCAATGTCGTTTTACAGGAATATTCAGAATAGCTTACTACAAATTCTCCCTAGCGAAAATCTTGGACACTCATATGGTTGCGCAGTTATTAATTTTTTACTATGTAAAGGGTTGTTTCACCCCCGGGGACCAAAGACAAATCGATGCCGTTTTATAGGAATATTTAGAATAGCTAATTATAAGTTCTCCCAAGCGCAAATCTTGGACACTCAAATGGTTGCGCAGTTATTAATTTTTTACTATGTATAGGGTTGTTTCACCCCCGGGGACCAAAGACAGATCGATGCCGTTCTACAGAAATATTCATAATAGCTTATTATAAGTTCTCCCAAGCGCAAATCTTGGACACTTAAGTGGTTGTGCAGTTGTTAGTTTTTTACTATATAAAGGGTTGTTTCAACCCCGAGGACCAAAGACAAATCGATGTCGTTTTACAGGAATATTCAGAATAGCTTACTACAAATTCTCCCTAACGCAAATCTTGGACACTCAAATGGTTGTGCAGTTATTAATTTTTTACTACATAAATGGTTGTTTCACCCCCGGGGACCAAAGAGACAAATCGATTCCGTTTTACAGGAATATTCAGAATAATTATTAGTTAGAAGAATTATAAGTTCTGCCAAGCGCAAATCTAGGACACTTAAATGGTTGTGCAGTTATTAATTTTTTACTATATAAAGGGTTGTTTCACCCCCGGGGAAAAAAGACAAATCAATGTCGTTTTACAGGCATTTTCAGAATAGTTTACTACAAATTCTCCCAAGCGCAAATCTTGGACACTCGAATGGTTGTGCAGTTATTAATTTTTTACTATATAAAGGGTTGTTTCACCCCCGGGGACCAAAGACAAATCGACGCCGTTTTACAGGAATATTCAGAATAGCTAATTATAAGTTCTGCCAAGCGCAAATCTAGGACACTTAAATGGTTGTGCAGTTATTAATTTTTTACTATATAAAGGGTTGTTTCACCCCCGGGAAAAAAAGACAAATCAATGTCGTTTTACAGGAATATTCAGAATAGCTTACTACAAATTCTTCCTAGCGCAAATCTTGAACACTCAAATGGTTGCGCAGTTATTAATTTTTTACTATGTAAAGGGTTGTTTCACCCCCGGGGACCAAAGACAAATCGATTCCGTTTTACAGGAATATTCAGAATAGCTAATTATAAGTTCTCCCAAGCGCAAATCTTGGACACTTAAATGGTTGTGCAGTTATTAATTTTTTACTATATAAAGGGTTGTTTCACCCCCGGGGACCAAAGACAAATCGATGTCGTTTTACAAGAATATTCACAATAGCTTAATACAAATTTTCCCTAACGCAAATCTTGGACACTCAAATGGTTGCGCAGTTATTAATTTTTTACTATGTAAAGGGTTGTTTCACCCCCGAGGACCAAAGACAAATCGATGCCGTTTTACAGGAATATTCAGAATAGCTTATTATAAGTTCTCCCAAGCGCAAATCTTGGACACTCAAATGGTTGTGCAGTTATTAATTTTTTACTATATAAAGGGTTGTTTCACCCTCGGGGACCAAAGACAAATCGATTCCGTTTTACAGAAATATTCAGAATATCTAATTATAAGTTCTCCCAAGCGCAAATCTTGGACAGTCAAATGGTTGTGCAGTTATTAATTTTTTACTATATAAAGGGTTGTTTCACCCCCGGGGACCAAAGACAAATCTACGCAGTTTTACAGGGATATTCAGAATAGCTAATTATAAGTTCTCCCAAGCGCAAATCTTGGACACTTAAATGGTTGTGCAGTTATTAATTTTTTACTATATAAAGGGTTGTTTCACCCCCGGGGACCAAAGACAAATCGATGTCGTTTTACAGGAATATTCAGAATAGCTTACTACAAATTCTCCCTAGCGCAAATCTTGAACACTCAAATGGTTGCGCAGTTATTAATTTTTTACTATGTAAAGGGTTGTTTCACCCCCGAGGACCAAAGACAAATCGATTCCGTTTTACAGGAATATTCAGAATAGCTAATTATAAGTTCTCCCAAGCGCAAATCTTGGACACTTAAATGGTTGTGCGGTTATTAATTTTTTACTATATAAAGGGTTGTTTCACCCCCGGGGACCAAAGACAAATCGATGTCGTTTTACAAGAATATTCAGAATAGCTTACTACAAATTCTCCCTAGCGCAAATCTTGGACACTCAAATGGTTGAGCAGTTATTAATTTTTTACTATGTAAAGGGTTGTTTCACCCCCGAGGACCAAATACAAATCGATTCCGTTTTACAGGAATATTCAGAATAGCTAATTATAAGTTCTCCCAAGCGCAAATCTTGGACACTTAAATGGTTGTGCAGTTATTAATTTTTTACTATATAAAGGGTTGTTTCACCCCCGGGGACCAAAGACAAATCGATGTCGTTTTACAAGAATATTCAGAATAGCTTACTACAAATTCTCCCTAGCGCAAATCTTGGACACTCAAATGGTTGCGCAGTTATTAATTTTTTACTATGTAAAGGGTTGTTTCACCCCCGAGGACCAAATACAAATCGACGCCGTTTTACAGGAATATTCAGAATAGCTAATTATAAGTTCTCCCAAGCGCAAATCTTGGACACTCAAGTGATTGTGCAGTTATTAATTTTTTACTATATAAAGGGTTGTTTCAACCCCGCGGACCAAAGACAAATCAATGTCGTTTTACAGGAATATTCAGAATGGCTTACTACAAATTCTCCCTAGCGCAAATCTTGAATACTCAAATGGTTGCGCAGTTCTTAATTTTTTACTATGTAAAGGGTTGTTTCACCCCCGGGGACCAAAGACAAATCGATGTCGTTTTAGAAGAATATTCAGAATAGCTTACTACAAATTCTCCCTAGCGCAAATCTTGGACACTCAAATGGTTGCGCAGTTATTAATTTTTTACTATGTAAAGGGTTGTTTCACCCCCGAGGACCAAAGACAAATCGATGCCGTTTTACAGAAATATTCAGAATAGCTTATTATAAGTTGTCCCAAGCGCAAATCTTGGACACTCAAATGGTTGTGCAGTTATTAATTTTTTACTATATAAAGGGTTGTTTCACCCCCGGGGACCAAAGACAAATCGATGCCGTTTTACAGGAATATTCAGAATAGCTAATTATAAGTTCTCCCAAGCGCAAATCTTGGACACTCAAGTAATTGTGCAGTTATTAATTTTTTACTATATAAAGGGTTGTTTCAACCCCGCGGACCAAAGACAAATCAATGTCGTTTTACAGGAATATTCAGAATAGCTTACTACAAATTCTCCCTAGCGAAAATCTTGGACACTCATATGGTTGCGCAGTTATTAATTTTTTACTATGTAAAGGGTTGTTTCACCCCCGGGGACCAAAGACAAATCGATGCCGTTTTATAGGAATATTTAGAATAGCTAATTATAAGTTCTCCCAAGCGCAAATCTTGGACACTCAAATGGTTGCGCAGTTATTAATTTTTTACTATGTATAGGGTTGTTTCACCCCCGGGGACCAAAGACAGATCGATGCCGTTCTACAGAAATATTCATAATAGCTTATTATAAGTTCTCCCAAGCGCAAATCTTGGACACTTAAGTGGTTGTGCAGTTGTTAGTTTTTTACTATATAAAGGGTTGTTTCAACCCCGAGGACCAAAGACAAATCGATGTCGTTTTACAGGAATATTCAGAATAGCTTACTACAAATTCTCCCTAACGCAAATCTTGGACACTCAAATGGTTGTGCAGTTATTAATTTTTTACTACATAAATGGTTGTTTCACCCCCGGGGACCAAAGAGACAAATCGATTCCGTTTTACAGGAATATTCAGAATAGCTAATTATAAGTTCTCCCAAGCGCAAATCTTGGACACTTAAATGGTTGTGCAGTTATTAATTTTTTACTATATAAAGGGTTGTTTCACCCCCGGGGACCAAAGACAAATCGATGTCGTTTTACAGGAATATTCAGAATAGCTTACTACAATTTCACCCTAACGCAAATCTTGGACACTCAAATGGTTGCGCAATTATTAATTTTTTACTATGTAAAGGGTTGTTTCACCCCCGAGGACCAAAGACAAATCGATGCCGTTTTACAGAAATATTCAGAATAGCTTATTATAAGTTCTCTCAAGCGCAAATCTTGGACACTCAAGTGATTGTGCAGTTATTAATTTTTTACTATATAAAGGGTTGTTTCTCCCCCGAGGACCAAAGACAAATCGATGCCGTTTTACAGGAATATTCAGAATAGCTGATTATAAGTTCTGTCAAGCGCAAATCTTGGACACTCAAATGGTTGCGCAGTTATTAATTTTTTACTATGTAAAGGGTTGTTTCACCCCCGGGGACCAAAGACAAATCGATGCCGTTTTGCAGGAATATTTAGAATAGCTAATTATAAGTTCTCCCAAGCGCAAATCTTGGACACTCAAATGGTTGTGCAGTTATTATTTTTTTACTATATAAAGGGTTGTTTCACCCCCGGGGACCAAAGACAAATCGATTCCGTTCTACAGGAATATTCAGAATAGCTTGTTACAAATTTTGCCAAACGCAAATCTTGGACACTCAAGTGGTTGTGCAGTTATTAATTTTTAACTATATAAAGGGTTGTTTCACCCCCGGGGACCAAAGACAAATCGATGCCGTTCTACAGGAATATTCAGAATAGCTAATTATAAGTTCTCCCAAGCGCAAATCTTGGACACTCAAATGATTGTGCAGTTATTAATTTTTTATTATATAAAGGGTTGTTTCAACCCCGCGGACCAAAGTCAAATCAATGTCGTTTTACAGGAATATTCAGAATAGCTTACTACAAATTATCCCTAGCGCAAATCTTGGACACTCAAATGGTTGCGCAGTTATTAATTTTTTACTACGTAAAGGGTTGTTTCACCCCCGGGGACCAAAGACAAATCGATACCGTTTTACAGGAATATTTAGAATAGTTAATTATAAGTTCTCCCAAGCGCAAATCTTGGACACTCAAATGGTTGTGCAGTTATTATTTTTTTACTATATATTTCACCCCCGGGGACCAAAGAGAAATCGATGCCATTTGGCAGAAAAATTTAAAATATTTATCAATAGCTTGGTTAAGATTTACTTGATATGTAGTTTTTATTATTTTGCATTGATTCAAAAAGTTATTTAGCCTTAGAATTCTCTGCAAACAAGTAATATATGAAACATTTATATCATACACGTATACTTATATTTCTTACTGTTATGCGCCCTACAATTTGAATTTGTAATTTAATGCTCTATTTTTTACTAATTTTTTTAGGAATGTACCCAGTTATCATTGTGACGAACGTCTATGTGTCTTCGGGTGTTTTCGTATATTTTAGCTGCTATCTTTGGCTGCTGGTTTCACTACGGCCCAACTTTGTACTATTTTAAAATATTCCAATAATTTCAATTTCGTGGTAAGATGTGGTTATTGTTAGAAAAGACACTGTTATTTAAAAAAAAGCGATTAATTTTTCTCTATTCTTATTGGGATGCTCTGCCACATGTGTTCTTCTAAACAATGTCTGAAATCTACAAAATAATACAATTAACCAGTATTTTACTGGAAAATCACCTCTACGCCTGTGACTTTTACGTCAAAGGATCAGTTAGAGGGTGGTTTTGACAAATAATGAATAAGAACAAAAATATAAAAATGATGTATTTTGCTGACGTTTCGGAAAACGAATCTGTTTCCTTTTTCAAAGCGTATTATAATGTTTGTGGGCTGTGTATATTAAATACACAGCTTTAAGAATATATTTGTTATATTAAGTATCCATAGATACTTACTGCTTACACAGAACTGTTGATATATCTAATTGATAGTTTTATTTTAAACAATGTTGAGTTTGTTAAGTTCTTCTTTTAACATCGGCAGCCAGGTTGTGCAAGCATCTACGGAACAATTCGACACGCATTTATCCTCATTCAATAGTATTATTAGCCGCTTCCTTAATTTTTCTTTTCTTGCTATCTGTCTCTTTTGTTAAAATTTTTGCCGAGTCCCAGTTTATTCTATGTCCGTTCTCCCAAGCGTGTTCGCAAATCTTCGATTTCTGAATCTCATTTTTTTCTAATGGAACCCTTGTGCTCACCCAATCTAACACTGAATGGTCTGGATGACTCACCCACATAATGTTTATTACACTCACATGGAATACTATAAATGCAGTTTTTTGAATTTTGCTCATGATTTAGCGGTTTTGTTTTTGTTAAAATAGATCTCAGTGTATTGCCCGTTTGAAATATCGTCCTAATATCAAATCTATTGCCTATACGGCGTAGCTTTTCAGATAATCCGTGTACATAAGGACCGTTTGTCTCTAAAGTGAACCGTTACGATGCTACGACCATTCAAAGTGGAGCCCTTTTTGATTCTTGCGGAAAAGTTATCGAAATCATATGCCTTATCAAAGTTTCTACATGTTATAAATGTTTGTCAGCATTCCAGGTGCACAAGCTGTTAACTTGTTACAAGTATATTGGAGGCCCGTTTTCCTGCAACCACACGCTGCGTTACATCCTTTCGAACATTTGCAGGACACTGTGTTTAGAAGTGTTTGTGGCGCCGGATCCCTCGTCGTAGGTATGGGAGCCAAACCACATTGAGAATTTTTCCAGCCCCAATCCAGTGGATTTGTATCATTTCCATACCATGTTTGGACTTAATGGTATGTTCTTAAAGAGTGCTCACGTGCCGCTGATTCGGTGGGAGGTAGGCTTGCGAGATTAAATCGATGTTTGCTTAGAGATTTTGCAAACAGTTTTAATCGCAACTCATTCAGGGTGTTTCCCGTGGTTTTGTTGTCATAAAGCCTAGCCACAACCAACTGGCCCGTTTTGTCAATTTCATCGGGGTTTGCGTTCACGTCTCGGAAAACCCTAACAGCTGTCTGCAGTTCCTCATTAAAGATATCGAGTTCTTCTAATAATAAAATTAGATTAAAATGCATTAAAAAGCAAAATCTAGCCGTTGCGTGTTCTACTATAAAGTCTTTAAGCAGATATTCAAACAGAAGTCAGTGGTTGAGTGAGTTAAACATTAAGCGGCGAGTCAAGAGGTACGCGGTTCGATCCGTGCTCACTCTGTCTTTTTTTTTTTTTTTTGTTAACATAATTGCAAAAAAACTTAGTTGTTTTTTTTTCAAGGTAATAATTACTTATACAACCGATGTACGAATATACTTCTTTTGAATTTTAGCTCTGTTTTAGACCATTAAATACTCTATTTATGTTGTAGATGATATATTATACCTGACCGATTTTTCTCCAACACGTTTCCCAGACAGCAAGTATATTCTAAGAATATTCTGTAATTATGCAAAAAAGAATGAATATATTCCGATTAATCCTGGAATATATATAAGAAAACGGATTATTCTAGTAATATAATTTTAAATATATACCTGGAATATTCAGCATGAATATGACGGTAATATTCATTTTGGAATATATATATTCCCTCCTGGGTCAAGAATAGTCTAACACTTTGAGAATGAAAGAATAATAATTGTTACTCAACTAAATCAACGTTTTATAAAAGCTTTTAATTTTTTCTGTAAAATGTAACTTAAATATATGCGTGTTATTATTTATTTCAATTAATAAAAAATATTTAATATGATTATAATGATTATATTATACAATTATGTTATTCCGAGTTTTAAACAAAAGCTCAATCCATATTTTTGTTATCAGGTTGTCAGGTTTGAGCAGTGTAGCCAAGCCTAGACTTCAGAAATAAAGCCATGCACATGTATATAGTGTTTTAAACTACCCGCGATTTTTTCCTATTTACGTATCTCATAACATAACCTCAATATCAGAATTTACGTGCTTTAATCTTTTGTTATGGTTGAGATACTTAAGTGTTTTTATGTGTGGTATAAGTGATAAGTGACCGATGAACAATAAAGTAAGTGTAATGTTTCAAATAGTGGCAGTGAAAGTAATTTACTGGAAAGCGATTCTGGTGAAAATTTTAATTGTAGCGCTAGTTTTGATGAGCAGAGCTGTCGTACATAAAATTACTATACTTCCATGTACCTGAAGTTTTGAACGTTCACTTGAACGAATTTCATTTGAAAAGGAAAGATTAATAAAAATTATAAATCGACTTAGGCATACCACTTTTACGGTAATATTTGTTGGCAACGATAGTATCGTTGCCAGCAAATATTACCAGAAAAATTGTACGTCCAAGTCGATTAACTTCAAATTTTCAATTTAAATTCGTTCGAAACGTTCGATTCGTTTGAACGTTCGAAACTTCAGGTACATATACTTCTTGGAATAGGCATGTGACTAGCAAATGATAAATAACCCTCTGTGCTTAGAGACAATGGACAAATAATTTGTAGTAACTTTTATTACAAGTTTTCATTTTAATCAATCTTTTCTATTATTTTTTTGTAAAAAGTTATTAATTACCTGTTTGTATTTTTTTTTCTAGATTGATAGTATGTGTAGATTGGGTGGCGATAATTACAAGGAATGTTCATGCCGCTTTATGTGAAAAGTAATGAGTGACGACTTGGCCAAGCTTTACAGTTTACACGCGCGGACACAAAGACAAAAAAGTGTTTTCCAAAACAGCACTTTTCGCAACAGTTACAGGTAATTATTCAACATAATATATTTGTTTGCTTAAATGAGAAACAAGCCTGTAACTCTATTTTTTGCACGATTTGAATATACCGGGTGAGTCACGAATTGCGCTCGCCCCGATATCTCCTAAAATATTTGGAATAGAAAATTGAAATGTGGAGGGCTTATTACACGACTAAAATTCCATCTTTTCAATAAAAAATCAAGTTCGGTGCACATCCGGTTTGACCGGAAATGCCCACAACTTTCGATTTTTAAATGGAACACCCTATATATTTTTACATTTTTGGAATCTAGAGAAAATTTTGAATACAATACATTCATTTTGGTCACTTTTTGATAAACATTAAAAAGTTTATTAAAAAATCTATTTCTGAATCCAGAGTGCTGTGGTGCCCAAAACATATTTTAGTTTGTGTGCTACGTTACTATAAAAATACAAAGAGCAATATGATTGCATTACTTAATTGTCTAGAGGCGTTTAAAATTATCAAATGTGATTTTTACTCACTAACTCGTTTTTTTTAAATGGGAAGTTAATCGTTCACCAACAATTTTAAATACCTCATTTTCATACGAATCTAATGATACCAAAATTTTGAAAATCCGCTCAGAAATATTTGAGATTTCAGCCAAAATACAATGCAACCAAGCTTTCAGAAACATGCGGCTAATAGATAATAGATTAGTGGGCTTTGGAAACTAAAATGACACATTTCTGTTAAATCTGGTAACCTAATAACATTGGAAACATCATAGTAGCCATTGAATGTAATAAAACAATATCAGCTGCCAGACAGATAAAAAATAAAGCGTTGCGGAAATCTCTTTGATTATTTATAGGCCCGATATTTATGTTCATTTAAATAAAACTCTGAAAACCGTACTGATGTCGCATTCTATTGCTAATTTCCTTGTGGATGTAACTGTGTTTACCTCAACATACCTATGCTAAACTTACTTGTAACGTTCTTTGCGCTCACAATTATTAAATGTTTGATAGCTCAAGATTGCCTATAACTACACGAGTCTGTCTGGCAGCTGATATTGTTTTATTACATTCAATGGCTACTATGATGTTTCCAATGTTATTAGGTTACCAGATTTACACAGAAATGTGTCATTTTAGTTTCCAAAGCCCACTAATCTATTATCTATTAGCCGCATGTTTCTGAAAGCTTGGTTGCATTGTATTTTGGCTGAAATCTCAAATATTTCTGAGCGGATTTTCAAAATTTTGGTATCATTAGATTCGTATGAAAATGAGGTATTTAAAATTGTTGGTGAACGATTAACTTCCCATTTAAAAAAAACGAGTTAGTGGGTAAAAATCACATTTGAAAATTTTAAACGCCTCTAGACAATTAAGTAATGCAATCATATTGCTCTTTGTATTTTTATAGTAACGTAGCACACAAACTAAAATATGTTTTGGACACCACAGCACTCTGGATTCAGAAATAGATTTTTTAATAAACTTTTTAATGTTTATCAAAAAGTGACCAAAATGGATGTATTGTATTCAAAATTTCCTCTAGATTCCAAAAATGTAAAAATATATAGGGTGTTCCATTTAAAAATCGAAAGTTGTGGGCATTTCCGGTCAAACCGGATGTGCACCAAACTTGATTTTTTATTGAAAAGATGGCATTTTAGTCGTGTAATAAGCCCTCCACATTTCAATTTTCTATTCCAAACATTTTAGGAGATATCGGGGCGAGCGCAATTCGTGACTCACCCGGTATATATTTTTTTTATGTAGAGTGACAATATTTCTATGTGTAGGTGACATTAATTTGGTTTTAATTTCCATACACGGCCTCCTGCGAAGTGTTTTTTCACCAAAAACAGTAAATCATATTAGTAATTTTTTTTTTAAACAGATATATCCTATTTTAATTTTTTTAATGTGATTTTTTTTTTTGATTTTGATGAAACTTACTATCAGACATATGGCATGCTGAAGAAGAATCAGATATTTAAAAAGAAATCTCTAATATGATTTAGTGTTTCTTGGCGAGAGGAATATAACTTTCTAATTCTATTCTGAATTTTAAATACTTTTTTAGATACTAGGGTTCTTTTTTTAGGGGGGGGGGGGAGGTTAATAATTCCCAACTCTCGTTACAGGAATTTTCCCAACTCAAAAAAATGTTCTTCAATGAAAATGATGTGCGGGGGGTAAAATTTTTCTCGAATTTTCCCAACTTGAGGCTTGAATTTCCTAACTCGAACCACAATAAAAAGGAATTCCTTCGAAAATAAAAACTGATGAGGGGAGGGGGGAGTAGGAGGTGGAGAATAAAGTAAAAACAAATTTTGAATCCGTTGGTTCTTGTACACACGCTAAATCATGGGGGCGGCTAATGCCAAAAAATGTTTTGAAATATTAGCTTCTCTTATATGTACTAAATACCAGTTTTATGGGCTCTTGCTTGATTTACCTATGTACTCCTATTTACCCAATTTACCCCTCATCCCTCAACCCTTTAACGGAATAAGATCAGAATATAATCCTCGTTGAAATACATATAATTCAAGTCAATATGTTAAAGGTTCTAGAGTAATTGTGCGCATAAAAAAAGTTTCATGACATTTTAAGTCTATTTGAGCAATAAAATTTTTCAAATTTTTTTTTGCGCTACTATACTTCCAAGTAATTACAAAATACAAAAATATGAGTTGATTCTTGGTTTTACCATTAGCTTTCTTCAATACACAAGTTTAAATTCTAAATAAAAATCCTATAAAATGTTTTCTTTTGTTTTAGAAACAATGAAACGGACAAAGAAGATTAGTCTTAAGATAGATTCAAAATATAAATATATTTATTAAATACTTAATAAATAATTCTGCAATATTATACTTTCAATATTTTATTTTCCCATATTTTTAGAATTTTTAGGAAGAAGGGACTAATATGCTAGGACTGGAAAGTTTTCAGGTGATTACTGTTATTATTTTACATTTTAATTTTTATATAATTATTTAAATCGAAAAGTAAGATAATCAGATATCAAGCTGAAGGAGCTGCTGTAGACAATTGCGAATGTCTTCGCTCATACAGGTGCGTTTTGATGATGTATTAGTTTTATTTCTGCTTTTACCAAAAGTGACCCACGTATACCAGAGGACCTGTATACATTCTCACGGGAATATTCCTGAAACCAGCCTAAGGGAATATCCTATATAAACCTAGATTATTCCAGGAATATAAATATATATTCCAGGCAAAAGCTGTGAATATGTTTGAAACATATAAATATTCCTGGATTATTCTTGGAATAATTTGGTAATATTCTTAAAGGAATAATCTAGGTTTATGTAGGATATTCCCATTGGCCGATTCTAAGAATATTCCCTGGAGAATTTACATATTCACGGGCTATTCTAAGAATGATTCTTTATTCTCAAGAGTATATTCCAGGAATATTTTAAGATTATATTGTGCTGTCTGGGTTCCCAGGTTTGTATAAGTACTTCAACTTAAAACTTTAATTCTTAACTCAGGTGACACTGGTGACAGTTTAATTAAATTAAAATAAGTTCTTCTTAATAATTATAAATAAATAAAAATACTAGTAACTCGAAAAATTCAGGTTTGGGAACACGTAAAAAAATAGAAAAAAAAAGAGAACTTGAAAGATTTTCATATATTTTAAATAAGGCTAGAAATTCAATTTCACACATAATAAAGACTTCATCCACATCATAAATACCTGCTTTAGCATCCGAAATAACAGTCACCACGATAGCTCAGTTGGTAGAAGCGTCAGTACTGACCCAACCCCAGCGCCATGGATACCGGTATGGCCAAACTCCGCTTAATCCGAGAACAAACGGAGAGGATGGCCTCCCTGGTTAATCTCGACATCTTGCTGACACGGATGACCGAGCTCAACGACGAGCTCGAGAGGTGTACTACCTCCTTCGAAAAATTTCAGACGGTGGCTAACTTCTTTAATGGTCTCCCTGCCAATGCCTTTTAGGCTGAGACTTTCTTCCTGGAACGCCAACGGTATCGGTAACAAAATTCCCTTATAAATTATTTAATGAGGCACAAAATCGACATTATGCTTCTGAATGAAACAAAACTTGACCGACAGAACAAGCTACGCGTCCGGGGGTATACGACTATACGAAAAGATAGGGCTGACATTAACAGAGGAGGCGGCGTGGCCGTGCTCATAAAGTCAGACATTGCACACACACACCGTACTCTGCGGAACACGTCCGTGGAGAACGTGTGTGTGACGCTGGACGGCGGCATGAGCATCGTTGCCGCGTATAACCCGCCCTTGAACGGCTTCACGGCGGGTTGTCTTGAGAATTTGCTGAGCGCAAGCCCGCGCTGCTTGCTCATAGGCGACCTTAACGCACGGCATCGCGCATGGAACTGCCATCGCAACAACGCGAACGGCAACACTCTGTATGATTACATTAGTAATCGTAACGTCGTGTTGCAGTATCCGGACGATCCTATGCATTTTCCAGATAACGGTACAACACCTTCCACCCTCGACATAGTGGTCAACAAGGGTGTGAGAAACTCCACGCCGCCGGTAGCGCTGGAAGAGCTCACATCCGACCACAATCCCATCTTCCTAGAGTTGGAAAATATGTCGAGGGAAGACATTACACGCAAAATCACATCTTATAGAGACGCCAACTGGCATCTCTACAAGACACACGTTAATACACACTTAACACTTACAAACAACATCACTACAGCCGCCGAGCTGGAAAATGCTGTGGGTGAGTTCACAAGGGTACTGCAGGACGCCAAGCAGAGTGTTGCTACAACGATAACGATAAATCCATACAAAGACCGACTCGACGCAGCGGTCATACAAGACATCCGAGAGAAAAACAGACTGAGACGGCTTTGGCAGCGAAATCGCGATGTCGATGCCAAGGCCGAGATGGGTAGACTGCGACGGCAGATCAGGACCGCCATTAACACCGCAATAAACCGGAAATGGCGGGATAGGCTGGAAGCGCTGAATCCTCAAGACAACTCGCTGTGGAAACTGTCGAAGGCAATGAAAAATACGCGGGAAGCCATACCCGCCTTAACAAAACCAAACGGACAGACGGCCATGACGGACTCGCAGAAGGCGAATGACTTAGCTGACCATTTTCAGGACATACACAACGTACTGATACCGAACAATGTTGAACACGACCGCATTGAAAATGACATTAACGAACTAATTGGCCATGACATCCAATTGACACGACGAGAATTTCTAAAAGTCATGGCCAAGCCTTCGGAAGTAGCCAAGATCATACAAACTCTACCTAACAACAAAGCCCCGGGTTCAGACGGCATCGAATATAAGCTACTCAAATATCTCCCGAGGAAAGGTATTGTACAGTTGTCGTACATTGTGAACGCGATCCTGCGACTGCAACACTGGCCTAGCCAGTGGAAATGCGCCGTGGTCGTGCCAATCCTAAAGCCGAACAAGAACGCGAAGCTCGCCGGCAGTTATCGACCGATCTCGTTACTGTCGGCGATCTCCAAGTTGATTGAGAAGGTCATCCTGATCAGACTAGACTCTGCTCAGGATGAACTCCACATCGACGATGAGTGCCAGTTCGGCTTCAGGCGGGGCAGAGGCACTGTGCAACAGGTCGTCAGGATCGTAAATGACGTCAAGGTACAATGCAACCTCGGGAAGAGCACCGTCATGGTGCTCCTCGATGTTGAGAAAGCCTTCAATACCGTGTGGATTTCGGGGCTGCTTCACAAACTAAACGCACTGGACTTTCCCATGGACACGGCCATGTACGTGCATTCACATAATGCTCAAGCGGCCAATATGCTGCTGAAGGCACACATGGCCCGTGCCACGGCGTATTACGACAAGTGGAAAATTCGGATCAACTCCGAGAAGTCCGAGTCGATTCTCTTCACGCGCCGATTTACCGAAAATCGGATTTTAACGCCACTTTCGATCGGGGGTAGACAAATTCCTATTAAACGGTGCGTGAAATATTTGGGGGTTAACTTAGACAAACGACTGACGTTTAACACCCATATTAACGAGACAATACGTAAGGTCTACTCCATGTCCAGGAGTCTGTACCCGCTCCTGGCCAGGGGTAGCGGACTAAACAGACAAAATAAAAAAATGTTGTACACAATGGTGATTAGGCCGGCAATCACATACGCGGCGCCGGTATGGTGCAGCATCCCGGCCACGACAATGAGAAAACTTCGAGTTCTTGAACATAAATTTATGCGCCTCATCTCTGGTTTGGACAGATACACCTCCCTCAGAGATCTATACGCAAATTGCCACGACATAACCCCACTAGCGGACTACGTCCAAGAAATTTCACAAAAATTCTATCAATTCAAACTGGGCGATAGTCCACTAACTCGCAACATAACTCGAATCAGACAGCATAATGCAATACTTTTCGATATCAGACACCCTCTACCATACCAGGCGTTGCCTATTTTCCGGCAGCTCCCTTAGCCAAACTTTCCTCTACCATAACTTATCTCTACCCTACTCTTTACCTTTCCTCAACTTTGCAACTTTACAACCCCCTCTTCTTTATCTCTGTTTAATTTTGTTCAATTTTGTTCTTGTCCTGTTTGTTCTTTTGTCCATTTTGTTTCTAAATTCCGTCTGGCCCAAAAATTCTCTAAAAATCCAAATATTTTAAACCACACCTTCATCCACCACACTTTCCTGGCAGGAAGACCAGGGTGGAATTGCTTCGAACGGGTTTTTTCGTTGAGTTCTGTTTTCCCGTGTCAGCAGTCAAAATTCCAAAGTGTTCGCCTGTGCGCGAAACCCCTAGTTTTTTAAAGTGCTAATTTTAATTATTTTTTAAGTATTTTTGTGTACTATTATTTATCCAAATTGTTAATTTTAAGCTTTATTCTTAGGCAGGAGTTTTAACCTTCACACTCAGCTTTAGCTAAACCGGACCTGCCCCGCCCAGTCCGACACCCACCACGACGCTGCGCGTCGTGGTTGTCTGGCTGGCTCCGGACCAGATTCCGGGGAAGCACATACATGTACTCCAATTTTAATAAACTTGTTATTGATTGATTGATTGCGTCAGTACTGTAATACGGACAACAGAGACATGTAGGTTCGACCCCTACCCACCGCAATTGACAAATGTAAGTAAAAATGAATTTAGTAACTTAATAAACATTATAATTTGCAGGCAACCCGTGTGAGAAGAAATTGGAGTGATGGTAAACAATATTAGATAGTTAATGTAATAGTATATTGTGTATCTAGGTGTGAAAGCGATACATACCAGGACGACGATGCAATTGTTGGCCGAGGCGCTAGCCGAGGCCAACAAGCATCGAAGTCTGGGAATGTGCTTTCACACCGAAGTACACATACTATTTTTTATGAAATCACAATAAATACTATTTTAAACGTATAAAAATCAAAAATATAAACATTTAAAAAAAAAATCTGAAATCACAATCAATACTATTTTAAACGTATAAAAATCAAAAATATTAACATATTAAAATATATATAAAAAACCGTACGGGAATGTTACTTCCCGGCCTAGGCCAGGAAGTAACATTCCCGTTGCTTGGCAACGGATCTTTTCCGGTCTGTTTTCTGATAGTTACCTAGCAACGGACTAAAATACTGGAATTGTGCATTTTTCGCTCTAAAATCGCGCCGAAAATGTAGACATTCCCGATCGATTTCAGAAAAATAAAATATACGGATGGCTAACAAATAAATTCATAGGACAAAACGTATTTATGCATTAATTACTTTATTTTTATCAAGTAGGCTTACTAACTAGTATGTAGTTTTATATATTCCCATTGCTAAAAACCTGTGGGGGGATTACCAAATATAACCTGAAAAAGACGTCAAATTAACGTCTAGCATAAGACGTCATTCGTCTGAAACATTAGGAAGTCAATCACTGGTGCATCAGATAACACACTGAGGATCAAATTATTTGTGTATATGTAAATGGTATACTGTGGCTACATTGTGAGGCGGACGTTTAACCTTTGTGCATACGTGTGTGCCTTAGGGATGTCCGATACATATCGATACTTTAGAGTATCGATACTTTTGGTGTCGATATTCGATATTTTGTATCGATATTCGAGCCGGTATTGATACTGTGTATCGGTACGACTAATGTAATATCGTATCGAAAATATTTAACTCAATAGTTATGCAACATTGTTAGTTTTGCTACAATTTGTAAATTAATTTCAAATGTTATAGTCCCTGACGGTAACTAAAAGTACTAAAAGATGAGTGAAACGGGTCAGTTAACGTATGAATTAAAATTATATTTGCATGGACCATTACTCAGTGACGTAGCCAGGAGAGGGGTCCAGGGGATCCGGACCCCCCCCCCCGGAATTAATTGACATTTAAATAATTCACAGAGAAAAATGGACCAAATAAACTTTTTATTTGAAACTTTTTTATTAGTATAAAATATTTTTTTGTTAAGTAATAATAGAGTCCACTAATAATGCCAAATAAAAACTTTCTTTTAACACAAGTTTTCTAGTACAATTAACCATGATGTTATTATTAACAAAAATGTATTAATGGTTAAGATATGATTATTACTGACAAATATGCATTTCTATTTATTCCATTTTATTAACTACTAATAATTAAAGTTGTGGCATTAATATATTGATTTGTAAAGTAAATAGTCATGAACTAAGCACAAATTACCTAGTTTATTAGAATTTAAAACTCGTTGATATTCGTTCCAACCGAAAACCATTTTCCGCTTCTGTTTTTTAGTACTTGGTGGGAGAGCGCGTTGGTCCAACTAATTGACGATTTGCATGAAAGAAAGTTTGGTAAAAAGTGTCAAGATTGGTATCACTGTAATTCACTGCACATGTTGACCAACTCGTCTAATTTCCAAACTTTGCAACAATTAAATACCTATAATATAATAATCATAACATTCTTTTCATTATCTTTAATGTTAAACTTACTTCCACTGAATATAAATCACCTTTATTAGGTTGTTTCGTAGTCTACAATATTTAAAAAATGTCAAAATATGCAGTTTGTCAATCACTGCTGCCAACTCTTCTATATAGTAAACTGAGAGTTGGAAACAGTGTTTGACAAATTGCATAATTCGACATTGTTTAAATATTGTAGACTACGAAACAACCTAATAAAGACTATTTATATTCAATGGAAGCAGGTTTAACATTAAAGATAATGAAAACGATGTTATGATTATTATATTATAGGTATTTAATTGTTGCAAAGTTTGGAAATTAGACGAGTTGGTCAACATGTGCAGTGAATTACAGTGATACCATTATACTGTGCGCCATGACACTTTTTACTGAACTTTCTTTCGTGCAAATCGTCAATTTCGAGTCATTTCGTCATTTGGTTTGATTTGCTCATTTTGATGTGTACTGTGTAGTAATAAGTGGTGTTGTGTTTAAGTGCAATAAATAGCCTTCGTCTGCGGTGTACATGCAATTATAAAGTTAAATATGTACGCTTGGGGTGGTTTAGAATTTAGGTTAGGTAATAAATAATTTCTATTGAAATATGATCACTTTTAAATTTTAAAGTATAGAAATTACAAAAATGGCATTTACAAGAACATGCCGGCTGACCTAACTAATTGACGATTTGCACGAAAGAAAGTTTGGTAAAAAGTGTCGAGATTGGTATCACTGTAATTCACTGCACATGTTGACCAACTCGTCTAATTTCCAAACTTTGCAACAATTAAATACCTATAATATAATAATCATAACATTGTTTTCATTATCTTTAATGTTCAACCTACTTCCATTGAATATAAATTATCTTTATTAGGTTGTTTCGTAGTCTACAATATTTAAAAAATGTCGAATTATGCAATTTGTCAAACACTGTTTCCAACTCTCAGTTTAGAACAGTTGGCAGCAGTGATTGACAAATTGCATAATTCGACATTTTTTAAATATTGTAGACTACTAAACAACCTAATAAAGATGATTTATATTCAATGGAAGTAGGTTTAAGATTAAAGATAATGAAAACAATGTTATGATTATTATATTATAGGAATTTAATTGTTGTAAAATTTGGAAATTAGACGAGTTGGTCAACATGTTTTTACTGTGCGCCATGACACTTTTTACCAAACTTTCTTTCATGCAAATCGTCAATTGTATCTCATATTAGTCATACTGTACACGGCACTTCAGTGCGGGATCGAATTGATTGTTATGCATTAATATATCGTTATTATATTTAGTTATTATTAAAAATACGTATCAATTACAGCAAGTGCATAATGACGCCATTTTTATTAGCTCGTAACAAGTGATGGAATGAACAGAACATTGCGCGGTAAAATTTGAATTAGTTTCCAAGTTGATTTTAAACAGTTCCTTATTTACTTATTATTATGCGTTGTATTTTGTTGATAAACATTGAGAGAAAGATCTTTTCTTTATTTCACATGAAAATCTATGACCATGTAAATTGACCAGATCCTTTCTCTCAGTGTTTAGATCTGGTGAAGTTTTATTTATATGTATTTATATGATCTCTTTTTCACATTTAAAATCGTATAATATTTTGCAACGCAGTGGTGGCTGGTGGAAGACACTTTATCTCAGGTTAAAGGCATGGGATCTACACCAAATCATAAGAGGTTTCATCGGACATTAAAATTACAATATTGATAAAAACATTTCGATAGGAATCTGCGAAAAAAATTGAAAAATCCTGGGTCCATCCCAAAAAGTGCCAAAAAATACTAATAATTGACATGTTTTAATTGTTTCAAAAATACCAGCATACTAAGATAAAATATACCTACATGCGACGCCGGTTTTTTTTTTTCATTTGAGGAAACATTAATTTTTGGAAAAATATGGGCATTTGAAATTTTTTGACACCAAGTTTAGAAAACTTAAATCAAACAGATTGTAATAAAAAATTAGTTCGTGTAATAAAAATAATATTGTAATTTTAATGTTTGATAAAAACTTCTTATGATTTGATTTAGATCCATTAAGTGTCTTCAAAATCCATCAGCCGCCATTGCTGTAATGTGTACTTATGCATGAATTTATAGTTTTAAAGATAATCTTTAAGTTATTGTGATGTTTTTTGATGTATACTTACCTCTAGAGTATTTTTAAATTTTAAATTTTTTTCTAATCTCTATAGAATGGGTATACCATCAGGATACAATATAAGTTTATACATACTCTGAATTTTGATGATGGTCCAGAATTTTGTAAATGTAAATTAATATACAATTTAGATTATTGTCATCTGTTAGGTGCTATTTTGAAGATAAAATTATATATTATTTCATGAGGCCGTGATTTGTCATCAATGATTTTTATTTTTTAAATAAATTTTTTTTATTGTTAATGCTGTTTTTATTTGCTAAGAAATACTTGAGAGAAATAATATTTTTCTTCTAAATAAACAATATGTTTATAATAAATAATAAATCTATTTATCATAAGTAATGAATATAATTAACAGTAAACATTAAAAAGTAGTGCCAATATTTTTATATAATTGCTGCTAACAAACTGGGTATTAGTGGTTCATATCCAATATACACGAAAACACAGTATTCTTAGTGTTATTGGTTTACTTATTTAGCAGAAATAAAAAATGTAGTAATAACAAAAATATAGACGATTATAGCTAATAACTTAAATATTAGCGACAAATGTTTAGTTCATTATTCATTAATATTTTTTTCATTAAACAGTTTATTTGTCAGTAATATCAAGTTTTGTTTACGCTTTGTATATTTATCTCAAATATGCACTATCAGAAACCTGTTTTTATTAACCGCTATTAGATTTGGTGCTTGTCCCATATTTAGCTAAATTTTTTATTAAGGAGCAATATATAAATATTTACCAGCAATATAAATTTTTCTCTGTGTTGATTTAAATTTGCATTCCAGCCAGCCCCGTTGCAAATCATGGTGTGGTTTCCTGCAATTTTATTGCAGCCATATTAATAGGGGGGGAGCCAACAGCGTGTCAATTTGAAGCGACGCAATCTAGCGCAATCCGAATCTGGTTTAATCTTAAGTAACCTGCTGCATATGAATATGACGGATGTGATGTGATTGTAGAAATCTGGTTCCTTTTCATAATGAAGCGTTCCAGAGGTTCCTCAATTACAGTTCATCTCAAAGTTATAGCAACCTAAGGGTCGGTTTTTCAATGCAAGGTTAAGCACTTTATCATACCGATAAACTAACTAGAAGTTTGGATTGTGCTTCTGTTAAACATTTTAATATCGCAACTTCAGATTCTAAACTTCTTGTTAGTTTATCTGTATGATAAAGTGCTTAACCTTGCATTGAAAAACCGGCCCTTAGGTTGCCATAACTTTGAGATGAACTGTAGATCTTTTTTTCAAAATAATAAACAGAACTGAACAGGACGAAGTAAAGAAAATTGTTTCTTTATAGTTTACTACTAGATGCTGAACAAACACTAGCGCGCCCCGCTCATTAAAAAAACAATGCATTTCAATATGTGATATTATTATATTTGAAATGATTTTGCTTTTGAGCAGAACTATAAATAGGTACAGGATTTTCCACATAAAAGTCTGAGCAAAAATTTTCGAAAAAAAAATGGTGATATTGTAATTCTGTAAAAAAGGTTTATATGTGGAACAACTAGCATTTCTTCAAAGTGATAGAATTTCAACGCCTTCAATGCTGGGCGTCGCGACGCCTCGAAAATATAAATCGACTAAAGGGACTCTTAAAGTGCGAAAATTTGAAAGCATGTTTAATTTATAGATGTTTTTGTCATATATTCCAACTGGATTACTGTACTCGTATCTGAGTACCTTCAAAATGTTCGGACCCCCCCCCGAAAAAAAATCCTGGCTACGTCACTGCATTACTGCAACTATCTGAGTACCCGTTTCAATATTGGCTGACGTTTAATACCAATAGCAATATTGATAAGTTAACTGTAAAATATTTATCAGTCGTCGATACATCTGTGCCTTTGTGAACAAATATTCTGCAAGGCTGGAAATATAACTGAAACTAGAACCCGACTAGACAGTAAGTGGTTATTAAAATTATTATTCCTTAATTCACTTGAAATGGCAGATTAGCACATGTAAAATACCTAGTATATATCTATAGAATACTTGTGTATTATTTATTTCTATTTGTTATTTATTATTATTATAATTATTACTAATAATTAATAAATGTTTTGATTTACACAAATTATTTCTACCCAGTGAACACGCTCCTCATTTTGCACTATTGCAGTTTGCTTGGATTTTCAGATATTTTGTATCGATATATTGAGTATCGATACTTTGAGTAACGATATTTTGACGTATCGATACTAAACTTTTCGATCCGCATCGATACGTAGTATCGATACTTTACCAAGTATCGAACATCCCTAGTGTGCCTACAATGTGTAAACGTAGCACATTTACATCGTAGAATTGTGTAACCTTGTGTCTGCATCAGTGCATCTAAATACATCGTCACAATGCGAACACATCGTAATCGTTATTTGGTATGCTGTATGGGTTGTAATGGCAGAGATTTTTCAAAGAAATTAATTTCTTTAACTAAACGTTTTTGCGGCTTTTTAACTACTAATTCATACGTAAATCCGAAATTCTAGCGGATTTCGCGACATGAACGCTGCTGCGGTGACAGATTCGGGAACTACTAATTCGTAACCAAAACAGCCCACTTTTTGTTTAGCAGCGGTATCCGGTCGGTGCTCCCTTCGAGGTGCCTCTTCTCTATTTTACAACAATGCGTATCCCTAATAGCACAACATTGTTCTGTGGACATCTGAAGGACGTCCTCGACGGACATACAGTACATCCGATGGACGTTCGTTTTTGGTCCAAAGTACATCCGACGGGCAGCGGAAGGACGTGCAAATGTCACAACTTGGGACAATATTTGTACATTCGAACTATTTAGAAAAAAAAAACCGTAATGGGCAGGGATCGAACCCTCGATCTCGTGATTTGTAACTCGATATTCTCTCACTCGGCCACCAACTTGGCTTCTTAGTGTTTACTTAAAAACTGTACAGTTGACTAATATAACTATTTATTTCAAAATGTAGAAGGTACTTGTTTTGATGTTTAATAAATATTTAGTATCAAATAATATCATTAATAATTTACAAAAAAGGTTAAAATTAAATTATTAATGATAAATCACAAATTACTATAAAAAATAAACTACAAATTTTACAGAAATAACGGTCAAATGTAAACAAAAACATTGTAAAATTGAAAAACCAGTTTTGTTAACGTTTTTTTGTTTTTATATTAAATAGACGTCCTGTTGCTGTCCCTATAGGGACCCAAAATGTGCGTACTTGCCGAAGGATGTCCGTTGCGGCACATATGTTGGACGTTAAGTGTGCTATTCGCTGGTATGTATACATATTTCGGAAACGTGTTGGAGAGAAAGCGTTATGGAGATATTATCATTTATTGCAAAAATATAATATTTAAATCAACGGACACAAAAAGGACGTACATCTCCTGTCCCTATATGGACATAAAATGTACATACTTCCCATACATAAAATGGACATACAGAGGACGTCCATTCCATACAATTTCAAAGTAAATCCGATGATGAACGTCCGGTAGGCGTCCAGTTTATGTCCATGGACGTCAGTACATTAAATGAACATAAAACGGACGTCCGGCGGACATCGTGTGCTATAGGCATCTGAAAATAAGGATGAGTATGCCACCTGGTGGTCTATAGTTAAACTAATTATGGGCTTTTCTGTCATTGTCTCTTTAGTGTACGATGATATCAACAATAAGTAAATGATAAACTAAGATGCTAAGTTATTAAAAATATGATAGCATTTAAAGGGGCTACAATTAGCTGAAGCCAACCTAGTCGGTATCCTTTGTAGATTGCAGGGACAACTCGTGAAAGTTGAGTTGCACTGCAATGTTCAAAGCATACCCTCTTTAATGTAGACACCTTTAATCAGGCATTGAGAGGGGAAAAGCTGGTGCAAATAACCGTGGCCCGAGTAGCAATAATAATGTCCTAGACAATCACACATTGTAAGTGAAATTTTTGAAATAAGTAAATATATGTAATTCCAGTATATTTGAAAGTAATATATACTATTGCACCATGCACTATTATGTCTTACCCCTGAATATTTCCGTTTCATATTTTACAAAATACTGTTTCATTTATTTTACTTAAAGAATTAATAAATATCTTTTCACTTATATTCAATGTACCACTAATTTCATGGGTATTTGAATCTGAGACACTTGTTTGTAAACATAGAGCATACACATTTTTAAGTTTTGTGTTGAATATGGGTTGTACCACACAAAATAATATGTCCTGCATTTAAAACATATTCCCCTTCATACACACACTTAGAATTTTTACATTTTTAGTGCTTCACTAATGTTTCATACATTGCAATATGCTTAACCTAAATGTCACTCATGTTTCCTGAAAAAAAAAGTGATTTAAACTACAACTGTATATAAATTTAGAGAAATATTTAAGTTTATTAATATTTAACTGGCCAGACACCGTTTATGTCGAAGAAACTGAACTTTTCAAGGGAAAAACTAGATAACCTAAAAAAATATGAATATTGCTGAATAATGCCATTAACATCTTGTAAATCACTTACAACAAAATCTTGCAAACCTTTAGGTCATATATTATTAATGTTAATATTTTTAACGCCAAAAACAACAATAGACAGAACAAAATCAATATAAGTATTCGCCATATAAACAAACAAAAAGCCTATAATTAGTTCACGAGTTCTCCACTTTGGCGCTGGCATCTTAAATTCAGACGCCTATTAGGGATGGTTTGTTCTCAACACATATGGGCGAGGGACGCGACAGGCGTAGTAAACACTGTAGTAAATATCCACAAAACACAATATAAAACGGAAGTAAACAATACGCAAATGATACTAAACGCCATATTAGAAAGGATCCCCTACGGGGATGAGATCATTATTTTGCACCAGCCAAGGAATCGGGGATTAATAATTTGCATGTTTACAGTTGTAGCACGAACAAACAAACAGCTGTTTGGCGACCAAGGGTTGAACGTCTATAGGCACAGAAGAAGAAACAATCAGAAGGGAATGTCGGCAAAAAATCCTTTGATCTCGTGTTGTAAATTTCCGCCATTCTTTTGTTGGGCGAGTTCAGGACAGTACTCAATATTTTTTAGCCCTTTTAGGAACGGCCCGGTAGAGATTCAGAGAACCTGTGAAACATTAGATGAAGACAAATAATATTTGTTTTAGATTTTCAATATTTCTTAACTAGTTAGGCGGCATCATGATATATAAACTGTATCACGAGGCGAGATCACGCCACTCGCCATTTGTCGCAGACGATCCGGTTACAGAAGAAATCCGTGATCCGGGCCTGGCACAATATTTTACAATTCCGTCCGAGATTGACAGTGCGCGATGTAGATGCGCGAACTTTTCGCGCCAATGAGAGATTCTATTCTGATTGTTTCTTTTTCTGTGCTATAGGTGTGGGTTGTTTGTGCATGGTGCAATCTGTCGGATATATTAAGAACTGGCTTGGATTGTTCCCCATTATACATTGTAAAATAAAGTTATCGACAGTACCGACCGACAGTGGTTTATTTTAGCTTCTCCACGCTAGGTGGATATATACAGCTAATGAATCAAGAGGAAAAATATTTTGATAGGTAGTTTTATGTTCCAAGATATTTATTTCTAATGAAGATTTTATTTATCCATCACATGAAAAAGCAATCGATTTTTAATAAAAAAGATCGATTCTTGATTAAACCGCCAACGAAAAGATCGATCTAAAAATCGATCTTTTCTCCTAGAAAAGATCGATCTTCCCAAAGATCGATTCAGACTCGCCCTAATTATAAATTAAAGGCTACATTCGACATCTGACCGATGTGGTCCACCCACTGTGGTCGAACCGAACTTGCGGTCGAACGCGTCAAAATTAGAAGTATTTTTTCAATCTCCATAAACCGGTATTTTTTTTTAACAGTGATTTATCATGGATTTGAATAGTAATTAGCTCGTTGAATTTCATATTCACTTAACCGGACTTTAAATTTTACTCCGGTATGATGTGTAATTTCCACAAATGTATATTGTTCCTTTATTTATCAGACTTATTTACTGTCGCCATTTTAAGACGGAAATTCAAACACGTCGAACGATTCTGACATTTCTGACCACACAAGTCAGGGTTTAAAATGTGACCACATCGACCACTCAGCTGATCAAGTCGGACGATACAGTCCGAACGCTTTTCTCAGGTCCGACCGTGAACCCGCCTATCGAATGTAGCCTTAAGGTTCTTTTTCATAGTCGCGAAATTCGCTACTTTTAAGCGAAATGTTATAAAAACTAATTCAAATATATTCGCGGCGGGAAGTCTTAACTTTATTGCGGCGAGAAGCTTGGAGATTCATAAATGAAAAAAAGATGGATGGAAAAAGAATAAAAAATTATTCATATTCCTTATAGAAAGCTCTGCATATGTTATATATTTGGCATTTACGCCACAAAAGAAGAGTGAAAGTGTATAAGAAAAATGCATTTTGAGTGAGCAAAATATTTTTGCAAAGAAAGGAACAAGGGGACTTCAACAATTTAATAATAGAAATGCGTGTGAGTGATGCATCGAAATATCTAAATTATATGAGAATGACTTCATGTTAATTTGAAATGCTTTTACAAAAAGTGGGACTAAATATATCACAAAAAGAGGACAAAATTCAAGTTGTTAGGTTAGAATGTTAGATTTTATCGCGAAAAAGTTGAAAATAGTTCAACTTTTTTGCGACATCGCAAATGCGTTAAAGCGAATTTCGCATTGTGTGAGTATGGGACAAAATAAAAAATATGTTAAAAACCGACATTCGCTAAAAACTTGCGAATTTCGCGACTATGAAAAAGAGCCTTTAGTATTCCCGAAAATCAAACAAATGAACACAATAAGGATTTACCTTCGATACAAAGGAATTCACTCAGATAAACAATATTTCTTTGTTTATCTGAGGGAATTCACGTATAAGGAAAAGTTTATATAGTAAAGTAACAGCGGAAATTTGTCATGATATATAAGTCGCTGTCACATATTATTGGTGAATTTGTGTGCATCGAAGGTAAATCCCTATCGTGTTCATTTGTTTGATTTTCGCGAATTGGGATTGGCGGAAAACTTCAGTGTCGATTTTGTGTTTCGATCTGACCATTCTGTCCTCTTCCACAGAAGAAAGTTGTTTCTTCTGTGCTTTGTCCTTTCAGTTTTTCTGTAGTTACTTGTTACTAGTGATGGGTAAAAGCAGTTATTTTTTAATAACTGTTTCAACTGCTACTGCTATTTTGAAATAACAGTTTAAAAATAACAGATCGATGAGAAGTGCTAGGCATGCGCTTACCGCAGCGCGCAGTTTGCAAATGTTATTTGAGAGACGTTATTTTATACATCATGCTGCTGTCGCTGCTGCTTATCTGTTATTTTCTTACCTGTTATTTTCGAAGGGAAATAACAGTCTGTTAATGCTATTTACAAATAACAGTTATAAAATAACAGATTGTTAAATAGCAACTCATCTCCACTTGTTACTTGTTAGTTTGTGACTGCCAATATCTACCAACCTAAAATTTTTGTGATTAAAGTGTTGTGAATAATTAATTTTACCCTTTGTTGTAATCAAACTTAATTTAGGATGGTGGTTAAACTTAATTTGATAGCAGCAGTTTGCGATAATATGGGCATAGGCAAAAATAATAATCTTCCTTGGCGGTTAAGGTAATTTTATAACCTTACTTTTAAATGTTTTATATTTATTGGTAATTTTATTTTCTATGCATTTGATACGAATTTTCCAAGTTATCTTTAACAAATGTGTTTAGTCATTTTTCCATCATAGGAAATTTATTTGTTGAACTTATTATAGGAGTCCTTATAAAACTTGGGAAAACCTACTCACATAAAGTAGGCATGAATATCCCTGATAAATAACAGAAAAAAATGGAGATCAATATAGGATTTTTTTTTTATTTGGCAAATTTTCTGTTGATTTTATTGGACGAGATGTCTGTTGCTTAAATATTTGATTACACAAAAGTAAATTATTTTGACTAAGTACTTTTCTATATCCTTACCCAATGCATGTGTTTTACTGTTTTGTCAAATTTTCGAATATCATTTTTGGAATCATGATTCAGACTGCAAGTAGTTGAAGTAAATCACCATACCACACAGCATGGTTACTGCAATTAGCCACATATAGGTTTTTGAAATGAGGACTTGAGAATCTCAAAAATTCATGCTAAAATTTTTCTACCTGAGAAATATCTTATGGGGAAATTGGGTCCCAGTAACATTGGGAGGTTTTCACGTGGTAAGTTATTGTACTTAAAACTTGCAAACAACATACTATGGGACCAAAACTGAATAATTAAAGGTTGCTAATGTATCGCGTGTTGAATACCTACATGAAACTATGCGCTTTCTTTGAATCTTGTAATCCAATCATTCTAAACAGATTTAGGTACTTAAGGGGTTGACATTCCAATTATTTTCAACAGGCCGCGTCCACCATGGTTTTTGATCAGAACTAAAAAGTACTTAATAATTTTATCAAATTACGATTTTTCTGAAATATCTGTAAAAAAGTATGTATTTTTGCTTATTTTTGGAAATATTTAAGAAAAACCAAAAAACCTATAACATTTTTTTTTAATTGTTAATAACTTTATATTTGCGATAAAAATCTGCTAGACTAATTTTTCTCAGTTATTATGGTTATTATATACTGTGTGTACCAGCTTTAACTCATTTATATAGTGGCAGGAGTCTGCTGGAATGAATTAATGATAATAATAATAATAATTTACCTACAAAAAACATTCACACTTGTTTTAAGATAAAAGAATTACAAGCTTTGTTTTTTTCTAGATTTGAAAAAGGAGCTGGCTGATTGACCTTGTGGCCCTGTGGATCTATTGTCGTACTCCTAATCTAATTTTAGTTAGAGCTCCTTATTCAGCTTTGTTTTTTGTATCAGACTGCTATCTGCCCTTGGTTTCTCTTCTCCAAGTAGTTGTAATCTGGCCTTCGCAATGGCACAGGCACATGCCAGGCCCACACAACTTTTTGACCTGCCTCTGTCATGGGAAACTCTTCCACCACCCTAGAGATTTATTTTGTACCCCCAAAAAGGTTTGGGTCCTACTAGGGCCTTAAACACGCCTTCCCGGGCCAGTTCATCAGCCTTCTCATTTTCCCTGTGTCCTTGTGTCCATGCCTCGGTCACTTTGTTCTGACTTCCTAAGTCCTTAAGGGTATTTATACAATCCCATACTAGTCTGGAATCGACCTGCATGCAATCGAGTGCCTTTAGCGCTGTTTGGCTGTCGGAAAAAAATGGTAATTGACTGGTTAACAGTTCCTTGCCTCATTATTTCCTTTGCACACCACTGTATAGCGGCCACGTTAGCCTGAAATACTGTGGCGTGTATTCCTAAACTTATCGAGATTTTCGTTTTCGATCTTATCCCATAAATCCCAGCTCCAACTTCCTGTTCTGTCTTGGAGCTGTCCGTATACCAGACTGTTTGTGCCGATATCGGAGGACTGTTTTTCCAGTTCTCTCTGTCTGGTATTTTGATTTGAACATTTTTATAGAAGTTATACTTTGGGACCATGCTTCCTTGGACATTCCCAGAATGGGAACTACCTTCAGCTCTGTTGTGTGAGTTTAACCCTCAGTTTTTCCCACACTTCTGCCTACACCTTTCCAGGGCAACGGTTGCTTTCTGTGTGACTTTTTGGATGTGGGAATTCCATGTCAGCTTTTGGTTGAAAATTACTCCTAGGTATTTAACCTCGCCCCTTGACTATCTCTAGATCTTTAACGAGCTTTAAATAATACATATCCTTATGCTTTATAGCAATGCAGTCAATTATACATATACAGTGTGTCCTACTTTTCATGGAGCCACCCTCATATCTCGCTCATCTGATATCCAAATATTTTGAAATTTTGGTGGTGAATATGTAGGTTACAAGTGAGTCTTTAGACGTAACCACATTTGATTTTAGTCAGAGGCGTCCGTTTCTAGGATAGAAAAAGAGGAACAGGGGTCGATTTCAAAAAAAATTTGCAATTTTTTTAGATAGACAGATTAGATGTTTATTGGTGCAATAGGTATACACAAATGTGTTTACACAAGTCAAAAAATATTACATAAGCAAGAATAATATACTAACATATGATAATAAACGCGATATATGAACTTAGTAATAAGTGTATAAAAACCAATTAAAAGAATGTGTAAAACATATTAGTATTAATATCATTGAACAAATTTAGCCATAAATAATATAAAAATATAGTTAAATTATAAAATATGCAAAAACATACATATATAGCTTGAATAAACGAAACAAGTTAAGATGTGTGATTGAAATTTGAATTTGAGTTGAAAGTTAAATTTGATTGAGATTGCTGTTTAAAAACTCATCAGTGCTGTAAAAGGCGTTTTTGAGTAGATAATTTTTTATTTTATTTTTAAATTGGATATGGCTTAGACACCTTATTGCAAGAGGAATAGCATTGTAGAATGGGCTAGTAGACAATAACGAAAACAACAATATTAATAATATAGTATTATAGTATGACTCTCCAAAATGTTATAAATATAATTTCAAGGTAATTTTACCGACTATTATTGGTTTTATTGTAAAATGAATATTCTTAAAATCAGAGTGGATTTAAAATAAGGTAGTTTTCCAGATATCTTGTGACGTAATAGCGTACCTCTAAAACAGGGGCACTTTACATTTGACAGTAACCAGCTACGTTGCCACATTTCTAAAAAAGAATGTGCACTACTGCACCGTCTGAACTAAATTTTAATATTAATTTTTAACACTGTTTCAGATACCCAGCAAGTAAAAATTTTATATATTTTTAAGGCTGATTGATAACTTGCTAATACAGAATTGTAATATTACAGAGGATTCCGTATAGCAGTACAGAATATTTTACATTATTTATCGAAATATTACGATATTACATCATAGCCAATAGAATAGCCCAAAAATTGGCAGCAATATCTAACCATTTCAACACAGTTTAAGCTTCATGATTTTTTTTTACTATAAGGCCTTATTTAAAAAGTAAAAAAATACGGGTCAACTGTTTTCATGTGTAGATGTTATTAAAATTATTAAAAAAAAAATTGTATACTTGCGCGTTGTATTCCTTGGTAACATGTACCAACTCACGTTCTGTTTAGACGATGAAAATGAGTATTTACATTTTTGTTATTCCTGGTGTTGTAAGAATGAACTTGAATCCTAATGGTAAATGAGTTTTCGTTATTTTTTACGTATAATAGACACTGGAATATGTACATGCTTGGTACAGTCATAATCCCAATCCTAGTGAACTGTTCCCTACAATCATCTCTATATTTTAAGCCGGAAATTAGTCAGATAGCTTTCCTTTGTGCCAAAAACACGTTGGTGGAAGATGTTGAAAAAACTTGTAAGATATTCTTAATCAACACCTTTGGAAACCCCTTTGTACAAGATTATATCATAGTGGGTTCAAAGGTGTTTGAGATAGAGGCCATCAAAAAAATAATTTTTTCAACTAAAACTATTCTGCCCTCCTAAGCCAAAAAGACGTATCTCAAGGTTTCACTGTTTTGAGATGTAGGCATGTTTTAAATTTTCGAAATCGCGTCAATATTTTGAAATATTTACTAATATTTTTTTTGTAGTTGTACTAATGTAGAGGTTAATAGTGGTGTAGTTATGAATTTATATTAATTAGGTTACTAGTTTTTTTTTACAATGAGATACGTCTAATTGGCCTATTTTTTTAGATACGTCAAACTTTGTTAGCACTTTAAAAATACTTAACGATTGAAATACGTTTATTTCGCTATGGAAATATATAGAAAATCCAGCTATCCTAAGGTATAAAAATATGCATTTCGGCCAAAACTTGAGATACGTCTTTTTGGCTTAGGACGGCAGTATTATTGTCTAAAACGGATTTTCAAATGAAGAAAATGTATCCTTCATTTTTTGTTCAGAATAATGTATTGTACTAAACTAGTTTCGATTGATTTTACAACAAAATAATTATTTATTTAATAAGGCAAAAATTCTAATTCGTACATGTACCTATAGGCCAGGCTAGATAAGTGTCAGAATTAAAAAAAAAACATAAGTCGTTACAGCAAACTGATAGTGGAATATTGTAGAACATATCATAACTAATGAAGGAAAAATAATCCGAACCACCTGTGATTATCTGGGGGGAAATGGGGTGGGCTTTTAGGGGGGAAAACGGTTTTTTGCGATTTCTGGCTTAACTACGCATCCTATCGAAAAAAGTTAAATATAAAAGTTGTAACTAATAAAGAGATCTACAACTTTTGTGGAAGGCATTTTTGTCCTCACCTCAACATTTTTCGAGATACACGCAAAAAAACCTTTTTTCGGTTTTTTACTTTTTCTAATTCGATTTAGCTCAAACTTGGTGAAAGTATACCTTTTGATGTCCCACATAAGCACTATTTTTTTAGAGCAAAATATTTAGCGGTTGTTTTGTTATTATTTATTAAAATTAATATAATTTTGTAATATCAATGTATGCTACAAACAATAAGTAAAATAATTAATAGTTAATTACATTCCTCAACCACGTTTAAATTATTAAACAAACAAAGAAGTATGATCTTGATTTCTATGCCTTCATTTGTAACGGTATCAGTATGGCATATAAATGACCGCATTTTTATTTATTTGATAATCTAAATATATTTACTTTTAATTTTGATTGTTAATAACTTAAAAATTGCTTTGTTAATTTTAATTATTAAGCATAATATAAATAATTTTTTGTATAAATAATAAATGTGCTTTTTAGTACATGATTTTAATATATTTACAAGAGCCCACCCCATTTCCCCCCAGATAATGGTGGTTCGGATTATTTTTCCTTCATTAGTTATATGTTCTACAATATTCCACTATCAGTTTGCTGTAACAAATTATGTTGTTGTCCAACCCTTATCTAGCCTGGTCTACTACTATTTTTCTAATAAATAATCTTCAGTAAGGAGCTAAGTAAGCTATGAAAATAAAAATTTTTGTAAGTGTCAACTTAATTAAGTATAACTATAATTTTTTGCGTTTCTATGTAACCACCATCATTCCGAGTACATTGCTCAACCCTCTTTCTTATATGTTGCATAACTTTTGTAATCTCAGCCGGAGTGGTTTCAACACATGCCTATCTAATTCTGATCACTAACTCTTCTTAGCTCTTATACCTCATATTTCGAATTCGAAAAAAATAGTGAAACAAGTTTTTAACTCAACCCACTCCTATAAACTATAAACGGCCAACGCCGTTTTTCGATAGTAAGACGATTATGCGTCTTTAAGAAGGAGATGATTGAGGTTTTTATTGACATAGGGGTTTTTTCAACCCTTTCAAGGGGTGGAAAATTGCCTTTTTTAAATTTTGTATTTTCAGTACTTACTCCCTCGTTTTCGACACCACTGATCATGAAAAAACTCAATTCAATCCTTCCCCTCTCCTCAGACCCGCGAAAACCACCCGTTGCTTCTCTTTTCTTGTAGTGACATTGATCAGGTGTATTTTGAACGAAATTATTGAGGTTTTTATCAAGTTTTATTGGCAAAAGAAGTTCTAGGACAGGTGGAGAGCGTTAGCAAACTCTAGGGAATTTTCGACCCTTTCAAGGGATGGAAAATTGACTTTTATTTTTTGTTTTCATTATTCCTAATAAAGTTTCAGAGCAATCGATCGAAATCCATTTTCCTATCAAAAACTGCAAGATTCTTTGAATACTCTTCCCCATCCAATCTCGGAATGAAAAAGGCCCAATAATCTGATCATTTCATAAACCACATGAAACTTTTGACCATACAGGGCCGTGCCACCCCCGTGTCCCTGTGTGTGGTGCACACGGGCGCTGTGAGCGCCAGTTATTGAAATTGAACATCTATTTAAATAATAACATTCATCATAGTCGAATATTGATAAGTGCAAGTCTTTAAGGCAATATTTACGCCTGTGGTTTAAGTTTACATTATTTGAACTGACCTAATGTTTACTAGTTTACGCGAGTTATTTGAGCTCTGCGTTAAAATGAAAAGAACCACTGCTCTCGCTATGTTGTAGATTGTAGATTGTTTAATGGGTCGCTTGGTTGGCCTTTCTTCACCTCGACCTAAAAGGTCTTTTATGAATTATCCTGCATCTAGTTGTTGCCCAGGATTCCAAGACTTTTTGCAAAGCTTGCGATTTTCCTGGGAGCTAATTTCCCTATGTCCACAGGCGTTAATTCCGCCTGTACTTTAGCCTAATGCGGATTAGCACCTTGCATTTACAAAGTATATGTTCCGCAGTTTCAGTTGCAGCTTCACAGTATCTGCATTTGTCATCTTCTGCCATACCCATGTTCTTGAGATGATATCTCAAGGGGCAATGGCCAGTTAGAAGGCCTGTGATCAGCCTTAGGTAGGACTTTTCAAATTCAAGAATCCTTGCGGCATTCTTTGTTGAATAGGTTATAAACCTTTTCACTTGTCTGGCCTGGAGTGTTCCTCCACTAGAACTTCTTTTGTTCCTTTTTTCATTTTAGGACCTCCTCCGTTATGTGTCCTTTGGATAAGCCACAGAATGGTTCGGGTCCAAAGAGCGAGGCTTCAGCCCCTTTTCTTGCGAGGCTATCAGCTAATTCGTTGCCTTCTATTCCCTCATGCCCTGGCACCCACATCAAGGTAACCTTGTTGTTGTTTGCCAGTTGCTTGCGGGATTGCCTGCATTCCCAGGCAATTTTTGACTCAAAGGTATATGACCTGAGAGCCTTTAATGCTGCCTGTCTATGTGAAAGTATACAGATTTTTTTTGCCCTTCGAGTGCCTCTATTTAGGCATTCCTGGGCACATTGATCTATAGCATAGATTTCTGCCTGGAAGATGGTTGGGGTGTTACCAAGGGCTTTGGATAGCCTGCATTTGGGCCCTGCTATGCCTACACCAACCCCTTCATCTATCTTGGATCCATCTGTACTAGATGTGTGACTCTTTCTCCAACCACAGTGCTTCGACCCTGCCCGCCTGACGGCTTTCAATCAGCACATCAAACGGGCAGTCAAAGTCATGCTTGATTGGCATTGAGTCAGTGGGTTTGGTCATAGATTCGAATTGGATTAACTCCAGAATCCTTAAGTGACCAACCAGGTCACCTGGTCTGAATTTAAGCGTCTGATGCAGCCTTAAGGCACCAAGTGCTGCCTCCTTCCTTACATGCAAATGCAGAGGAAGTAAGTCCAGCATTGCCTCCATAGCTGCTGTGGGACATGAGCGCATTGCTCCTGTAGTCCCTAGGCAGGCAAGGCGTTGCAATTTCTGCAACTTTCCTTGTGTTTTTCTTCTGTTTTTGGCCACCATACACATGATGCGTAGGTGACCATGGGTCTCACAAGCGAAAGGTAGGACCAATGTATTGTTTTCGGCTTCAGACACCAAGTCTTACCAAACAGCCTACGGCACGTCCAAATAGCCGTCGTTGCTTTGGTAAGTGTCCTTTCCAAGTGTGAGTTCCAGATAAGTTTTTGGTCTAGGATTACTCCCATATACTTGACTTCACTGGAAAAATTCAGTTCTGTTCCATTTAACATAGGAGCTCCCAAATTGAGTTTTCTCCTTTTGGTAAATGGAGCAATAACTGTTTTGCTCCGATTGACACTAAGACTCTGTGACGAGCACCATTTAGATATTATGTTTAAGGCAATTTGCATGTGGTTTGAGATCATAACCTCATGCCTGCCTCTCACAGTAATGACCAGGTTATCAGCGTAGTCCTGAACGTTGAAGCCATAATTACTCAGCTTATGGAGAAGATCGTCGACCACCATTGACCACAGCAAGGGCGATAAGACTCCACCTTGTGGACAACCCCTGACTGCAGTCACGGTGGCCGACTCGTTCCCCACATTTGTGGTAATTATTCTCGCTATGTTGCTTATTGTCTGGTGGAAGTACGTTCAGGAATCAACTTGTTAAAATGTTTTCCTATTTTATGCCCCCATGCTGATCCACCAAAACATGTTTTTGCATTTTCTCATCAAAAAATTTAACGAAAATAACAGAAAGAAAAAAGAGGCGCTTCATAGATTTCGCTCACAAGCGCTGCCAAGGGTTGGCACGACTCTGGACATGTATTGCCTTTTAGTACTGATACACCAGTGGAGATTTTCGTCAGTCAAAAAAACGGCAATTCTGAGAGGATACTATCCTATTGGTGGTAAATGTTGCCTCATCAGTAAATAAGACGTTTTTCAGAAAATTTATATTGTTTAAAAATTCACCCTGGGCCCGAAAACAAATCCAATTTTCTGTTATCAATCAATCAATCATCTTCTAAGGGATGTAAACATTTGGCTTGAATGCTCTTTTTCTGTTTTTCAGGCAAAGCCAAACCATCTTTTTAATATTTAGATTTAATGCTACTTGTCTTATGCTATATCTTGGATTTTCTCTGCTTTCTTCGTTTTCAATTTGCCAATTTTGTCTTTGGTCTTAGCTCACATACATTGCCTGTATTGTTAAAACTGTTATAGATGGTTCCTACCAATTTTTGTCGTATGTGAGGCTGACAGTCAGGATGCCGTAAATAAATTTCAACAGCAGCTTGTCTAAATGATCTGGCATTATCTGCGACTAAATGAATCAACTCCACTTTTTCTCTCATTGTTAAACGCCGAACTATATTTATTACACAAAAATTTACTCTTCACTTATTATCTAACATTAAACCAGCATTCTTATGAATTTTTAACTGATTAATTTATTTACGTTAAACAATAAATTGACACTTGCAGTAACTTTTGTTTTCATGGCTTACTTAGGTCTTTATTGAAGATTATCTGTTAGAAAAATGGTAGGTATGTACGAATTAAAATTTTTGCCTTATTAAATAAATAATTATTTTGTTGCAAAATCAATCCAAATTAGTACAATACATTATTCAGAACAAAAAATGAAGAATCCATTTTTTTTACTTGAGAATCCGTTTTACAAATAAAAATTATTTTTAGTTAACAAAAAAAATGTTTTATCTCAAACACCTTTGAATCCACCACGATGTAATCTTGTACAAGGGGGTTTCTAAAAATCGCTAAAATACCTTTTTCTGAAAATCGACAAATCTTTTTTCCATCCTAGAATCGGACGCCGCTGACTAAAATCAAATGTGGATGCGTTTAAACACTCACTTTATAGGTATATATTCACCACCAAAATTTCAAAATATTCGGATATCAGATGAGCGAGATATGAAAAGTGGGACATATTGTCGGTATATTGTAAGTAAATATTAACAGTAAGTATATAAAATAAAAAGGTAAAAAGATTTATGAATATCAACCTAATTATATAGAAAATACAAACCACTAGTAATTATAACTTAAAATCACATATTTAAGTACTTTACATGTTAAAAAGAACAATGGTTACATTTTTACTTTCACAATTACAAATACAATTCAAGGTACAAATGTCTAATATAATTTTACTATTAGGAAAGTCTCTAAAACAAATAGCTGTTAACTTAAGATATATTTTAATAATACAGATGAAATTATTAATATTCATAAAAGCCTTTTTAATATAACAACACATTTTTTGTGGTTTTTCTTTAGTAATAACAATATTTGCTTTTTTAAATGGATCCGGATTTGGCTGAAATTATGCCAATTTGTACTTCTGGCTTTACTGATTTTTCTCTTACTGTGGTCTCCTCTGTAACGTCATTCGCTTGACCAACCAGCCCTCCTAGTGCGAAAACATTCCATAAGATCGAGTTGTAACAATAATAACTTTTAACTAGTACTATTTTAACTATAAAATGGCACAGTTTCAGCCAAATCTGCGGAGCCTCATTCCCCATAAGAAAAGCATAGGGCTCTTTTATGGTCAAGTGAGTGAGGATTCCTATGCCATCAAAAATTTTGGTATTGGTTTATTAGTGTCGAGATTAGTGTGATATAATCATATCACACCATCTATATTGATTGACCTATTTAAATAATGTGTTGAATTATCTGAACTGAGAAGGCTATTTCAGTTTTTACAAAATCGACTACAACACATTTTGGAAAATATACCTTTATATACAGAGTGAGTCAATAGTGTACGGATGTCGAATGGTCAATGTCTCCTCAAGCATTTTTGAAATATAAAAAAATGTCTCAGATAAGAATTGTGGGAGATCAAGATTGGCATAATCTAATATTATTTTTAAATTTACAGGGTGTTGGCGAATAAATACTAGGATTTTTTAAATGGAATGCCCAACATTGTTTTATATATTTGCATTTTACTCTTAATTCTCTAACCTGGCATATATTATTCCTGGCCTTACACTGCGGCGTTGCTATGTTCCACTTTTTCGGAAAATAAATGTATTTGCAGCAGTCAAAAGTAAAATCTGCAAAAAACGTATTTTTATGAATTTGGCCGTGGTTTTACTTTGAATGTTAGTTAAGATCCTGTTCTAATTTCCAGGCCACTGACCTTCCACACACTACTGACTCGCTTGACTGTATAAGTACTTCCAGCATAATGGAGCTATTCTAACTATGTCCATAATGGTTGACCAAGATGGTCCACAGAATTCACTGCACCTTATTGTCTTTTGGGAGAGCTAATATCTGTAGTATATAATATATAAAACAAGGACCCAAATGAAATACTTGCTCGAATTATTCACCCTGCACTTCGTAAGAGGCAATCAGCCTTCACTCAAGGAGTTACGAATTACACATTGATTCAAAGAAGAACTGACATGCATCTAGGTTGGCAGTGATATTTTTAAAAATATTATGAAAGTAGATGTAAACATACTCTTTGCAAATTTTCTGTAAGGTGCAAAATTTTTAAATTTAATCATCTCCCGATGGTGCCAGCTTGTCAGTGCAGTATTATTATTTTGGTGCAATCTTGTCAAAAGTCGCAACTATGCGTATTTTTTTTAATTCAAATTTTTAATGAGGAACCTTCTCCACATAACATATTTCTTCCATATTTTTTATTCGATTTACACACGTCCCTTGAAATATAGATATTCGTTGTATGTACAGCAATGCCGAGAGGGATGCATACAACAAGTGGTATGCATGTTACATGTATCTGTCGTATGTTGCCGGGCTTAGTTTGATATTTACTTCTTTATCTGAAATCCTTCCAGGTAATAGTAACCCCATTTTCTCATATTGCAATCCCACCTTGACAATTGTTAATCTATTTTGTTTACATGTGCCAAATTGAAAAACAGTTTATAGACCTATGTACCTTCTGTTCTCATGGCCCAAACTCGTTATTGTTGGCAATAAATGAACTGCACACTATATTTTCCACTTGTTTTAGTTTCAATGCCTTGAGCTACTCTGTGCAGCCAATGAGCAGATGCCAAAAATCTTATTTGGGATATATAGCAGGAATCTTTTTTTATTTGCCTCACAAACTCTCCATTTGAAACAAGTCGTATGTTTGAATTTGTAAAAAATAACTTTTCTGTTTTAGATCTGAAATGGACTTTTTCACTCGCATGACAAGTACAACTAAAGATAAAAATAAAAAAAATGTTGTTATTATGGGTAGAAAAACTTGGGAAGGGATCCCAAAAAAATATAAACCATTACAAAACAGAATAAACTTTATTTTATCAAGGTCCGGTTTGGATATAAAAGAGTACGAAGATGTTTATACATTTGAAAGTCTGAAGAAGTGCATTGAGAAACTGGAGGACAAAGAATTCCAAAGTTGTTATGAAACTGTTTGGGTAATCGGTGGAAGTGATGTTTATAAAGTTAGTAATCTTTTTTATACACAATCAGTGTTGTAAAATTTCCTGAAACCCGTAGCCTCTTGAAAAGTTGGAAATATTTTACATAACCTCGAAATATAACAGGAACAAGTATTCAGTTAATAGAATTTAAAACAATACTGTTCAAATATTAACTTTTTTAGCACATAAAATTAAATTTGTAACTCATACAGTTACAAAATTTTTGGTTACTATATAGAAATTGTGTATGTTGTGTTTCTCAAATAAAAACCAAAAATTTTGTTTCGATAGAAACCTGGGTTGGCATGTTTAAAACAAAATGTTTTAAACAGCATATTTAAAAGACAGTTTAAAATACTGTGCGATGTTTTCAACAAATGTATTATTTTGGAGTTTGTAGGAAAACAGGGAAAGTTCCGATGATGGTCCATTCCGATATAAACAGTAAACAGTAAAAATAGCCTCTGTAGTCTCACTCATATGAGTCAAATGGTCAGTGGTCACATGCATTTTATTTGTAGAGTGCTGTAAAGTCCATTTAAGAGCGCCATCGGGCATCAAGTAGTAGTAGCAGACACAGTAGCTTGGCACCATTTAATATTAGTTTAATAGAGTTTTAAACATGTTTTAAACCTACAATTTAAAACATTGAAAAGCTGTTTAAAGCAAAAAAAGTTTTTTCTTGTTTAAAATGAAAGAAAACTGTTTTTTTTTTTCAACCCTGCCTAGACAGACATTTCTTTCCTAGACAGGAAAGTAACACTTTGATCATTTAGTAACTGTCTGCAAAATAAATGTTTTGTTATCAATCGGAGGAAAATTCATTTTCTCTTTGCAAGAAAATGTATTTATTATATGTGTTAGTAAATTAGATTATCTATATCCTATGATTTACCACCATATTTATTATTTTCGATAGCTTTCACCTTTTGTCTTTCTAAATCTTGCATTTTCAAAACCAATTAGACCTATTTGGCACTGATTAGTTTTTATATTTTTAGTTTTATATTTTAAATATGCATTACAAAGCTGGCGTTGTTTGACCCGACTCATTTACTATACTATGTGGTAATTCAGTGAGAACAATGTGCCAAATAAAGAGAGAGAGCATTTTCTAATTTTAGCTAAAAATTTTCTTTGGCAATCCTATGGTATTCATTTATTTACAAGAAAATATTGTTTTCAGTTAGTTAATCAATCAACCAATTTGCCAAAAACTCACTATTTTAGAATAATGCTCTTTTAGTAAATGTAGCCATCCTCTATAGAACTTCAATTGCACTAGCTTTATCTACAGAAAAAGGTAAAATCTTTAGTATTTTTTATAAGCAATTCATAATATACACATACACTTCTGTGCAATAAAATCCCGTACACTTGAAAAATCAAATAATCCAGTTTTTACTGATATTAAGTGATGTAAATCAGTCTTTTTGGAATTTAGATTTTTTATTATCATATAGGTTATAAAAAAGTGACATTGATTGTGAAATGTCATAAGTAAGGTATTTGGAAAAATGTTAATGATTTAATGATTTCGATTTATAACAAATGTAAAAATTGACGTTGAAAAATTGTGTCCGAGATAAGGCCAGATTCTGAAAGCTCAAAACTTTAAAAAGCAGTTTTCTGCATGGCTGTTCTGCACGTGTCTGCCTGTGATAATTTTACTTCCACATCCAGTGGAAATAAATTAACCTGTTCCACGGAGACACGTAGCGTTTGTAAAACCTGGTATTTGCAGGACGGTACACCCGAATATGTCCATCATTACAAGACTGAAAAACTTTTTCATCAGTAAACACAACATTGTTCCAAAACTCCAACTCCAATAGACATAATTTAAACAAAACAGAATGCGGGCTTGCTTATGTTCTTCTCTTAAGATGGTCTTGGCACTTACACACTTTTTTTAATCCGATTTTCCTATCCTTCGGCTAGCTGTTGACCTCGATGCTGGAAAATATGTCATGGACACAGCGTCTACTGCTGTTTGAAACGGATTTTCCCTCAAATAGCCAAGGAGCGCTTCATCTTGAGCGAGATTTGTACTTCTCGGTCGGCCTGAACAGTCTTTTCTCTTTATGATACCTTCATCCTGCCACCTTTTCTTCACACTCATAACGGAACTTTTATTTAAGTGATAATGGTTAGCAACTCTCTGATAGACCATCCCTCTTTAATTTTAGAGAGAATTAGAATTTATTCGTGTTCAGTTAATTTCGGCATTTCAAAAAAAAGACACTGACACTGACAAATAAATAAAGAATGATTTAATATAGCGAAAAATGGGATTTTATTTCACAGAAGTGTACAATATGAGTCGCTTATTACAACCTGATCACTCTCCTCTTAAGAGGCATAAGGCGCATCATGTCCTGATATAAAAAAGTATTTTGACATTTCATTAGTGCAAAGAAACTATGGATAAACAACAGCAGTCATTTCCCGTACATGCACAAAATATAGAACTGATCTAGTGCACTTTTAAAACAGCCTCATTTAAACTTTCGTTTCTCGAAAAAATGAAGTTGCAACACTATGCTAAATACTTTTAGTTTGAATTTTTAATTTGAAACCAGAACATATAACAAATAAAATAATAATGGATGTAATAATAATAATAAGACGGAGTCGGTAACATTCAGAAGGGGAGTATTTCAGGGAGACTCCCTCAGCCCCCTTCTGTTCTGCATCTCACTACTAACATTATCCGTTTCGCTCCGGAAAACCCGTGGATACAACTGCGGTATCCCCGGTGATAAGGTCACCCATCTGTTTTACATGGATGACCTTAAACTTTATGCCTCCGGAGAGAGGGACCTACACCAGTCCCTCGGGGTGGTACAGGAGTACACACAAGCTGTCGGTATGGAGTTCGGGTTGGACAAATGAGCACTGGTTCATCTCAAGAGAGGACGATGCGGGAACTACGGAAAGGACGCGCAGCTCGTGGACGGAAGCATCTTACATCATCTAGATGCCGAAGAGTCGTACACTTACTTGTGTGTCGAGCAAAGTTCCACCCAAGAAGTGAGTGTAGTGAAAAACGCTCTCCGTGGCAAGTATCAGCACCAACTCCGACAGATCTGGTCTTCAGAACTGTCGGGGAAGAACAAGGTGTCTGCTACCAACATGCTTGCCGTTCCGATCCTACTCTACTCCTTTGGAGTAGTGAAATGGACTCGAGAGGAGTTGCGTCAACTCGACGTAGGAACCCGCAAGAAGATGCATCTCAATAGGAGTTTGCATCCTAAATCGTCCGTCCCTTCTTCGACGTCGAGCGGGTAAATCCCGACTCTGTCACCGAGTTGGAACCTGCTCGACGAAAAGCCCAAATTAAAGCTGCAGAACTCAACATCTTTCTGCAGCTTCACACGGATAAGCCAATGCATGGAGTTTTCTATAAAAATATAGAGAACCTTGGCTTATCCGAAAGGCTGACCTTTGCCTTCTTAAGGTCAGCCGGGCTGAAGTCTGAGACCGAGGGATTCATAATGGCTTGCCAGGATGGTGTATTCAACACTCTCGCCTATCGAAGTCGTGTCATGGGTATAGAGGTCCCTGATGTCAGCTGCAGGGCCTGCCGCAGGGCGCCAGAGACTTTAATGCACTTGTTGTCGGCTTGTCCGACATATGCAGTCTCGGGCTATATCCAGAGGCACGACAGAGCATTACGAGTGCTTTATTATCACCTAAGGCACTCGTATGGGATAGACGAGACACCAGTGCTGCCTTACGCTCCGGGGGATATTGAGTCCGTTGTGGGAAATGAGAAGTGTCTAATTTATTGGAACTACTCGTTTCCCACCGTCAGGCAAATACAAGCCAACAAGCCTGACGTAGTCCTCCTCGACCACCAACTCAAAACAATGTTTGTCATGGAGTTCTCGGCTCCCGCGGAAAACAACATTGTCTTGAAGGAGGAGCAAAAACGGACAAAATATCGAGACTTGCTCTTCGAACTCCGCAGACTCTATCCAGACTATACTGTTAAGATAGTGGTACTGATAGTGAACTGAAAACCATTAATTAAATTTATTGGTAGATTGTGATGTTCTCTCAAGCTTCTGAATATTACTTATCTGTCTAGACATCGTTATTGTTTGAAATATTGATTTGGGATAGATCTTATTATTGTCAAATGTGACCAGTCTGGTCTTCTTTGCATTGATAAAATAGAAGTGTACCACATTAATATGACGCGCAGTGTGCATAGGAGTAAAATAACAAATATAAAATAAATGTCTGGAAATCTCAAGGGGAAGTTCATAACAAGTGTGCTCTACCACTTAACCCTTGCTGCACATTAAAAATAAAAAATAATGCACTTAAGTGTACAAAAAATTTAAGATACTGGGTTATTCATTATATTTAGGCCACCCTTTATTATCGTTATTATTGGAGATAGAAAAAAGTTTCGGACGAAAGTTGTAGGGTTGTAACTGAACCCCCTATAATAAGTTAATGGAAGCACAGTGGCGTGCAGAAATTGGGGGGTACAAGAAGCAATAATATTTTTTTAAACGGAACACCCTGTATATTGTTGGATTTTTGAATTATTCTTTTTTTCTGATTTTAAAAATATGACATATGATAGACCTATCTTACCGGTTTCGAGTTATTGAACATTGAAAATCATATTTAAGCTATTTATTATACGAACGCAAATTACAATTATTAAAGTAGTCAAACGAATTTCACCCAAGTACAGCGTAATGTAGTAACGCAGGTGATAAAGGTTTACAACAAAATACCACAAGAATATCAGAACCTATCAAGAAAAAATTTTAAAGTAAAGCTGAAAACTTATTTATGTGAAAAGTCATTTTACTGTGTTTCAGAATATTTTACCCATCATTTTGATCCGTCATTGTAAAGTAATGTTTTTATTTAAATGTAACTATTATTTTATATAATTTAAATGTACTATTTTTATACACTTTTTTTTGTATGTAAAGTAATGTAATGTTTATACCAATTTTTACTTACCAAGACTTCATGTTCTTTTTGACTTGTTCTACACCGTTTTATGGTATTATTGAATAAAGGTTATTATTATTATTATTATTATTATGAAAATGACAAGTATTCTGTTAAATCTGTCAGCGTTTCATATAATAACAGAATGCTTGTCATTTTCATGGACTACTTTAGTAATTGTAATTTCCCTTCGTATAATAAATAGCTTAAATACGATAATGTTCAATAACTCGAAAACGGTTAAAGATAGGACTATCATATGTTATATTTTTGAAATCAGAAAAAAAAGAATAATTCAAAAATTCAACAATACACAGGGTATTCCATTAAAAAATATATTATTGTTCCTTGCACCTCTCATTTCTGCACGCCACTGTGCTTCCATTAACTTATTCAAGGGGATCAGTTACAGCCCTGCAACTTTCGCCCAAAACTTTTTTTTCTATCTCCAATAATAACGATAATAAAAGGTGGCCTAAATATAATGAATAACCCTGTACTTAGTATAGAATATTAAAATAATATATGCATAACTAAATGAATAGATAAATAAATAAACAAATAAATAGAGACATATAACTATTCTGTCTGTCCTAACAAAACAGGTTTAAGGTATTTTTCAGCACTAAATGATTTGGCACCAAATGAGACCATGTTATATAACTTATAGATGCAGTATCTGAAACATCTTTCATAAAACGAAGTTCTGTGCATAGGTGGACTAAGTAAACCTTTACCCTGACATTGAGATTATAAACATCACTGCGAAAAGTTATTTTATTATAGAAATAAAATGGCGCCTTCATTGTGATAATCTTGTGAAAGATACAAGTTGAATAAAAGTTTCTCCGGTCTTGCATATTTAGCCAATCCAGTTCTTTCAACTTATGTGATACATGTTCAAACTTATGTATACCATAGATAAATCGAACACGTGAATATTGCACACGCTGTATACGATTACTACAATCCCTGTCCAAATAGGGACCATATACTGGAGCACAGTATGTGAACTGCAACAACACTAATGTTTCACAAAGGGTCTTTTTAGTGTTTATACTTAGATAACCGATGAGGATAGAGAAATCTTAGGGCAGAGTTAGCTTTTTGTATAAATTTACGAACCTGTTCTCTAAATCTTAGAGTTGTATCTAAGATTAAATCCAAATTCTGGCATGTTGCAACAATTCCAAATGACATCCGTTTAAGCCATATATTATATTAAATTTTGCAAATTGGCACAATCAGGCTTCTTACCAAATAAAAGCAGCATAGCTGATTTTGATGGATTTAAAGTGAGCGAATGTTGTGAGGATATATCTGATAAACTTTTTAGGTCAGTGTTGATTTCTTGTACAGCATCCTCATAATCCTTAGCATAAAAAGAACAATAAATTTGGGTGTCATCCGTGTACATATGAACCGAACAGAATTTAACAAAATTTACGAATTGTGAAATATAAATTGTGAACAACAGGAACCCTGCCGAACACTTTTATTTCTTGCCCTAGTTTACCGTATATTTTTACAATTTGTGAAGATGTGAACGTCCTTCAAGATATGAACATATGGAAGAGTTTACAGCCTCTGCCATCAATACCACATGATTTTAAATTTGTCATTATAAACCAGGGTCGATAATTTTGAAAATGGTAAAAAGTGAAAAAAAATTATAGTAGGATGAAACCCATTGGAAAAGGTAGAGAATATAACAAATATGAAAGGAAAAATAATTTACGGGCGATCTGAGGTCGGGAAGGGGAAGGGGGTGAGTTTTTAAGGGTAAAAAACGGTTTATCTCGATTTCCGGCAAAACTACAAGTCCTATGAAAAAAAGTTAAATGGCAAAGTTGTAGGTAATAAAAAGATCTACAACTTTTGTTTTTACACTTTTTCACATAACCTCAAAATTTATGTGAAAAATTCAAATAACCAAGTTTTTGGTTTTTTATTTTTATCTTTTGCAAAAAAATTTATTTTTTCACGAAATTTGGTGAAAACTTACCTTTTTATGTCCCAAACACACAGTAATTTTTTTGATTTAAAATATTCATTTTTTCACCTTATTTTGACTTAATATCGAAAAAGCACCCTAATTTTCAACCGAAAATTCTCACGTCAAAATATCTGCTTTTCTAAGAAAGTCGGTGGGCTTTTTGTTCGTTGAAATCTCTACTTTCTGATGGTATAAAAAAAAATATACATTACTATGGTAAATGTTCTCAGAAAATGCAAATAAACGAAAAAAACTCGAATCCGAAAATTTTTTTTTGAATCATTATGTACAATTTTGAGCTATTTATTAAAATTTACACTTTAATTACTCGAAAAACGTAAGATTTCATGTTACATTGATAAACAAAAAAATTACAAATCCATAAAACATAAAGATTGCAAAAAACATGCGAAAATAGTTGTTCTAAATATTAAAAATAGGATTTAAAGGGGATTTCATGTAAAAAATGTGACTGCTGCAATTTTTTTCAGTAATAAAGTTGATTTATTAAATTCTAATTACATTTATGTCATAGAAAATCTCATAATATATAAATATAAATGTAAATCGTACTATTGAATTTAGATACTTTATACTGATTACGTTATTCATTATAATTTTTCAATACAATAATCTTGTTATTTATAAATACCTTATCTTGCATTCTAATCACTTCTCCATTAGTTTTTGTCTCTTTGATGGCATTTCTTCATCGTTAGATTCGACAAACCTTCCCGATTCTAGTGGATCTTCGAAAACTTCAAGACCATCACCGTCTTCATCTCCAATATTATTTCCGGTCGGCATTGGTTCTTCATCAACAATTTCATCTGAATCATCAACTTCCTCGTAGGTTTTTTTCTTCCACATTGGAGCATGTTTCAGAACCATGACAATTTGAGCATAAATTTGTGCATTTTAAACCATGTTTTCGGCAGCCACATTATAAACTGTTACATCCAGTTTCACAGCTGCAGCAAATAGTTTTGAGCAATATTTCCGGAATTAATTCCTTTTCTGTAAATTTGGGCATAATGCCCCGTTGATGTTGCTTCCAGCCCCAACCTGTTGCTGTCAGTTCATTACCCAGCCAAGTCTGAAGCTGATAATATGCCCTGTAACAATGTTGTTCTGCTGCACCTTCTGTGGGTGGGAGATTTGCCAATATGAAAGAAGATTTAATTCTTGCCAATTGATATTTTTGAAATCTTAATTGATTCAGTGTTATATTATCATTTTTACATTTATAAATAGATTTGATTAATTGTAATCCATTTTTTTTGATATCTTCTTTGTTTGCATCTTTTTTATAAAAAAATATTGGCCAAATTTGACGTCTTATTAAATATTAACTTTATTAACTTATTTGGTTGTTAATTATAGTAGTTTCGATTAGTAATTTTTTTGTTTATCAATGTAACATGAAATCTTACGTTTTTCGAGTAATTAAAGTGTAAATTTTAATAAATAGCTCAAAATTATACATAATGATTCAAAAAAAAATTTTCGGATTCGAGTTTTTTTCGTTTATTTGCATTTTCTGAGAACATTTACCATAGTAATGTATATATTTTTTTATACCATCAGAAAGTAGAGATTTCAATTAACAAAAAGCCCACCGACTTTTTTAAAAAAGCAGATATTTTGACGTGAGAATTTTCGATTGAAAATTAGGGTGCTTTTTCGATATTAAGTCAAAATAAGGTGAAAAAATGAATATTTTAAATCAAAAAAATTACTGTGTGTTTGGGACATAAAAAGGTAAGTTTTCACCAAATTTCGTGAAAAAATAAATTTTTTTGCAAAAGATAAAAATAAAAAACCAAAAACTTGGTTATTTGAATTTTTCACATAAATTTTGAGGTTATGTGAAAAAAGTGTAAAAACAAAAGTTGTAGATCTTTTTATTACCTACAACTTTGCCATTTAACTTTTTTTCATAGGACTTGTAGTTTTGCCGGAAATCGAGATAAACCGTTTTTTACCCTTAAAAACTCACCCCTTTCCCGACCTCAGATCGCCCGTAAATTATTTTTCCTTTCATTTTTGTTATATTCTCTACCTTTTCCAATGGGTTTCATCCTACTATAATTTTTTTTGGTCTCAAAAATTATCGACCCTGGTCTATTAGTAGTTTGTGTTCTATAGTGTCAAAAGTCTTACTAAAATCTAGTAGTAATAAAACAGTACATTTACCTTGATCAGTGGCCTCAACAATATATCATCCATTAGATGCATTAAGGCTGTATAACAACTATAACCAGCTCGAAAACCTGATTGGGTGGTTGGTAGTAGTATGTTCAAAAAGTCTACGTGTTCCCCAAGCTGAATCTCAGTTATTGTTTCTAATAATTGAGTTTCAGTGATTCAAAATTTATTTTTGCTAGTGTTCATTGAACTAAATGACAACAGTTAGTGGTAGTTTCTTATATCAAAGTTGTAGCATGTAGAAAGAAAATTAGCATTTCAAACTCTTCATAGAACCAATTAACAGAAATATGTTATATAATATACTACGTTCATTAATTAATTTATATTTTGACTATTAACACGTTGAGCCCCGGGTGGGTACAATTTGATCCTCACTCCAAATATCCCCCTGGGCTGCAAGGTACACTTCTGTGCAATAAAATCCCATACACCGATTTTTCTCTGTATTAAGGTGAGACAACCCCAATCACAAAGTTTCATCGGTAAAGATAATGCTGAAGTGGAGCGAAAGGTAGGCAGTGTGGCAGTGGCGGCTGGTGAAATTTCAATATTTTTTTTCTCGTCTATGGCGCATGGGACCCATACGAAATTTGGGAAATAACATCTAGAGAAGCACTTCTCTAATGACCCCTAAAAAATTTTGAAAAAGCAGTTTGCGAAAAAATTTTTGAAAATTCGTTAGCCTCCCCTGGGTCTAGGAGCTCCTGTTTATTTTTATTTTTTTTTATCATATGCATTTGACTTTTCATAAAAATACATCAACAGATTTTGGAGTTTATGAAAATATTTTCATTACTAACTGAAATACAATGAACTGAAATTTTATAATTTGCAATTTAACAAATTACAATATTTCAGTTCGTTGTATCTCAGTTAGTAATGAAAATATTTTCATAAACTCCAAAATCTGTTGTTGTATTTTTATGAAAAGTCAAATGCATATGACAAAAAAAAATAAAAATAAACAGGAGCTCCTAGACCCAGGGGAGGCTAACGAATTTTCAAAAATTTTTTCGCAAACTGCTTTTTCAAAATTTTTTAGGGGTATTTAGAGAAGTGCTTCTCTAGATGTTATTTCCCAAATTTCGTATGGGTCCCATGCGCCATAGACGAGAAAAAAAATATTGAAATTTCACCAGCCGCCGCTGCAGTGTGGCTATTATAGGGCATCTGCACGTGACGTCACAGCTAACCTCAAAAATATGTGTTTCTTAAGATTTAAGAGCATTATGCAGCTATTATTAAAATTTATACCTGCTTTTGGTATTTTCAACTAAAATTTAATTCAGTGTAATGCTTATGAAGTTCTAAATACTTTGTCCTAATAAGATGGGACTCTTTTTGTAGGTTGGAAATCTAACCTGTAATTAGCAGTCTATTTTTATTAATCAACAATGTTGAAAAATTATTTACGTGAATTTTTAAATATTTGCTTGGAGCCAGTACAGCTCCAAGCTAAAAATGGGTAGACAAATATTAAAAATGAGAATAAACTTGAAAAATTTAAAATTTAAGGTTATGTTGGTTACATGATAAGATGCTGCTGTAGGTGGCACCATCTATTAAAAAGCACTGTACTAAAAGTCTTGACTGGGAAAAGGCAGTTTTTAGCCAAACGGCTGGCGTTATTAAACTGAAAAAAAGATATTCTTGTAAGTAAATGAATACTACACTTCTATTGAAGACAGTTTTTAGCTAAAAATTGTTTATTACGAAGATTTCTCTTCACACTTCATAATAAACAAATTTCAGCTAAAAACTGTCTTCAATAGAAGTGTAGTATTCATTTACTTACAAGATTATCTTTTTTTCAATTTAATAACGCCAGCCGTTTGGCTAAAAACTGCTTTTTCCCAGTCAAGATTTTTAGTACAGTGCCTTTTAATAGATGGTGCCACCTACAGCACTACAATAGGGCATCTGCATCATGTAACCAACATAACCTTAAATTTTAAGTTTTTCAAGTTCATTCTCATTTTTAATGTTTGTATACACATTTTAAACTTGGAGCCGTACTGGCTCCAAGAAAATACTTAAAAATTCACATAAAGAATTTTTCAATATTGTTAATTAATAAAAATAGACTGCTAATTACAGGTTAGATTTCCAACCTACAAAAAGAGTCCTATTTTATTAGGACAAAGTATTTAGAACTTCATAAACATTACACTGAACTAGATTTTAGTTGAGAATACGGGAAGCAGGCAGAAATTTTAATAACAGCTGCGTAATACTCTTAAACCTTAAGAAACACATATTTTGGAGGTTAGCTGTGATGTCACGTGCAGATGCCCTGTAATAGCCACACTGCATACCCTTCGCCCCACTTCAGCTTTAGCTTTACCGATGAAACTCTGTGATTGGTGTTGTCTCCTCTTAAATCATTCTTTATTTATTTGTCAGTGTCAGTGTCATATTTTCGCAATGCCAAAATTATCCAAACATGAAAAAATTTTAATTCATTCTAAAATTGAAGAGAGATGGTCTACCAGAGTAGTTGCTAACCACTATCAATTGAATAAAAGTACTGTTATGAATGTGAAGAAAAGTAGCGTAAAGAGAAAAGACGATCGAGAAGTTTAAATCTCGTTCAAGATGAAGCACTTCTTGGCTATTTGAGGAAAAATCCGTTTCAAACAGCAGGAGATGCTGTGTTCATGACAAATTTTCCAGCATCGAGGTCAACAACTAGCCGAAGGATAGGAAAATTGGAAATAAAAAACTTATAAGTGCCAAGAAGACCATATATTAACAGAAGAAAGCCCGCATTATGTTTTGTTTAAATTGTGTCTATCGCCCGTTGGAGTTTTGGAACAATGTTGTGTTTACCGTTGAAAAAGTTTTTCAGTCTTGTAATGACGGACATATGTACAAAATACTAGGTTACATTATTTACACAATAAATATCAACGCAGTTATGTGCAGTCGTATCTGTGAATTTTTCAACGTCAATAAATCGAAATCATTCCCATCGAATGGTGTAAAAAAGTAAAAAAAAAAAACAAAAATACGTATGTTTTTCTCCTGGATTAATATTATTCAAATACATTAGGTTTCACAATCAATGTCAGTTTTTTATAACCTATATGATAATAAAAAAATCTAAATTCCAAAAAGACGTGTGAATGTCACTTAACCCTTTCGCTCATGGTGTCCACTACAGTGGACATAACCTTTGTGATTTTTTTTTTAAATTTACGCGCCATAATTTCAGCAATCTGTCAAATTCCCTATTCAGTTGATACAATTGTTAAAAGAAAATAACAAGTTCTGCCATCTAGATGTGAATAATAAAAGTTCACTTTTATGCAGGAGGTTCTTACTCACGTAAATTATTAGTGCGCACTGTAGTCTCCTAGATAATTTTATTTCAAGCAAGTAATTTTAGTTGGTCACTCTTCTTGATTTTTCTGCGTGTTTATAAGTGTTTATTTTTTGATATCCAGGAATTTTCGTTTCGTTTTGAATCAACTGGGCTATGTTTTTTGTCATTTGAAGTATGTACACCACAGTGGACACTGTGAGTCAACGACATAAATTCCATAGGTGAATCTAACCTACTTTTTTTAAATCTTTGCTATATTTAAACTATTTTGTAAAAGATTTATGTCAAAATGGCTCATAGGAGATGGCTAAAGGACCAGGAGCTTTTTGAATTACTTCAAAACGATACGTCGGATCAAAAGCTTCTTAGTGAGGAGGGGGGAGGGTTGGGAGAGTGGCCACTTTCTTCCTCCAAAAGGTATCCTTATTCTAATTTTTTGCTTAAATCATCAGCTAATACATTGCTCTTTAGATCTTGAGGAAGCTACGACTGCATCAGAGCCCGAGGAAGACCTGGAGTTATACCATACCATACCATGTTATATCATACCAAATAAATGATTCTTTTTTTTTATTAATTGATCATAATATTTATTATACTTTCGATAATAAATAAACGTTATAATAATTTATTTTCTGTATGTTTAATAATTTATTCAATTATACCTACTTATTTATGAAAGTGTGACATTCGTAGAACTACCGTTGAGTCACAGCGTCCACTATAGTGGACGTCAATTTTTTTACAAACCGTAACAGATAGACAGTTACAACTAACGTCAAAAATTTCAAAATAAATCAAATAATATGCATGCTATATTTCAGAATTTACTCATGAAAACTAAAAAATCGTGAGCGAAAGGGTTAATATTAGTGAAAACTGGATTACTTGATTTTTTCAAATATACGGGATTTTATTGCACAGAAGTGTACACCCACGTCAAGGTCATAAGTATTCGGACTTTTATTAAAGTGATAAATCCACATTTATATGCTAAATGCTTGGGAATTGTACAAGCCGGTCCCAGAGGACAGGCAGATATTAGCGGGTTGTAAAAATATTTACATATAACTTCACATATTCAATGTTAAAAATTGGTGACTAATAAATTCATTTATTTTGACATTTGAATTACAAAAACAGTGTAGATGAACATATTACTGTAAGTAATGAATAAAACAATTTTTTTGTGGATTTATGGGACATAAGAAACAAGTTACACAATAATATATCCTACAAATAAAGCACATCAAATAAAGCTCATGTGCTTGGTTTTTGGGCATTTATTTTGGTTGGTTTTCGTACTGTTAACGTCTTTCATGTGTTTATAGCTCACCAGTCCTCCAGCCTGTGAGGTACGAATGGACCCCCGACTACCTTCTCAGTCCCAAGATGATGGTAGCCTTGCCACTATTATGATTATAATGCATAGATTACCTATTGGAGCATTTTAAGTTATGACATTGTCACTGCCAGATTCCCTGATATCTTACGTTCTCCCTTTGATTTATTTTGCGGCACAATTAGACTGAAACGTTAGTTTCTACAAGTAGTTAGCACTGATTGCCAACCATCAGGAGTTTATGTACAGTGATTTGGAGCAGCCGAAAATGGTTAGAAATTATTGCTCACTGCTTGTGAAACAAACCTATATTTTTGGGGAGAAAACTTTTGGCCTAGTGAAGAGAAGACCCGCTCCATAAGACCAAATGAGCTTACCTTTTAACTATAAAGCTGCGGGGGAGCAAAAAATATATGCCTCTAAGGAAAATTACTTCTGTTTTTGTAAAGAATGTGCCCTATTCAAAATCTGCATCATCACCTCAATTTTTCGGTTTTTGTAAACTAATTAAAGTTTTGTTTATATATCCGTTGTTTAGATTGGTACTAGTAGGCCGGGAGCCCGTGTATAATATGACTGATTGACTATCCGGCGAACTTTGACAATATGTAAAATGGATTGTTCTTATATAAGTTAGCAATGAATGGACCGTCAGCTGTTTGGGTGGCGGTGGGGGTGGCTGTCAAAAGATTGAAAACACGTAAAGAAAATTGAGAAAAAAAATTATCTGGTGAATGCTGAAACATATGAGGGGAAGATTATGTTATATTATGAAAGTAGAACATAATCAGCTGGATGGGGGGCGGTGGATTTAGCATTACCTGATCGATCAAACAAAGGTCCAAAAAAATTAAAATTATTCGGCAAACTTTAAAATTCAGGTATAAGATAATATTTATAATGAGATTCACGAAAAACATAACTGCAAGTATATGGATGAAAAAGTCAGCTGGTAAAAGTGCTGAGTGTTGGCAGCGCGCACCACCTTTCTTGCATCAGCTGGCGACTTTTCCACCTACATCCATGCAGCTGACAGTGTTTATCGTTAATCTTAGTATGAATATTGTTATATACTCGAATTTCAAAGTTCGCCATAAAGATTTAATTAATAATATCGATATTGATGTAATTTTTTTTTACTTTGATTAAATATTCAATTTATTATTGATATACATTATTTTATGAAAATAAAAATTAATACATTCGTACATTTCAAAATTATACAGAAAATTCTGCTCAAAAAATTTATTTAGTTTAGTGGAAAAAAAAAAGAATTTCTTCGGCTTCCGATAACAGATCTTCCTCATTCTCACCATCATCCGACTCATCACTCTCTTGATGCTCAATGGGTGAAAGATTATTTTCCTCTTTGTCACTCGCATCTAAAAAAATTCTAAATCTAAATGCCGCACGCACGCTTTCTAATATTAAGTTATCTGTATCGATATTACTAATTAAATCTTTATAACGAACTTTGAAATTCGGGTATATGATAATATTCATACTAAGATTAACGATAAAAACAGTCAGCTGCAAGTATGTGGGTGGAAAATTCGTCAACTGACACAAGAAAGGTGGTGCACGCTGCCTCTCAAGCGAGTCAACACTCAGCATTTTACTGTACCAGCTCTTTTCCACCCACATACTTGCAGCTGACTATGTTTTTCGTGAATCTCAGTATAAATATTATCTTTCGAATTTTAAAGTTTGCCGAATACTTTTTTTTGGACCTGTTTGATCGATCAGCTGACGCTAAATCGTCCCCCATCCAGCTGACTATGTTCTACTTTCATTATATAACATAATCTTCCCCTCATATAATAATAATAATAATAATAAATAATCTTTATTGCATTAAGTACACATAAAAAATAGAAGTATACATAGCACAAAAGGTTCAGCATTCGCCGGATAATTTTTTTTTACGTGTTATCAACCTTTCGACAGTCACCCCCACCGGCACCCAATCAGCTGACGGTCCATTCATTGCTAACTTATATAAGAACAATCCATTTTACATACTGCCAAAGTTCGCCGGATAGTCAGTCATATTATACACGGGCTTCCGGTTTATAGTATTATAATTAAAAACTCCAATCAGAGCTGGGCAAATACTTTGAAAAAGTATTTAAATATTAAATACTAAATACTTTCAGAAAATTGGAAGTATTTAAATATTAAGTATTTTCAAAAGATAAAAGTATTTAAATAATAAATAATAAAAGTAATTAAATAGTTTAAACTTAGTATTTAAATACTTTGATAACACTGAAATATTTTGAAGCATATACTACGGGAGCCCACCCTATGTGTCCGTGCACCCACCCCCCTCCCCCCGATCCTTTAGGACAATGTTTTTCATAAAGATTAAAGCCTAATGAACAATTTAAGACATGTCCTAAAAAAAAAAATTGGCTGCATTTTCAAAATGGCGTTACTAAGAGAAATGTTAAAAACGTGTAATCAGAAAGAGAAGAAAGCTTTATTTTACTCGTTAGAACTGCTAAGAATTTTTAGAGGTTCCGTAGTATGCATTTAACCGTGCGCTTGGCCGTGCAGAGTGGCAAAGTTACTTCATTATTTTTTTCCAAGAATACCGTGGCTTTAGCGATAAGTTTTATTAGAATATTTTTTGTTCAGAAATATGTGGTCTATTCTATTTTTGTTTTTTTTTACCCTGACTTAATTTAAAAATTTTGAAAAAATAGATGAAAAAAAAATTTCTTTCCCTTTTTTTTGCATGTTCTGCATCCGAGTGGAATGTAAACTTTTTGGGATATTATTCTATACACTTTCACGAACTCATAAAAAAAATATTTAGTTTGCAAGTTTTTGTGAGTTTCACTATAAAATGTTCTCTGTCGTCTGGGCTACTTTACCAAATTGTATTTTCTGTTTTTGTAAAAATCAATAAAGACTTATTATTATCATTATCATTATTATATTAAATACTATTTGACTATTTGAGGTGTCAAAATTTTAGGTTTCATGACTTTCATGAACTTCTACAACACTGTTTTAATCCTCTATACTTAATTAGTTCTAGTTGGGTATTGGATTTTTAGTTATCCGTAGAACTAAACCTTTGCGTCTTCTACAAGCAAATACCCAAATAAAGCACAGAGACTAGTTCAACTGTTCTCTGTCACAAAACATGTGTGTTAATATTAACAGTTAACAATTACTGTCTATGTATTCTCTCAACTAACTTTCTGGGAATTATTAAGATGTGAATGACTGAAGACTGAATGATGCAATGCATTTATTAACTACATAGTATAGTACATATCTTGATTCTTGACGAGTATCTGCCTGTCTCCCTGGCGTATTTGATTATATTTGTTGTATTTATTTAAATACTTTTAAGATTCTAATACTTCTGAAAGTATTTAAATACTGTCAGAAAAGGATTTAAATACTTTTTTAGAAGTATTTAAATACTTCCCAGTTATTTAAATAGTTTAAGTATTTATAAATACTTTAGGATCATTTTCACAAATACTAAGTAGTAAATATTTCAGATAAAGTATTTGCAAGTATAAATACAAATACTTGTTGCAAGAAGTATTTAAATACTCGGTATTTAAATACTTTTTAGTATTTAAATACTTATGAGGTATTTGTAAGTACATATTTGCCCAGCTCTGACTCCAATAAAGGCAATACATAGGATGTATCAATATCATTAGTTACTTTCTTATAGGCTCGGACTCTAACCAAGAAAAATAGTCTTACTGTAATAACTAATAACAACTAATACATCCTATGTATTGTTTTTATTGAGATTTTTAAGTATACTACTGGCACCAAACTCAAAAATTAATACAAACAGTAAAACTTCAAAATTATGAAAACCGGAAATTTGAGGTTATGTATAACATGTGATATATGATCTAGTGGTCGGATACTATCAAGAGTGAATAAAGCATTATTTGAGTTTTTATAACACATTGTTATAAAAACAAACTTCATTCGTAATATTCGTATTCTGGAAATGCAGAGAGTCCAATTAAAATGCCTACAACAGCTAGAAAAGAGGAAGGGAAATTTAGTAATGCGCGCTCATTCGGCATAACCGAGCACAAGTACCAGCTTGGAGAAGCGTTTTGATATGAATATGCCACTATCGATATACCATGTGTGAATTATCGATAGCTTTCAATAGTCATAAGCTATTGATTAATCGATGGTATTATCGATAGTATCCAATCACTAATGTGATCTCAGATTAAGAAAGAAACATGATGGTAGAGGTATCTATTAAATAATATAGTATATATAGAACACACAAAATATAGGAATATAATAAGATATGTTGACAGTGGACATACTCTGCCACCTTCTAAAAAATTATATTTCACATGTATAAATGATCGTCGTATCTCTATTTCCCTGATCTACCAAATTAATAAAAGTTTAATGGCTTATAGCTTTGTCAACAGACTTTGAATAATTTATTTACGTCACAAGGAACGTAAAGACCTCATATTATTCGAAGAAGATTGTTATAGGCTGAGATAAAATCGAGGCCAATAGTTTTTCCCGAGAGGGTTAGTCATTACGTTCTGAGTGAACGATTTAATAGAAATAATTACAATTTCATAATAGTAATGATCACAAATACTTTTATGAGTATTAGATCCATGACCTTATAAAAACAAATAAATGTCATTATCTTATTTGTGACTTACTGTTTTTAAATCAGAAAAGAGCTTGACAAAGAGAAAATAAAGATTTATCAGAAAAATACAGAGTGCTATTTAAAATAAAAAACTTCGAAAAGTTTGAAAGTTGAAGAGTGTATCACCCGGTCTAGATTATGCACGATCGCATAATAAAAGTGATTAATTGACGATTACTTCTAAACAGCTTAAAATATCAAATGGGAATTTTAGGTAGGAATACAAACATTGCTGTTGTAAAATGTTGTAAGTATTAAGTACCCGTATATTCCGAAAATAGAAAGTACCAGTACCCAGGAAACTTAAAAATTTAAGTATTACTTGAATTCGGTTAACTCAAGTATTAAGTACATAATTTTTGCAGTTTTCTGCATTAAATCTGTTTTCAATAAAATCTCATCTAGTGCAAGGATTAAACAAAATTGAGATGAGAGCCAAAATACTGCTCCTGAGAATAAAACAAAGTGAAAATAAAATAAAATGGGAATATAATTACGAGAAACAAAATGGAGAACAAAACAGAATAAAATATACAAAGACCGATAAAGCAAGAACAAATTGAGAACAAAAATATTTCTAAGTCTTCAAGAGCTACTTTCAGAATTATGACACTCTAAAATAATGTCTATCAGGTCCAATTATTTTTTTGATATCTCCAGCTGTTTCTTGAGGCCCTTTGTTCTTAACCAAACGATATCTACTGACGTAATTTTTGCCGAATATTAGATCAGTTCCATTCTGGTTTTGATTTCACTTAAAATAGTGACTTCATTCCAGTTTTCATTTAGCGAGAGTTTAGTTTTGAACAACTAACTAGAGACACCTTAGATTGATTATGTCTAAATGTTAATTAACATTCTTTTAATTTTTTTTAGAGATTTTTACACATTTATCTTCTAAAAATTCCAAATAGAAAAAAATATATTGATTAAATTAATATATAGATTTTTTTTAAGGTATCTATGGAATCAAAAAACTTTTATAGACTTTATTTAACGCAAATTTTGAAAACATTTGATTGTGACACGTTTTTCCCCGATATACCTGACGATATAAAGAAAATTAGGTAAGTTAAAAGTTTCTAGGAATGTAAAATAAGAAGGTAATAATTTAATTTTTTTTAGTGATCCTAAAGTGCCTGTAGGAATGCAAAAAGAAGGTGATGTTGAATTTATTTATAATGTTTATGAAAATCCATTTTTTTATACTTAAAATATTTTATTGTATTTAATATGAAATAAAATATTTTTTAAAATAAGTATATGATACTTCAAAGTAAGTCAAACCTTATCCAAGCTAATTCGAATTGGACCTCTGCCATGGACATTGTTTATCTTAAACGATACGAGGGCAGGTTTATATTTGGCAGAGTTACTAAGGCTTGTGCTTATTAATAAAAATTTTTTTTTATAAAAATAGTATATACCGAGATATTCGAAAAAACAAAAAATTCAAGAAGATGTTTGTCTTACCATATATTTTTTATTTTTCATTTTAGGAAAACCATTTGTTTTCAATTGTCCACAAAAAAGATCTCTTGAATTTTTGTCATAAAATCCATAGTTACTACAGGGTGGCCACTTTTCTGGAAAACTGGGAAAAGTCAGGGAATTTCGTGTTGGTTAGAGAAATCAGGGAATTTGTACACAATTTTCAATAATGAAATGTAAATAAAAAGCAGTTGAATTGGCTTTTGGATTATAAAAATTAGTCAGGGAAAACTGAAGTTTATCAATCAGGGAAGTCAGTGAAAAGTCAAGAGATTTGAAAAGCAGTATTAGGTGCCCACCCTGTACCAAGATATCTCAAAAAAACACAACAGCCAAGATGACGGCCATTTTTTTCGAACTTCCCCACTGGGACCGTATGGGACTATTTGCAGGTTAAAAAGGACCTTATTGTCCGAGATCAGCTTGTTACTAATTTTTTCTACCTCGCCCCCTATATCCAGCCATATTTACTGTACTACTAGATATTTTTGGCCTTTGAAACATTTGTTACTCCAAAGAATTCTTTTCATAGTACTTTTTTTAGTGTTATAGTTTTGTTGTTGTTTAAAGGTCATTTAACACATGAGGGGTAGGGTGGTTCTTAAAAACTGACTTTTAAAATTTACCCGGGCCACCCTCTTTATTATACTCTTCGCAAATACGAAAACGAAGAGTATATTGCATTTGATCAGCACATTTCTAAAACTGTAAATATCGCTCGCAGACAAAAAAATGTTCATATCATTATGTTAGTAAACGAATTCTGAACAACTTTCAAAATGTCCGTCCGTCCGTCACGTTTCTTGTAAGCACAATAACTCAAAAAAGAAAAATCCGATTGTACTGAAATTTGGACAGTAAGTTAGTGTTAGGTAGTTGAAGAACTCTATTGTTTTTTAACAAAATCGATCGGTAAATAAAAATGTTAATGATTTAAATTTGAAAAAAAATTTTTTTTTTATTTTTATGTTTTTGTAATTGAATAGAAATCTGGTGGAATGATATTTCATTTTAATATCTAAATATTTATATATTTTACAAATATACATTTCATAATGTGATATACAACCGTGAAAATATGATTTTAGCTCGTATCTTAAATGTAAAAATTTACATTTTTTTACTTGTAATTTGGTGGTGTAGTTTTTATGCTTTTGACTCTAATTTTTAATAAATTTGTTTTGATTGATTGATTGACGGAATCCAAGGGACCCGGGTTTGAAACCCAAATGGGGTTTGGTATGTTTTTTTTTTTTTTACTTTATGTTACACTGAGTCTTTTACCAACTAAGTTCGTACCATAAAATAAAAAATGTCTAAAACTAACATTATTTACAAAAAACTGCGAAGAGTATCCTATAGAATGTGTAACAATTATATAAAAAGTTCAGTGAACAGGCGAAGAGTACGTCTTTAGTTTGTTTTGTTTTATGATATAAAAAAAGACTCAGATTTTTAAATAATGTTTTAGGGGTCGCTATCAAGTCCTGAATTTTCAAGATAATCGAGAATTTTTGCAAAATGTTTTCAAAATAAATCAAATGAACATCAAAATGATATTGATCATCAATTAAATTAATAAAATAGGACAGTACATTGTCCCCCGCTTTTATCTCAACTCAACTGTATATTATTAACAATTTTTTCATTTATATTATTTTATATATATAACATTGTAATTGCTGTACAGTTGAATATCTTAATTACATCATGTTTAATGAACATAATTTCTTATGTAACTGAATTTAATTATTAATTCCCAACTAGTTTTTTTTTAATTTTGAAACTTTACGGGACGGTAGCGACTCCTAAAACTGAGTTAAAAAATCCAAAAAAATTACAGTAATTCTTTTTAATAGAGTATATCAAGATGGCAGTGCCAAAGAAAATTAAGAAAAAAAAATTTACCTTAATTTAAGGACCACCCTAATAAGGGGCCATCAACAAATGACTTCACGCCATTTTCGGAGATTTTGGACCCCCACTACCTGTTTTCACGCTCGGCTAGACTCCCCCAAAAAAAAATGTCACTTATAAGAACCCCCCCGTCTACTTTTTTCGATTTGGTTTTCATTATATTATATTTTTTTATTATATCTATGCGCGTTTGCAATCGACGAATATTTTGTTTATTTATTATTGCTAAAGGACAAGGGTAGAAAAGCTATATATTTTCGCCCACTAATTTCATAAAAATAAAAAATTCTTAAAATCGTTAAACGTTATTTATTTATAGTTGAATATAAGATCTTTATCTTTCCATACGTTTTAAATTAATTTGAAAAACAACAGTAAGTCATAGTAATAGCATTTCAAAGTAAGCATAAGCATGTTTGCAATTTTTTACATTTCTCCGAACTTTTAATGTATATTTCAGTTAGATGCTCCTGATGAACCAAGAAAATCTATACCTCATTTCATTGTTGAGTATTTAAGCTTTTAAATATTGGTCAGTTTATATTGGTCCATCAAGCACTTCAATGTATAATAAAACAAAATCGTTTCCTCGGGAGTCGTATTATTTATTTTATAGTATATTATTATATGAGCGATTATGATAGCCATTATTCACGAAAATGACGTTTGAGCCCACGAGCCGTAGGCGAGTGGCGCAAATCATCTGAGTGAATAATGGCCATAATCGCGAATGTAATACTATGCTTTTTCTACACCTATTAAACAAATAAATTAGACTGAAATTTTATAGCATTAATCGGTACCTATTCGTAATAAGTCGAAAACGTAAACAAACAATATGGCGGTATGGCGGTACACTTGTCACTGTCACGCGAGTTGATTGTCAGCCGCAGCAGCAAGAGTTGATCGCGATCGATTTAAAATATTGAATCAGCGAAACAATGATTTTTGAATTTGTATTTGTGATTGGCCGGATGCAGTGAATTATGAATCGATAATTCACTACAGTGAATTATAGGCACGATTTTTCACCAAAAAAATGCTAATAATTGTCATATAATTAAATATGTGTAGAAAAATATTTTTATCCACGACTATCGTATAATCATTGCATTCTACATTTAATGATAGTCATTATTCCAACCTAATGTATATTGAACATAATCTTACTCTAACATACCTTTGACCAATCAAGAACTGCCAATTTTCTTAAAGAATGGGCAAGACCATTTTTTTCCATGGGAGAGTTGTTTAAAACGTTCCCAAGCAGCAATTTTAGTAGTTTCTACGTAATAGTTGCCATTAGGGTAACTTTAAAGGTTTCCGCAACTAAGGACTGTTACGTAATGGGAACCATCCTTCTACCAAGTATTCACCAAAATGGGGAATAATAATTACGTAGCAAATTACTATTCTGGTACTTCTACCATTACCGTGTTGAAGACTAGGTTATTACGTAAACGGGATGTAACCAAGTAGTAGAAATGACTAACTTTTGGAACAGCTCAGCTGACCGAAATGAGAGCGCAAACTATATATTTGGCTCTCTGTTATTCGAATAGCAAATTAATGACTTACTGAGTTTAAGCACATGATATGTCCAAGTAAAGGTGATTATATACAACATGCATAAGCATATATTATAAATCATGATGTTTTGCATTTACCCTGGGTGTGGATAATAAAACCACCACTTGTTTTCTGTAAAATGTTATCATGATGCTTCGATAAAAAAGACGCCCCCTCGAGAAAATGGTTTTTTCGTAAAAAAAATTTTTTGCAAAAATTATGTGTACAAGCAAAACTGCAAAATTTTTTATGGTAAACGTTTTTTTTTAAAATTTTATATATTATAAAGTAATAATCTATTTAGAAAACATATTTGTAAATGACTAACAAAAAGAAATTTTTTATTGAATTATATTTTTATCTGTGTCAATATGACGTCTTCATTCAACGACAGAAAAATGACGATTTTAATTGCAGTAACTTAGAGGTTGCAAAAACCAAAATTATTTCCCTACAAGTTACATTTACTATAAAGTAGCAGATGCCACCAACGTTATAGTTGTTGTTACTTTAAAAGTGGTGACGGAAACTACAACAATTTCACTGTGTAGTTATATTTACCTAGATGTAGCAAATGGGACCAATGACGCTATAAGATCTTAGTAACTGTTACTACCAACTTATTTTCATGTTGGTAGAATTGGCAGACACGGTAATAACTGTTAAAGTGTCACTGTCACTGTGTGCGATAGGAATATGTGGATTAAAAATAACAATTATTATACTTTTTAAGTACTTTTTATTATCTGATATTATTTGGAAAGAGCACATATCGAACAATATTTGATGGATGCCCCTGACGGTGAGCATCTTATGTCAGAGGTAGGTGTTTATTATGATCTTGCTTTTATGTACCTATTTAAATGTTTGGGTTTTTTAGGTTGCATTGATATTGGGAGTTTGCGGTGCCTGCTGTTGCGGTGAACTGACCTTAAGCGTCAAAGATATGAGATAAAGAATAATATCTATATATATCCATACCAGATACCAAGACGAATAAATCAAGAAGTTTCACAGTTTTAAATGAAGGATTTTCGGTGAACCCACTTGATTCGATTAGGAAATATGTCTTTAAGACCGCAAAATGTGTCTCACAAAAGATTTTTCGTAAATTTTCAAAAGGGAAAGTGCACTGTCCAATGCGTTGGATTAAATAAGCTCTCAAAAATTCCAAGAATTGTAGCTGATTATTGGCAATTGCCAAATGCAGATTTGTATACTGGCCATAGCATACGCCGTTCCTCATCAACTCTTAGCCAATGCTGGAGGTGACATTACCACCCTTAAACGTCACAGTGTGTGGAAATCATCCACCGTGGCGGAGGGTTATTTGGAAGATTCAGTCTCAACAAGATTGTTGTTGCTAAAAAAATTCAGGGAGAGCAGCACAACGAGTCAGGGGATACAGACGTCGTTACTAGTATAGAGAAAAATTGTGTACAGAAGAGCAGTTTTCTTTGTGGAAAATCGAATATGATGACAATAAATGTTAACATAAATATAAATAAATAAGTGTTAGTGCATAGGTTCTTTGTTTTGTTAATTTTCCATATAATGGAGACAAATAAATTCCTTGGACTTTATTTTATATTAAAATTATTCTTTAGTGACTAAATCACTTTACCTCATTTTAGCTTACTACTTTATCTCACTAGTGACTTATGAGTCACTTTATACCTTCAAAATCTTATCAATAAAGATCACTTTATATGAAAGTGTTGGATAAATATATTTATTAACGTAAGTTGTGTAATAATGGAAAAAATACATAAGAGTTTTCATATTTTAGTGATCAGTTTACATTTAATTTCATTCAATTCAATTTATTGTACATAAACAATGTCTTATGCCATTATACCGACATTGTCCGTTCCCATCGACACAATATTTATTAAATTTGGAGTTTTTAATCGGCAAATTCATTTAATATGCTTAGTGGATCGCTAACTGAACTATGAGTCAATCTGTGTGTTAAAGACACGTTGTAATTTTCGAGCAGTACACAGTATCATTAATCACTACAACTGTTATAGTTTTCGATTACTCTTCTCCTTGTGTTGATGGGAACACTTTTGCACTTGTTACCAAAGATGATGGTTTTGCTGTGGCGAAATAATCTTTCATGTTTGCATCATATTCTGAAGAATCACTATTTCTCCTACTGTTTAACTGTTTCTTCAGTTTTCTATAAAACAATGATGAGTGCCAATAAACTTTATTTTGCTTTTACTGAGCATTTCAGATGCCGCCATTTTATTCAATGCCAATAATGATATAAATTGTCTTAAAAGTTAATATCACTTTATAGTAGGTTTTTAAGGTAATATAACTTTGTGGTAATTTTCAATTAATGGGGAGTAGTAAAAATAACTTCAAACCCCCTATGTTCGTAGAAATAACCTCTTTTACTCAAGATGTCACTAATAAGTTAGACAACAATGAGGTTCCAGAAAATTTCCCCAACAACGTATCAGGGACTTAAAATTGAACACTTGAAGTTATCGTTACTTTGAAGTGGTCCTTTGGTAACGCTGTGCGGTCGGCATAACTACCAATTTTCACTTTGCAGTTGAGGATGCTTCAAAGTAATGCAGAGTAGTATCTGCGACGTTGCAGATTCTGCGGCAGTTACTTGAAAGTGTTATATACAATGCCGGAATTCGGTAGAATCTACATAATTGTTACTACAAATGCATACCACAAAGTGAATATTACCTTAAAGCCGCAAATTTAGTAACAGCTGTATTGAAGTTCCGATGCCTCAGATTCCAGTTCCCATCACTTTGAATGCTGCTTGGGTTAAACAAAGGTTTACTGTAAACTAACTTTATCTTTTCACTTTTAAACAATTAAAACAGTTAGGATATACAATAGTCATGTATAAAGAATAGTATTTAGCTCGCATATAATGGGTAGAGAATATTATTTAGGTATATAGCAAATCACCACTTACACACTTTTATTATGATATTACCTACTTCCTGCATATTGTTGCCCTGATATACTAGTCAGGTAAATAATTTGAAATATTCATTATTGGAGACCCAATCAAAACAACTACTCTTCTAGCTAATACCGACAAAATATTGAATTACATGGCAGGATTCCTAGCATTCTAAAGCAAAAAGAATATATTGCAAATACTTAAATCATTTATTTATTTAAATCCAGTCATTCACACTTTTTATTTAATATGAAATTATCTACTTTCTGTATATTAGTACCTTAATCTAGTCACACTAATATACTACTTATAGTACAGGATCCGTACTAAGGACGACCTTCATCGATCAGGTAACCGAATGAAAACTAATAATAATAATAATACAAGAACTTTATTGAAATCCTTACATTTCAAAGGGCAATTGACCGAGGTCCTTCTGCCTATTTACAAAATATGTCTATTAAAAAAAACAATAAAAAAAGAAGAGTATTTCCACATGTTTATAGTAATAATAAATCTAAAATATCTATATTATATTTAGTTGAAACAAAATGGTTATTGTAGAATATTATTGTAGCTCATTTATTCTTTCCCATAGTGTGTGTGTTGTGTTTATGACGAGATCTTCTGTTGTTTCTCCTTAAGCAGAACTTTTGTATTAAATTTATATTTTCTTCCCGTTGAGCGAATTTTTTGGATAGCTGCTTGAGTCTTTCTTGTATAGGTTGAGTGCGGGTTAGGTTGTATAACAGGTTGTTAGGAGGGTTATGGGTCGGGTTGTTAGGGTGGCGTATTTTTGTAATTAATCTAAGCGTGTGTGTTTCAGCAACTTTTAAGTTTTTTATAGCTTGGTTTTTGCAGTTTAGGAACAGAATATGGCCATATTCAATGGTGGGTCTGCATATGAGTTTGTATATCTTGCTAGCTGTGTCTGTGTTAATGCCCTTTTTTTTATATGATAAGCTGCTGAAGTGTTTAGCTCTCGATATTGTATTTTTTTTTTGCTTGTGTAGTGTTCAGATTGAAGTTCATTTTATTGTCTAGTAATATTCCTAGATATTTGGTCGAAGATTCTGGTTGTAGTGTGTGATTGTATAGCGTTAATGTTGGGGATGAAGCAGATAGAATATGGTGAAATATGAGTAGATGAGATTTTGAAGGATTGGGTTTGAGTCTCCATTTGTTAAACCATGTTGATGTTTTCTGGATTAAGTTTTGTAAGTTCTCCATTACAGCATTGAGTGGACTATTGTGTGAGACTAAAGCATTGTCATCGGCAAACTGTAGTATGTATTCAGAAAAATCAAAGTGTTGTTTATCATTATAAGAGTAGTTGTAGATGTCGGCACAATAGATATTATACAGTAAAGGTGAAAGGGGGGAGCCTTGTGGGAGGCCTTGTTCCATTGAAAATTCATAGGAGTATTTATTTGCTATTTTAACTTTTAATTTGCGGTCCTTTAGTAGGTTTATTAAAATTGCTATGAGCTATTTAGGACAGTTCATTTGTGCAAGTTTGTAAATTAGGCCTCTTCTCCATACGCTGTCAAAAGCTTTGCTTACGTCCAAGAATATTGCGGCTGAATACATTCCATTAAGGTTAGCTGTTTCTACGTTGTTAACTAAAATTCTGGCGGGGTTGGCAGATCTTCTTCCTCCTCTGCGAAAAGTAAGAGGCATAGTGGTCAAGAAAATAAAGTGCAAATATCCCAAAAAACTGACATTCAAGCAAGTTCCCATTCAAATTTGAATCTATTACAGTGTGAAGTGGGTAATGATGTTCAAAATATTTTAAGTAAAAAAGATTTTGATATGAAAGATGCCATTGTTGTTATTACTCAGCTGCACAGCACCATAATGGAACAAAACAGGACAATTAGGTTGATGCTTACTGAATTAAAAAATCTGCAAGAAGATAAAGCGGGTAAAATTAGTAATCTTGAAAAGGAAATTGATATTCTTCGTTCTGAAATAAATACCCTGAAGGAAAAACGTAATGGAAGTGAAATGTACCATAATCAAAATGAGTCCAAAAATTCGGAAGCGGTTTACAATGAACTAAATGAGCGATGCGAAAGGTCAAAAAATATCATTATGTACAACGTTCCTGAAAACAATTCGGTTGACTTAAACACTAGAGTCAATCATGATAATGCTAAAGTTATAGATATTTTTTCCATGATTAATGTAATGCCTGGTGAATTTAAGGCCGTCCGACTAGGACGTATTGGAGATAGGCCAAGGCCCCTGCGGATAGTATTGTCCAGTCCTCAAAAAGTTAGAGAATGTTTAAAAAATAAAAAATGTTTGTATGAATTGGAAACTCCAGTTCGTATAAACTCAGATATGACACTAGCTCAGAGAAATTATCTCAAAAAACTACAGGAAGAACTGTCTGCAAGAAAAGCTAATGGCGAAGAAAATCTAACAATACGGTTCCATAATGGTACACCTCGTATTGTAAAGGAAAGAAATCAGTCAAAAAACGAATAAAAAGTTTAAAATGTTATTTCCAAAATGCGGGTGGTATTCGAACAAAGCTAGCTGAACTTAGTCAATCAATTGCTCTGTGCAATTATGATATTATAGTTATCATTGAGACCTGGTTAACCAATGCCATCAGCAATAGTGAATTGGGCTTTTTTGGATATGATATATATAGAACTGATCGCAATAGCCATTCAAGTGACAAAACTCGTAGAGGTGGTGTTATTATAGCGACACGTAGTAATCTAAAAACCAAAGTAGTTCCAAATGGGGGTGTTAATGTGGAGCATATATACGTATCTATAAATTGTGATGCGCAGTATTTTCTTATTGGTGCTGTTTACATTCCACCGAAATCTAGCCCAGAATTGTACACTCATCATTGTTTACTAGTGGAAGAAATTGTTGAATCGCATCAAAACCATACTATACTACTCTTTGGTGGTTACAATTTACCCGAAGCCTCGTGGAAAAATGATCATCTTGGTGTTACCATGTCCTCAGACATCGTCTGGAAATATAGTATGCAATATGTTCAGCTTCCTAAATTTGTTTCAAGTTAATAATGTTCCTAATGATAATGGGGTCTTTTTAGATCTACTGTTTTCTAATAAAAACAATCTTAATGTTACTCGGGCTGTTGACAAGCTATTAGAAAATAGTCATCATCATATATCCTATGCTCTTGATGTTACAGTAAACACAGTGGACGATGATCTAAAATATGAGGTTTATTACTATGACTTCAAAAATGCTGACACTTTTTCCTTAAACAATTACTTAGCCAGTGTTGATTGGGATACTGAATTGAATCGATCAGATGTTAACATAGCTACTGAGCAATTTTATAACATTATATATAGTGCTGTTGAGTTGTTTGTTCCAGTTAAATGTTTTAGGAGCACTAACTTTCCAATATGGTTTTCTGCCGAGTTAAAAGTATTAGTAATTGATAAGAAACGCGCTCATAAAAAATACAAAGAAACAGGAATTCTAAATGACTATTATAAATTTTCTTTATTAAGAGAAAGATGTAAAAAATTAAGTACTGACTGCTATAATAATTATATGTTTAATATAGAAGGCAAAATTTACAATGATCCCTCCTTATTTTGGAGACACTTGAACAATACTAGGAAAACTAAAAGTTACCCTAGTAGTATGTATTTGGATGGTAATGTCAGTGAAAATGGTATTGAAACAGTGAACCTCTTTGCCGATCATTTTTCCACTGTGTATGCTAAGAAAGACTATATTGTGCCTGAATATAAAAATTGCAATTATGTTAATATAAATAGGCTTAATATTCAACTAAGCGAAATATATGAATGCATAAGTAACTGTAAATGCAAATTATCTTTTGGGCCTGACGGAATACCATCGTTTCTACTAAAATCCTGTGTATGTACACTTTGTAAGCCATTATATTTTTTATTTAATTTATCTCTGGACACAGGTATCTTCCCTGATTTTTGGAAAAACACATTTGTAACACCCATCTATAAGTCAGGTGATAGAGGAGATGTGACAAATTATAGGGGCATAACAGTTCAGTCGGCAATACCAAAAATTTTCGACTCACTTGTTACATCCCAGTTATCCTGGGAATGCAAACATATAATTAGCAATGAACAGCATGGATTTCGACAGGGTCGTTCTACCGTCACTAATCTTCTTACCTATCAACATTACCTATTGAATGCCTTTGAAAATCGACTCCAAGTCGACAGTATTTATACTGATTTTTCGAAGGCATTCGATAGAGTAAATCATGTACTCTTGTTGGAGAAATTGAAGTCTTTTGGATTTGGTCACCATATTTTAGTCTGGTTAAATAGTTTTCTATCAGATCGGACTCAGTGTGTGCGAATTAACAACTACATATCTTATACTATATCTGCTTATTCGGGAGTACCACAAGGCTCTCATTGTGGTCCATTACTGTTTAATCTTTTTGTCAACGATATACCAAATATAATTCGCAACTCTAAATCTCTCATGTTCGCTGATGATTTAAAAATATTTAGGACGGTCCTTAATCCTGAAGATTGCCACTTGCTTCAACAGGATATTAACAGCCTGTATAATTGGTCAAGACTGAATGGTATTGAATTAAATATAAACAAATGTTTTAGTATAAGTTTTACAAAATCAAGAGACATATTAGTATATGAATATAATATAAACAATGTTGTCCTAACAAATGTTACTGAAATCAAAGACCTTGGTGTCATATTTGATAGACACGTGACATTCAGTAGTCATATTAACACTTCAACACAAAAAGGATTTAAAAATTTGGGCTTTGTAAGTAGATATAGTAAAGACTTCTCATATGACACATTTAAGATACTGTACTGTTCCCTTGTCCGGTCTGGATTAGAGTATCCCAAGCAGCACAATTAGTTTATATTACCAGTTTAAATCCACATTAACCTAAGATAGTCGATATAAAGTAATTGCAACCATTGCTTTCAACTTTGAAGTTATATGGACTTAATAGTAATTTAGTAAGCAATATTTATGTAATATTTTCTTATGAAATGCCTGATAAAGTCACATTGACTTTAATGTAATTTACAAGAAATATTTACGTTACTGTTCCTTAAAATTTAACTCTAAAGTTAAAGTGCATATTGAGGTCTATGTGTAAGAAAATATTATATAATTTTAGACTAAATTATTAACTTTGGAGTCGCTATCTTTTGCCTGAATAAAAACGGAAATTTTACCAATTTTTTACGTAAGTATAACCTGAGTTTTGTCTTGTCCTTGTAGTCAGATTTAGGTTATAACTTTAACCTCAGGGTCACAACTAGTTCCAATTTTAGGAAAAATTTACCCTAATTTTACTTCTCCGCTAACCTAGCATATGTGTTTAACCTAAAGGCAAATATTACTTCATAAAATGTCCTGAAAGTTATTTTTACTTAAAAAATAGAATTAGGTCCCTTCCCTGGAAAGCAAAATTACGTTTTCATTGTCTAAATTACTTCAAAGGACTATAATGATTGTTTTATGTTGATGCTCTTCCCAGTGTTAATTGTACTTTATTAGAGGCATAATGTCCTAATTTGTAGCAATTTGTAGCAATTTATTTTGTTGTTGTTTGGGTTTTCTGTTTTCGTGTTTTTAAAAATAAATTTGGAGGTGTTTTGTTTTAAATGCGAGAAAGTATTCTACAGCCAGTCAACCTTTAGTCGGCACAGCTGAAAAGTGCATAAGCACATAGGACATAATTATAATTATATCGAATATGCGGTGTACTTAAAGATACTTGTAATTGTATTTCAACTTTTCTATTACCGACTTGTTTGCATTCGAAGTAATGACTACATTATATCAGGTAAAACAGTTGTTAATCTTTCAGAGAGTTTAGTACAATATAACTATTTTTTTTTCTAGATTTCAGTACTGTTTGCAGAATGAAAAGCTAAGTGAAGTTCAGTAGTGTTAATAGTGTAACTGAGTGACTTTTATTTGGATTGTATTCAGTGTTCCTGAATGTACTCACTGAAGAGAAGTTGTAAAAATGGTTTATGGCCCTATAGAAGGTTTAAACCTATACCTATGAACAAATTTAAGTTGATAGATGGGGAAGTAGTAATTAAGAATTAAAAAACAAGTTTCATATGATGTGTTTTCTGTTAATACATTTATTCAAATAAAATATAAAGTATTAAACTAACCAACAAAAGATTAATTATTTTACCTGAAATATTTTTAAATTCCAAATTCACCGAATCCGTGATGTGATCATGTTTTTCTATCAAATGCAAACGCAAGTCGTTATTAAAGTTAAAACACAATTTGCACTCTAAGCACAGGTATCTTTTGGGCACTGTAGATTTGATATAAATACGTTGGATTTGTTTATTTATACACAACAGCCGATTTAACGCTGACTGGCTGGAGAATACTTTCTCACATTCAAAACAAAACACATCCATTTTTATTGACAAAATACAAGAGTAAATTGAAGGAATAAACCACAAACTCAAAACAACAATCGCAGCCAAAGAAGTTTGAGGTTAGAAACAGAAGTGACGTCACTCAATTTACCGCCTTCTCTAACCTAATTTGGGAAATATGACCAATTTAGTTCTGCATGAACTTTAAAGACTTTACAATTTTGAAGACTACAAAATTATTTTAACCTATATTGGTCCCATTTAACTTTAAAGCAAATAATATAAGTTTCAACAATTCGTTTCAAGGAAAAACGTCAATGAGGCCTAAAATATTGGGAGAGAATACTTCGAAGTCGCATGGCACTATGTTCACCATATTTTTCAACCAGCTGTAAGAGGCCATTTTACAATGAGATTTTGATGAGTATTTAATTGAAAAAAATCATTAATATAATGTTATTTAACAGATACAAAGTACAATATTATAATATTTTATGCCCCAGGAAAGTCCTGCCGGGCAATTGAATAGGCTTTTACAAATATTTTTAAGAAACATTTAAGCTAAAAAAAAAATTTTTTTTTAAAAACGTAAAATACTTGAGGCCCCTTTAATATTCCGAGGTAGAATGGATATATTTACAATGAAAATTGATTGGCAGTAAAAAACACACAGAGGGGAAGTAGACACATTATTTCACAACTAGGTATGACATTATATGATGCACTCCTACTCCATCATTATAATAGAGATGTCTGATGGTTTCTAGTTATGTCTTTGCTGCTTATGCCTCGTGAACTTATAAGTAAATCATTATTGTTGTAAATAAAATCTTATTAGTTATTTCTGAGAAAGAAAGATTGCAGTTGAAAGAGGATAACTGGTTTGGTAAATATTACCTATCAACGACCACAATTAAACAAAATTTTTACGTTTAAATTACCTGTTCAGGGAAATATGTTCAATAACCAATAGGTCATTATAACTGAGCAGCCTTATTTAAGAGGTATTCATGACGTCGTCTCATTCCCCATTTACTTATATTTTACGTAAATTTTAAGTTAATTAGGTTAGGTTAAACGGGAAAACGAGACCAAAATGAGGGCTACATTACGTAATTCTGACTTAAGGTGCTACTTAGGATGCCTCTACTGTTTGGTCGCCTTATTACTATTCACATAAAAATGACATTGAAAAGGTACAAAATAAATTTTTGCGAAACTGTGCATTTAAGTTAGGCTTACATAACAACCACCTTACATATACCGATATTTCTAATATGTTAAACCTTAAATCCTTGGAGATACGTAGGTTTCACCAAGACCTGCTATTTTTGTTTAAGTTATTAACCAATAATGTCGATTGCGACAATCTTCTTGGTTTGATAAATTTTAATACTTGCCATCGTACTCGTAACTCTTCTATGTTTCATTTAAATCACCACCCTACCAACTATGGCTTTGACCCGAATGCAACGTAACTTTGACTTTTTTAAACTAGATGCATTGGTCAGTCTTACAGTCTTTAAAAATCAGGTTAGATCACTGGAAGTTCCTAGGTAGTCTCAATGTATTGTACCATTGTGTAAATTCGTGATGTAGTACTATAATTATTTAAATTCTATTCATACCTGTACATGTGTGTGTAAATTGATTTTATATAAGTGTTTGTATTTGTTATTCATTTTTTATATTGTATCTATTGACGACAAATTTAATGTAAAATGGAGTTTTCCGTATATTCAATAAATAAAAAAATAAAATAAAATGGTAAGCGGGTGGATAGTTGAGGATTTTGATCTAAAACCAAATTGGTAGTCTGGTATATGGGTCCTTAGTGAATCTTCTAACCTCATTTTAATGATTTTCTCCAGGTTTTTACCTAGAACCGGTAGTGGAGTGATGGGTCTGTAATTGCATGTCTTTGAATGGTCTGTGTTAGGTTTCGGAATTGTTATTATTGTGCCTAGCTTCCATTCGCGAGAAAAGTAGTGATGTTTCAAGCAGTATTCATATATCTTGATTATAAATAAATGTGTGTTATGTTCCAATTTCCTAATTATCCTATTTTTTATGAAAAAACAAATATGCTAACAAAAGTAACGGTGATGGGTTGCTTAACGAAATATTTCAAGGCTATATTTAATTGAAAATTCAATAATTATTTTTTTTTTTATTTTTATGCTTATCGTTTCTCAATAAAATTATCTTTATTTTGATATATAATTTATTTGGATACCAGATCAGTGAAGCCTATTTAAACCTAGCAACCGTATAGCCTTGAACGGAAAAAGGTAAGCAATCCCATGTTTACATATTCTACAGGTTTCTTACTTTCGATTAGTGTTAAATTTTTTTGGTTAGAAGATCGGTGAAGGTATAGAAAAAAAATTAATTATTGAATTTTCAATTAAATATAGCCTTGAACATATTTCGTTAAGCAACCCATTACCATTACTTTTGTTCACAGAAGAACAAACAATCAGAATACAATCTCTCATTGGCGGGAAAAGTTTGCGCACTGACAATCTCGGACTGAAATGTAGAAAATTGCGCCAGGCCCGGATCACGGATTTCTTCTGTAACCGGATCGTCTGCGACAAATGGCGTGTGGCATGATCTCGCCTCGTGATACAGTTTGTATCATGATGCCGCCTAACTAGGTAAGAAATATTGAAAATCTAAAACAAATATTATTTGTCTTCATCTAATGTTTCACAGGTTTTCTGACTCTACCGGGCCTTTCCTAAAAGGGGTAAAAAATATCGAGTACTGTCCTGAACTCTCCCAACAAAAGTATGGCGGAAATTTACAACACGAGATCAAAGGATTTTTGCCGACATTATATTCTGATTGTTTCTTCTTCTGTGCTTTTGTTAGCATATCTTTTTTCATAAAAAATAGATTTCATTCGGTTACCTGATCGGTGAAGGTCATCCTTAGTACGGATCTTGGACTATTAAGAAAACACTCATCATTGGAAAACCAATAAAAACAGCTACTCTTTATCTTTAAGTATTTTCAATATATGTTTTTGCTTTAAAATGCTAGGAATCCTATTATGTAATTCAATACTTCGTCAGTATTAGCTAGAAGAGTAGTTCTTTTGATTGAGTCTTCAATAATGAATATATTAAATTATTTACCTGACTAGTATATTAGCATGCCCAGATTAGGGCAACAATATGTAGAAAGTCGGTAATTTCATAATAAGTAAAAAAGTGTGATTTGCTTAATACCTAACTAATATTCTCTAATCACGACAAAAACAAATAAATAAAAAATAATTAATTGTAAGAATATTATGGGTACACGCTGGGATGATTTACGACACTCGCCTTCGGCTAGTGACGTAAACACCACCCTTATAAGTAATAGCCATCATTATATGCTTGCTTAATAATCTACTATTCCAGAGATGCAACGTACTGTAGAACTAGCAGAAACTGGAGTAGCTATAGGTGGCACCAAGATTTCTAACTTGAGATTTGCAGATGATACCACTTTAGTTGCGGCAAGCGAGGAAGAGCTCATACACCTACTGGACAGGCTCCAGACATGTTAAGAATAGGTGACCGTGAGGTAGTAAACAAAGATGGTGAATCTTCGACCCTTGAGGACAATGCTGGCAACTGTGAATATGACATTTGACGAGGAATAACATATTTCAATTTTAACCAAATCCGCCGGGCATTATTTTACATATAAGAAACGTGCGGGGTCCTTTGGCCAGCAATTGGGCCATTAAATTAATGATTGGTATAAAAAAAATTCAAATTAAAAAACAACATCTATTCGTGAAGATCACCCAACAAAATCACATTTTTCATACATAATACATTAAAGATAAATTATGGAAAATAATATATATATAATTAAAATTAAAAATTGATATTTACAATTTTTACAGTCTTAAAATTAAAAAAATATTTACAAAAATATGCATATGTATGTATATAAAATATGTTGTAAACAAAACATGGTACACCATTCTTGTATTCCACAATTTGTAAGACAGTAAAGTGAAACTTGTGAATTTGTAATTAATTGCCCATAAAAACTTATTTCGTAATATGGCATCATCTTTTTTATATATCCTATAACAGCCGCCATACATAATGCGGGAGGTGTATACACGGCTCCAGCATTTAATTTTATTGATCAGGAATTCAATTTGAATTCTTTTTAAAACTGTATTATTTTTTGTTTTAAAAATTTTACTCAACCTAAAACCACTCCCAAAAACTATACTTCACATATTTTATATCATGGGGCCCGAGTTTATATTTGGACAAAAAAGGGGAGCGCTGCACCATAGAGTTTGCTCTCCCCTGCAATATAGTTTTGGCATTTTTTGAATTTCGAAAAAGTATACATGTTTTTTTCAACGGTTCTGAACGTAAAATTTAACTATAGGTAGCTATAAAATAGGATTTCTATTTCGGCTAAAAGTTGATGAATAAAATGGAGTATATTTGACATTTTTCTGCCATACAAAATATGGACAAGTTACTGGTAATTCTTACATACTAAATACCTAAATATAGAAATACAAGAAATTTGACAGTACAAAGCAAACAACTCAATTTACTACATAATATTTAAATTATCATTTTTTGGTACATATCCGAATATTTTGATCAAAAATCGTGTTAACTTATTCCGACAATTATGAATATTCTTTAATTTCATAAATAAATAAAAAAGTATTAAATAATTTCATTGTTTGGGGCCTTAAAGGATTGTAACTGAAAGTGCCACCAAGATGTGTAAGTTTAGGTGCCCGAAGAGGCTGCGAAATGGGAACTGTGCAAGATTGCCCACTGTCCCTGTATCCTGCTCCTTATTTATGGTATGATTTTAAATGTTAAAGACCCACTGGAAAAATAATTTAATCATTTCCAACATGTCTATAAAAATTGCATTAAATGAAAAAGTTAATGCCATATTAGGAAAAATTGAATACGACTTTGTAATAATGAGTTTATGGGTATTGGGTAGGTACTTATATATACTTGAAGTTATTCATGATTTTACAAATTGTCAATTATATCTGTTGACTTTATTATTAGTAATATTGACAAATAAAGAAAATAAAAGTTTAATAAAGCTGAGAAATAACAATTTGATTTCGAAGCTAGCTGTCTATGTGATGCATCGTTTGTTGGGGGAAAGGTAGCTAAATTTGACATTCCATGTAACAATTATTTTCGTAGACTGTTGCAGCACTTTGCTACCATAAAATTAATTCAATATTTGTATAAATAGGATGTTAGCAATGTAAATTATTAAAATTGTAACATGATACATTGTACCAAAGAAACAAAAATTATATAATGAGTGTCGAGAATTGAACGGTTTTGCACAAAAAAAGAATTCAACTTGATCATTGAAAGTTAGTTTTTCAGCAAATTAAGAAAAATATGTTATTTTACAGCTTGTACAGTGTGGTGTTGCCAGATGCTTAAAGTATTTTATTTAATTACTCGGTAAATTACAAGAGCGAAAAAAAAAATTTGAATTTTTTCTCTGCTTTAGCTAATGTATCACTTGTTAAAATAATGACCATTATATTTGTAACACCCTATCTATATATACATAAATTTTAAATGTTTGGTAGTTTCACATTTTATTTAATTGTTTGATAATGTAAACAATTTACAACCATTTTTGAAGGATGACGAGGTTAGAACCAACCTAGATCTAGGTAAATGAAATATAATTTACGATTCAAATAGCAAAATTAGAATTTCAGTTAAACTACAATATTTTCTATTTCCTATAAATAATATCCTAGTATATCTAGAAGGAGAGCTGGCAGACAAAATAGTGAACGATAATAGTCAACATTTTCACTGACAGGAATGAATTCATTGGTCTTCAGGTATGTCAAAACTGATCATCTGCCGTTTCAAAGTAGCATTAATTTATAGTACAGTAAAAACACAGCAATTTAATTATGAAAAAAATTGCCCCACTTTGGAAGAACACATAAAAAAAATTATCACCAGGCCCCATGCAATGAGGAAAGAGAAAGTGGAGGTAAAACAGGTTTCCGTAAACAAGTAAAAATCTGTAAGTTTTGAAAAAATGTTTCCAAGAGTTGTAACTACAGAAATTACGGATATTTTATCTCTCTATGATAAAATCTCTCCGATATATAAATTTTTGAAGTTCGTGTGGTCTCGAAGATGAGTTGTACATTAACTTCTTATAAGTTTAATGGTACAATAGAAGAGTTAATAGATGTGTGTATATAATTCCTATACCAGCTCTCCTGCTCGTCACCTTGTGTCAAATATTTACTTGAACTCAATATAAAATATCCTTAATGGAAAACTGTCCTTTTAAAATACCGAGTTTAATCTGTCAGGTGTTCATAACCTATACAAATGCAAAAAGATTGTAAATAAAATAGCAGAAATGTCTATTAAATCGGACTCTATAACTAAAATTTTCTTAAAATCAGCGTGTCATTATAAATGCCACAAACCACAGCACTTTTATTTTTGATCAAACACTAATAAAGTACCACCATATATTTTAATTTTGAAATGAAGTCATTTTCCACTTATGCAAAACATTCTTTACTTACATGGTATGGTATGTGGTGATAACATTAATTATTTTTAATCACCTGGTAGTTAACATTACTTACTAATTATAATAAAACTAAGCCCCTTATGGGCTTTTTTTCTCTACTAACCTTATCTTACAGTTACATACTGTAAGATAAGGTTACTAAAAACTTCATGGCATCCACTCAGTTATCGTTGCACAAATGTGAATATTCCTCTATACTAACTCATTTATTTCTTTCTCCAAATATGGGCAGGTATTTAGTTTTTATGTATTCTGTTTATTGCTGTTGCGTGACCGAATAATTTTCATAAATACTTTACCGAGTTTTCTCAAAAATGTTATATAAAAATTGAAAAGAAATGCTCGAATTCTGTAAAATAACAAATATCATGCCATTAAAACATATTACCAAAGACATTACTACTATTCAAACAAATCACAAGGGATACATCTCTTATGTAAATATAGGAACCAGTGAAGTGAGGGTATTAGTTGGTTTAAATCTGGCACTTTAAAAGCTCATTTACCTTTCTCGATTTTAATCAATATTGGAAAAAAAATGTAGAATTTAAATTCTATCTTCGTCGGTTAGAAAATATTCACACGACTAGTAAGATTCAAAACATAAGACTTGATGTAAAGTAGTATTACCATGAGAAGATGACAGCAAAAAATATGCGTAGAAACGAGTTTGTGCGCTCCATCATTCTAAGCCAATGAGAAAGAATTATGTGACATTCAATCTCAACACCAGTGGCGGCGGTGACGGTAATAATAATAATAAAACAACTTTATTAGGCAAAGTTTAGTACAACTTACTATTCTTACACTTCTCCTGAACAAAGATTACTCGTAACAGTTGGCAAGTTTTAATTTATTCCATTTACACAATTCCTTGACCGCAAAACTTTTAATACAATTACACATCCCTGTACCCCAGATAAAGCTATGCCACTGGTAAAAATATTCACGCATGTTGGCTCCGCCTTGTCATCTTCTCATCGTAATACTAGTCTAATGACAATCACAATGTTTTCCTCACCATTTCCAACACTTTTATGATGTACTCGCACCATCTGTTGATCGTGATTTCTTCTAATACCACGTAAGTAAAGAAAACTGCATACCTGAATAAAGAAAACAACCTACGTTTAACATGCAGTATATAAATTTTGTTGAATTTTAGATCTTATAAAACTGCAGCCTACTTAAAATCTAACCTATTTCAGTTTTATTTACTAAATGATAATTTTAAAATGTTGGTAGAAGTCGACATTATAAATACAACAATATAAAATAAGACCTTTAGGTCTTAAAACTAATAATAAATAACGTTTTTCAAAACAAATAATATAAAACATTACTCAATATAATCACATTTTAATTTATACTTAAAATAAAATTATTTAATTTTACTAATCTTTTAATTAAAGCGCCTCTGTCATTGATTCTTGACGCGATTGGGGTACACGAAGGCTTCTCAACTTGGTGCTTATTTGTCGGTCTCCAATGTTCGCAGCTTGATTTGACCAATCGCCAGTTTGTACTGCAGTTCTGTAGATCTTTGAGGATGTTTTATTGAATATTGGAAGTAATTCATTTGCTTCATTTGATAATGCCTACAAAATAAAATTATTTAAATAATGTTTTAATGTGAAGAATGAAATTAATATAAATTAAAACTTTTCACCGTAGGCTACAAATTTTGTACTACACAAAATTTTTATAGTACAGCCATCAAGGTTTAAAAGGTAGAGGGGCTATTCCAATTCATTTATGTATAGTTTGATCAGTCAACAATTGCACGAGGGGCATAATTTTGTTTTGCCTAGTCACAGTGACTACTGTTTGAATAAATAATGTTGATATTTTATTATTCTATTCTATTATTGGTAGAGCTCAAATCTATTTGTTAAATTAATGTAAGCATATTGTAAAAGTCCTTATAAATCAAATTTAAAAATGGAATAAATGTCGTCATATAAATTTTTTAAATTATTAGCAAATTTTATAACATAGTTAAAGTGATGCCCATGACATGAAAACATTAGGTTAAGATTGCCCCTGTACTCTTTTTTTTTAAGTAAACGGGATTTCTCCATTTTCATGAAGCTGAGTTAAACAAATATAATGAAAGAAAGATAGTAAATTCAGACAAAAACACCGACAACAGTTACAAAAGCATTAGCAATTTTCCAACTGATTAATAACAGATCAGAGGGAACTGGATGACAATTGATCTACAAGTTCGAAATGTTACAGCCAAGAACCAGAGTCACATTTCTAGTCTATCTTTATAATATCTGAGAGTACACCCAAAAAAATATTTAATATACCACATTTAATGTAGTAGTTTATTAGGTTAATTTAAACAGCAGTTCAAAAATAAAATAAACCATGTATTATGACAATCTGCATTCAACCATTTAAAATTAGTAAGTAGAAGCTTTAGAACTTGTCATTGCAGAGCTGTGCTTTAACTTCAATCAGTGTTTATTGAAAGATTTTTCGTGTATCAAAGATATGCGAAATGTTGAAAACATCAACAAAGAGAAAATTATGATTAGTGTAGCCACCTATCCAAATACATTAAGGATAGGTGAGTGTGAGGTAGTAAACAAGATGATGGACCTTGAAATCCTTATCGACAATACCAGTGACTACAAATATGAGATTCAGTGTGGCAAAAATATCACGAAACATAAAAACCAGACTCGCTAACACCCTAGTTTTCTCTATCTTTCTTTACACCTCTGAGACTTGGGCCATTAGAGGAGATGTCACTGATTTTTTAAACTGTTCAAGAATATTTACTAACTGCTTTGATGCTGTATGATTTATTTATATTTTTTGTCAGATCTGAAAATGCCTTCATATTTTATTTACTTTCAACCATCTTTATATCTCTATATCAATGAATTTTTAATAAGTCGTAATGTGGCTATTATCTTGTCAAATATGTAATATCATTTAATATTTAGGATGAATAATCATCTTCCCCGTTTGAGCCACCCATAACATTTATTTATAATGTATTTTTGAAATAAAAACCATTGATCTACCTAAATAGACAATAACATTTGCAATAATTTTTAAAAGACAAACGAATCAAAATATCTTAGTGTGACTATGGTAGTACTCGTATGATTCGTATCATTGGTACGAATCCTTGCAGTGATTCAAAAGGTACGAATCCCACAGAAAAAAGGTTCGTACATTTCACATCGTCGTTGTAACCGATACGATTGATACGAATATGGAATATGGATTTTCGGTATTGCGGTTCGATGTGATGCGATATTGTACTAAACTAAGTAGCCGGATTGCATGGACCGAGTTGATACCATGATCTAACTGGATACTGGGCAGTCAGCACCCAGTGGTAGTGGTACAAAACACACTAATCTTTCGATACGAATATTTTCTTGATACGGATTCGTTTGCTATGAATCATTAAAAAGAGTCGAAATGCTCATCTCTAAACTATGGAGTATGTATGTCCCATTGCGCACATGTAGAGATCACTAAAAATGTATTTCCATAGTCAACACGTTAAGGTCCAGTACATTCATATAAATGGAGATATTTTTTATTCTGTAGAATAAATTTTACCTGGAAATAAGGAACAAATCAGTATTTTTACCTACAAATAGTTATATCCTTCAAATAACGGTTTGATCTACTGGATAAAAGAGCCTAGGCCGTTGCGTTATGATTGACACAAGCGGTATTTTATCTTCTATGCCAACTGTTTAAAAATTTGGTTTGTTTTGTATTGAGTTTTAACTATCAATTTATAATTAAGTATAAATAATCATATTTACTAATAAAACATTCGTAAAATGACATCATAGACTAGGTAGTAGGGTTTGCAATACCAGTTAGTCGGTTAACCGGACAAGAAACACATGATGATAATTACTGGTTATTTAAATTTTTTTCCGATTATTTCGGTAAATACTGAACTTACGATATGTCACGTATTCAACGTTTCTATTTATGTCAGTAACTAGTATTTACATACAGAGTGACTGTCCCAACACTGAGCACTTTTAACAATAAATAATACTATAAAAAGTAAAGTAAAACCCAAACACCAAGCCTTACGAAATACAAGAGAGACATTGACAATATTTTGCGACAGGAAATTGAATATTTCACTGCCGCAAATATCCGTGGAAAACGTTTAGAAGTATGTTATTACCAATTCTTATTAACTTATCGATCTACCAGTATTGATTGAGGAAGGGTATCTTCAGCTGATGGTATTCTATACACAAATATCAGACAACTATGCAGCTTTGAAAAACTAACCCTTTTAACGATCTATTATTTTAAAAATTATTGTATTTTTAGATTAGGTATTCAGTAAATGTCCTATTTGAGTTTATGTTTATAATTTTTGTTATTTACAGAATATTTATTTATTTAATGTATGTCATTTATAGTTTTCCCTTTTAATAAAAAACCTTTTGTTTGTTCATTATAATAACACAGGCCCACAAAAAAAAAATTTGTCTGCGCTGGGGTACTGACCATACCTATTCCTTGTATTTTGAGCCGCTGAACACGAATCTGACCTTAGTTTTTCCCCAGGACGTCAGGTTTTTTTTTTAACAGCAAATAAATATATAAATATTACGATTCAACAGACTTTTTTTGCTGTTAAAAAAAACCGGACGTGTTGGGGAAAAACTAAGGTCAGATTCGTGTTCAGCGGCTCAAAGTACAAGGGATAGGTGTAGTCAGTACCCCCGCGCAGACCATTTTTCTTTGTTGCCACTGTGCCACACTCAGTGTGGCACAATCGCACACAAAAAAAGTCGTCTGCACGCGGGTACTGACCACACCCATCCCTTGTATTTTGAGCCGCTGAAAACGAATCTGATCTTAGTTTTTCCCCAGCACGTCAGGTTTTTCTTTTAACAGCAAATAAATATATAAATATTAGACTTTTTTGCTTTAAAAAAAAACCTGACGTATAGGGGAAAAATTAAGGTCAGATTCGTGTTCAGCGGGTCAAAATACAAGGGATAGGTATGGTCAATACCACGGAGCAGACAACTTTTCTTTTTTGTGGGCCTGTGTAATTATACGTATATAAAAATGTTTTTTGTTTCGATAATTTTGTACATAGAAAAAAAAATCAATTTCCATTTTCGCCACCCTAATCATTCATTCTAAAAACTACCGGTAAACAGGGGTTAATCAGTTATTTACATTTTTGTTTACCAATTTATTAAAATTTCCAGTTAATTGCAAACCCTACTAGGCAGGGCTGCCGAGAGGGAGGTGCGGCCGGTACAAATTACCAGGGCCCGGGCCCCATAGGGGCCCGGGCTTGACTCTTGTAACATGTAGCCTATCTCTCTTCAGACTTTTTAAATAACAAAAAATATCGAACTAAAAATAAAAATGATTACAAATTATAATATGAATTCTTAATTTACTATTTATGATTATGTGAGCAGCAGCAGCGAGTGTATGTACCTAGTTTATCCAAAAGTCATATAAGTCATTAAGTCAATGAGTTTATGACGTCGGGTATCGGTACTTTAAGGGCGACGCGGTTTAGGAACCTTAGCTATAGAGTTTAAGTAAGCACAGGAAACTGATTTTGAAGAATTGATAGATAGATTTGCCTGCATCAAAGCTCGGAATTAAGCAATTGTAACATACCGATTATCTGGTTGATGGTTGTTACTTTATTACCTATTAGTTTATATTTGTTTACTTCATATCATATTGTGTTATTTGTTTCTGAACTTTATGGCTTTTTGTTTGTTATGTTATTTATATGTTAGAAGTTTATTTTTAGTTTAAATTTAACTTGACTTTTAAAAGGAGGTTTTGTTCCCTATAATAAAAAATATAATTTCAAGGACTTTGATCTTTTTTTTGGAGTGGGGGGCTTGAGGCATTTCCAAATATCAGGGCCCGCCCCGGCTCTCCACGGCCCTGCTACTAGGTACTAGCAGTGATGCAAAATTTCATTTTGAATGTTTCAATTTCAATTTGAAATTTCTGAAAGTTTCAACGTATCCTCATAAATTTCTGAAATATCTGAATTTTATGAAAGTTTCAGATTAATCTGAAAATTACAATGTTTTTGAAACTTTCATGAAAGTTTCAGCCACAAAATCTGTTTTCCGTTACGTCAAACAAAATTTGAATTTCGCGCGCCTTTTTAGCTTATTTTTAACCAATAAGAATTAAAGTCTGGTTTTGACATTTATTTTAGAGTTCAGCGCTCACCGAGTCACTCGCTGCTTTCTGTTCAAATTCAAATCCCAACGGCTAACGAGAAACAGGTCAATAAGGTACAGACAATAGGTTCGTTAAAAAATTTGGTACTATCTGTACCAATCCAAATGTATCTCTCTTCAACTTATGTATAGTCTCAGACCATCTCCTTCTATGATTTGCATGAGTGCAGGTTGTGCAGGGTGTTTGAACAAACCTAATAATAAAATACTTAACGTACCTATACACTTTATGAAAAAACAATTGTTTAAGTGAATCACATACCTATGCCGGACTTAGAGGGTGAATAAAGTAGGGTCGGAAGTGCATTTTTGCGCGCTGTTTCGTAAACATATTTTTTAAATATTAATTTTTACAACAAATATGAGTGTGGTGTTTTTTGTAGATAATAAAATTATGTCTAATTTGTTTTCTTTTGTTTCAACTTTATCTCTCAGAAGTTTAAAACATTACGAATGTTAGACAGAACTTAAGTTTCATCATTTCATGAAATATTTCAATGAAATTTCACGAAAGTTTCATGATACTTACGTTTAATTTTATATTTCAAAAATTTCATAAATTTCAGATGAATTTCGAAACTTTCACAAGAATGTCATTGAAATTTCACAAATTTTAAGTTTCATGAAATTTTGCATCACTGATTATGAATGTTACACAGAACTTAAATTTCATCATTTCATGAAATATTTCAATGAAATTTCACTTAACTTTCATAATATTAGGAAATTATTCAGATAAATTTCATAAAATGAAAGTTTCATTGAAATTTCACGAATGTTTCATGATACTTATATTTAATTTTATATTTCAGAAATTTCATAAATTTCAGATGAATTTCGTAACTTTCACAAAAATGTCATTGAAATTTCACAAATTTTAAGTTTCACGAAATTTTGCATCACTGGGTACTAGGTAGGTATACACACTTATATTGTAATATACATTTTTTAAATATTTTGTCCTAATAAAATAAGACTATTTTTGAAGATTGGAAATCCAGCCTGTAATTAACAGCTTATTTTATTAATTAATCAACCATACTGAAAAATTATTTGCGTAGATTTTTAAATGTTAGCCTGGATCCAGGTCTATGGTCCCAGCTAAAATTGTGATACGAACATTAAAAATGAGAATAAACTTCAAAAACTTAAAATTTCATGTTGTTAGTTTCACAATGTACATGCCCAATAGGATACTATGCCAAAAAATAAGATGATAGGCAATCATGAAAACGACACAAATGTTCTAAACCGGCAACAAATCACAGTAGAGAGATCTTTTCTATCTCTATTTGAAGCATAGAACTTCATTACTTTATCATATCTTAAGGTACCAACACTTACTTACATTGAGAAGTATCTAAAGTCATATCTATAGAAATGTTAACAGAGAGTATGTTCTGAATGAAAGTACTGATAGCAAGCTCTGGTTTTCTTATTCATCGAATTGTTATTCGCCGAATAAAATCTATTTATACCTAAGTAAAAATACTGGGCCTAAGTATTGTAATATAATTATTTATTAAATCTTTAGATATAACCAGCATTTAAAATAACAAAAATTTCAATAATGATTTCTCTGTTTTTTTCTAAAATGCAACAACCAACATTTAGAAAAAAATCATGATTTCTCTGTTTGCATGAATTGAAGACCTAAGTGGATAAAGGTGTTATGTCACACTTTTAAAGTTTTGAGTAAATTAAACAAAACGGTTTTGAGTTGGAACTTATTTATTTTGTCTTCGATTCAAATGAATAACACCTCATAAAATAGATAAATTTGGGTTATGTTCTTTTGTTTACACTAATATTAAAGAACAATATCAAGCTGTTATGAAACTAGATTTTTCTGTCCAAAACTGTGTACTGGTTGTATGTATGACACGGCGCCTTTATAATTAAAAAGTTTCTATAAAATATTACAAATTTAGAATTCACCGTTTATTGGGTGTTAAATCTATGTCAGGGGTGTTCAAAAATTGCATACAGTAATTTTTTTTTTTAATGCGACAACACCTTTATCCACTTAGGTCTTCAATTATTTAAGTAATTGAACAAGGTTACGGTGGTTGGGTTATGTTTAGCATTTACGTTTCTTTCTTCCCATCGTCAAACATTCATGCTCCGTATAGGATTTCGCAAACAGCAGAAAGAATATTGTATAAAAAAGCAAAAGATTTGATTTTTCATACATACAGTCTTAGTCACTTTGATCAAATTTAATTTATATATTTTCTATTTTCAATTCTATGCATCATAAGTTTTTAAGACATATACAGTTTATTTTGTTTCGTCATAGACCATTTCGTGGCAAGGTACTTAAATTTTAGATATAAACTTATCGGAGACAAAAAAAACATGAAACTTGGCAAAATTGCAGTTATATTTAATTCAGAATATAATGAATTTACTGAGAACATACTTTTTTCCAATGTAAATACCACATTGTTTTATTATTTGGCAATGACATTGGCTATTAAATAATTTGCCAATCTCACTTTATTTGCCAAATAACTTCATTCGTGAATAAAAAGACATATATATTATATATATTTCTGGATAGATGTTATTGGCTAATATATTAGGAGGTAAAAGAACTGTCCCTTAACTTTCAACTAACTTCAATGGACTATCCACGTAATACCAATCTATGTATATTACTGGTTGCCTGCATTTGCAGTCATAATATATTTTGCAATTATTTATGGAAGCCCTGTATATAATCTAAATTTATTATTTCTATATTAATTTCGTCTACTTACCTTCATATATATAACTGCATCTGTACCATCTCCTTCACATGAAAGTAGTACTAGATCTCCATGAAAATATCTTGCATATAATCTAGATATTGGTAGACCATAACCATAGCCAGCGAGAGGAACCGTATGGGCATCTGATCTACTGGGTTGAGGTGCCGTGGAATACATATATTTGAACAAATGATCTATTGTCGATCTTGGGATTCCACCTCCTTTATCGGACATCTAAACATATATAAATTCAAACAACAAACACAAAATTATTTTGCGTTGGCACTTTTTAGATTATATTCCCAAGCACAGTTAATATACAAATTAAATTGCTAGCTATTAAACAACTTAATGTAGTCAACAAACTATGAAACTGCCAATAGAAAAATATAGTAATATTTAACAAATAAATTTCATGTTCGTTATTTATTTATATATAAAAAAGTAACAGACAACTCCATTGATATACTGGGTGCCACAGGCTAGTGGCTCCCCCCTATATTTTCTTTATTTTTAAACTTATCAATTTGAAATTTGGTATATCGTCGTATCTCCAAAACGGTTAGGCATACGAAAAAAATGTATAGGATAGGACCTTTAAGGTAGAGAATTTACAGATGTACAACTTTTATAACAGGTGTTGTTCCCGTTTGGGCCTTAAAAACTGAGTTAATCACGAATTCGCGGTGTTTCGTGGGGTAACTACCAAGTGTTATTCAAGACGTCCAAATAAACAAAATAAAGGAAAAATATTTCGTAGGGCACGAATTTAGCACAGAGGTCAACTTTACAACTAAAACGCCTTGATTATAATAAGGATCAATAAGAAATATTTTGAAAATGATTTTTTATTTTTAATTAAATTTAATAAAATAGAAAAACAAATAGCACAGATTTGAAATGGATATCAATGAATTCAGAAAAAAATCTATAATTTATTGAACAGTATGAGCCACCACCACCTTCCCATTTGAAAAAAAAAGTTTTCGATAAAAAAGTGGTTTGTTCAATTTTAGAGGTTTCGTAAATAGTTATTAAAATTAAATTGAAATTAAACGAAAAATTATATTTTTCTCTTGGACTTTACCTGCCGTAAAACAAATATTGATATTCCAAAGACGAATGTCTTAAAATGCTTTAAAAAACTCAAAAATTCGCGAAAGTCTCATTGTATACTCAAAATGTTGTCTTGAATCCAAATCTGTAAAAATATACAGGGTGTTCCATTTAAAAATCGAAAGTTTACCCGGAAATGACCGCCATTTCCGGGTAAACCGGAAATGGTCTCATTCCGTTTTTTATGTCAAAAAATCCATTTTTGCAGGTAGTTTATGTACTCAAAATTTCAAATGGATAAGTTAAAAAATAAAGGAAATCTAGGGAGGAGCCACTAGCCTGTGGCACCCAGTATATATTGTACTGAAATTATCAATGTTTAAAATCAATTGTTACCCAACTAATTTAGGAAAATAAACTTTAGTTAAAGAAAAGTTCATATGACAAATATTGAACTTGCTTCATTTTCAGTAAAACATTTTTAATTCATTCCCACCATGTTAACGGTATTTCATAACATACATACCACCCAATATCCTAATATAAAAAAACATAGTTTGTGGACTATCAGTGTTATTTTTTGTTCAATTATTCTATTACTATAATTTTTGACATCTATTTTTCAGGAAGTAAATCTATCAACACATATTTCATAATAATAATAATAATTCATGTTTACCTTAAGACAAATATCTTCTTTTCCTTTAGCTATAGTAACACGCACAGGTGGATACTTATCTACATCACTATGATATTCCATTACAGCTCTTAAGGAGTTTTTGAATAACTCAAATAGCATATGATATAAATGTGATGGCACATATACAATGTTTATATATTGTTCTTCCTCCAATTCTAAAAAATACAATATCTATGAATTAAAATGATATTCCCAATTCATTCATGAAGATGGACATACTTAATACGGATTCTTGGACTTTCTTTTGAGATTAAAGGCTAAATGCAGAACATATTTTATGTGATGTTTTATTTATTACAATCAATATATAACTGTATTCATGACAAACTCTGAAACGCAGTAAACTATAGTAATTACAATATATCAAACGGTGCACGTCACTCTTAAACTAACATCATAGTTTTACTGTGTTTACATGGTGTCAATGTTATTATATAAAATATTTAATTAAATTATTCACAATAATATTAATATTGAAAAACAGACTAACTAAACCTTACCTAATTATAAATCTTCGACTAATTAACTCAACAAACTAAAACAAAATCAATTAAATGTTCAAGAATATGACAACACGATGCAAACTTAGTTGAGTTTTTTGAAACAACGTGTGGCAATCTACCATGTAAACAAAGTTTTACGAGTGCGCAAGCATTCCATATATGCATACGGAATTTGCATGTTGATATCATTTTGAGTTGGTACTTTATGAGGTCAGTATATCATCAGTGATGACGTGCACCACTTGATATATTAGGATCACTATACCTGCTAAAATTTCAACTGAATGTTAAATAAAATATTTTGTTAAATTATTTGTTGTTCTTTAGTGAAAAAAAAATGTGAAACCTTGTATAACCTTATAACCTATCATTTAGAGTGAATGTAATATTTTCTGAATAGATTGAACATAATATGTGTGTTGCATGAGTTGTCGGATCCATATTGTTAATGTTTATTGTTTCAATTTGTGTGATTGAACATATTAAAATTATACGGCCAATAGATATAGAATGGTGCGAATTTTTACAAGCTTGCTTTTTATATGTTTTCGAATCTGCTGAAGACGAATTACAAAGTTACACAATATTGCATTATAGAGAAATAAAGCAATAAATTACTACATAAAAATAACGTCATCATTTGAAAAGTGTTTACAAAAGGGTTGAAATATAAAACAAGTTTCTATAGATAAATTTTGTAAGATTACAACTATCAAATATTTGTTTTCTTTATTAGTGAGAAATGTCACAATATCTTTCCTACTGTGAACGCAGAACTGACAAAGAAAGTAAATTATTTTATCTTTACTAATATGGTTGATATGTTCACTAAAGATCACTCCATCTACATTATTATAACTGGATAACTGTATTATTTTGAAGATTTCACGGATATTTTTGAGAAAAGAATACATGTGGCAGAGCATCCCAATAAGAAACACAGAAAAATTAAGAAAATGCCACAACCAACATTTAGACAATACATTATAAAATTAGCTAGGTTATAAGCACACATTTTTTATATAAAAAAATAATAATAATAGGGCCAATTTATTATATTCGTAAAAGAGCCTAGTAGGACAGTACTTAGAGGTAAAAAATATGCAAAACTTCGGAATAATGTTATATTGAACAGATTTCCTTAATTTGTGGCAGTATAATAGTAAATGCTTCACAGAAAAGTTTCTATATTGCGCGGGGAATGCTAATTTATAGGGGGTGGATGCCACCTCTTCTCAGGGGGTGGCACTTAAAAAATATATATATTTTCTGGAGCTGAAAAAGAATTAAATTTTAAGAAGAAAAGGTTCTATGCAATTTTTCACATAAATTGATAGTTTTTAAGTTATAACGACTTCGAAATTGCGATTTTAGCTTAAAAAAAGGTCCTCCAAACGGCTTTCGTCAAGTATCTCAAAAGTATTACTTTATCAAAAAAATGTTACAGACCAATTACAGAAAGTACAAACTGGGAATTAATTATATTTTTTGTTTATTGATGTAGAATTAATAATTTAAATATAAATACGCACATTTTTCTGCCAAAAATGAACGAAATCTGTTCAATATGACATTATTCCGAAGTTAAAACCTCTAGTTACTGTATTATAGTATGATAGTCCCTATTGAAATTAGGCTATGTTTCACATAAGGTGATTACTACAGACGCAAAATTTCACATTATAGGTAACTATACTAACTAGTAACTAACTTCGTCATTGTGTACATACTTGAAAGAAAAATGTTACTAAAGTATTCATACACTATCTTCAGGATACATTTTTAAAACTACATACATTTTTTACGTATTTTTGAACATATTCAGGTAAATGAAAAATAGCAAAGTGTACCTAATCTCACTGACATTGACGTGATATGATTGTTGCATATCCAAATAAAGAAATATGCCCAGTGCCTTATGCACTTTGAGCCCCCAGTGAACAGGGTTTAGGCATATATAGGACAATAGGGGATTAAAATAGGGCCAACCCTCTAAAATGGTTGGCTATGCCAACTTCTTCATTGGGATCATGAATGATTAAGATCTCTGAGATGCTACACTTTTTGAGAAACCCTTCATAAAGTAATCAGTTCTTTGGCAATATTTCCATAGCAATCAACCCGTGCATCCTTCAGCCCCTAAGAAGAAATGTTTAAATTGAGAAAGGATTGCGTGATATCAGTGTAAACGTTTTTTTTAAACATAATACGCTGATGACATTTTGGCTTTTATCCCACTAAGTAACGGAGCATCCAAGTTTGATATTTTAGGGGGACTTAATGGTCATGTGTATTTTTACTCTTGTAAAAATGGGTTACACAGTTGAATGTTGTGTGTAATAAGTGTAATAAGTATTCAATGGTATCTGGGATATGTTTAGCATCTGGAGGACCCAGGGCCGTCGAGAGCCAAAGTGGGCCACAGTATAAGAGATTTTGCCGGGCCCCCACTTTTTTAAATATATATTTTTTAAGAGCAACTATGCAATTTATCTCTAGCAATGCTGATGGGGCTTATATTATTATTTAAATACCCAAATAAATCGAAATATTTATTAAAAAAAACTAAAACATAAGAAACAGAACACGATAACACAACTAAATTGTCACTCAAAATGAACTCAAACTTAAATTCTAAATTAACGCTTTTCGCGCTTGCGACTAGCAAAAAGTTCGATCACAGGCTGAAAAATCAGTTTTTCTTTCCAAAACTGCTTCCACAGCTAATGTGCCTAAACTTGTCAACCAGCACAAGACGACTAAATAAATTTTTTGTCCTTAGAGATTTATTACGCTATGGTCGCTACGGGACACAACACGTCCACACATGTTGTTTACAGTCTACTGAAGACCATGGGAATTCATCTGTTCCTCGAAACAGACACTTAAGTTAGAGGTCGCTTAAGACGATCCAGCCAACATCGGTACACTTTGAAGTTTGCCATGCAAACTCGTAAAATTGTTGGACCCAACAGTGTCGGTACGCTTTGAAGACGTTGGAATTCCAGCAGATCAGTTCACTTTTACGAGTTGTCATGGCAATTTTCAAAGTGTACTGAGAAGGCTGGCTGGTTGGGTCGTCTATAGACCCCTTTAGAAAGGTACTAGTAACAAATAAATAGCCAGATTGATTACACGGGTCTGCGAGGTTTTGTTGTTGGGCAGATGGAGGTCATTTCCGAAGTAATTTTTTGCGCTGAATCCGAATCTGGCCTCAGAATTGGCCCATCATGTCAGGATTTTGACATATTTGAGGTTAAGTTCTTAAAAAATGGCTTTTTTAGCAACTTTTGAAGTTATGTATAGAACTTAAAAAAATGTTCTGCTTATTTCTAATAAATACATCATTTAGTACCATCCTTCCTCTTTAAAATAAGCTTTCGAATGGTCGTCTACGATGTTTCCTTGCAAAGTTATAGCCATTTTAAGGTGACATGAATTTGAAACCATGTTCCCTACAACCCAACAATCTTAAACAAACGAACAACCAAACAATCTTAACCAAACGACTCTAAACGAATCAAGATTTAACATAACAGAAGGGATAACCCAACAATCTTAAACAAAATTTGGTTAAGCTTGTAAGTTGTAGAGGATCATGGTTTCAAATTCATGTCACCTTAAAATGGCTATAACTTTGCAAGGAAACATCGTAGATGACCATTCGAAAGCTTACTTTAAAGAGGAAGGATGGTACTAAATGATGTATTTATCAAAAATAAGCTGAAAAATTTTTTGAGTTCTATACATAACTTCAAAAGTTGCTAAAAAAGCCATTTTTTAAGTACTCTCAAATATTTCAAAATCCTGACGTGATGGGCCAATTCTGAGGCCAGATTCGGATTCAGCGCGAAAAATTACTTTGGAAATGACCCTCAGCTGCCCAACAACATTCATGATCCTTTATTCGCAGACCTGTGTTATTAAACTTCGTGTAAATTAGTTATGGTTCGTAAAAATTATAAATGGTTTGAGATTTTTAAGGGGTCTACAGATGACCGAACCAACCAACCTTCCCAGTACACCTTGAAAATTGCCATGACAACTCGTAAAAGTGAGATGGTCTGCTGGAATTCCAGCATCTTCAAAGCATACCGAGAATGTTGGCTCCAGCAGACTAGTTCACTTTTACAAGTTCGCATGGCAATCTTCAAAGTGTACCGAGAAGTTCGGTTGGTTGGTTGGATCATCTGTAGGCCCCTTTAGGTAACAGCCGGAAACGCCATAAAAAGAAGTCACGACGACTAGGATTAACTGGTATATTCAAAATTATACTCAAAGCTGTGTTAATTTTAATTATTAATTACGTGTTGTGGAAAAGTTGTTATTTTTTTAACATACTTGAAATGACAATTTTTTAACGCGGCCAGGGGCCCCTTGACTGCGCTCGGGCCCTGGTAATTTGTACCGGCTGTCCCCCCCTCTCGACGGGCCTGGGAGGACCATATCCATGTACCAGCAAGAGCAGCAAGCAATATTCTTGTCAAGCTAGACAGCTTCGACGAGGAAGAGAAAGTGCAGCAGCGTTCAATTCGAAAGACTTCACCGACACAATTAAAATATTTTTTTCTGTTCTTTGGGCACCTTCCACTTTCCATTGATATATGACTATTCATTCGGGGCCCAAATTGGGCATAGTTCTTTTAGTTTAATAAGTACTTGCAGTTGGAAATCCCCCACTGCAACTTTTACTCAGTTTCTAGTTTGCTATGGTTCATGTTACCACTAGTAAATAAATTGATATTAAAATGAAGGAATGACTTACGGTTATGTTGAGACATTTCAATAACTAAATCCGGTGATGCTAAATAGTACTGATCACAGAGAAATCTGGCATTTTCATAAGCATCTTTTATAACACTCACTATGTTACATTGTGTATCTATGCAACCAATGTATTTACTTTTGTTTGGTCCTGGAGCATTTTCAAGTTGTCCTCCAAATAATAAGGCTGAAAATAAATATACTTATGTACAATTAGTACAATGTTAACACACAGGAATTAGTATATGTAACTTAAAACAATCAAATTGGAGTAAAAAGAACACAAAAATAATATATAACCAAAGCTGGACACTACTTTAATTAGCTCAAGAAATTAGTACCTTTATGGTACTTGCAACTTACTAGATGTACTTTCAAAATACTTCAAGAACTTTGTTTATATTCGAGGTATTTCCAGTAGAATTACAAGCATTTCTAAACTTGTCGAGATAGACAAAAGTAGTCTAACTCAGATAAAACAGTTGATGTGTTAAAAAACAATAAATTGAGATTATGTAATCGCATGATACTTGTTCCATATCTTATAATTTTATGCATAGAAAAAATTTGCTTCAAAATCCTGGCTTGTAACCTAACATTCTGGTTTTAAGTATTACAATTTTACATTATTCTTACTTAACTAATACAATAGACTACAGGTTTAGGTAAAATTATTTTTTAAAAACTAAAATTGTGATTTAAATATTTCATAAATACAAGGTATTCCAATTATGTCACGATAATTTGCGAGGGTGTTTCTTCTCGTCAAAAAAAGCAAAACCAAGAATATTCTTTCCTAAAATATTTTCTAAATGCTCTACGATACTTTGAAAGTATAACATTAAATAGGTTTTTTAAATATTTACTCAGTGACGTCTTCAAACTTGGCAGGGAAAAGTGTTTTCATAGTATGAAAAGTTTCATCAAAAACTAACCAGTGACGTCACAGCTGATCGAAACTTACATAAAATTTGTTTGCAACCGAACGTTGTTGATTTGAATGAACCACTTTTAACTAAAACTTTTGTCTGCCTTAAGTTTTTTTGTACATCACGAGTAAACATTAAAAAATTATAGGAATGGCGTGAGCACTGTTAGCAGCAGATCTAGGATTTTTTGCACCAATTTCTTGCAGACTGCAACAAATGTCTGTAAAAGTAAAGAGGGGTTTAATTTGATAAAAAAATCTAGTCGTTCAGGAAAAAATTGAAGTTTATTATCACATTACAAATCACAATGAAAGCGAAAGAAAAAAGCTTTGAGTCAATTATAAAAAGTGTTCAAAATGCCTACCATTCATGTCAATACAGGCTCCACACTGTGTTATTGACCAACTTGTTAGAATTTAGTAAAACTAATCTCATATTTTTCACTTAATAATGTACTTAAAGAATTACGTTTACAAAGACAATTCTAATCACTTATAATTGAGGTTCGCTGCCAAAGGTACACATCACATTCCGATGATTTTTTTATTTTTACTCGTAAATAGTACAAAGAAAAAACTGAAAGGACACTAAAGTTTTTGTTACAGAAGGTGCACTCAAATCAACAAAACAAAAATCCATTCGGTTGCAAATAACTTTTTTATGTAAGATTCTACCACCCCAACCTCCTCTAACTCCAACCCCATTGGTTGATGAAACTTTTTATGTGTGTAACTATTATGAAAACACTTTCCCCTGTCAAGCTTGAAGTTGGTTCTTTCAGCCATCACTGACTAAAAAGCCTGTTTAATGGTATACTTTCAAAGCATCGTTACAGCTCTTTGGAAGCATTTTAAGAGAAAATGTTATCTTGTTTTTTTGCTTTTTTATACAAACAGAATCACTCTTCGAAGTTTGTCATGACAACACTGAAACAGTCTGCATAAATAAATATCCTTTTACAGTTTTGAAAACTAAAAGTCTGAAGTATTTGAAGCAGTACAAATAGTACTTCGTCTAATTTTATTTGAAGCTGTTAGTACTTGACACAGCAAAAAAATACTTGAATACTTAAATATACCTGTTGGAATCAAATAACTAATTGAAGAAGTGCAAGTGGCACTTGCACCCAAAATTTCAAGTATTTAGTCGAAGTAATTGATACTCGAAGTATCTTAATTTTTGATTTGACACTTGATACAGTATTTGATACTTCACTATGAATACTCTAAATAATTCTGCCAAGTTCTATATAAAATTAGTTGATGTACACGGCTTCATGTATGTGAAAACAATAAACGGCATTTTGTTCATTCAAGCTGGTCCCAGCAATTAAAAAATTCACCACCGAGACATTGCAATTGATGAGAAAACGTCAGCTTATTTAGATTGTTTACGCATTTATTTATTTATTTATCAAAATTCCACAAAGATCATTATGCAATGACGTGAGTTCATCGATAAGCAAATTAATGTAAAGGTAAAATAAGAACATATAAAATCATATAAAACTTACAACTACACATATAAATATATAAGACTTAATAAAAAGAGAAAGACACACAGAAGAAAAATTAATGAGTATCCCATCTATCTCTTACTAAAGGATTCCTAGGCAACGGCAGGGACCCATTGGTAAGATGAGACGCCTAACTAAAGGCTACGGAATGGTTGCCGCCATTAATAGGATTCTTCCACTTGATACTGTAAATAGGCCACGTTTCAATGCATCACTATAAAGACAGCTAAGTGTAGCTCACAAATATATATATTTGATATCGCCTGTTATGGATGCTTTTTTGTGTGTACTATAGTGTGAAATAAACTGATATTTTTTGTCTAGATGTTAAATGAAATGATGTAATGTTGGAATGTCTAATTTTCAGTATCCCGTTAATGGTGACGGATTGTCCCATGCCATGCTTCACACAATTATAAAAAGCACTGAAAACATTTATTATTTATCATTTTTTTATAATTTCTAGGATTAAATTTATAAATCAGCAAATGAGGACACAAAGGTTATGGGAATAAATGAATATATAATGAAAATCCTATATATAGAAAATATGTTATGAAGCATATTAATGCTTATGTAATTTAGTGTTTAAATAAATTTTCCTATATTGCCCGAGATTATAATTAGAATTTAAATAACCTGCTAATATGCAGGCAAACTAATAACATACTTAATTATGCCAAGTCAGTATATAATAAAATGTTATATATAAAATAGAATATATAATTTTTCGTACATCTGGTAAGGTGGCGTATGTATGAGTTGGTAACACGACGTAAAATTTGATATGCGATGCGCATAAAGCTATCGTGGTGACATAGAGATGAACTAGTTACGTATGTCTTATTCTCTTAGTTTATACGATGAAGCGACCTTTGGACGCGCCAGCGTAGAGTTTACTCGACTATAGGACTTCCTTAACTCATTATTGCCAATTAGATTTTAAGCAAATACTAATCGAATTATTTATGTCCTCATCCTAGTGAAATACTCTTAATTTTAAGAAAATTATAACATTGGTCGACTTTTCTGTATGTAAACTTTATTTCTTCTTTCTATAATTCTGTTTGAGGTTGAATTATTTACAATTAGTTTTAAGAGTGAATCTTAGATTGGTGATTAGCTTACATTATGAATAGGTCCTTTAGGAATGAAGCTCCTCTCTTTACCTCGACCTAAAAAGATCTTTTGTTATTAATATCTTTATTTAAAATTTAAAATTAAACTTTAGGATCAAACCTGATGTGTACCCAGCTAATCTCAGGGTTCTAAAGAATCCTTCCCACATTGGCAGGTGTCAAAACTACCTGTCAGTGTTGTAGCCTTTGGCGGACCAGGTAAGATTGAATCTTACTTGTATAAATACCATTAGAGTAAACTGAAATTTAAATTGACAGTTGACAGATCCAAAAGTCGCTTCGTTGTCTAAACTAAGATTCTAGTAGAGGACTTAGACATACGCAGCAAATTGCTTTACATTTATTACAATGACTTTGTCCGCAACACATATTAAATCATATGTGTACTACCAACTCATACACCTTTAAGTTAGATTACAGTGGACTCTACAATTAATACAGAGAGATCTCTTAACTATACATATATACATATAAATCTAAGAACATGTTCCTGGGAAACCGGTCCAACAAATATGGAGGTTTTTGGTGCCATTCATTACCTTTCTCATTCGAAAATTTAACCCTAGTAGAAAGTAATTTTAATTTTCTCAGTACTTTTAATAATTATGTGAAGCGATCTGCCACCGACTAGGGAGCATTTAGTAAAGGAAAGGCATCTCATTGGAGACTGTAGAATGATTAATTGGATTCATGATTCATAATCAAATAATTAACATGTAAACAATCTGAATAAGCTGATGTTTACTGTTAGAACGCCATTTATTTACTTATAACTCATCATGTGGATATACCAGGTACTTACATGATGAATGTTATACAGGAATAAAATACAGAAAATATAATTTTTTAATGAAAATATTACAGAAACCAATATTTAAAATATTCCTAAATACATATTATAACATCAGTCATAATAAAGATTAAATTATACTATTATAAATCAAAATATTTATCAACAGGATAAAAGTTATTTGTGAGGAAGAACTTCCTTAGTTCATTATTATATTTATCTACTGAATCACAATCATTTCAAACAACAAATACAACTACAACTACAAATCTACTACAATCTCAAACTACAAATCATTTCCTTTGTTTTATATCTGTAGGTAACTTATAATATACAATGTAGTGTTATGATTCTGTTTTCTCTACGGTCTGGGTTAAATATTAACCTGAGTTTTTTGCACTATGAATACTTGATTTATATTTGTCGTACATCCCCAAACTGTAATATTGTGCGAAAGGGGGAATCACAGTCATTTTGTATTCAATAAATTTTTTACTCGACTAGTACATTTTTTTACTTAAATAATCAATATGTTTTTAACATATAGTTTCTAAGAATTTTGTAAATAGTGAAAACTGTCCTGTAGGAATGATATTCAGATCGCTAGGAGGTAACCTCCGTTTGGAACAGTATACAACTTGATTTACCACGATATGCGGAAAATAAAATGGTGTACTAGTCTTCAATGTGGGAAAGCCCCTTGAGGACGATCCCCACTACGTCCTTATGTTCCAATCATTTATAGACGGACAATTTTTGATATATTTCAAGGTTTATCTCACCTTGGTATTAAAGCGACTAGAATGTTAGTTTCTAAAAATTATTTTTGGACTAAAATGACTCTGGGCAAAAACATGTATTAACTGTCAGACTAATAAGGTAACCCGACACACTAGAAGTCCGATAGGTAAATTCGATTTACCTGAAGGCCAATTCGATCACATACATATAGATTTTATAGGACCTTCTAAAGGTTGTTCTTATATTCTGACTCTGATTGAGTGTTTTACTAGATGGCCCGAAGCTTATCCACTTCCTGATATTATGGCAGAACTGAACCTTATTTCAAAATTTTGTTTGTCGTTTTGGCGTTCCATTATATGTCACTACTGACCAAAACCTTCAATTTGAATCGAAATTATTTCATGAGTTCGCAAGATTTTTGGGATTTCATAGAATACGTACTACAACGTACCATCCCAGTAGCAATGGTACGATAGAAATATTTAACAGAACTCTTAAAACTGCTTTAAGAGCTAAAGCTACCACACCACATTGGGTAGATGAGCTTCCTATCGTACTTTTAGCTTTGAGGACGATTTGCAATGTTCCTCCGCGGAACTTGTTTTTGGTCAAACTTTGCGACTACCAGGTGAATTTTTTATTAAATCATATACTTGTCCGGATATTCCTTACTTTATTACTAAATTACGTACTTCTTTTGATAATTTAACGTTCATTTCACCTTTTCACCATGTTAATTACAAATCACTTGTCAGTTTGGACATTTTGACTTGTAATTTTGTTTTCGTTCAGAAAGAACGTTTTAATAATTCGATATACCGTACTCCGATGTACGATGGGCCATTTAAAGTGTTGTCCGGTACAGACAAGTTGGTTACTTTTGTTAAAGGAATTAAACCCGCCACAGTAAATATCGATAGGGTTAAAACAGCATATTTACTGGCAGACAAATGCGATGTCACTGCACCGTCGATTAAGAAAGTGCTTTGGTTAATTAATTGTTCTTTTAAAGGTGGGGGTATGTGTAGCGACTCGCTTATTCTAGTTAAGAAGATATGTGCGACTCACCCACTCTGGAATCTTATAACCGTAACCAAGGGAAAAGGATAGAAAAACAAAAATTATTATTGAAAGAATTACATTTTTAATGTATATATATATTGAATGTTACATTTATCTTTTATCAATATACATTCTTAAACCTGAAATTTATTTATTGTACAGCTGCACGATAATTTAAGCATACCCCTGCAAAATGTTAGAGTGTTCTGAGGTAATTTAGTATATTAAACCGCATTAAAATTTGCAAAGATACACTACTGTTATTGTGTAGGTCAGTGTAGAATACAATGAACCGCGCACCACCTGGAACGGATCTTTCAAATAAAAGTTAAGGCCAACACTCGATCGCGACTGATATCTGTCTGTTTCGTTGCAAATTCAAGGCATAGAATCCTCAGGTCATTCTCAATGAAAACTGTTATGTTAAGTTCCAAAATATCTTTATTTTAAAAATACAGCAGGTCGAAGGACTAAAGTTTAAAATTTTAAAAACGCGATTTTACGTATTTTTTATCGAAACGGTAAATACTTTTAATATTCAATTTGCTTTAAGAATATAATACTGATGTATAGTGTAACATAGGAAAATACATTATTCTAATATTCATATAAACAAATAAAAGATTCTTACGCAAATTAGAAGAATCTTATTTTTATTCCAATGGAAATTAGCAAAACAAACAAAATACAAACGAGATCGTATGATTCGTTTTCCTGATATATTTATAAAAATTACTAAAAATTAAAAAAGTGTGTGTGCATAATAGAAAAAGTGTATTTTTGTTGGACCTCAGAAAATAAATATACCTTTTTCCTTCTGTTTTAATGATTCTAGGCCACAAAAGTTCTTTAGCTTAAAAAATGTGATTTTGGTATTTTAAAGTTGACATTTTTATTGCATAATATTTAAAGAACACAGGACAAATTGACATCACGTTGCTACAGTAATAAAAATAAAGAAAAATAATATTATTTAATTTACATATTTATTTCTCTAAATATATTTTTAGTTTTTACATGTAAGTATTTATTTAATAGTATAAAATAAATCTTTCAAAAAAGTCAATTATTTTGCAGTTTATGAATTTATGTAAGAATTACATAGTTTCAATCATATTTATAAATTAAAATTAAATTGTTATAACCTAAACATATATACTTATAGTAATTATATATTTATTTACATAAGTACACAATATATTATTCATGTAACTGCTTCATATAAATCAATACATAAGTCCGTTTCGATAAAAAATACGTAAAATCACGTTTTTAAAATTTTGAATTTTGGCGCTTCGACCTGCTGCATTTTTAAAATAAAGACATTTTGGAATTTTATCCATAACAGTTTTCATTGAGAATAACATAAGAATTCTAAGGTTTGAATTTGCAACTATTCCGTCGACAACAATTATTCATTATCAATCTTTGGTGTGGGGTCCTTTTAAATTGTATTCGTAGATCGATACTGTTCAATATGCCATTCTGCGCTTCGAACAGTGCACTGAATATAATGCATTGGAATATTTTGTTTGACTTCTTATCACTTTTAAATTTTGTGCTGTGCTGTGTTCTACACCAAATATTTTAATTTTTGCTATTTTTGTGGTGTGATCAAATCCAAAAATCACTTCTAACCCCGCCAAATTTGCTGTCAGTCCCAAGTCCGATAAAGGGGAAGGGGAAGTGATATAGTTGCACCCCGTTACGTCAGATTGGTTAAAGTCAGAGGCGGCGCATTTCTACAAAAAATAAGGAAATTTATTTGGTCATATTTTTTTAGTTTTTCATTTTTTTAACTCTTTTTGGTGGGGACAACCTTCTGTTAAATTTTCCGAATGTCGAGGAAGATCATCCTGTATATAGGCATTCTGTTATATCAATATTTATAAGGTAATAAGAGTATTTATGCACATTATTTCTCCTAGTTTGTCAAAATGACTAAAACCTCGGTGTTAAATTTCTCGAGATTTTGAGCAAAGATCACAATAGATGCATTGTCTGCAAACATGACAGTGAAGGCATCTTTGATAGCAGACGGAAGATCTTTGCCAATCAACAGAATAATAGTGGTCCCAGCACAGATCCCATTTCAGCTGTCAATTATATAATATTGGAATTCCCAATTTTCAGTATCCAATTAATGATGGTGGATTATTCTATTCCTTACTAGAGGATTCCTACTGCTGCCATAATTGCAGTGTCATCTGCAATATTTCGATGATCAATTTTTATCCTACTGAGACCAGCTGGGGTTCCAAAGACCACTGGCAAATATAGTTTTGAAATCAGTACTATGAATGATGAACTAAATACATAAAGTTTACTGTATCAGCCGAGCGAAGCCAGGTACATCAGCTAATCTATATATCTAATATATAAAGAGTAAGTTTGTATACAATCTTTGAAACTACTACACAGATTTCAATGAAACCTTCACTGCTCAATAGCTTGAGATTTTCAGAATGCCACGGACTATCTATCATCTACGTTAATTATGGGCTGAATAGTGGCGAGGCGGGTGAAGGTGTTGAACTGGTATAAATAGCTAAGAAAATGGCGATTAGAATTTTCGTCTTTTCAGTTGACTTATCTACAGAGTTGAAATTTGTTACATTTTCCTTAAAGCAACTAGAAAAACCCAAACCCTTAGAACTGAAAATATGACATGAGATATAGGGACTGAAAGATAATTCTTTCTGGAAAATGTTCAATTATTTGGCTAGTATTATACAGGGTGTCCCTTAAGTCTTGGATAAAACGAAGGGGAATGATGATGAGTTCATTTCCAACCATAATAACTACATATGAGGTTATTCAATTTTTGATGGTTCAAAAGTTATTTCAACTTTTGTATTTTTGTCCACAATCGCCTAGTACATTTAGTAAGAAAGTGGTACAAAACAGTTTTTTTTTGCTCTTTTTTTTTAAATATGTTACTGTAGGTTGTACCTTTCCGATAGAAGCATTTTTATAAAGTCTAGTTAGCAACTGTCAATTATAATAAAATATGTTACGATCATGGCTCAGTTCATCAGAAATTATTTTAATCTTAAAATGATCCTCGTAGAAAAAAAAAATAGCTACAAAAATATTTCCCGTAATAATAAAAACTAGTGCAATTTATGCAGATTCTAACAAGGTATAATTCATACACTTTTTATTAACATTTTTTTTTTATTTCCGTTTTTTACAAGCAAGGTATGTTTTTATGACCAACAACATTTTTCATTATAACTGACAATTGCTAACTCGACTTCATAAAAGTGCTTCCATCAGAAAGGTACAACCTATTTAAGAAAAAAAAAAAGCCCAAAAACTTACAGTCTTTTGTACCACTTTCTTATTAAACATACTAGGCGATTTCATACAAAAATACAAAAGTTGATATAACTTTTGAACCATCAAAAATTGGATAAAACATATGTAGTTATTTTGGTTGGAAATGGCCTCATCTATCATCCCCCTTCGTTTTATCCATGACTTATGGGACACCCTGTATATAGCAGTTATAAGTAAATACAGGGCTCAAAAAATTAATAAAAGGTATAATTATGTGAAAAATTATAAATTATAATTATTTATGTACCCTTGAGCTCTAGCAATTATATTCGTCATTTATTTTGGCATTGTGAAGGCAATTTAATATTTGAAAGATAAACAGAACCTAGTAATCTCTTATCTATTATAAATATATTTGAGACAAAACATGTAAATATTATCAGACTATATTCACCAATAAAATGGCAATCGTATGTTTTATTTTATAAAAAAATACTGCGTTGAACAAAGAGCTTAATCGTTAACTTTTACTTTTAGAAATATCATGTTGGTATAAAGCGATTTGCAGAATTCCTTGCAACATGGAGTAAAATGCAATGAAAATACGATTAACGTGAAATTGGAGATGTCACAGGAAATTCGTGGTCAGTTAATGATGAGTGAAAAAGAAGTAGCAGCATTAACCAGTAGCTTCACTTCTATGTTTGTTCGTATAGTATGGAACGTCACCATTACTATAAATATTCTGTGCACACTTATGTGAGACTCTACTCAAACTGACATTGTCACTTTTTTATGTGTTAATAATTACTAGCAGAAAGACTTTTATACAAAGTGGAGGCAAATAGAAATGATAAGAGTATAAGCTCTAATTATCAAATTTAAAACAAAACACAGCTTTCCCAAAGGACTGATAGATAATGTATATTATGTAGATAATATATATTATATAATGTAGATAATCTGGCAACAACACCTGTTACAATCCTTACAAGAAACTGATATTAATAAAAACATCTAAATTAGAGATGCCTCATTGAAAATCAGAGAAGTTATTATAGGAATATAATCTGCACCTGTTTTAATATTAATTGTGCTCACATACAATGACTTTAAAGGAATACTAAGTAGCACGTCGTTTTATAGAAATTTTAATGTGAGTATAAAACAAACATTTATAATGTCTTTAAAAACATATAGGTATTACGTAGATGTATATAGTCATATACAGATGCAGTATTGACCTGGGTACTGAAGGCACCTTTCACTAGCTTTTCAGAGACAAAGCAGTTTTGTCTTTCTTCACAAAATAAAAAAAAAAGATTATTTTCGAAGCGGAAGTGTCTATTTCCATATGTAAAGATTCAACTCTGCGTATATACACCAGCATGCATGATGCATATGTGTGTGTGTGTATGTGAAGAATATATATCTACTATAGGTGTAGCATACATGCACAAATAATGAATTAAAAGTACTTACTGTGTTGATTAATTAACATTCTTATAGATATTCTTGACATGTAGAATCGATCTAGGAAATATTGTATACTATGTTCTATGTGATGGTCAACTTCATGAGATTCCTTTAACTCTAAAACTCCTTGAGCCATTGTTTCTACTACATTAGTATGTCTGTTCCTTATTTTCACTAACTCGTTACAAAAATGTTCAAGTGTTGCGTCATTAGGTTCCTTCTTTTCAAATTCTATTATTTCTTGGAAACTCCTCATATACCAGTCATTTACTGCTACAACTGAGGGCATTCGAAGCAAGTTTTCGGGAAGAAGGGCAATTTCTTTCATTATATTTGCTAGCCTTACTGGCAGTTCTTTCCTCAGGAATATGAATGATTTCTTTTCAGATGCATTTAAACCTGTAAAAAAAAATGTGACATAAATTCTTTGAGTTATTCAAGAATAGTACAATGATCCGGAAGAATTCATAATTAATATAAAATTTTATTAGAGTTCTTATCATGCTTTTGTATGGAATTAACCCATTGAATATTTTTTTAATTTTTAATGCTACATTTTTGCTTTTAATCACATCTTTTTTACTTGTTTGTGAAAATAGTTGATTTATTTTTTGAAACTGTTATATTATCATTAACGCTTGGAATTTTTTTAATGGATTGCAATTAGACATCGAAAGTGCATTCTTTTATTATTCGCCTGAAACGCTTTGCCATGATTTTAATGTAAATTAGTTTAACACGAAATTCATAAGAAAGAGTAAAAGTGGTTTAAACATTAACAACACCCTTTCTTGGCTTTTCAGAAACTTAAAAAAACACTTTTTTTTTAAGGAATTTGAATATCATATACTTATCTGAAAGAATTTGGGTAATTGTAAGGTATAGGCAATCGTATGTTGTTAGTTAAGTATGCTCGGTTGTCTATACTAAAGTTGTGCAAACCATGTGCCCCAAGTAGTGAATAAAGCAATTTTAACCTTTGACATGTTATAGTAATTTTATAACGAATATTTATTATTCACAGGGCGGGATTATCCATAAGGCTAACTAGGCTATAGCCTAGGGGCGACAATGCGTGAAGGGGCGCGCGCTAGGGCATCGCGAGCTCTTTGCGCTCTCTGCTTATTAAAAAATATATATAATTTTTTTTTCCATTTTCTTGTTCCTGCTTATCAATTTTGGCTAAATTTTTTTTTTTAGATTTGTCCCCCCGCTCATCAATTTTAAAACCCGAACGAAAAAAACTTTTTTTTCAGATCCCAGCAAACAAAGAATGTATCCGTAATGTTATGCAATGTTAAATGGAAGTAACATTTGTAATGTTCTCTTGTAATATGATATTTATATTACAACAACGTAACAGAGAAATGTTACATTTCGAAATATTAAACAAATATTTATGTAATGTTGGTTACATTACGTAACATTTAATAGTATGACAAATTACTTTCTGACAACGTTGATGTTATATTAAAGTAATAATGCATTGTTTAGTGGGATTTTTCCCCCTCCATCGTCAATTTTGAATCCTCACAATTTTTTTTTCCATTATGAATCAAATGGCGCAAATACATGATTGGTCTAGGGGCGCGCCAATTCTTAATCGGCCCTGATTATTTAAGGATTTGTGGTGGATTCAATATTTCAAAGTTTCATAAATGAAACATTTTCCAGTATTTCTAACACATTTAAAATAGGTATCATAATTTTTGCAATGTTACAGAAATGAAATATTATATATATCTCAAATAATTGTGGTCATTTTATAGTGAATATTTATTATTCAAGGATTTGTGGAGGATTCAATATTCCAAAGTTTTATAAATGAAACATTTTCCATAAGAGTCTGTTATATTTCTAACAAATTAAAATATAATTTTTGCAATGTTACAGAAACGTTTTGCATCCATTTCGTTGATGGGTATATTTTTATACCATGCGTGTGGTTGAATTTAAAAGTCATCTGGTCTTCAGGAAGTTTTAAGAAAGTTTTGTCAGGGTTATAAAACAATCTATTGCTTTATTGATGTTGTGGTTAAGATCTTTTAGGCTTCAAGTATATTTGCTCTCATAAGATAAGTTTTAAAGCGTTCTGTAAAACTTAATTATAAAACTAATATGCTGCTAGGATTATTTGTATTTGTAATGGGTTTATCATATCTATATATCACTCTACATAAAGCTACCCAGATAGCACAAGACGTCTTTAAGACGTCCATATATTATATCCAGTGGCGATCTGGGTGTTTGGGGCTTAGTCGACATTTTATAATAAACATTCAAACTCAGTTCGTCAGCGATTTGAATGTTTTTATTTCGCATGTATATAAGCGCATTACGTACTCAAAAGGCCAAAGGCCCAGTCGGCATTTGCCGACTCGCCGACCTTGCCAGACTGATTATATGTTATTTAGGTCTGAACATCTTATTAGTTCCTTATAAAGATGTCTTAAAGACGTCTTTCCTTAGACATCTTTAAGACTTCTGATAATTACGTCTTAAAGACGTCATAATAACGATGTCAATCTTGAGGGGTCTACACACGATCCAGCGGCAGGGACCCAGCCATGTCGGCATGCTTTGAACTTATTCGTAAAAGTGAACTGGTCCGCTGGAATTCCAATTATCTTCAAAGCGTACCGACAATGTCTGGTCCCTGCCGCTGGATCGTGTGTAGACCCTTAAGTATTGCCTAAGAAAAAAAAACTGTTTTTTCAATTTTGCAATGTTTTTGTTTATATTTGACCAATATTTCTGTAAAATGTGTAGTTTATTTTTTATAGTAATTTGTAATTTGTCATTAACAATTTAATTTTAATTTTTTTCGTAAATTATTAATGGTATTATATTATTTGATACCAAACATTTATTAAACATGCAAATACTTCCTACATTTTGAAATAAATAGCTATATTAGCCTAAGATCTAGCAGCTTATTTGTACAAGTATCAAGTTTTTTCAAAATTAGATTTATATAAATGAAAGATTATGATAACATAATAAATTCAGCCGGTTTGCCAAGTAAAATCTAGCCGTTGCCACCAGGGCCGGCCTTAGTTCCTCACGCGCCCTCGTGTGAAATTTTGAAAGGCGCCCCTTTTCTGGTCGTCAGAAAAAAAAATTGTCCGTCCATCTCAAAATTGTGGAAAAACAATTTTTCGTCTTAAATTTTACTCGAAAAAAAAAGCGACTTATATTTTAGCTCGTGGCGCCACCTAGGGTACGGCACCGTCGTGCGGGGCACAGGGTGCAATTCAGTCGCTGCAATTCTTAGTTACTAACATTACCAACATTAATATTTAAAGTTACTGCAATACAAATGTTTTAATTTATTTATTCCGTTGGCGCAACCAAATCGCGGCAACCAAATTGCATAATCTGATAAGGGCTAAGGGCCTCTGATTTAACGACACTGAATACGTGTCAAGCGTAATTGAATGCCATATATAGCGACTATAGCGACTCACTCACTGGAAATCGAGAAGTTCCAAAAGCGAGAAGTTTCCATGGAGTGAGTCGCTATAGTCGCTATATACACCCCCTCGTTAACAGATTCGACCACATCCACATAGATTTGGTAGGACCATTACCTCCATCCAAAGGTAACTCTTACATTCTTACGGTGATTGAACGATTCACTAGGTGGCCGGAAGCGTACCCTCTTCGCGACATCACAGCAGAAACAGTTGCGCGTACTTTATTTCAAAACTTTGTTTGTCGATTCGGTGTTCCCTTGTCAGTAACGACTGATCAAGGAGTACAATTCGAGTCAAGATTATTTAATGAATTTGCAAAGTTTTTAGGTTTTCATAGAATACGTACAACTGCGTATCACCCCCAGAGCAGCTCTTTAATTGAAAGATTTCATCGCTCACTTAAAACTTCCTTGTTAGCTAGAGCCAATACATCACATTGGACAGATGAATTACCCATCATTTTATTAGCATTTAGGACAACTCCCAAGGAAGATCTGCAATGTTCACCTGCTGAACTCATATATGGTCAAACCCTTCGTTTACCTGGCGAATTTTTCGTTGAATCGTATAATTCCCCAGATATTCCTTATTTCATTGACAAATTACGCATTTATTTTAATAATTTAAAATTTGTTCCTCCAACTTCGCATGGCAATTACAAAACATTTGTTAGTTCAGATCTTGCCTCTTGCGATTTTATTTTCGTTCGCATTGAACGTTTAAAACGTTCATTTACTCCTTTATATGAAGGACCGTTTAAAGTTTTATCTCGTTCAGATAAGTTATACCTTTAAGAAAGGAGCCAAAGTCATAACTGTCAATATTGATAGGGTTAAACCGGCTTTTGTATTAGTTGACAGATGTGACACTTTGCCTACCCCGATTAAAAAAGTACGTTTTGCAATCGACACGTTGATTGATTGACTATTTTCTTTTTTAACGAGGGGGTGTATATAGCGACTATAGCGACTATAGCGACTCACTCACTGGAAATCGAGAAGTTCCAAAAGCGAGAAGTTTCCATGGAGTCGCTAAGAAACAAAAAGGAAAACTCGATCCATAATGGAGAAGTTTCCATGGAGTCGCTAGGAAAAATAAAAACATTCGATATAAAAATATATATCAATATACTTAAAAAATACCAATATCACATAAAATATGAACATGTATTAAAAACCAATATACATATATTAACTTCGATTTTAATTTTATTTATAGCGATAACGCTATACCATATCATGTCATGTCATATGACGTCATGTTGGGTCATATCTTGTCACAGAACGTCATAAAGGTCACTTCGTATCTTTTCATGTTATATCTTGTTCCGCTGTGAGTCATCATGTTATGCCGTGTTCCATCAGCTTTCAGGCATCTTCAAACGCCTTTCAGATAGGTTTAAACTGCAAAAATTACATGTATAACCAGGTACCTCCACTATTCTCCAGGTGACGTGATCAACAGGGAAGGGTTTATCGAATATCACATAAGTTAGTTTTCTGGTTAGAACGGTAGAACGTCGTATTTTCCAAGTTACACTAGGTGACGTCATCTACAGGAAGGGGGGGTGACCTGGCTACTGAGAGATTCTAAAAGTAGCCAGAAGCCATCCTGACCTCATTTCCAGGCCAGAACATGGTATTTTTCAAGTTGCACCTCTATGACGTTCTGTGACATTTGATGGCCTGACTTGACGTCATATAACATGACATTCAATTACACACTTGACACTTATTCAGTGTCACTAAATCAATCTGAGCCACTTGAAGAAAAAAAAAAACGCAATTTGAATCAAGTCCGATATACTTCAAATACATGATAATTCTAACTTCAGCAAGCCTTATCTCGAAATCCTAAAGGTTTGGGACTCTGTGTCCATTGAAACATTTGATTAGGGCGTCGAGATATGGAACATATCAAAAATTCAGCCAATTTAACGCAAACCACATTTTACATGAGAAAAGTTCGGGTCATTTATCATTATCAATAATTTTACATTTCATTATTATTTAGGAATTTTGGCTAAAATTCAAAAACCCTGATTTCTTACAAAGAAGCGGATATTTTTAATAAAAACTGTTTACACTAGTGAATTTATATGTAGAAATTTAACAAAAAAGGTTTAAAGTAATTTTTTGATTTTACAAATATTCATTTTTCTCTTTTTGGGCGTCTTAAGTCGTAAGTAGGTCAATTGTTTTCCACAGCGATTTTAAAAAGAACAAATTAAAAGTAACTTAATAACTTCTTGAGTTATACTTAATAAATACAAAGAGTAACAAATCACTCATGCACAGACCGGTCATGGGCATACTACTTTTTCTCTTAACATTCATTCATTCATAGAAATTTTATATGAAATAAACGTCTACTGTTTGGATTGTCCAATTATTTTCAATTCTTAGTGGCGGTTATGATGTTTGTGAATAATGTTTAGGTAGGTATGTGACAGAGATCAAAGACAACAATTCAGAGCGACAGAGACAAGTACGGCTCGCTTCGTGCCGAGCACAAGCAGATAGTAATTTATCCAAATACTATCATAGTACAGGTATTTCGAGTGAATTTTTTCTAAAAATGTAGATAACCCATATAAAATATAAAGAAATTAAAATTTCTTGTAGCATCCTGACCAACGTTTCTAGAGAATTTGGGTCTCTAATGAGCTTTTATTACTCTTCCTCATTTCCTCGTTTTCAAATATGACTATAAGTATAGCATGACCTAATTTTAAAGATAACTTGCGGCAATTTTTATCGTAGAAACAAAAAACAAATTAAACGCAATTTTAATTTTATAAGTTTAAAAAATTTCTCTTGGTATTTTTCGCTAAAAGCAATATTTTTTGAGATATTTAAAAAACCCGTATTTTAAGGCTTATTTCTAATCGAAATCCACCACTTATTTGTTCTTTCGAAAAATTAAATAAATAAATGAATTGTATTGGTGGCTACATAATAAATGTCAAAACAATTTTTAACTCGTGGCGCGCGTCTTAGACTAATTTAAAGTAAAATAAAACATTACAGAAACACAATTCCAAAGTCCAATCCGTAAACAAAAGAATGCAAGAATCTGCGTCTGAAAAAAATAACCTCTTTCCTATTGTCTTGAATTATTAAAAATTTAAGAAAAATTTGTTTATAAATAATTGACTCCATTTTAAAATATGCTAAAAATCATCTAATTCGAAGATTATAAACAGTAAAATTCAAGGTGAAGCAATACTATTATGTAATACACATTGTTTTGCATAACATAATAAAATAAATCCTTATTAGTTCAAGTAACTTTTTTTACACGTTCAGCTAGCATAGCTACACCAAAAATTATACATAAATACTTAATAATAATAATAATAATAATAATAATAATAATAATAATAATAATAATAATAATACCTAATTTTGCAATATTTATAGTTTATTAATATCGCTTTCCTTAGACTTAAACTCATACTTACAACCCGCACATTCAATTTTAAATCCTATCAAATTAACCTATTGTTAAGGGCGAGTCCGGGCCATGCTTGGTAAAACTGAATGTGAGACAAATAAACATGTCATGGATTTATAAGCTGAACTTTGGACGATGAGAACATAATAATTCCAAGGAATTCCGTCAATAACACTTTTAAACTGTTTACTTCGTATTTCAGATAAATTTAGGTACATACTACATAAAGGTATAGAGTACTTGATATTTTACTTGGCATGTGTTATTGTTATTATTTCATTTTCGAGGCCATTAACTTTAAACTTTAATTACAAATATTACTTATATATATTATATGAATGTTGAGTAATTATCAGGCGAAATTCATAATTTTGCAATGAGCAAAAATAGTGCTTCATGAAAAAAAATATCGCGTTACTTGAGTCTACCTACCATAAATTAAAGGTATGTAGATAGTCAAAATGCCTAATATATATATATATCTATACTAGCTGACCCAGCAAACGTTGTTTTGCCATATAAATGATAAATTTTTGCCCAAAAAATAAAAATAACATTTCTGGATAGGGCCACCCTTATCACCTAGGGGTATAAAAAATAGCCTACGACCTATTCTCAGACCTACCAAATATACACCAAAAATTTCATAAAAATCGGTCAAGCCGTTTCGGAGGAGTTCGATAACAAACACTGTGACACGAGATTTTTATACAATATTAGATAGACTAGTATTACTATGAGAAGATGCCAGGGCGGAGCCAAAATGCGCGAATATTTTTACCAGTGGCATAGCTTTATCTGGGGTATAGGAATGTGTAATGGACCCGTTTAGTGTGACGTCAGATTCTAGGCAACCAACAATACAAGTGTGTGTTGCTAAAGATTTTGAGCCTTATGTACGATACATTTAAGGGTTAAAAATATGGCTGTTGATCAGGGCCTCTAATTTTATTTGGTTAAAACACATATTAATTTAATTGAGTAAATTATATGTAGAACGAATCTAACGTATTTTAAGAATATGGCCTATGAATTGAATTGTCTTAGATATGCCATATAATTGAGTAATAACACAAAATTGTTAACAGCAATTTTTGTCATCCTTAATAGCAAGGTGCATAAGAGCGAAAATATTAACTGTAAATTTCGTTATCCCACTTGTATTGTTGGTTGCATAATATTTGACGTCACTACTAAACGGGTCCATTGCAATAAAAGTTTCGCGGTCAAGGAACTGTGAAAATGGAGTAGATTAAAACTTGCCAACTGTTACGAGTAACCTTTGTTCAGGAGAAGTGTAAGAATAGTAAGTTCTACTAAACTTTGCCTAATAAAGTTGTTTTATTATTATTATTACCGTCGCCGCCGCTCTACTGCAGGTCACCGCCGCCACTGGTGTTGACATTGAATGTCACGTAATTCTTTCTCATTGGTTTAGAATGATGGACCGCACAAACTCGTTTCTGCGCATATTTTTTGCTGGCATCTTCTCATAGTAATACTACTTTACAGTGTGACCCATTTCAAGTGGAAACACCTTCGTAACTCAGTTATTGGTCATCCAATTTCAACCAAATTTGGATCGGTATCAAAGACCTTTACTATATTCTTTTTGACTAAACCAAAACTTATTTCAGTTATTGGCGTGCATTTTTATTAAAAAAAAAGGGTCGATTTTTCGAGAAATTATATTAGGCATTTTTTTGTTGAAAAACATTAGTTTTTATTATTGATCAGCATGCTGATCAAAATTTAACAACATATTGATTTTTGGTTTTCGAATTACGGCCCCCTTAAAATTACCTATTTTAAACATTAAATAATCAACAAATTGGTAACAAATTTTTTTTCGAAAAAAAGTTATTATTTATTTTCTCTTTAAATTAATTTTTACTACCACCCCACATCATCGATACTTTCAAATTTCATGGGTCAAGAATTTTCATTGAAAAATTGCTAAAAATTTTGGGCTCTAAATTATTTGGGCGTCGTGGTCGTCAACAATGGGTTGTCGATCTTGTTGGGCCCCACCACCTTCTTGCCTTTGACCCCTATCCGCACGGGGTCGATCGTGGGGGCCCTGCCTGCGGCCAACAGGAATCAGAAGATTGGGCTTGTGGGTGGTTAGTCCAGCAAGCCCACCAGAGGGGTGTTTTGACGCGGCCGTCGTAGAAGCTTATTTAAAAAAAAAAAAAACGTTGGCACGCCGCTTACAAATTAAATCTGACATAGTTAAAAACATTTTTTCGGTGACAGATCAATTTTTATGCATAGAGGAAATCTTAAACTTCATTTAAAACAAAAATAGAGGTGTTATATGTCTGCGGTTCAGCCTGACATCTATCTCATGCATGGATGCTGCGCTTTCAGAATTCAGTCTAATAATAAGGTAATTAACAAAAATTTCCAGCCAGACAGATTTTAAAATAGATAGGAGAAATCTCAAACTTCATTTTTAAACAAAAACCAAGGAGGTGTAAAGTGTCCTTTCATGAAAAAAAATCATTTATGACAAAAGGTTTGTCAGATTTTTTTTGCCGATACCGATATATCGGTATCGGCCGATATAAGATGCCGATACCGATATATATCGGTCATATTTTTTTACCAAAATCGAAATACTATAACTTTCTATATTTTACAAATACCAGAATTCGTAAATATCGGCAGTCAAGACACATAGGTTCAAGATTTAGATCGTAACAAACGCGATCATCGTAATTTCTGCGACTGAATTACTGATATGTATGGATTATACAGATCAGTGGACTGAATTCGTGAAAGCCCGAGTGCCCAGAGTCTATAGGTTTGTTTTGGTTTTGAGAAATAACAGTCCTCGGATGTCAGGCACATGCGCAGTTAGTAAAATGTGTTCTGGTTTGTCTTGGACTAATTCGGATTTCTCTCATATAGGTATATAAAATTTTACAGCAAGAAATTAAATGTTTGTTTGTTCTTTCTTACAAAATAAATCGAAATTAAATGTATTACGAACATACCTTATGAGTTTTTCATTTATTTGGCATAATAGAATACATGTATGCATATGTACAACTAAAAATGTATGCATATTTTAATAAATCCTTATAACGACGCACCTGAAAATTAAACCCAAATTCCGATCACTGGTTATTAAGCATCTGCATTCTGATTGTTTTTTTGTTTTTTGTGCTAGAGGATGTTTTTTGTTTTTTTTTTTATGGTTTAGTTAATTGGAGTTTGTTGTACTTTTTAAGTTTTTCTTTTAATAAACATGTTAACACTATGTATTGAACATAAAAAAAACATCGTACCCTAAGAGAGGTACGATGTTTTTTTTATGTTCAATACATAGTGTTTGTCAATTATACAGTTTTTATCAAATTATTTTGATAAAAATATCGGCATTTTTTGCCGATCGGTCGAACACTATACATTATTTACCACAAATTGTGTAAATTTCAAACAGGTGTTTTGAAAAGTAAATTCATTTTTAGCTGATTTTAAAAGATAATTAAAACTAGCAATTAACACATTTTCACTAGTCTGGCGGCTCTGGCGGGCGTAAGATGTTTATTACATGTTTCCCAATCATTTTCACCTTTTAAATTTGAGGTGTTCGATGGGGTACTTTTTTGTGGCATGGGAGCTTAGACTGGTGGCTTTATTCGTGTGTGTTGAATGGTGGCGTAGAAAATAAATGTAATAGTCACAAAAACTTAACAGTAAAGTTAACTGATTTTCAGAGCTGGGCAAATACTTTGAAAAAGTATTTAAATATTAAATACTTTCAGAAAATTCAAAGTATTTAAATATTAAGTAATTTCAAAAGATAAAAATATTTAAATAATAAGTAACAAAAGTAATTAAATACTTTATACTTAGTATTTAAATACTTTCACAATATTTAAATATTTTGATAACACTGAAATATTTTGAAGCATAGTTAAGTGTAACAATAGCCTTTAATGGCTAAACTTCGCCAAATTATATTTTCTATTTTTGTAGAAATCAATAAAGACTTATTATTATTATATAAAATACTATTTGAGGTGTCAAAATGTTAGGTTTCATGACTTTCATTAACAGTAACACTTACTGCGTCTATGTCTTCTCTCAACCAACTTTCTGGGAATTAAGACGTGAATGACTGAAGACTGGATGCAATGTATTTATTGACTACATTGTAGAAGGTAAATTCGGGTTCTGAAAATTACCGTCCGAGAACTGTCAGGAGTTTGCGCAGTTGCTTTTGATGCGGTCGGATTTGGAACTGCGCAAACTCCTGACAGTTCTCTGATAGTTCTGGGACGGTTATTTTCAGAACCCGAATTTACCTATAGTATATAGGTAAATTCGGGTTCTGAAAATAACTGTCCGAGAACTATCCCAGAACTGTCAGGAGTTTGCGCAGTTCCAAATCCGAAGGCACCTTATGTCTTGATTCTTGAGGAGTATCTGCCTGTATCCAGTCCTGTCGAGAGGGAGGGTGCAGGTGTGTTTCTCCCGGCCCAGGCTTGTTTGGGGGACCCAGTTTTGTATTAAAACCTATTTCTTTTTTCCGTCTTGCTCCCCTAAATCAAAATTTTTTTTGGATTTCTCCCTTGCCGCCCATGAAAAATTCTTCATTTTTCAAAAAAAAAAAAATTCCCCCTGGATCCGTATTTTCTCTCCATTTGTTTGTATTCGTTGTATTTATTTAAATACTTATGAGATTCAAATACTACAGAGAATATTCAAATATTTCTGAAAGTATTTAAACACTGTCAGAAAAGGATTTAAATAGTTTAAGTATTTATAAATACATTTAGGATCATTTTCACAAATACTAAGTAGTAAATATGTCAGATAAAGTATTTGCAAGTATAAATACAAATACTTGCTGCAAGAAGTATTTAAATACTCGGTATTTAAATACTTTATAGTATTTAAATACTCGGTATTTAAATACTTTATAGTATTTAAATACTTATGAGGTATTTGTAAGTACATATTTGCCCAGCTCTGCCGATCTTATACTATTTTCAACTAATGAGTCAAAACTATCCCTCTTACCACTAGAGAGCGCTTTAATTAAAATAATTAAAATTATATTTTAGTCGTGAATAAATATCAAAATGTGACTATCGATTTTGAAGAAGCATCGTAAAAACAACATCGATGTCAAAACATCGCTGTTTTGAAAACATCGGTATACGATGCGCATTCTTAACACAGCAAAGCAAATTTGTGAGACAGAACATCTCCAAGCATGATACAAAGAATAGAAGGTATGATAGTCAGTTCGCCAAATTCGGTCCAGTTGGCGCAAGACGTCACGCGGTGATACCGGGATTTTAAATTACATATGATTTTCCTCATAATACAAAGAATTTGTATCATGGATTTGCCTGAACTCATTGGAATTTTGAATAAATAGGGATTCATAGTGTTCTTAGTAACCATCGTTCTTTATAAATGAGCTTTATCTCCGCATAAATACGTTTTAAACATATTGTCACTTTTACATGATGCCAATGCATAACGCATTTTTATAACTAAAGGTTATTGCAAGAACACTAAAATAAGTAAAATAATAAAAAAAACAACTTCCACAGACGTCGGCAAACTAACTTTTACAAAGGAAGCGGGTAGAAAATTATCACCGCGTGACGAAGCAACTGTCGATTTGGCTCCGCCCACATGCGCAATGTCATACCTTGTATTCTTTGTATCATGATCTCCAAGCAAGATTTGTAGAGTATACGGTTGCTTAATAACTCACAATCCCCACCAAAAAATGTCATTAGCCAATGAACAGCTGGCGTGCAATCACACTAGATGCAGGGCCTTATTCAAAATATTGTAAGAATTTGTGTAATGTTAATTAAGCCAAGAACCCGTAACTGGAACGGGCTCGCAATGATCCGCTTTTGAGGTCCTCGCATTTTAAGTCACTGTTCTGCATGCTGGTAATGAGAATAAGTTGTAGAATGTAACAATACAGATCATAGTATACGTCAGACCATATTTCGGGCCAGTACGGACGATTCCTCAGAATGAGATAACTGCGCCGCTACTGCGCGTTCGAAGAACAAGGATAGTCTGACCGACCTTTCATCTCCATATGAGATCTCCATATCAGATATATCCTACCATATATACAAGGATGTATGGATACGATCGGAAGAGTTTTGGAGAAAAACAACGTCAAAGTAATATATAATGCGAAACAGAAGGTGGCACGACATTTTCCCAAATGCCAAGGTCTAGAAGAACTAGAAATACCAGGAGTATATAGCATTCCATGTTCCTGCGGACAAGTTTACATCGGAGAGACCCAATTTGTAGAGTATAACCAGTGCTGCCAACAGAGCTTTCTAAAATTCTCCGTCCACTGCCTTAAAATTCTCCGCAAATCGAGAAATTCTCCGCCAAAAATAAATATCAAAATCTTTCATACAACAAAAATTATATTGACCATTTATTTGTTTCTCAATATGAAATCCATTATTAATTTGCACAAATCGATTTTTTAATTAATCAATGATGAATTAATAAAACCTGGTTGTGATGAATCATCAAAACCAGGTTTGGAGCACGCTTAAGATCATTGGTAGACAACCAGCCTCAGTTGACCGTTAGTGTAACTGAATTCGTAAGAGGTGCCTTGCCAATTTTTTTTTTCATATTTTCTCCTCCCGCTCGTTCATCATCAGACATGAGATTTGGATAAAACATATTTTTTTCAGATTTCTCCCCCCGCTTATCAATTTTGAGACCGGAACAAATTTTTTTTCCGATGCTTTCTCACCCACCCCCCCCCTCGCTCAGCAATTATTAAACCTGGATTTTTTTTTCTTCAATGTCCCGCATTAGCAAGATTCAAATATGGTCTTTTTACGTACACTACTAAACTGCAAGAAAATAGAAAACTACATTATTTTGTTATTTGTTTTAATAAAGATATAATTTTAAATTTTGTCATCCTATATTCTCCGTCAAATAGACATTCTCCCGGCAGTGTTGCCAACAAGGTCCTCCTATATTCTCCGCCATGAAGTGACAAATTCTCCGGAAATTCCCGGTGAAGTTTTCCGCGCAGTAAAATAATAATAATAATACTTCAAATTTGCTGCCTTACTAAAATAAGCAGTGGCGGCTTGTGATATTGTCTGCAGAGGAGGCTTGATATTTTGAAAGACAATTAGAGACATTTCTACAAGTAAAATATATTAATTTGGAAGATTGGAAGATATGCTGCTTCTTCCAAAGGGAGGCTCAGCCTCCCCTGCCTCCCCTGACGAGCCGCCACTGAAAATAAGCCAGTTATTTTGAAAAATCAGCTTCTACTTGACCTGTCCATTTTAAAAATAGTGTCTTCCACAAGCGGAATTTTAACATACAAACATAACATTTGACGATTTGACATTTGACCATTTGATTTGACATAAACGGCCGTCAGTAGTACAAAGCAAGATTTGTAGAGTATGAGGTTCCTTAATATACAGCTTTTAGGCGAGACCACAGACCACTTCTTCTGAGGCGAGACGATGAGTGCGGAGATGAAACGTCAGACTATCCTTTTTTTTTTTTCAAACGTGCAGTAGCGGCACAGTTATCTCACTCTAGAAGAACTGTCCGTACTGGGCCGAAATGTGGTCTGAATGTGTACTATGATCTGTAGTGTTACATTCTACAATTTATCCCGATTACCACCATGCAGAACAGTGACTCAAAATGCGGAATAATTACCCCCGACCTCAAAAGCGAGTAATTGTGAGCCCGTTCCAATTACGAGTTCTTTGCTTAATTAACAGTACACAAATTCTTACAATATTTTTAATAAGGCCCTGCATCTGGTGTGATTTCACACCAGCTGCTAATTGGCTAATGGCATTTTTTGGTGGGAATTGTGAGTTATTAATTAGGTCACCTCATACCATAGTTGCCAACCCTACTGTTTTTTCAGTAGATCTACTGTTTTTTGGTTTTCTTCCCAGTTTTTAGTTCGACCTGCTAAATCTACAGTTTTTTTGCATATGGATCAATTATTTTATTTAAAGTCCACCAAAAAGGAAAAATGCCGCACCCACTGAAATAATTGTAGATACATCCCTGACGATTTCTAAGTAGGTTTCGTAATAGTCGCTAGATGCCGCTAGCGCTATAGCTACTTGTAAAATACACACTCTAGTTTGGAAACCCATTACGATGGGTATCTTGTTCGAACTCGTTGTTTATGACCAGTGAAACCCAGGCCGATATACTGTTTTAATTCGAATATTTTTTATCGTTTAGTTCTTATAAAACATTGTTCATTATGAGCAGTGATTCTAATTCTGATAATATAGCGTCTACTAGTCATAGTACACCTAAAAAAAAAAAAAAAAAAAAAAAAAAAATATACGAAATATGAACAAAAGATTATTGATTCGTGGCTACATGACGAAAGATTTAGTGGATGGTTAAAAAAGAGTGGGAAAGGTACAGACTCGTAACTTCCTTATTTTTTAAGCTACGACCATGTTCGGCACATCAAATTGTAGATATTTTTAAAAAATTATTAAGAAAAAAAAAAATTTCCTTGAATATTTTTCCTTCACCCTGTACATGAACTGTTAATGTTTTCTTATAAAGGTTTTAATTAGCTTCAATTTATGTTATCACGTCATATTCGATATTCTCTTTCGTTTTAGAAAAAAAAAAAATTAAAAACACTCCTACCAATTCCAAACTGATTTTTTTTTAAAATAACTGAAAAAATGTAAATAATAATTTTATGCTTTATTTGTAAAAGACATCACAAAAAATACTCGACGTAACAAAACAGCAACAAGAAACAAAAGAAATAAATATTTTTAAAAAGAAAACTTTATTAAAATGTAATAATAAACAGGAAATTGCAAAATTTTTATTAATTTTTTTTTTTTAATAACAAATTGAAGCTAATTAAAACCTCTATTAATAACACAGTTCATGTACAGGGTGAGGGAAACAAAATATTTTAGGAAATTAATTTTTTTTTTCGTAATAATATTTTCAAAGAAATTTTTTTAAAATCACTCTGTGTGCATATTTAAAGGCCTTAAAAATATCTACAATTTGATGTGCCGAAAATGGTCGTAGCTTAAAAAATAAGGAAGTTACGAGTCTGGGGAGTTTTAAGTGGCTGTATAGTAAAAAAAAAACAGTAGATTAACAGTTTCACTAAAATAAATTCCCAATTTTCTACAGCTTTTTTTTTGCTTATCTACAGTTTCCTCGTCTAACAGAGTTGGCAACAGTGCCTCATACTCTACCAATCTTGAGTACAAAGTGGAACGTATTACCTTCGAGCATATAGGGGAAAATAGAGGTGCCCTTTCTATTTTACAACAATGCGTATGGTTTGTTCTCAACACATATAGGCGAGGGACGCGAGAGGCGTAGTAAACACTGTAATAAACACCCACAAAACACAGTAGAAAACGAAAGTAAATAATACGCAAATGATACTAAACGCTGTATTAGAAAGAATCCCCTACAAGGATGAGATTATTATTTTGCACTAGCCAAGGGATCGGGGAATAATAATTTGCTTGTTTACAGTTGTAGCCCGAACAAACAAACAGCTGTTTGGCGACCTCTATTTTCCCCTATATCCTCGAAGCGTATTACAACCAACCACATGTAAAGCCTAGTTCAGATAGTCGCGAATTGTCAATATTGTTCTGAGCGATTGGTCAGTTTAAACGAAAATGTGGGCAGGTGACCAATCAGAACAATATTCGCAAATCGCCATTCGCAATTCGCGACTATGTGAACTGGGCTTAATGGTAGTAAAACGTAACCGGGCGGGGATTTCTCATTTGCACCAAATGAGTTCATCAAATACAATGAACGCTATTTGGACTGCATTTGTCGATAGGATCTGGTAAACTCGCGGTAAATCAAAATCGTAATTAAAATTTTGGGTATCATATTCTCCGCAAATTCTCCGTCAATTGCCATTCTCCGCACCCCTGAAAATTCTCCGAAAAGCGGAGAATTCTCCGATTGGCAACACTGAGTATAAGGTTCCCTAATATACAGCTTTTTGGCGAGACGTGAGTGTGTAGACGAAAAGTCAGACTATCCCATGGAGGTAGAATATAAATGAGGAGTAGTCATAAAGCTTATATCCTACAATGAGAAACGGCCGCAGAAGGCGTGGCTTGTGATCATACTGTCATGAACGGCTCGCCAGGTCCTGATTTAAAAAAAGTTTATACAGCATTTGAGGAGATACATGTTAGTTGACTTTACACATTGACACTACCATATATCAAGTCAGTAGAGTAATGAATGAGATGACGGTATTACATTTCAAGCAAATATAATATAATATAATCTAAAATACAATCTAAAATAAATAGAAAATAGTTTCAACATATCTTTTGAGTACGGACCTGTTTTAACCTGAAAACATTTCTTCTTATCGATACTACTTTGATTTGTACAGCTACTTGGCGGACACGAAATCATATGTTATGGCGTAAAACACTATTTTCTATCAAAAACATTTATTTTATGATAATATTAAACCAAGATACATGTCGCATGTTGTTGACGTTTCGATCATACTAAAATGAGAAATGTGCTGCCACATCTTGCTTATGGCAACTCCTTATTTATTCAACCGCCTTGGACTATCCTTGTTCTTCGAACGCGCAGTTATTTCGCTCTAGAAGAACCCCGTCCGTATTGGCTTGAAATATGGTTTGAAGTATACTATGATCAGTAGTGTTACATTGTACAACTTATCCTGATTACCACCATGCGGTACAATGACTCAAAATGCGAGGATAATTACCCTAGACCTCAAAAGCGTGTCATTGCGAGCCCGTTTCAGTAACGATGGGTTCCTTGCTTAATTAACATTATACAAATTCTTACAATATTTTGAATCACTGCATTTGGTGTGATTTCACACCAGCTGTTCATTGGCTAATGGCATTTTTTTAGTGGGAATCGTGAGTTATTAGGCAACCTTATACTCTACAAATCTTGGGAGAGCATAACGACATATAAACACCAGACTCAGAGAACACATTATAAAAATCTGTGACATTAACAGCCAGTTTTACAATTGTTGGTTAAATAATAATTAGGATTTGACCAATGATTTATTACTATAAAGATATGAATGTCTGGTAAAGTTGTGTTTACTAATAATTATAATTTTCATATTCTGGTTAGTCAACCAAAAAGATAACCGACGACTATGAAACTGGCCGCAACAGTCAGTTTTACAATTGTTGGTTAATTAATAGTAAGAATTTGACTAAAGATTTATTACTATAAAGGTAAGAATGTCTGGTAAAGTTGTGTTAACTAATAATTATACCTTTCAGGTTCTGGTTAGTGGTTAGTCAACCAAAAAGATAACCAACGATTGTGAAACTGGCTGTAACTGTCTAATTTTGACCACTGGTCTCTTCCACATTTTTCTAGTTTCATTCACTGGCTGGGACCTTTTTAAAAAAAAAAGTTTTTTTGCCAACCATGTCGTGCGAAAATCTAATGAGACAATGAAGTTATTTATTTGAGGCTACTATAACCAAGGTCTACAGACCTAAACCTAGTAGAGTATGTATAGGATTATCTAAAAAGTAGTTATTCGGCACAAATCGCCACCTACAATTCTCCAAGAATTAAGGACTATTCTGTCTTATTTGTGGGATCAATTTTCACGCCAGTTTAATGATAGCACTATTCTCAGTATGCCAGTCGTCTATAATGTTGTTATTGACAACCATGTGCATCTCTGAATTTCAGAACTTTAGACATTTCATGGTTGCCTGTTTTTACCACAAATTGTTTATTTTTTTATTATGGAATAAGTTTAAATAAAACATGAGCTTCTTTATATTAATATAAATTTATCATCAGAAAAATAAACGGTTTTCTAGAAACTCCAGTATTTCTAAACTTTCTGTTGATATGCTTAATTTTGTTTCTACATATTAAACAATTCCAGAAAACAGAGAAAACTTGGTTATCTTCGCATGTTATCAGCGGTGAATTTTAAATATTTGTTTATTAATCGTTCGAATAAAATAATAAAACACATTCTAAAACATAACATCTAACAATGATCGGCCAAAATAATATATTTGCCCGAATACAAGGGCAAAGGAATTAGATCTAGTTATTGTTATTTTAATAGGTACGTGTATATGAATAAAAAAATTAACTCAATTGAGGTAATTATAGTATAAAAAAACTCATAAAAATTGCGCTCGGATGTTTCCTACTGGTATCTTAGTTCATTAAAATTCGATGTACCACAATTTATTAAAATTTTATAAGTTATTTTGATTCTTTGTACAGGGCGTTCCAGATAAGGGTTTAAATATTCGGCAGGTAGATTCTTTGATAAAAATAAAAGGGGGTTTCATATAAACTTTTTTAAAAGACTTCCCAACACCTTTATTAAAATTTTGTTTTAAATTTTTTCCTTGGCATTAATTTCATATTCTTATTCACGTCTTGGCAAACGGTTTATGGCTCATGCAACTAGAAGTTGGCCCCCAGTTTATGTTTGGCGTGTTTGACAAAATATATTTTTTTTGTCCAAAAACGTTTTATCGCTACCGAACAAAGGTACCTTATATTTAGAAAATTATTTAACGAATTTAAAAATGTCACCACAATTTTCAAAAATGCATCTATGCCAAATTTTAGGAGTAAAAAGTATTAGGGGACCTGTAGACAAGATACGAAAGGCACCATATTTCACAATCATGTGTACTGTCCAAATTTTATTACAATGTATAAGTAATTTGGAAGTTATAAGCCGAAAAACTTCTTCAAGAAAGATTACTTTAAGGGCAAATAGGTCCGAAGGGGGAGTGTCCTAGGAAAAAAATGTACAGGTAATTTATTTTTATGTTGGCTTAAACCATACGCTCTCGAATAATTGCCCCATACTCCTGGGATACCCTGTAGCTATATCAAGTAAACTGAGAAAACCTTTAAAGTCATATTAAGCTTATTTTAAACAATTTTTACTGAAACTCCACACACGCACACAAACAGAATATAGAAGCCTTAACAAAAATCTTTCATGTCACCCCTTTCTAAAAGTAATCTAATCTGCTTGCTTCTAAATTTACCGAGTATCAGATTCGTTGCGTTATTATTGGATCCAAACACTTACCCTGCCTTCAGGGAATTCCACATTGCACATGATATACTCTGCTAAGAGTATATAATGTATAATATCCACGTTTAATCTTTAATCATAAATACATTTGAAAATAAATTTTAAAACATTTAACTATGTACTTTATTTTAGGATCTGAGATATTTATATACACAAGAAATAATACAAATATCGTGAATTATTGACATTATATTAGCTGCTAATTATTTACAATTCTTGACGATTTAATTGTTCTCTCAATATGAACTCTGACAGATGAGATGCAACGATTTCACTATTCACTTCACAAAGGAAATATGTTAATAGCACCACTGACCTAAACTGACTAATGTAGATAGGCATACACTTTAATAACACCTTCAAAAGTCAACTTTACCTACAAGAATACATGTGCATTCTACCTCCATCGTGACCAGCGTTGGGAACTTTTCTGGCTTGGGTATCCGTAGACAAGCCCAAAAAAATCCGTAGAACCTGGTAATAAATCCGTAGAACTAAATAATAAATAGTATAATAATAAAAATAATTAAATAATCGCAGGCACGGAACTAAAGTATAACGCCCAAAATTTTTTTGATAAGCAGAGTGGGGGAATCGGGACTAGTGGTCGGATAATATCGATAGTACTATCGATTAATCGATACTTTATGACTATCGAAAACTATCGATAGTTAATGCACGGCATATCGATAGCGTCGTATCCATATCAAAGCTTCTCCAAACTTGCGTTTGTACTCCGTCGTGCCAGAGTTCGTGCCGAAAGAGTGGACATTACTAGGTTCGAGACCACTTTTCTCCTTTTCTGGCTGTTATTAACGTTCTAATTGGACTTTCTGCGTTCATAAAATTTATTTTTATAACTATATATTTTAATTTTTGTTCACTATTCCCCGTAACCTTATACTCTATTCCTTGGCTAAAGTTTAGTTCAAATAAATATTAAAATGTCAAAATGTGGTTTCATCTGATCTTTTCTTCTAAAAATAAGACTACTAATGCCAACTGACAGCCAGGGATCATGACCACAGACGATAGAATGCATTCTGTCATGACTATTAAAACAGTAAATCGTGATGGGGTCTGCTCAGTAGCTACGAACTGGCTGATGTTCTTATTTCGCAATTAATTAATATTACTATAACTGATGTCCTTAAAAATCCGTAGATAACAACGGTTTATCGGAAAATCGGAGCTGCCACAAAAAATCCGTAGATCTACGGATAAATCCGTAGGGTTACCATCACTGATCGTGACTTCACTCTTGTAGTTCCTCTGTTTAACGCCAGGACCGTTCGTTACACTGCTACTGGAACCGATACGAGCCGGTAAATCGCAGAGAAGGCTCCCTAAAATGCGCAAGCGCGTTATTATTTGTTTTCGCGCTTTAATTTGACATTTTCGTAATTTCTTTTTGGTTATGATTTTGTTCCATAGCACAGAATACGCTAAGTTCTAAGTTTTTCCACATTACTTTTCACAAAGTGTTAACATGCCAGTGCCACTGAAATGTAAATATTGTGAAGCGGTATTTACAGTGCGAAAAAACTTGAATCGTCATTTAAAAAATGTTCATCAAATAAAGAAAACGCCTATTATTTCCTACGAAGCAAGCGTTTACAACAGTAAATGCTTAGAAGGTTGCAATGTTTCTTTTAAGAACATCGGGGACTTACGAGCACATTTAAAAGAGGATCACAGCTTTGATATTAAAACTGATAAATGGACTGTCCCAAATTTTGACGGTAATAAATTTCATTTTTTTTTAACTTAAATTAATTTAAGTATTTATTTTTAGAATTTCAAATTTGGTTAGGTGGACACTCGAAAGAACATAATGTGCAATATTGTTCAGCAACACATCTAAAACTTCAGATAAAGAAACGTTGTATTTCTATTGTAATCGTAGTGCAAAATATAGATGTATGTATAAGTATTTTATTTTGCTTTGTAATGTAGGTAATAAATTAACATTTTTCAGCGTCTGATAAAGATCACCAGACAAAAGTTGCAAATAGTACCAACCGCAAGAGGAAATTAAAAAGTCAGGGAACTTGTAAATTAAGTAACACATGTACAAGTTCAATCACAGTTGAGAGATGTAATAAGACACAGCACTGCTCAGTAAACTATGTTCAAACACATTATGGACCACAAACAACCCACACCTATAGACGTTCTACTGCCGTACATTCAAATGGGATCAAAACTGAAGCGCCTCTGGTGGTTGGAAGCGCAAGCGGAGCTATATTGGCGGCCGGCGGGAAGTTTTAAATAATCTTAAATCTCATTTAAATGCTTTTAAAAGCGGTACTATGCCACATTTGATAATTAAATATCAAAATATGACTAGCACAGTTTCAAAGACACTGAAATTATGCTTCAGAAACAAAATATTTTGGGTAATAAAATTAATGATTCAAGAGGTTTGAATAACATATATTAATTAAAACTGAATAGTGGAAGCCCTTCTTTGAAATAATCATGATGATCTAATAAATCACTTTTTATATTATTTTTTATCACTAATTTATTGTAACTAAACGTTACTGCAGTTTCAACACTAAGCGTGTCATTTTCAAATATTTCACATTTCACAAGAGATCCTCGTTTCAAAATGGAACGCTTAATGTTGAAACTGCAGTAAAGTTTACTTACAATACATTAGCGATAAAAAAACAAAGTAAAAAGTGTTTTATTAGATCACCATTGTAAAGCACCTTCCGCATAAATAATACCGGCTTTCAAAATGTCGATGACAAACAGTGGATTGTTGATTACTCTTAACCACTTTTTAAAATCTATTGAGGTCTTTAGATGGATGAGGGAACCGATGCTTATGAATCATACTGTCCTCACAATTAATAACACAACATTTTATATCCCATTTCCAAACAATAAACAACTTTGACCATAACTTTGACGTTTGTGACACCACGTCGCTGCCAACTATTTTTTTTGCTACCAACACTATTGATAAAATTACTCTAGAGCGCGACATCTCTGGGTTGGAAGCGCAACTACACTTACATCACGTGACCGTACAAAGTGATTCCATTTGCTTCCATATAAGTTGAAAGTCTATAGGTATGGGTGGTTTGTGTTATGGACATGCTATTGAATTACAACATGTACGTATCTCTAAACAAGATCGCTTAACTATAGCAGCCAAACTTAGTGATGGGGTAGGAGTCTCAAGGTAAATTAAATTTTTATAATATAAAAATACAAATTATCATCAACAGGTATTTTTCAGAATCTTGGACACAGCAAGAAATAACTTATTAATAGAAACTTTAAAAAGGGATGATTTATTAACCAGGGAAGATATAAAAAATATAAAAACTTCTTATAACATTGACCTAAATGATGGAGTATGCCATAGAAATGATGTTGTAAGTGTGGAATTGTGGATTGAAGAATATAAACAAGTTGGAAATGCAACTTTAATTTACAAAAAGCAAGGAGATGACCATTTCATTTTAGAAAAGAACGACTTTTGCCTAATTTTTTTCAATCATTCTCAGGAATACATGTTAAAAACATTTGGGAAGAACACAGTTTGCGTTGACAGTACTCACGGTTTGAACGGTTATGACTTTGAGCTCACGACGGTTATGATCATAGATGAATTTGATGAAGGCTTCCCCGGAGCATGTATGTTTACAAACAGAAAGGATACACTTGTTCACGAATTCTTTTTTGACCAAATAAAATTAAAAACGGGGATAATTTCCACAAGTACATTTATGAGCGATATCACGTCTGTGTTTTATAATGCATGGAAAAAGGTCATGGCGCCTGCCAAAAATCGTTTATTTTGTGCGTGGCATATAGACCATGCATGGCGAGCAAATTTAAACAAAATTGGCAATTTAGAGAAAAGAGGTATAATATATAAGTTATTAAAAGTATTAATTTCTGAATTGAATGAAGCGGATTTTTTGAGAGAATTAAACAAATTTGTGAAATTGTTAGACGAAGATGTTGAAACCAATGTGTTTGGTGAATATTTTAAAAGTTATTACCTTAGTAATGTCGAGCAATGGGCTTATTGCTATCGAAAAAATTGCGGAATAAATACAAATATGCATATAGAGTCCATGCATAAGGTTGTGAAATATATCTATTTAGACAGTAAAAAAATTAAAAGGCTTGACAAAGGACTTCATGGTATATCGAATTTTATCAGAAATAAAATTGTTGATAGGTTAATAAAAAATATAAAGGGTAAAAACACATCTCATATCTCGAAAATTGATCAAAGACATCGAATTGCAAAAAAAAGTTCATTTGTGGTAACATACAATCAAATTGATAAAACATGGATGATTAACAGTGAAGAAAATAGCTATAGTGTTTCACAAAATGATTTACAAAATGCTTGGTGTCCATTGAAATGTTCATTGTGTGATATATGGTTACATATGTATAAATGTACGTGTGTGGACTTCTACGTCAGAACTACAATTTGTAAGCACATTCATTATATTCATATAAATTGTCAAGCAGTTTATGATAATGATGCTACTGAAAATGCTATTACACCAAATTCAAATTTAGGTAATAATAAATTGGCACTTAATGAAGAAGTAGAAACTCATTTAAAAACTTTAGCGAGCAAAAATGTAAGTAGTAGTAGTACTAATAAGACTTCAAATTCAATTAAACAAAAATGTAATCAAATAATGCTACTCGACTTATCTAACGTTGATCAAAATAATTTATCACATGTATTAAAAACTTTCAATAATGCTTATTATCTTTTAAGTAATAAACAAAACAATGGCAGGGAAAATTTTGAAGGAAATTCCAAAAGTGTTTATGAACCTCCAAATAAAAAAATAAATAAACAATTACTGTTCTAGCGAAGTAAAAAAGTCTGTTGGAACAGTCAGTCTGAACGGTTTATAATTTCTATGAGAAAAATAAAGTGCCTACTTTAGAAATTATTCGAGATAAATTGTATAATTATTCTGCTTATGATTATAAATGTTTGGAAACACTGCAAGGTATTTTAAATTGCGACTTTAAACATAAGAAAATTGATAATCGAACAGTTATAATGAATTTGTAGCATATCGTTAAACTTCACCGGGAATACTTGCATAAAATAATACTGCGAAATTAATAGGCATATAGTATATCTTGATGAGACCTGATTTGACATGCACGATTTTCAGTATATATATGGTTGGGTAGATAAGCCAATAAAGAAACGTGTATGAAAATGTAATCACTCATCAACTATGAGTGCAGCAGTACTCGATAATATCCGATCAATAATAAATAAACTAAGTAATAAGCAATATATGGAAAAAATGTGTAGATAATTCATATACAAAAAGAAAACAAGTTCTCTATTTTGCCACCCATACTGTTAACGCCAATTGTTTTTCAATCTATACCTTAGCCGAGAAAGAAGGATAGCGATGAATTAAACTGTCAATAGTGCCAAGCGGCACGTGCCATTAAGCAACGTTGATTTGATAAGTCCTTGTAAAAATTATTTTGATACACTTCCTCCAAATTTAAATGCCAATAATATCTTGTCGCACATACTGATGATAATGTGCAGATGTTACTATCCTCCTTTCCCAGGTAAGGTATAGTTCAGAAGATTCTGATAATTCCTTCATCAGAGAATTATACTTTTATTGGATTTTTTTTTACATATAATCAAACCAGTTCTTGAACTTTATATATTACCTACTCGTTTTTATTTTATTTTTGAGTTTTAATTTTATTTGAAAGTTTATGAACTTATAAATTATTTAATTTCAGGTACATTCTAACATTCCTCCTTACTAACAGACCTTTAATATTCCCATCCTGGCAAAAATTACTCACACCTCCTCGTTGGTTTTTGCTGGACGGTGACATTTTGTACAAGATAGAATATCAATATTTACCAAAAGTATTTGTCTAAAAACCCTTGAATTTTTTAGTCTGTAGAAAATGTCATTGACTAAGTGAGTATAATATATTTATTATAAATAACTAGTTTATATTAAATTGTACCTATAAAGTAATAACAAGTAGTAAAAAAAAAATTCCAAAAAATGAAATAATGGTTCGAAAACTTTTTGATCGGCGCCCAATAAGGCATGGATGTGATTATGAATTATTATTAAGTTATTTAATTAAGTACTTTATTATCAACGGTCATAAAAATAAAAACATCTATATTTAATTACTTTAGAAACATTATATAATTGTAAACAAAAACAATAAAAAAATATAAATATTACATATAGCATTTTTCTTCCTTTCAACGCAGTAAATATTTACCTGTGTGCTTCAATCACATTATTTTACTACTATGACCACCCCCTTGAAAATTCCCGCTCAGAGAAAGTCCGCACCTGCGCATTAGTGGGTGCTGTTACAACCATGACATTATTTTTCACTATTATTACTACCGCTTTGGAAATTCCCGCTCAGATAAAATCCGCACGTGCGCAGTAGCGGGAGCCGTCTCTGCGATTTACCGGCTCGTGAACCGATTTGCTGCTGCAAATCGTTTGCCACTGCAAATCGTTTCCAGTACAGGAAAATATGTTTTGATTCCTTTTGTGTGCACTGTAAAAGTGAATTGTGCCATATTCAAGCAAAGTGTCAATCAAGTAGTTATTCGCAGTTGGCCGCGCCCGACTGCAACTTCTACTCGTTTTATAATGTTTTATCTACCTATTTCTGAAGTTCTGTATTCACTATTTTAATTACATTATTTGTGTTTAATTTAGTTTACATTTTAAACGTACATTTTTCCTTTGATACATTTTCTATTTGTACTTTCACATTGTAGGTAGGTATTTGCATTTGTGAGGAGGGGCAAAGTCCCTTATACGTAGTCAAAACGAAGTTACTATTTACAGACATCAAGTCACCTACATAATAATATTGTACATACATATGGGTTCGAATGATTACACAGAGACATAGGTCAGGATTTAATTATAAATAGCAGAAATGTCCCTAAACATACGTCAGCTCTTTAGAACATCGTTTATCTTCATCTTGCCAACATATTTTAAGTTGGCAAATTCAGAATGTTCGCTTCAAAAAGTCCAAAGTACGGTATATAAACATATTTTTAGATTAGTGTAGTTAATTATATTTTATCAGTATCATACTTTTGATTGTCACCGCTATCGCCAACCCGGTTTTTCTCAAAATAGATATTTTTACTTACATAGAGGAAACCACAATAAACCTCTAAAAACGATTAATTTATACTTCAATTATTTACATAATCATGAATATCATGATATAAGTATAACATACAAATAACACTCGATATTAAAACATTTGTTTACTGTTTACTAAATTCTAAAAATAAATTAATGTTTTTATGTACATACAATAACGTCATCTGATCTCTCAATCGTGAAATTTTATTATAATGTTTCGCAAATTGGTCATCATCGGCACGGTGTAAACATATTGTTTGTTTCCAGCGTACGACTTGAATGATGATTATCAAGCACCTATTGTTGTTATCAGTAATTACTGTTATTGTCGTAAATATAGATAAATACTAGGAATTGATAAAAATCTCTAAATCAGTAAATAAAATCACGCGACACAAGTAAACAGGAATATAATAAATATTTTTCATTTTTCATACAAGATCAGCGAGATTAATTCTATTTTATCATAATTTCAATTTAGTCACGTTTTTACGCAAAATGGCAAAAAAACAACATAGGCTAACTCCAATGACTAATCCACCGAAGCCCTGATATACCTACACCAGTGGCAACTAGAAATCTTGGGCCGATTCCTATAATATAGAGTGAAATATAAATAGCAAAATAATGTACGTGAAAGAAAGCGATATATTAACACTGATGCCAGGCACAGCATGTTAAGAGTTTCGCCGACGACTTACAAAAGTAGCTAAAGAGAAAAGTGGCAAACAGCGTAGGTTAAATCTGTTTCCTTCCAGCATATTATTTTTCCATTTCTCTTCTCTTCTACCTTACATTGGCATCGACTCAATATTTTAAACTGTCACTACTGTATAAGACTCCAGCTATACCTGCGATTTTGTCGCTGCGGTTACTTATGTCGTTGCGTTTACGTCGCAGAAACGAGTTATATTGTTTCTTCATTTCTTATGTACGCCGCGCCGGTTATACTATCTGCGACTCTGTCGTATTCGCATTCTGGACGTAACTGGTTACGTTTTCAGCTGCCGACTGAAATGCTTCCCATTCCCGCGTTGTTTAGACCTCACAAAGTTATATGCATTAGCAAAAGATCCTCCTCACTCAGTAGCATATTTGCCACTGTATATAAAATGTGGTCGTTGTAGTATAGCCAGCCTTTCCAAATATTTTTAACGTGCGATTTGCAACGACAAAACCGCACCGACAAAATCGCAAGTATAGCCCAAGTCTTAGAGTTCGGCTATATTTAATTTCAAATAATTCCATCAATAGGAAAACTTTCGGATCATCAGATATCGGATGCATGAGAATTCACCTTTAGGGATGTGTTTTGGGTTACTTTACTGATTCCACAGTTTCCAAATGTGAAGTTAAGCGTTTCAAGCTCCTAAAAATGATAAGGATCAATTCCTTAATATTTTTACACCTAGTTTTATAGTGACAAAAATAAAGAGATTTTGTCAGAAAGTTAAACTATTCTGTAAAATAAAAGAATGCTTTCACTTTCAGCAAGATAATTTCCTTTGTTTTGGCCGTTTGTACTATAAGAGTATCTATTTCAAAAATCTTGGAACGAAAAATGGGAATGCCTAAAAAATTGCTTTAGAATCTTTGGTGGATTTACACACTTTAAGTCCCTTGAAACCAAAAAGTGGTTTTTATCAAATGTTTGTTCGATTGTATCTAGAATACATTAGTTTTTCATATAGAAAGCCACCGTTAAAAAATGTTCTATACTTAGGGCAAAAACTGAAAAAAAATACATTTTTTTAGTACTAATTTGTGAATTCCGTTACATAGTGATGGTTGTACTTATGTAACAGCCGAATTGTTGTAAATTTTCTGACATTGATAAGAAGACATTTGTCTCTCCTGTTTTATTATAATAAACAATAGCTTGTGGTTTTGATTCACCAAAATGGGCTAATTAGCTGATTGCATTTTTTTAACGTACAGGGTTACTGGTATACTCGACGTATTCCTGTCAAGGGGTGTTAGAGAACCTAATTTGCAATCATTTTAACTCACATGTGTTGTATGCAAAAGTTTTTAGTTTTCGAGATATTTCAATTTTTCACTTTTTTTTGAAAAACCTCAAATTTGCATATTCAAAACTGAATTTAAAAATTACCACTAATTTAATGGCACTTCGTACATAGCTAACTCTTTAACAATGCATTACTAACAGTAAAATGTCAAACAAGTAAAATTGAAAATTTTTAAAAAACCCCCGATCAATGTATCTAATCGTATCAGTTTCATATGACCGAATCAAAATGAGGCCTAAATCATGCTCTGCTGCCATAATTGTCTGCACATTTTACTTCAATCGGACAATTTCTAGAGAAGTACAACATGGCGAATTCAAGATGGCGACCAAACATCAAAATCTAATATGGCCTATAACCTTCTCGACAAAATACTCTTTCAAATAAAAAAACTGCATCAAAATCAGATGACCCGTTGAAGAGATATGAAGCCACAGACAGACAGACGGACGGACGGACGGGCGGACGGACGGACGGGCGGACAGGCAGGCAGGCAGACAGACAGACATACATACAAACATATGCGTCAAACTTATAACACCCTTCTTTTGGGGTCGGGTTAAAAAAAATACCCAATGGTCCAAAGATGCAACAAAAAATAAAATAAAAAAAATTCGATTTTTTTTAATTTTATTTTATCTTTATTACAATAATTCATTAATACATTAGTCGTAAAAATCATTTAAATTACATCTACTTTTTATTACCTTTCCAACGAGGTGAAATGTAAGTTTCACAAAAAAGTTCAATAACACATGAGGAGGTAGAGCTCGTTCATTGTTTCAAAGGAGCTTAATGTTGATAATTAAATGAAACAATCAGTGTTGCCAATTGGTGTATAATTATTAGAGATGCACCGACTAGTGGCGGACTAGACGGGAAAGCCGACTATTCGGTCAATTTTGTAGTCGGCGACTAGTCGGTGACTATTAGGCGACTAGTCGGCGAAAAAAATAACACAAACCTTGCTGAATTAAGAGCGCGTTTTTAATAATATTTTAATAAAGTAAAACAACGCAACCTTAAAACAACCGACAAACCAAACAATGTTCTAAGTGAAGTGAAGTAAACAACAAAACAGAAAATACGTGTACGTGACTGTTGATAGGTCCGTCGCGTCTGCAGCGGCCTGCGTCAGGCGACGAGCGATGGCACACGAAGTTGTGAAACTAGCTTTTTTTATAACATTTTTGCCTGGTTGGAAAGTTAATAAAAAAGAGACGTTATTTACAAGATTTTCACGATTAATGTATTAATAAATTTTTGTAATAAATCGCCGTCATTTAACAGAAATTAGAAAATCGACAATTTTTTTTATTTATTACTTCCACATCCAGTGGAAGTATAGTAACGACAAAAAAATTTTTAAAAATTTTTATTGTTCAAATAGGCTGAGAATGTCATGAAACGTCGAGATTTCAAGTTTGAGCGAAAAAAAATTTCTGTCTGTCGGTCTGTAACTTTTTTTGTGCGCACGTTTACTCTGGAACCGTTTGAGATATTGACTTGAAATTTGGTACACATATGTACTTTAACGAGATCTAGAACTAGATTATATTTTCATCTTGTTCCGTCGAAGGGTTGGGGGGTAAATTGGGGTCAATTTGGGGAAAATAGGTAAATCAAGCAGGTAAGAGTCCATAAAATTGGTATTTAGTACATACAAGAGAAGCTAAGGTCTCAAAACAAATTTTGGCATTGGCCACCCCCATTATTAAAGGGGATGAAAAAAAAATGTGATTTAGTGTGTGTACAAGAACCAGAAACCTTAAAATATTTTTTTACTTTATCCACCCCGTACTCCAACCCCCTGTCACTACCCCCACCCCACTACCGATGTGGGGTATCGTTTTATGGGTTTTTGGGGTAGAGGATTTCAAATATTATATTATTAAAGTTCCATAAACAATTATTTCCAGATTCAAAATTTTTTCGTTGTGTGACTTGGATAGAAAATCCGGATGTGGAAGTAGTGATTCCTTGGGCAGCGGTTTTTTTTTGTTGCATCTTTGGGCCATTATTGGGTATTTTTTGACATTTTACTGTTAGCAATACATTCTTGAAGAGTTATCTAAGTACGAAAATCAAAATCTATACCATTCAATTAGTAATAATTTTTAAATTTAATTTTGAATAGGTATGCAAATTTGGGGTTTTTCAATAAAAAGTGAAAAATTGAAATATATATCGAAAACTAAAAACTTCTGCATATAACACATGCGAGTTGAAATTATTGCACATTAAGTCCTCTAACACCCGCCCTTGACAAGAATACGTCGGTCGAGGGTTAATGGTAAAACCTCAGATTAAAGAACTTACATAACAGGCTATCGTTTCACTATATACCTTGTTTGCTCCTAACATAGTCACATTATATGTCCATTAAAATGGATAGATGAACATCACATCCCATAGGCAACAGTGGCGTTGTGTGTGTAGAAAATGTGTAGAATGGTAAATATTTTCATTAAAATGAATTATTGCAATTCCTGCATTACCGGCTCTTTATATAACGTGATGTAGGCATACGATATTACAGTAAGATAAAACAGTAACATAAATATGTATTGAAAGGATATTAAAATTTAATTGCTATTTACTTTATAACTGTAAACTGAACTTCATTATGTTACGACTATGGAACAATCGATTTTCTTCTTTTCTAAACTGCTTTCTGCAAACGGCACAGCACTTCACTATTTATTTGCACAAAATATATTGTCACTAAACTGTGTAAATATGAATAGAGAATATTATTTAGGTATTAAGCAAATCACAACTTAAAATAAAATTACTTTTTCACCAGTTTTTGGTCGGAGAACACGAAAAACATTTATTGACATTAATGGCCGAACTTTCAACTGAGATTATGATAATCGAACTGAAGCCGATCGTGTACGAGCGGCCGCGAATACGCCGATGGGCCAATCAGCAACTTATGGGAAGAAGTGCCTTAGAATGGGAGTCAAGTTCTTTAATCGGAGGGTAAAACCCTGTATACAAATATAATTTTTTTGAAAATGTGACTTTTTCAAATATCAATTTTCATAATTGTTTGAACGTTTATAAAAAAAAATATTTTATGCAACATATGTAAGGAAATAGATTATCTTACTCGACAACACTCCGATAATGACCTTCATTTATTTAGTATTGCATAAATAGCAATTTTAAAGGGATCTACACACGACCCAGCGGCAGAGAGCAGACCAACCGACCTTCTCGGTACACTTTGAAGATTGCCATGCGAACTCGTAAAAGTGAGCTGGTCTGCTGGATTGAAGTGGTCTGCTCGATCGTCGGTACGCTTTGAAGACCTGGAATTCCTATGGCAATTTTAAAAGTGTACCGCGAAGAACGGTTGGTTGGCTGATTGGCTGGATCGTCTGTAGACCCCTTAATACTGTAATTAAGATACCGTTTTTGTTTTTCATTTTCCTGAATTTTATCGTATCTTTTTTTCCGAGGAGCACGTGGCTTATCTTATCGTGTTCGAAAAAACTTCTAATTGTATTTTGTATACGAACAATCATATATCTCTTTGATAAATTTATGGCACTTGTGCATGTGTATGTGTATTATTATATTCGAACTAATTTGGTTCTGAACTACGTTACTAAAGTTACTAGAAATAGATCCAACAATATTTTCTTTGTCCTCAGACTGCCTTAAAGGCATGCTTTCACTGCTTTCAGTAGAACTGTTGGCAGTCGCGGTGGACGCTAAAGTCTGGCAGACTGCCGGCGCGGCAGTCACGGACTACCGTTTTTAGTATAGCGTCGGCCGTCGATATTTTTCTTTCAAAGGAAGAATATTAATGTACTTATGCAACAAAATGGATCTCAAAGTGATATCTTCTATATTTTTGATCGAGAATGAAGAAGGAACGGATGTGATACAGCTATTATCAAGTACTTCTCCCAAACGTACTAAAATTTCCAATATGTAACGAAGAAGGCATGAGCAGATCGACTTTAAAATATTTATTAAATCTAATTTACAAGGTGATCAGAAGTAATTTTAGGAATTTTCAGATCAAACCACGATCAATTTCAGTATGTCATAAGCTTAATTTAGGAAGATATTGAAGAACCTTACACCCATTTCTGTGAAAACTTCTACAGCTAGGGGGGCAGGACGGGCTATGCCGTCCTGGAATAATTTTCGCCCGACCTACGACGACCGCAAGGGGGGGGGCAATTTCAACTGCCTTCCCAATATTTTGAAAGAGATTGGGTTAAAAAATTTTTTTTTTGTTTCTTCCCCTCCTGCTCATCAAAAATTTTTATTTTTTTTGGATTTCTACCCCTCCCCCCCCCGCTTCATCAAAAATTTGTTCGGACTAACAAATTTTTTTTAGCATCTTTCTTTACTCGTGAGTCGCTTGCATCAACATGCTGATCTGTTGTATCCATTCTTACATTCGCGAGATTTTCCAATTTCCTGTAAATCGTTGGTAAACAGTAGGATCCATAGACTCATTTAATTTTAGCATGTCTTGCAGATATAAGTGCGCAGACTTAGCGTAAGGGAAATGTCCTGATTCTGATGCGTGGAAATAAAGAAGCATTTCTTTAACAGTGTTCAAGTGAGCTTGCCAATCTCCCATACGTTCGGCTCTTATAAACTCCTTTGCAATTGACACCTTATGAAAATATTGTATCTTTAGCAGTCGGTCCCCGTTCTTCATATTCTCTCAGCTTTTTATTAAACTGATGAAGCAATTCTTCAGATATTTCATCATTTTCAATATCACTATAAGAAATAGTATCATTTAATACGTTTTCAATAGTGATGATAAGATCTACATCTATGTTGTCATCAAGAACAAGTTCTTTAGATATTATGATTGCTAAAGTAAGTTGAAGTAATGTATGAGCTCGGACAGCTCTCGCGTAAGTATGGCCATTGAGCATTTTTTCTAATGACTTTGGAGCATAAATCAAAGAAAGTACTTCCTTCATGCCGCTTCCTTGCATGATGTAACCAATTGCTCCAAAAAACGACATGAGCATATGAAATCCTCCTAACCTGATTATTATCTTCGATAATTCGGACCCTTCAGGTGCAGCTGATACAATTTCTTGAGCTTTTGCATACAGAAGTTGATCAAAAGTAACGTAACAACGCATACATCGTGATGGTAACGTTTTGCATTCTCCGATGCACAAAGTAAAGTCGTGTATATAGTACCGTAGTTGCTAGCAGGCTGATGAATAAAAGGTAGAAACGAAATTTTAGATTTTGAAAAATTTATACCATTTTTAATTGTTCAATGTAACCATTCCAACCAGGTAACGATAAATTTTTCCATTTGCCATAGAACCATACCACGTCGACTTTTTTGAGTAAAGATACTGTTGTTTCATTTTCATAATCAAAATCAACAACTTTGATTTTACTGTAACCTACTACGCCATTATTTTGATAAACCTGTATTGGAACATGAGCTTTTGCGGCGAAATGAAGTCTGACTTATACAGGCAGATAGCAGATGTACGCTTTTTTTGCGCAGAATAATACATAGGCAGCGTAGTCATGCATATTATGGAGAATATAATTTTAGAATGGCTTTTTCTCAAAGAAGGTGAATTTTAGGAAAAAAAAGTGTAAGAACCATTTTTGTAGAGAATTGAAAGATCTACAATTTTCGTCTAAGCTATTTTTATCATAAAACTAACCGTTTCGCTAAAAAATCCAAAAAACCCATTTTTGCGAACTTTGACTTCGCATAAAAATTTTTGCACACACGGTATCAATGGGGACTTTTCACAACTTCATTATGGTACCCCTAACGTTCATGTAAATTTTCAGCTTCTTGGGAATTTATACAAGGATGAATGTCTATTTTGACCGGAGTATAATCATTTAAAGGCTATGTATATATATATATAAAATGTTTAAATAAAAATACAGGGGACGGTTGTGACTGTCGTGTCTAGACTGGTCTCGAAGCAGACGAGATCCAGCAGTTAACTACTCGCAATCGAGAAGCGACGGTGAAACGTTCGAGCCAAAACGTATTACATTTGCTACCATATGACGAGAGAATGACTGCCAGACGTTAGCGTCAATCGCGACTGCCAGCAGCTCTAGTAAGCACAGATCTTAAGTCCGATGGAACCCTATTACTGCCACATCCAATGGAAGTATAGTAACGCAAAACATTTTGAAAATTTTTATTGTTCAAATAGGTTTAGAACGTCATGAAACGTCGAGATTTTAAGTTTGAGCAAAAAAAATTCTGTCTATTTGTCGGTCTGTAACTTTTTTTGTGCGCACGATTACTCTTTAACCGTTTAAGATATTGAGTTGAAAGATATACTATGTATTTTAACGAGATCTGGAACTAGATTATATTTTGATCTTATTCGGTCTGTCAGACGTTAGCGTCAACCGCGACTGTCAGCAGTTCTACTAAAAGTAGACCTTAACTTGGCGGATCCAAAGGTCGCTTCGCAGGCCCGGATTGGGCCGACGAGTTACCGAGTAAAACTCGGTGGGCCGGTCACTTCGGTGGGCCAGTTAACTCCGGTTGACCGCTCATCACTTTTCAAGACCGGAGTGAAAAAAATTGTTTCCGATTTTCTGCCCCCTGCTTTTCAATTTTCAGGCTGGAGTGAAAAACATTTTCCGATTTTCTATGTAGCAACTGCCCACGTTGGAAACCAACAGCAAAATATATACATGATCAATTTTGAATTAAACGAATTTTAGACAGCGCCGTTGTATATTGCAATATTTATTATAGCCTGGGTTCGAAATAAGTGAGGCATATTCAAGTCTGGATTTAACAAATGTATAAAGGAAATTTAACAATTCAATGCCATCAAAAACACTTGAATTTCTTCACAAAACCCCAACTTTTATCAGCAGAGAGAATCTGAGACGAACCCACGGGGGGTTATGGGGGGGTACGCTCCCCCCGCCCAATGTTGATTGAGTTGGGAAAATCACCAAAAATGTAAAAAAAATTTTATTGGGTATAATTGCAAAAAAACGAATAATGAGTTGATAAGAATTAAATGACACTGTCACTATGACCATTTTTTATAAATAATTTTAATTGATATTATTTATGACTAGATGCGACTGACGTGAAAGCCACCGAATAGTCGACGGACAACGCACAACGCCGACGGGCCTACGCGACGGGCCAACAAAATAAACTCGTCAACTCGCGGAAATTCGACGTTCGACCCAGTAGACGGCACGGCCAGAGCATACAATTCACAAAGACTCTTACATTAGAAATATTAGAATATTACTCTTTTTTGCCTTTATCAATACAATGCTTTGTCCTAGCTATAAAGTCGTTGGTTGTTGGTTTATGCTGAGTATCACTAATATCAGTTGCCAACCTCTCTACGAAAGTTAATAATAATAACAAATTGTTGTCGGTCAGAAATTGTTAAAATATTAAATTCTTAGAGGGCACTGAATCAGAATCTGGGACTATTACAGGGGTCTACAGACGATCCAGCTGCTGGGACCCGACATTGTTGGTACGCTTTGAAGATAATTGGAATTCCAGCGGACCAGTTCACTTTTACGAATGAGTTCAAAGCATGCCGACAAGGCTGGCTCCCTGCCGCTGGATCGTGTGTAGACCCCTTAATGCTACCTATTGCGTCTCACAATGTGAAATGGGAAGTGGCCGGTAGCCGTACTAGCGCGGAAGTTCACGAGCTTGCGCCCCGACTTGCGCGTAATCGTATTGTATCTTCACGGTCATTAAACTATAATGGTTACCTCATCCAGTAGCTTCTAGACGAAGGAGAGCGCGGGGTCAACTTAGGTCTAGGGCCTACATCATGTAGTTTAGTTAAACTTCTTTTGCATAATATTTGTATCGCTAGGCTACTTATAGATTAAGTCTGAAATAAAAAAAAAACATAAGGAAATATAAGTTGTAAAAAAAATGGGCAGTTGGCAAATTAGTTGTAGCTTCCCCCCCCCCCAAAAAAAAATAGCTGGGTTCGTCTCTGGAGAGAACAATATTTTCTATATGTTTGTTAAAATTTAGTTTCGAGTCGAATAGAATCCCAAAGTCATTGAACTCGTCTGATCTATTCAATACGGTATCGTTCAACTCATAATCAAATAACAATTAATTTTTCTCCTTGTAGAAAGATAGAACGTTACAATGGCGATGTTTAAAGGCAGATTATTTTAAAGACACCAGTCATTTACATCATTTAAATTACTTTGGAGTAACACACAATCCCCGTCGGTATCAACAGTATAATAAAATTTCGTATCATCGGCAGTTGACATCAACACCAAATCATTAACTAGAGGCCCCATTACTGAGCCTTGGGGCACTCCGGAAGTAGCTAGAGATTTTTTACTAACGCCCCCACCGAAATTTGGATGTGGAAGTAGTAATTCCCTAGGCAGCGTTTTTTTTTTTATAAACCTAATAAGGCATTTAAAGTAAATGCAATTGACGATTTGCACGAAAGAAAGTTCAGTAAAAAGTGTCATGGCGCACAGTATAATGGTATCACTGTAATTTATTGTCATAACATCGTTTTCATTATCTTTAATGTTAAACCTGCTTCCATTGATTATAAATAGTCTTTATTAGGTTGTTTCGTAGTCTACAATATTTGAAAAATGTCGAATTATGCAATTTGTCAAACACTGTTTCCAACTCTCAGTTTACTAGAAGAGTTGGCAGCAGTGATTGACAAATTGCATAATTTGACATTTTTTAAATATTGTAGACTACGAAACAACCTAATAAAGATGATTTATATTCAGTGGAAGTAGGTTTAACATTAAAAATAATGAAAACAATGTTATGATTATTATATTATAGGTATTTAATTGTCGCAAAGTTTGGAAATTAGACGAGTTGGTCAACATGTGCAGTGAATTACAGTGATACCATTATACTGTGCGCCATGACACTTTTTACCAAACTTTCTTTCAAGCAAATCGTCAATTCTCGCTGTCTTTTGCCATTGCATATTTTCATTTAATGTTATTGTACAAGATTTGCTGTATAATCCAATCAAAAAAAAGTGTGTTCGTAATGTAAAATGAGCGAACTCAATTTTTCTTTTTTAAAGTGTTCGGGGGTGTCTGTTGAGTACTTTGTCAAGTTGGCGGGTCGGCGTTAGCCGCCATCTCTGTCAAAAGTCAAACGCAAATAACTCGCAAATCATTGATGCTGCGACAAAAATGGTAGGGACCTTTTTTGTTCAGCACTAAATTCTCTACAAACCCTTTCACTGGTATATTTTCGTAGAGCTAAACGTTTACGAGTTACGGCGCGTCAAAGTTTTCAAAAAGTAGTTTCTGCGAATTTTTCGTAAGCTGTTGATCCTACATTAAAATGTCAAATGGAAATCTTAAAGAGCATTAAATTCTCTACAATTTCTGTCACAGGCACTATTTTGTAGAACGCATAGTTTACTAGCAACAGTCCGTGAAAAATTATAAAAAATAGATTTTTCAAAATATTTCGTTAGCTATTAGTCGGATAAAAAAACTAGTAGAAGCATTATACTCTTCGCCGATTTACTGAGCTTTTTATATAATTGTTACACATTCTGTAGCATACTCTTCCCTACGAAGGCGTTGTAGGGCCACATAGGTTTCTTTTTTTAATTGACTATAGTCAGATAATAACTAACTACAGTTAAATAATAATTGACTATAGTCAGATAATAAGCAACTAGAGTCAGTTAATATGTGAGTATAGTCAGATAAGATCCGACTATATCCTACGGTGATTGCACAGCATATACTGGGGGGGCATGAGAACCGGCCCATGCTTATAGCTCCTTTGTTTACACCAACTGTTTTGAAATTTGGAACATGTATATAACACTTATTTTCCGATTTAGTGACCTCGACTTCCGATTTCGACGGAAATAACATGAAATTTGATTTATTAAATGGAACACCCATATATTTTGGTATTTTTGGAATCTACGGACCAAATTCTATCTGATCACGTTGCGAAATTTTCATTTTTTTTTCAAAAATAATTTTAAAATTTTTAATTTCATTTTTCAACCCAGAAAGCTGTGACTGGGTAAAATTTATCTATATCCACTCTTTCATCCACACAATTGATAACTCTTAGTAGTAAGTTAATATTAAGTGTATTGTGGGCCAATAAATTTTAAAGTGTTGGTTTTTGATAAGAAAGTCAATTTTTTAAATGGAACGTTTATGGACCAGTCACAACAGTAGATAAAGAATTTTATTTCGAATACGACAATATGCGATATGTCTAACACTAAAAAATTAAATAATTCAAAAATAGGTTGAAAAATGAAATTAAAAATTTTAAAATTATTTTTGAAAAAATGAAGATTTCGCAACGTGATAAGATAGAATTTGGTCCGTAGATTCCAAAAATATCAAAACATACAGGGTGTTCCGTTTAAAAAATCAAATTTGATGTTATTTACGGCGAAACCGGAAGTCGGCCATTTTGGCTACACATGTCACTAAATTGGAAAATAAGTCTTATATATGTATTCCAAATTTGAAAATAGTTGGTTCATAAACTAAGGAGGTATAAGCCTGTGCCGGTTCTCGTGCCCACCCGGTATATGTTATGCTATCACCGTAGGATCTAGTCGGATCTTATCTGACTATAGTCACATATTATCTGACTATAGTCACATATTAACTGACTATAGTTCCTTATTATCTAACTAGTCAATTATTATTTAACTATAGTTAGTTATTATCTGACTATAGTCAATTAAAAAAAAACCTATGTGGCCCTACAACGCCTTCGTACTCCGCAGTGTTTTTGTAAATAATATTAGTTTTTAGACATAAAAAAATAACTAAAACACAAAATCAGTCTTTAAATATTTTTTTGTAACGCCATATCCTAAAATGGCATTTATTTGACACTTTCCATGAATCAAAACAATGTCATTATTGATAAGTGTAAAATAAAGAAAAAAGAGTGAAATAAAGACATTTTATCTACTCTTATTAGGTTATATACTAATTAATGAACTGCTTTTGATCAATTAATAGTATCCATAAACAAACAGCATGAGTTATAATGCGTGAGTTATTATAACTCACTAGGTACAGAGCCAATCACCTTCATCTTCATGCCTAACCTGTCCAATCGACGTAACGAGCAACACACGAAGGTGGAGCCAGGGAGGTAGTGACAGATTATTCGCGTTAATATCTATAAAGATTTTCTGAAATGTCACAAAATGCTACTTTTGATTCGTTCGTGCCGAGCCGAATTTTCGAATTTCGCCGTGCAATTTACGATCAGGTTTATCTGGAAGACTTCCCCTTTACATCGCGACATCGTACGGCCGTCCCAATGGTGTTTTTCGAAAAATATGTACGGCAAAAAAATCGCAAATTTTGAGCTTCTACAGTTGGCAACTTTTTAATTTTGGCTCCTACGCCAAAAAACTACTTTAGTTAACTTAAATAGAATTAAATTTGCTAAAACTCCTTTTTTTATTTTTTGAATTCCGACAAAAATGAAGAAATTAGAGGGGGCGGGATTTGGGACTTTTTTTTTTTTCGGTAAAATTTCTCCATTTTGTTACCATAATTAATCGGTAATTAACTGAAATCGATCTCATATACGATGTTCACTTAATATTATGTACTACTTTGACGCTCCGTTAATCTTGGCCCTTCGAAACAAAGGTTTCTGAGAAAAAATATTTTTTTAAGATTTACGCTCTATAGGAAAACGTGTAATTTCTTACATTTCCTCGAATATTTCGATAATCGACGTTTTTTTCGAAAAATTTGTAGACAGCTTATGTAAAGAAACTTGATTGAACTTTCCGACGCTTTTTAAATTTTTTCTCTAACATAAAAAACAAGACTTTTGACTGAATATGCGCTCCGGGCTATTGCAGTTTGCGGAGAAGTTTTGCATTTTCCGCCGCGTAATATTAATCTACAAAGCTGATTTTTTGTCTACAAGCAGTTTTTGCACTATTTCTATTAGAAAATCACATTGTACCTCCGCTTAAAGGTGGCTAAATCTTTGAAGACAACAAATATAAAAGGGTGAACAAAAATTAAATTTTACAGTTAATTTTATTAATAAACAAACTAGTAGTATAGTATTCAACTTGCGGTAATGGTAACAACTTACTTGATGAATTACAGCACGCGCCTACGGCTCGTGCTGTAAACTTTCACCTGCGTGAGTTATTACCTACATTACCGCTCGTTGAATAATATACTATTATTTCACAGTGTAATATAAAACTTATTGGTTTCTATGGAAACAGCAATAGAATTTAGTCTATTTTTACAAAATATTATTGTTTTCTGATTTCAAATGGCGATACAAAAAATTTTGTATACAACTCGAGACTAAAATGTGTTTTTTTTACTCGTGTGGTTTATAGCACTCGCCTTCGGCTCGTACTATAAACGCCCCACTCGTAAAAAAAAACACCATTTTAGCCACTTGTTATATAAAATACTATTATCAAACTTGATTAATTTTAAAATAAACCTTGTTACATAGGAACAGAAAGTCACGAGTCAAAACAATAAAATGTATCTATAGAAAAAACGAAAAAATCACATTTTAAAGCCTTAGGCAAAAGCCAAACAAAAGCCGAACAGGCCGGACATGTTAATTTTCAGCCGCACGAAACCGTAAAGAGCCAAAGATGTCCGGCTATAGCCGGACGCCTGGCAATCCTAGTCGTGTCGTAGGTCCGCTTGTCCGCGACCGCATCGTGATTTGTTCCTTTACCACATACACGATCGGACAGTTCGGCCGACTCGGTCAACGGGACTGGTGACTGGTCCGCCTGTGAATGTGAGCCTTAACACACATCGGACAGCGTAAAGCCCAGTTCATATAGTCGCGAATTGCGAAAGCGAATTTTCACTAAATGAAGTCGCGAATTTTTAAACCGTTTCATATACTTGCGGAATTTCGCAGAGATTATAGGGAAGTTTCAATTTCTCCTGATTTTGCAGTCTTGGATTGGAGTTTGACAGTAGTTTAAAGTTTAGTTTGCTAGTTGCAAATCTAACCAAATAAATAATATTCACAAAGTGCTTTATTAACATATTATATGAAATTATGACAAAGAAAGGCCATTTATTACTTTGGCGGCAGAGACATGCAGGGTATAGTCCCATAAAGGCAGGCCTTGCTTGAACATCTACCATTGTCAAGATTGAATTGCCTTCTGATTCAGCCCTCATCACAACTGTTGTATTTTTTATTATTAACGCGATCATAGGGCTCGAACTCTTCCAAGCTTAAAAATGTTGTTCCGTACTCTCCACATTCAACGTGATATTGAAAACATCTTTACAATATCTGAATACATATTACAGATTTAATATACTTCTTCACATGACAAGTCAGTCATTTTTTCTATTTCTGCTGATTATTATGCACACACAAAAATAAATTACTACTAATATATTTGATCACAACATAAAAATATAACCTTAAATGATACGTCAATTCATTATCTATGCTTCTCACCATCTATGCTAAGAAGTTTCAACTTTGTGCGCATGCGTCGATAGTAATTTCGCAGGAATATTCGCCAAAAATTGAATCAGAGTGAAGATTCCCGCCCCCTAAATTTAAAATTCTGCGAATTCGCAAGAACTTGAACTTTTCTTTACCCGCGCAAATTTCGTTTAAACTGACCAATCAGAACAATATTCGCAAATCGCAATTCGCATTTCGCGGCTATATGAACTAGGCTTTATGCAATTATATTTAATTTGAAAGAACTATTACCATATCAGACGTTGTCTATTTTCAGGCAATTTCCACCTTAGCCAACTTCTTCACTACTATTATAGTCCACCTTTACTCTATCTTTATCCTCACCTATCAACTTTATAATCTCAACCCCTCTCCATTCCATTTCTGTTTGTTCATTGTTTTATCCTTTTTGTTCTTTTTGTCTTCTTTTATTTCAAAATTCACCTCTAACCTTGAAAATACTAACTTTTAAAACCCACAACTTTTAACTTTCCTCTACTTTTCTGGAGGCAGGAAGACCACCAGAGTGTGAATTAGTTTTAGGTCCCTGTGGACAGCATTTTTTAATTTTATTGTTAATTTTTAAATCCGCCACAGGCGGACAGGAGTTTTTAGTTTTAACTTTCTTTTATCAATTATCGTTTAGCCAAACCGGACCTGCTCCGTCGAGGCGCATTCTTGTAAAATTCAAATTTAAATTAATCTTTCTTGCTTGCTTTGCTTAGAACCATGCTAGATCAACTCAGGGTATCAACGGTTTCTGCTATCGGAAGTGGGGTGCGGGGAGATTTTAATGACTGACTCCGTTCCCGAGCGGCGCTAGTAGTCAGATTTCGTTTAACATCGCCAATTTCCGCCGTTGCTCGTCATCTGCCAAGTGCGTGATTGTTTAAATTTTTGACATTCTGTGATTTGACATAGTCATATTTTCTTGGTTAACGTAATCGTAAAAAATGCGGCACAAGTTTTTTCCCAAATAGTCTTCAGTAATGAGGTTCCTGGCAAAAAGAGGTATGCAATTTATTTTTCTTAATTACCTATACATCTTTTTAACAGTTTTGTCCTTTATTAGAACGAGATCTTCCACCGGCTTCTTCAACAACTTCCCACTTGAGCGAAGAACAGCCAGTGTATTTGCATGTGGATGAGAATGGTACTCTAATTGTAAAGCTTACAGAGGAAGAATATGTCTCGATGTTTGTTGAAGAAGATGGTACTGCTTCTGCTTCTACCGTTAGGATTAATAAAATGGAGCCTGTTGCTGGCCCAAACCAAGTGACCTTCTTTAGAAATTATCATGGTGGATCCCCCACAGAAAAGCGGTATGTACTGAGTATCGATATTTAATTGTTTTTAATAAAACCATTTTTTTAGACACCTATACCTTCCGCGTACAGCAGCTGATACAGCGGATTTATTGTTATTCATTGACAAATTGTTTGACAGTTGTAATAGATCCAGTGTGGATTCAGTACAAGGCAAGACCTTAAGGTGTGCCATAAAAGAAAATCAACCACATCATAAATTTTACTATGAAGCCTTAACACTTTTAAGAAGTATGAAGTTTTAAAACAAGAGGCAGTTTCTCTCAGTGTGTCCAATTGGATTATAACATTCGATATATATGGAAGAAAGTATATAGCTATTGCTGCTACGCCCTCAATAATATCGTAACATTTTTCAGTTTGTTTAGAAGTGTTCTTGTACAGACATTAACGTAAATGCTTTCAACTTTTCTTGAATCATTATAAACTTCTAAGCCTATTTTTTTATCATTTTTAATTTGAAACTTGAATTGATGAAAAAGTTGGAACTAACTTATTCACAGCGAACAGACTTTAATATGAAGGGCAATACAGATTATATTTAAGCAGCAAACTGTATCAGCAGTATAAACACTTTCTACACGTCTCATTTTTATTTTTTACGCACCTTTACATTAACATTTTACAGTGCCGGTGCCAGGGTATTTGGCACCTGAAGCAAATATTTGCTTGCCGCCCTAAGACAAAACATTTACAAGTTACTACTGTTAGAACAAATTTATTATTAAAAGCTTAAAAAAAATAAACATTCCAAAATAGACAAAAGTAAATTAAAAAATATTTTAGACAATTTGAGACAAAAGCGGCCAACGGCTAGCACGCATGTTTAGTACGAGTAAACGAATAAGTACGGAGTATGGATTCGAATATATAACTCTTCATAATAAAACACCCATTCGGGGTCAAAAACTTTTTTTTGAGATTTTTGTGTAATTTTGAATTTCTGAAATTTATAAAAAGGTAATAATCAAGTCTCAAAATGCCGCCCTTAAAAAAATATCGCCTGAAATATCTGCTTCGCTGTCTGGGAGTGTTTCCCAACATATTTTCATGAATTCTGTTAAGTTTCTTTTCTATTTTTTTTTATTGACCTTTATATTTTAATTTATTTCTTGTTTGCAGTGATTATCAATTTATATTAGTATAATTGTTGAATTTTAATGTAAATAAAAATTTATTATAGATAAGTCCATTGAAGATGGCAGTTATAGCGAAACTTTTACTAAATACTAAATACATAAAAATTCATTAATTAAAAAAGCCTGCGAACAAGAAATAATTTGGAAAGTAAAGATTGTTTTCCATATGAATTTTAGTTTAGTTTTTATTAAAACTTTTAGTGATATCATTTATTGATTAGAAATAATAGTCATTAATTTTAGAGCTTTGCGTTTCGATAATCGGGTTTCATACAGTAATGTTAATAAATAAGTAATTATAAATAAAAATATTGATTACCAAATTATGTTCTAATTTATTATTTTTTTATCACTATACATTATACGAACTCATTCAAATTTAGTTTTTGTATTAAGTTACTGTTAAGGATAGGATTTTGTAGAGTGAGAGGGAAATATTTTATTTTCGATTTATTATAAATATTTAAAAACCAAGCATAGTATATTCTTTAAAATTGTTTTATATACTTGATATTGTTCTAACGAATAGAATTATATATATTTTTTACCGACTTCATAAGATTTTTAAAAAAGGAGGTTCGCAATTCGACCCGTATGTATGTTTTATATATATATATATATATATATATATATATATATATATATATATATATATATATATATATATATATATATATATATATATTTGTTCTTTATTGTAAATTTCTGTTGTACTTGAATATTGTAGTTTGTCAGTGAAAATAGTTCCTAATTTCATTATTAGAGCATGGCATTTAACTATATAAAAAATTTATGATAGAAACTGTATATGGCTGTGTTCCTTAGAGCAATGGAAAATACCCGAAACTATTTTAAAGATTATACCATTTATGATTTTTTAATTATTTATAATAAACCGAAAATAAACGCATATTTCCCTCTCAGTCTGCAAAATCCTATACTTAATGTTAATTTATACTATACAGTTAACCAGTTGCTTGAAAGTAAAACTAAATTTGAATTAGTTTCCCCAATAAAAAAACTCATCACCTAAAATTTATAAAGAACCTTGAGAGAAAGGAGAATTTAAAAATCCCGCGCATACAGCGCTACAGAGGAACGTAGTCACGAACTAAAACAGTTGTGACAGATAAGCTCTGAGTGACGCATCTATATGCTTAGAACAGTTATAGAGAAAACGAAGGCGTTGTAGGTCCGATCCCTATCCAGGCCCCCCGCATCAAATTTCGGGCTCTGTAACTGCTGAGCTTGACTCTCAAAATCTATGAAGTGCCTCTTTCTTTTTCTCGAAAAATGAAAATTGAAGAGCGGGGTGGGGGGGAGAAATAAATTTTTTTCAGGACGAATAGTCAAGTTTAGGCTCCTCACAAGCCCGGACCCCTAATAGACCTCCCCATAAAGTAATTGGTAAAAGCGTAAGCAAAAATGAATTTAATAATTTAATAAACATAATTTGCAGGCAACCTTTGTGAGAGTAAATTGGAGTAAAAATACATATGTAACAACGTTACCATATATTCTTTATTTTCCTTCCATCCAAAAGACAAAAATATTCATGTAAAATATATAATTATAGTACCACTATCATTATGCTTTTCACAAGCAAAGTACAGAAAATGTATGTACCAGTTAAATACTTAATAATATAGTCTACAATGTGTTACTATTCTTATGCATACTTTATACTTTTTACATGTGCTATGCATATAAAAAGATCATGCAGTGTTAAAGAACTGAAACTGAATCGCATGTAAAAAGTAGGTCGTTCTTTGGAGAAAGTTTACGAATTTGTTTTGCAGACCTGTCAAGAGGGGGAGGGGTGATTCCCCCGGGTCCGGGCTTGTTTGGGGGGACCGGTTTTGAAATGTTATATTAAAATTTTTTGTTCGCATATTTAAATTTTTGGTAATGGGGTATTTTCCTATTTTTTTTTATTGAATAATATAGAATATGTACAAACAAGCCTTCCAAATACAGATTTCCGCGAAAATAATTATCAATTTTTTAAGAAAACAGAAGTTAAAATTAGTGGAGCAACAGGTGTTTTAAATTGGTAACGTAGGTACTTTGGCTGATGACGTAGCTGGTCTGTTTGGATTTGTTGATAGAATGGTTTTATACAAAACAGCGTGGTGTTGCCAAGTTGAAATTCCTTCTCTAGTTCTAGCAAAGATAATTGAAGAAAACAGGAGTATAAAGCTTATTTATTAAATCAATTTTAATATATTTATCCACGAAATTTAATTACTTCCACATCCAGTGGAAGTATAGTAACGACAAAAAAATTTTAAAAAATTTTTATTGTTCAAATAGGCTTAGAATGTCATGAAACGTCGAAACTTCAAGTTTGAGCGAAAAAAAAATTTCTGTCTGTCGGTCTGTCTGTCGGTCTGTAACTTTTTTTGTGCGCACGTTTACTCTGGAACCGTTTGAGATATTGACTTGAAATTTGGTACACATATGTACTTTAACGAGATCTAGAACTAGATTATATTTTCATCTTGTTCCGTCGAAGGGTTGGGGGGTAAATTGGGGTAAATTTGGAGTAAATAGGTAAATCAAGCAGGTAAGAGTTCATAAAATTGATATTTAGTATAGATAAGAGAAGCTAAGGTCTTAAAAAAAATTTTGGCATTAGCCACCCCCATTACCACCCCCACCCCATTATTAAAGGGGATGAAAAAAAAATGTGATTTAGTGTGAGTGCAAGAACCAGAAACCTCAAAATATTTTTTTACTTTATCCATCCCCCACTCCCACCCCCTGTCACCATCCCCCACCCCACTACCGATGTGGGGTATCGTTTTATGGGTTTTTGGGGTAGAGGATTTCAAATATTATATTATTAAAGTTCCATAAACAATTATTTCCAGATACAAAATTTTTTCGTTGTGTGACTTGGATAGAAAATCCGGATGTGGAAGTAGTGATTCCTTGGGCAGCGGTTTTTTCTTATGTAAAAAATAATAGGCATGAATTATTAAATATTTTAAATAATTTTTAATGCCGATTAGGTTTTTAAAAACATATTTAGCAAAACATGACAACAATGTCAACGGCTAGTCAAATGACAGATGTGTTCTAACGTCGCCGTCGTGTTTATTTGAAGCATTTGTATTGTGACAAGAAATGTCAGCTGGCGACACACAAGAAATGTTTCCACATAATCCTCGCCGTAAGTTTTGTTTAAATTTTTAAGATAACGTCTACATAATAACAAATATAAATGTTTTTTTTTAATGTGTTCTTAACCGCTTCTCAAGTCACCGAAGTAACTCCTTGAAAATCCAGAATGATTTTGTGTTAGGTAAAGAGAAACGAGGCCCTACAGCTTATAGTGGAGTCCGAACCACTTCTTGGGGATAATTTATAATTAAAATTATTTCGCGATGAGCAGGGATTGAACCTGCTTCGCTAGGTATGCCAGTATGCAAGCTAGACGCGCTAAACCACTGAGCTACCGTCCCACTGAGCTACCTTTTGATTCCTTCTAAATACATGTGTATAATATTTATTGATATTCAAGATATTGAGAAAAACAGAAGTGCTTTTTATTTAATTTTTTGCAATTTAGCGGGGCGTCGGAACTTTTGTGAAATTTTTTCAGGATACCCTAATTTGGGGTCGTATAATCCGAATCTCAAATCAGTTTTTGGGGCAAATGCATAGTTTTTCAAAAAAAAAAAAAATTTGAAATTTTTCACCGTAACACTCACTCTCCGTCACTGTAAACACTAAAAAACCATCAATTTCGATCTCGATGCAATAAGTGTTCCTCAGAATAATTCACCTTTTATACATGAAAAAATTGCTTTTTCATAAAAAAAAAACAGTAAATTATTCAAAACTCTATAAACAAGGAAATGAAAATTCATCAAACTGTCAAACTAATGCGCATGTGTATCCTCACTTTAAAAACAAACGCTCAAAATTAATTATATACAATACATTTTTTGCAATATTCAAAAATGATCCTTGCCCTCCTAGGAATGCCCAAACAACTTTCGCCAAACGACCTTCACCTACTAAAAATTTGTAGAACTATTCGCTATTAACACAATATTCCATTACTCATAAAATACTTCTAACAGCCAGTTTCACAATCGTTGGTTAACTAATAGTTAGAATTTGACCAACAGTTTATTATAAAAATCTGTGACATTAGCAGACACTTTTACAATTGTTGGTTAATTAATAGTTAGGATTTGACTAACGATTTATTACTATAAATGTAAGAATGTCTCGTAAAGTTGTGTTTACTAATAGTCCAAGATCCCAGAGCTGCCAGACCTACGTCATTTTAGCAAAGCTAATATTTTGACAACGAATAGTGTAATATCTAGTTAAGAACGTATGCGTATTTGCTAGCTAGCTTGAAAGCGGGGCGCGCTTTTGCAGAAAACAGGTACAAAAGGTGCATAAATTTTTTTCTCTCCATACGTTAAAGTATGATAGCTGATTTCTTTTACAAGTAACAGGCTAACGACATGGTGTAAGCGTCAACCTCCGAATCTTAAGGTCCCATAACCCCACTAGCGGACTTCGTCCGGGAAACTTCCCAAAAATTCTACCAATTCAAACTGGGCGAAAGTCCGCTAACCCGAGACATCACACGAATCAGACAGCATAATGCCATACTTTTCAACCTGAAACACCCATTACCATACTAGGCGTTGCCTATCTTTCGGCAACCTCCCTCGCCACATCTTTCCTATACCACAATTTCCTTTCACCACCTTTTATTTTCACCACCTTTTATTTTCACCACCTTTTACTTGTACCCCCTCTATTCCCCCATTAGTTGCATTTTTATTATTTTTGTCAATTTTTGTTCTTTTGTCCCTTTTTGTTCTTCCAAATTTCCTTTAGACCAATAACTGCTAGTAAATCCCAACTTTTAAAATCATAATCTCTCCTCACCCCATCCTTCCAGAGGCAGGTAGACCATTGGATAAATCCGTGACTCTCGAACGGGTTTTTTCACTAAGTTTTTCCAGTATGGACAACAAGATTTTCTTCATAAATTTTTAGTGCGCGCGTGAGACAGTGTGTTAAAAATGCAATTGTTTCTTCGTAGTTCTAGCTATTTCTAAGTATTTTAATATCTTCCCGGATTATTGTTCAACGAAATTGTTAGGTTTAAGTTTTTTATATATGTTAAACAGGAGCCGTAACGCTCCAATTTCATCTGTTGTTACAGCCGATCCCCTACTTACCGCGACGTTGCACGCCGCGGTGGGGTGATCGGCTCTAGACTGGACCCAGCTGAGGCGCATTCATGTATATAAACATTAATAAATATCTTTGATTTGATTTGAATCTTAAGGTCCGAAGTTCGATCCCTGAGCGTTCTTAGCTTTTTTTTTTCAATAAATATTAACTTAAGGTGGCGATTACCAAGAAAGACAACCGGTAGGAAAATATTTATTATTTTTGGCCATAACTTTTTTCTTAGTACGTATATTTGAAAAAAAAACTGAGAACGCTCAAGGATCGAACCTCGGACCTTAAGATTCGGAGATTGACGCTTACACAATGTCGTTAGCGTGCCACTTGAAAAATAAATCAGCTATCATACTTTAACGTTGGTGAGAAAATTTTTATGTACCTTTTGTACCTGTTTTCTGCAAAAGCGCCCCGCTTTCAAGCTAACAAATACGCATACGTTCTAAACTAGATATTACACTATTCGTTGTCAAAATATTAGCTTTGCTAAAATGACGTAGGTCTGGCAGCTCTGGGATCTCACTCTATAATAATTATATAACTTTCAGGTTCTAGTTAGTCAACCAAAAAGATATAACTAACAACTATTGTGAAACCGGCTGTAATAGTATATCTACTACATGTCACACAAAAAAATGGCAAAATACGATAAGTGCGGATGTCTAAACATTTACCCAACATTTTAAATCTTTTAATATAATTAGAAATGTCGAATTCTTAAATTATCCCAAAAATGTTACCGTGACATCATCGTTCGCCCGCAAAAAATGCAAATATCATTTCAAAATCAGAGAGACAACAATCACCTGCTGATTTTGCGCGATACCTTAGACACAACTTTAAAGTGAGGATACGCATGCGTATTAGTTTGACAGTTTCATGATTTTTCATTTTTTGGTTTCATTCAATAGTTTTGGTAAATAATAATTTACCTACTGCTTTTTTTTATGGAAAAGCAATTTTTTTGGTGTGTTTGTTCTAAAGAACACTTTACATGGTGAACATGACAAGAAAATCGGTCGAAATGCAGGGTTTTTAGTGTATACTGTGACGGAGAGTGAATGTTATGGTGCAAAATTTCAATTTTTTTTTTTTTTGGAAAAACTATATGCATTTGCACCGAAACTGATTTCAGATTCGTGCTCTACGACCCTAAATTAGTGTATCCTGACAAAATTTCGCAAAAATTCCGATGCCCTGCTAAAATGCAGAATTACCATTTTTTTCCCGGATTTCTCCCCATCGCTTATTAAAATTTTTCCTGATTTCTGCCCCCCCGCAAAATTGTCCCCACCAGGCCCGTATTTTCTCTTCACTGTCGTGTTGCTTTCAGGCCTGTAGCTAGGGGTGGGCTAGGACGGGCTACGCCCGTTCTGGAATAATTTTCGCCCGACCTACGGCGACCGCAAAAAATAATGAGGTAGCTATTTTTTACGGGATTATCTGTAAATGGAAAAAACGTTAAAAAAATTTTTGGCGCACGAGCCCCTCCTGAAAAATTGTTTGCCCGCCCTTAAAGCATTTTCTAGCTACAGGCCTGGTGCATGAGTGAATACGTACTTTTAGATTTGTACTGTGATCATACTTTGTATATAATTGTCATTGGACACTATTTGGTCAGTAGGTACTTACGTCAAATGTTACGTATTATTGACGCGAAAATGACGAAAATCTGTCACATCCCAGAGACGTCATTCGATGACGTCTTATCCACTTATTACATGACGTCTTAAGTATGTCTGAGGTGACGTAACTCGACGTTTATTGTTGTAAAAATGGCGTCATAATTGTTGTTACGTCATTAATATGTCTGTTACTAACGCACGTTTAAGGATTCCAGGTCTAAGGGGTCTCCATTTTCCAATATATAATGGGTTACAGGAAAAACCGCTATGTAGATGAATGGACAATTCATAGGTTAAGCACCCGCTAGTTTCATCATAAAACCAGTGAGTTCTTAAACCCATTAAACATATAGCATAAAACCTGTATGCTAGCTTCGGTCTCGCTACAAAATAAATGATCCTTAACACCTGATTGTTATAAAATCCATCCAAATAAATCGATTTTCCCTGAAAGAATTTGAACATTGCAATCTATGTTATTTATTTTCTATAACTTTATAAGAGTATAAGATAAAGTATGACTAATTATTGTCAGTGGTGTGTATGTGGCGCCATCTAGAAATAATTTCTGCTACATACTACATGGTAAGCAAGCATTTTACACAATACACCAATAATCTGCGTCATACAGACGTTACCATAATGACGTCATAAATTCATATATTCAAGCACCAACAATGTATGTCATAGAGACGTTTATTTTATGACGTCATAGACTCGTCATATTTTATGACGTAACTATTACGTCATATTATAGGTCACTTACGTCGCTGACCGGTAAATGACTTTAAAGATACGTTAATATGACGTTAGCATGTTAGCTGGGTTATGCCCATTAAAGCTAGGTAATTAAAGTATCTTGTTTTAGGGAACACGTAATCTGATAATTGAAAACTTATTACCACATACACCCTGTATAAAATATGTATATTATACATATAATACACAAGAGCACATTTAAATTATAATTGAGTATTGCACAAATAATAAGACTTTGTTAAATAATGACGAAAGTTTATAGCAAATAATATTTAATAAAGTTGTGAATGTAAAGGGCACATCATCTAAAATTAATACCTAACAATATCTTAATAACCATCAGCAAAACAGATATCAAAACCACTCACTGTGCGATTTATAGTTTGATTTGTTTAGAAATTTTTAATTGCGTGACTTTTATATCCAATTTTTTTTGCAGAAAACCAAATTTGATACCTTTTAATCATAAAGCCCGAATGCAAAATATATTAATCCGGTTCTGTACACGATTGCATTTTAAATTAAGTAATCATAATGTTCATAAAGATCATTTCTCTGTATGCTGTGCATAAACAATGAATTAGGTAGGATACTTTGCTTACCTGCCTACCTTAATGTGATTCCCTTGATCTGTCAAATCAATGACCCAATTATTACTTCAAAGGAATATATTACAGCTATACTATAAATATAATTTTATTCGCATGTTTCAAAATTTTAGAATTTTATGAAAAAAATTACGACAAAATTATAGTTTTTAAAAAACTGAATTAGTTATAAATCTAGTATAATACAGTAAAAAATATATATTGGGCATTTGAATTGTTCGACTAAAAACAGCTGATGTTCATTTAATTCTCTCGTAACCTTAAATAATATGTAGGTAACTATATTATTTAATTTAAATTACATGTGCCGATTTTTTATTTTATTTGTAAATATGCTTACCAAAATCAATGAATTTTTTTATAGAAAGAGGAGACGGGTTAAATTGGGAGTAAAAATCGAGCATTTTGGCAATGCTCTGAAAATATCTGGGCGAAAGCCTCATTTTTGTCCGTTTTGAATTCTACTTTATTCCACCACTAACACTTCACAACAAACATAACAAAACTGATATGACCTTGCCGGTAATCTTTCTATATAGCACATTCACAACCGTAACTAAAGGAAAAGCAGTGGAAAATCGCGGTTTACTAAGTATTTTTTTGCACCAGCTCTGCTGACCCAGTGCCATCTCCCGACGAGTGATAGTAAACGTCTTAGTAGATATATGTAATAACTACAGAATAAAGCATTTATCATAACTCAGTATCACTAAAATCCGATAGAGGTGTTAGCGTCAATGACAAATCTTGGATGTATTCAACCAGCGACAAATTTAATTATAATTATTTATATTAAACCTCGTTGCATTCAACCAAGATTTAGGTCAGTGATTTTGATGGTCGAAGTTTGGCATTCAACGATGGTCGCTGTTTTTAGTGTTTTTGGTTGTAACCGGCCGTTGCCAGCACCTTCCTTTCTTCTTCTTCTTCCCCTTCTTCTTCTTCTACTCCACTGAAATGCTTCAAGCTTCAATTCAAATCCTTGCATTTCACAAATTTATAATGAATGCGGTAGGTTAGAAATTGAAGAGATTTGAATTTTCGAGTCTTAGTACTGTATTATTTAGATATATTAGGATTTTTCAACCTCTTTAATATTACTCAGGATGAATTCGGAAATTAATGGAGCAAAAGAAGAAAAAGTTTACTTCCTTTCGGTTCTTTCTACCTTCAAAAGTTACAGGTGAGAAATATTTTTATACCGACCTTCTTTATTATATTTTCAAGTAATATGTAATAAAGTACGTCATTATTCATCAGTTTTAATTTTAGAAAGTGCTTGGTACTCATAATTATATATAAATTATATAGCTAATATACTTGTACCTAAAATTGTTACAATTGACAGTTTAATAATCATACAGAATGATTACAAATTAGACTAATCATCTGTAGGTGTAGGTACATATACATAGAATAAAGGTCATATCATTATCAGGTCGAGCCAGTCAGGCCAATACTTGTCGGATTTTTCCAAGATGTTACCGAAAAGTAAACAGTCACTCAACTACTTACCTTTCTTTTATATGAATTATTCGATATCTATTTGTTTGGATGTATTTCATATAGATGTGTGCCAATTATCTGAAATCTCCACTGTCACAATGGTTTACATTTTAAAATGTAAACATTGTGTTGTCACACTTCGATTTTGTAAAATATGCTTTTAAAATTAATTCTTTCAAATTAGTTTGTAATACTTTTTATTTATCTATGTCTAATAGCAAATAAACCAAAGTAATTTAATGCTGAAAATGTTCATCACATTTATTCATTAAAAATCTCCTTAAGGGAACTACAGCTCTTTACAGGGCTGTAGTTCCCCTTTACAGGGGTGAAGAAAATCAGTTTTGTTTTGAGATTTGTTAGAGATATCAAATACGAAAAATCGGTATAGATGGAAACTTTAAGAACTACAGTACTAAAATAATTCCAATATATCAAGCGGTGCACGTCATCACTAGTGATATTCTGATGTCATAGTGTACCAACTCAAAATTATATCAACGTGCATATTCCGTATGCATATATGGAACACTTTAGTTGGTATTGCGCTACAACTTTGTTTAAACAAAAGAATGTTCAAAATTGTGGTTTTTCCACATAATTAATATGTATTTAAAGTAAGTACGCAAAAAAATAATTGACAATAAAAGGTAGTTTTTTCTGCGATAATTGGGAGCAGATATGAAATTTTTTTGCCTGAAAAAAAAAATTGCATTTGTTTAAAAAAATTTTAAAGAAATGCAAAAAAAAAATGTTTTGAAAGTGAAAAAAAAAACTTTCTAAAAAAAAATGTTTTACGACTTGATACACTTAAAGAATTAATGGTTCAATCTTTGACTTGATTATTGTTTCTGTTGGCGCTGTTATAAGCATTTCAACTTGGAATATGGCGTGATGATTAAACACTACTAGAAGCATATTTTCTTATACATTACTTAAGTAAAAATGGTCGATCTTCATTGTTATCATTTTTTGCAACTTTACAAATTGGCAAAGAAGGATCATACTGGGCCTTTGCAATTTCATAATGAACAATCTGTTTTTCTTTTTTCTATTGGGATACAAGCTATACCTACAACCAGAGATACTTAAGAACAAGTAAAATTGTAAATTTTTGAAAACCCTGAGCATGTTCTATAATCATTTCGTAATATACTATCATATAAAGAAATCCACATTGATATCGGTCGAAACATTAGAGCTACCTGAGAATAATTAACTCATTATTGATGATGTGCAGTTCCTTGAATGCCCACCAACATGAACCTTGCTGAAAACCTTTTCAACAAACTACTCTTACAAATAAGTCAAAGACTAAAGTTTTTAATTTACTGGCGCATTCGTCAAATTTGTGAATAATTAATTCTTTATTGATGATTGCAGCTCCTTGAAAGTCTACCAAGATAAAACCCTGCTAAAAATGTTCTCTACAAAATATTGTTTCAAATAAAGAAAATCTCATCCAAATCGGATCACCCATTGAAAGGATATGAAGCCACCGACAGACATACAAACATACGCGTCAAACTTATAACACCTCGCCTTTTTGTGTCAGAGGTTAAAGACGACAAAAAACACAAATTTTGAACATTCATTTGTTTAAACAAATGCCTTCCGGGACTCGGATTTATTCCAAAACTTTTTTCTATGCTTCTTGTAATGTTTACAAAAAAAAATAACTTGCCATTATTACAAGACAATTAATTTACTGCAAATATTTATCAGAAATTTTATAATGACAATGCTAAACACCAGTATTTACAAAAATCGATCAGAAGAAATATTCTACAAAAATTAAAGATACTAAGAATTCAGATATTTTCCATAAATAAATCTTAGCGATTTCTGAGAAATAGATTTTTACATAAAGCACATTTTTTTATAGAATATTTTCAAGACAAGCATTATTTTGCTTTGCTAATAAATAAATAAGATGATTGTTACTATACTGAAACTCTCAATTCTCAGTGTAAATTGTTTTATTTTTCCTTAATTAAACTTTCGCTGAGATTTCTGAGAATAGTTTTTTTCAAAATTATAGCAACATATGCAATGCTTTCAAATAGAATAATGGTACATGACTTTCGGATAATATTTTGTATACAAAGTCATTAAGTTATCAATCCTAACAAACATGTAATGTTATTTATTTATATATTAAACACAAGTTTATTGTTAATTACTACACTACCCGAACCTAAAATATGTTTACATTTATTCTTTCTATATGAAGGATATTGACAGATAAGAGCAATGTGTTGAAGAAAAAATACTAGTTAAATTTAGAGATCCTTATTGCTTCTGACATAACCTTGATGCATTTATCATGATAGAACGTAAAAAGATTACAAAATTATCGATAGATAATACATAGATTACTGATTAGGTAATGTAATATATAGTGGTGCATTCTTGCACCAAAACGGTGTGAGTTTGAATCCTTCCATAGATTGCTTTACTGTAGTGATGGTAAGACCCGGCTCATTTGAGTGAACCGAGTCTTACCAGGTCAATCACTCAAATGACCCGTTCACGAAGATTCGTTCATATGACCCGGTGGGTACACTTGGTCATGGATTAGAGAGTGACGCAGCTCGCCATGCGATCTGTTTCGAAACAACTTAATCATTCATTCCCGTGCAGCGGCTGGTCCTTTGACCTTTGTATTAATCACTTTCCGCCGAAAATAATTTAGTGTGAGTAGCGCGGAACTTCTAAATTTTTCTGAATAAATCAATAAGAGGTAATCGTAATACCGACACTATTTAAAGTCAAAATTATCAATTTCCAAGTTTATAAATTATGACTGCATTTCATCTCCCTGAATTAAAGAAACATTTTGAAAATAATAATATATTTTCTACTAATTCAGAACCCAAACAATAAATAATTATGTTTAGACAAGTTGATTTGAATTGAGTTCATTCTGTTAGTTCTCGTTCGTCGCGCACCGATCATGAATATCTTATAGTAGAAAATTAAGAAAATACTATCCGAAGTTCCGTGTTCGGTCAGGTCATATGAACGATAGGGTCATGGAGAGTGATCGAATCGTTCACGGGTCTTTTGAAAGATCCGTTCATTGTGAACGGGTCGTTCATGAACGACACATCACTACTTTACTGTCTTTTGAAAAGGATTTAAATATGGGTACCATGTATCTGTGATATGAATATATTAATGATCCATAACCCATGCCAAAACAGGCGGTTTGTCAAAATTCCCAAGTTGACACGTTGAGTGCCCATGTCGGTTCTGGCCGACATCTGTGGACGTCAAGTAGTGCGCGTGACAGTTCTGGCCGACCTGCCACCGTAGCATTTCAATAAACAGTCTGAGCTCAGCCGGGATTTTGCCAGGCTTATCAAAGAAGTATGTCAGCATTAGGGGAAGGTGACCAAATATAGAGCAGCAGTCAACGTGTTAAGAGTGTCAGTATGAACCTACCTACTGGTGTTGCTGATTATCCTTAGCAGCAGAATAGAAATAGGCACATGTTAATGATTGATTAAAAAAAAGTAGATCCAATTTTGATAGATTGTCTAAAACACAGAGCAATTACATGACATCAACAAAACCTGATTTTAGGTAAAACTAGAATTATATTTCTTAAATCACGGATCACTTGTCGGTTGAAGTAGTTTTATCTATAGTAGAGTCAAATTGAGCACAAAAGAGGTGAATAAGAAATTGTCTTGCTGCAGCGATTTCATTGTTTTAATTTGATTTAGGTGTAACAAGTATAACGAGAACTTTTGGATTAAATCTCTCCATTGCTTCACATAAAATTTAAACAAATTATGTTGCAGAAGCAAAACTAAAATTGCTATTTTTATTAACTTTCAGGATAGAAAATATCTTAATATTTAATTTTGTTTCAGAGATCAATCCCTAGTAAGAATTCGTCACAAGGAAAAATGCTTAGATACCTTACCTCGTCATCATAAAAAATGGTTGACGAATTATAAAGAAGACCTTGAGAGCTTTAAAAAGTGTATAGAAAAAAATTCTGAATTCCTTCCAATTGTTCTAAAACATGCTCACACTATTTTTGATAATGTTTATTGTAATGATGGCACATCTCACTCTGAACAGGAAGTGGGAACTCTCTCGGAAGGATTGGATAAAGTGCAATCTGTATTTAAACAGTTAATGCGAGATTGGAGTACGCTTGGTGCCGCTGAAAGAAAACAATGCTATGGCCCAATAATTAGTGAGATTTTTGCTAATTTTCCTGAAGACAAATTTGATAGAAGTAACATCAGTATCTTAGTACCTGGAGCTGGTCTTGGTAGACTGGCATTTGAAATAGCATCCAAAGGGTTTTCTTGTCAAGGAAACGAATTTAATTTATTCATGCTAATAGTGTCTTATTTTGTACTGAATCTCTGTAAGGTGGTCGATGAATATGAAATATATCCATGGATACATCAGTACTGTAATAATATCAAAGCAGAAGATCAAATGACAAGTGTCAGGTAATTTACTTATTTTTCATAAATATGAATATGAATATTCTATCCTCTGCAAGTTTAAGATAATAAAAAAAATCAAAATTTATTCTTAGGTAATTTTTTATTTTGATTTTTTAAATTTTGTTTAAAATTATACTCTGGAGGGGGAGAATTCAAATATATCTATATGTTGTCCATGGTGATGAAAATATCATCATCAAAGGATGTCGTATATGACCTTATACCTGATGTTTTATTCCTCTTGGCATAAGTATGTACACATTGGGCACGTTTAGGGAATGCAACCGCTGAGAATAATCACTCAACCTGATTACTTTTTGATTCTAGTCAATCGTTGTGAATTCGCTAAACGGTGTAAAGGATGTTGCTAAATGTCACTAATTACTTTTTGATTCTAGTCAATCGTTGTGAATTCGCTAAACGCTGTAAAGGATGTTGCTAAATGTCACTACAATTGAGGTTATGTCAATGAAAATCTTTATGTTATCTAGTGAATGTCGTAATGTTATTACAGTTAAATAAATTAGTGTTTGGTGCATGCAATTATGATTGATTCATTTATTTTGAAATACTTTTCAGACAAAATTGGTCTGCTTGATGAAAGAAAGTGAGGTTAAGTTTCACAGCTGACTACACTCAGCGTGAGTTTTGCTGCTCACTAAAACATCCAAAAGTTGGCAATTATCGCATGTTCATCGTTGTTGTTTAGGGAACTGCTGCTCGCAACTGTTGCCAACCAACATTTTCTAAACGCATCCAGTGATTCTGATAACAAAATTTGTGGTATTTTCCTTCAACTGCTATTAAATTTATTTATATTTAATATTTTTTCACAACAGAGGGCCGTATGACATATAAAGCAAATATCATCAATTGCCATTTTATTTATAAATTAGTATAGGTAAATGTGTAACGGTCATTTTTATCTCTAGTCATAAAAGCCCTTAAATTACCTTATTTTATATTTTCCGCGCATACATTACCTGTTTTGTTACCTCTTAAAAAATAAATTACTGCCGCTACTGTCGGATTCTAGAAGTCATTACGTAAGCGGCTGCCTAGCTTTTAGTTTTACATTGTAAACATATTATATCGTGGAACGTCTCCTCCAATGAGAAGGCTTAAATCAAACTCGTGTTGCCTTTTTGGCCCCTTTTTTGTCTGCCCGAGTAGGGATGATATAAATGCAACTTCTTTTTGTGAGCGGGAACTTTCACGGCCTCTCTCGCTCGAGCATGCCCACAGTCAAGATTTTATTATTTTTTCACCTGAATTTGAGGAACAAATGTTCCAGTGTAAGAATGGTTTAGTATTTCTACACCCTTATTATACTAAATTTGTTATATCTTTTATCTCATGAATCTAACACAAGTGGTTATGTTTGCTTTTCGAGAAGTTGAATATAAAAATATTCTTGTGTATGTGAAAGCACTGCGCCACCGGCTTTGGTGGCGCAGTGCTTAGGATGTTAGGCTTACGACCATGGAGTCCCGGGTTCGAATCCTGGCTAGGGATGGATGTGTAGTGGCGTTTTTCACGTGTTACCGAGATGGTAGCAGTGGGCTAGACTGCGGTTGTATGAGAGACAACACGGTCTAGTCGCTCTCCTCTCCTGCGTTCGAGTCTTAGCTGCGGCAGATGGCAATGTCGCAGGGAATGGGTGTTGTGATGTTGTCTATGTGTGAGTGTCTGTCTCCTGGTAGAGTGGAAGATCAGCCTACGGCTGAACTCCGCCAGGACATTAATATAAATAAGGCTAAAAAAAAAAAAAAAAAATGTACATAAAAATGTTTTAATGCTGTTCTGAATCTACGTACACTTTAGTGCCCAACTATAGAGGTGTACCGCATTCCTGTGAAAGTGTTTCCTGTTTGTCATGTACTTCGTAAGTAGAAAAACATCTATTTTCTGGCCAACGATTCAACAATTAATTCTTTAGTGCAGTGTTTCGTACATTTACTTCCCTTTTACCTTCTTCGTTTTCGCGTAAACAGACAGACTTGCTTCGCGAGTGTTACATTTTAATCTTTTGATATTAATAGCTGTTTACCTTTAAAGAAAGTATGTAAATAATAGTTGGTGTATATACACTATATTTTGTATGTTTTTAGTTAAGCTTTCGTACATTATTTTTGGATTCATGACTAGATAAATATTTTATTATTCATTCAAAAACAGTTTGTTTTGAATTTTCTTTTAGTAAGCAAATGAACAATGATTTATTTATAACTGTTTTTTCCTTTGAATACTTGCGGAATTGGCCAATATCCCTTATTGTGCTTTGAGTATTTTATTACCTTTTAAATACGTATATAATTTATTTTTGTACAATCATGTCTGTCTCTCTGTGTATCTATACCTTTGTTTGATTATTTGTTTGTAACTTTTCTTATTCGTTAGCACAAATTTATTCGCCCATACCCTGTTTTGTTCTCATTTGCTCTACCAAATTGTTAATAAATTAGTTTATAGTTAAATTCGTATTTTTATTTATTTCTTATTCATTTTAAATAACCCCTATAGAGACAGGGCGTTATAAATGTGAATTATGAAGTTTAAGTTAACAATACCAATTTTATTTTATAATCATGATAAAAAAATAATAATAAATCAGAATTTTCTTTTATCAATAAATATTTTTATTTTACATTTATTCATAATAGAAATCAGTAATCGCTCCAACACAGCGAGGCTAAGAAATGTTCCCAAGGTAGAGGCTAGTAACATGATGTCACCTCCTTGCAGGTACACCAGCCTGTGTGTGTGTGTGTGTGTGTAATGCACGCCCGTTGTTTTTTATCGAAAGACTAATGTAATATTGATCAGCATACTATATCCAAAATTTAAAGACTGTTCAAATTTAATTTTGTTATCCTTTGTTAATTTTTTAGTTAATAAATAAAATAGAAGGCATAGTTAACAAATGTCAGTAAATAACATTATTAGAAATAATCTGTCAAAAAACATAGCAACAACATTTAAAAATGTAACTTTTCATTAATATATTGTTAGCATAATCAATTTCTATTATCATTTTCTGCAAAGAGCAGTGGTCTTTCGAAGTTATCATAATTATCATAAATAGTGGAAGCTTACCATCTACGGTAAGAAAGTGCTCTGCTAAACGCAGACTAAACGCAGCCACACAACAAAGACATTTTGATTTATTGTTTTCGAATTACGGCCCCCTAAAATTATATTTTCCAAATATAATTTTTAAACGAATTGTATTTCGAAAAAAAGTCATTCTTCATTTTCTTTTTAAATTCACTTTTTCTACAACCCAGCATCATCTATATTTTCAAATTTCATAGGCCAAGAATTTTTATTGAAAAATTACCAAACATTTTGAACCAGCAGCAGCCCTGTAAATTATTCGCACATTAAGGATTGCCGAATTTGAAAGCATGGATGACAGTGGGTGATAGAAAGTGATTTTAAATAGAAAATGAGGAATGACTTTGTTGGAAAAAAAATCGTTTCCAAGTTATTTGATATTGTAATATTTTTGGCAATTTTTCATTGAAAAAAAATTTGAAAGGTTGTAGAAAAAGTGAATTTAAATAGAAAATGAAGAATGGCTTTTTTCGAAATACAATTCCTTTAAAGCTATTAATTATTTAATATTTGAAAAATATTAATTTACGGGGCCATAGTTCGAAGACAGAAAATCAAAATGTCTTTAAATTTTGGATATGGGGCTTCTAAAGCATGCTGATCAATAATATTACATTAGTCTTTCAATAAAAAACACCAGGCCCGCATTACACAAAAAGGCCGGCGTGCCTGCAAGGAGGTGACATCATGTTACTAGCCTCTACATTGGGAATGTTTCTTAGCATCTATGCCTATGCAACTCTTGCCAAATTTCACTTATTATGAACTGTCAAAGAGACAAACAACAATAATATTACGAATAATTTTACCTGCTACTTTGGTAAAGTCCATATTTAAAGCAGGTATACAGATAAATCCCGATAAGCAAATTGAATTGAATTGAATTTCGGCTTCCGAAGTGACCACACGTCGTTAAAGCTTACTGCTTGTGTTAGAAATAGCATCCGCCACCCTAAATTATTAATCGTCAGTTCTTGGAATTGTTTTGATTTTAGTGATCGTTTTGTAATGGAGTTCCAGGAAGAAGGTATGTACTTTATATTGGTGTAATATAGAAACGAAATATTTTCAAAGTATGTAAGTTTTGTGGCATTCACAAGAAGCGAAAATAATACAATAATGTTTTACATCATTCACTTTGTTTGAAACTTTTAACTACTTTACCGCGTACCCCCACTTATACTATACAAAAATGTAAAGCTTGGACTTTCTTGTATATAAACCATTTTGAATTATCTGCCGCGAGCTGCCCGTTTTTTTTTAATACTGCCTCTATGTCATCATAGTTCTGTTTGTAAATATTTTGTAAATGAAATTTTATATACTATTGAAGTTAATTTTTTATTATTTTATCTTTAGGTACCAGTTACAAATGTTCCTTTACAAGGAAATACGTATTTGACCTCTGGCAGTGTAAAACTGGGCGTGACGAGGAAAGAGCTTGCAACGTGTTATGCATAAAGACAGGGCAATAGACTTCCACTAAAGAAATGGCAAATTGATCAGCAGAAGATAAAGCTCTTTTTGCACAGAGAAAGAAATCCATTCAAGCCCAGTTTAAAGAAAGATTAGGCTTAATTGATGATAAACTGCGTAGTGGTGGAACTGGGACGTCAAATGATGAAAATGGAACATTTTTGGCCTACTCTGTCACTTGCGCAGAAATTAACTGGGCTTGACAAAAATATAATGGACAAGTGTGGTACCTTGCTCAGTTGCTTGTTATCAGGCTACAATATAAATAAGGAAAAGTTTAGGGATTTCGCGTTAGATACGGCCTGACAACTAATTCAGGAAAATCCCTGGTACAATCTTCCGGCTTCGGTTCACAAGCTATTAATTCATAATTGATTACGCATTGTTATCTATAGGTGAATTATCTGAAGAGGCTGCAGAATCAACAAACAAAATTATTAAATTATTTAGACACGATCACACCAGTAAAATGTCACGCGTTTTTACTAGTACTGACCTTCTACATAGACTTCTTAACTCGGATCCATTAATTACTAGTCTCCGAATCTTGCCTCGTATAAAGCAGTCAGTGTTATCTCAGACGGTAATAAGCCTTTTAAATGTTTATTAACAGACTCATCTACATAATTAAAATACTTATTCCTTAAGTAAATAACTTCATAATTAGTTAAGAGGTGTGACCAGACATATTTTTTGTTGCAATGTTTTTGTATTTATATTACAATAAGATTTTTTGAAATAAGTAAATAGTATTATAATACTATAAATTGTGTATAACATTTATATTAGAATTATCTACAAGTATATTATTTGACTTGATTAAATAATTATTGTTTTGTTTCGTACTTGCCTTATTTTCTTCTAATAAAGTGTATATAACCCTTTGAAAACTACTTATCTTAAAAATAAATGTTTAAAATCGTGTCATCAAACTAACTAATTATGACCGCCTTTATATTAGCGCGGAACCACTGCAACGGGATAGCTGTTATTCAAAAACCAGTTTCTTTTATGCCGAAATTATCATTATATATTGAAAGTTTGTACATTTATCTTTATTTTTCTAGAATTATAAGGTTTTTAACTATGAATGTGAGTCATACGAACTATATGAAAGAAAATACCGTTTTCTCAATTTTTTAAATATTTTCTAATAAAACATGAAATATTCAGTAAAATAAGATAAGTAATGCCATTGAAAAGTTTATACTTCAACCTTTATTTTGTAAATTTTGCTTTATTTTTACGTTAACTTTTGAATATTTTACAGCTATTTTTAATTTATAATTACTGGAAAATGGTAAAATTATGACATTAAAAAAAATCGAATACTGTCTCGTTTTATGCCGTCAAATGTAAAAGATGTTTATTTTATGTCGTTTCATAAATAAATGTATAAACTAATTAATTAATCCTGAGGATTTTTTTTTTCTTGTATCATTTTACTAAAGTTTTACACTCACTTTTCATACTAACACCTTTTGTAGCTCAGTTATTAGTCATTCTATTTCAACCAAATTTGGCTCGGCATCAAAGTCATTTTTTGGATAAAACAAAACTTGTTTCAGTCATTGGCGTGCATTTTTATTAACAAAAAAAAAATGCCGATTTTTCGAGAAGTCATATTAGGCATTTTTTTACTGAAAAACCAATGCAATATGATTGATCAGCATGTGTTAGAACCACTGTATCCAAAATTTAACTACATTTTGATTTATGGTTTTTGAATTATAGCTTCCTTAAAATTATATTTTCCAAACATTAAATATTTAATACCTTGGATACGAATTGTTTTTCGAAAAAAAAAAAAAATCGTTCATTTTCTATTTAAATTCAGTTTTTCTACCACCCAGTGTCATCGATACTTTCATATTTCATAGGCCAGGAATTTTCATTGAAAATTTTGAACCAACAGCCCTGTATATTTGGTTGCTGGTTTCCGCGTAGACTTTTTAATTTTATTTCCGATTTGAATCAAATTTTTCTCAAATATAGAACAAATTAGGGTCTATTTATGACCAGAAAAATAGAGGTAATATTAGAGGTGTTTCAAACTACAACTACCTTTCTTTTCTTTACTTTAGAAATTAGTTTTGCCAGTCCACATGCGCCGCATGAACATGAAACTGTCAATTCTGGACAATTCTTTGCAGCGTTGCTAGTTACCATGCCGCAGTGTCATCGATACTTTCATATTTCATAGGCCAAGAATTTTCACTGAAAAATTACCAAAAATTTTAAACCAACAGCCCTGTATATTTTGCTGCTGGTTTCCGGGTCTACTTCCGCGTAGACTTTTTTATTTTATTTCCGATTTGAATCAAATTTTTCTCAAGTATAGAACAAATTAGGGTCTATTTATGACCACAAAAATAAAGGTAATATTAGAGGTGTTTCAAACTACAACTACCAACTACCTTTCTTTTCTTTACTCTAGAAATTAGTTTTGCCAGTCCACATGCGCCGCATGAATGTTAAACTGTCAATTCTGGACAATTCTTCGCAGCGTTGCTAGTTACCGCTCCGCAGTGTCATCGATACTGTCATATTTTGGTAACTTGCACTAGTTTTAAATTGATTAATGTTACTTTTAATGCACTTTGGGGTTAAAAATGAATCTAATGATGATACGCTTTTGGCAGACAAACAGTCGCAAATTATTTACACGTCCCCACATTATAATATTGTAGGATATATGCAGTGGCGGTCTGGATGTCTAGGGCTTAGTCAACATTTTACAAGCGAAGCAAGCAAGAATTTTTTTTTATCGGGGGTAGGAGGATTTTTTGGGCCTCGCTCCGGCCATTTATTCAAAGGATGGGAATTTTGTACTAAACTTTAATGTTCAATAACAGTATATTGTTTTATTAGGAGTAAAAGTGATTCTTTTGTGATGAGTCTGTAGGCAATTACAGACGAGTCACAACAAGTGGCTTTTACTCCGAATAAAACATGCTAATTTTTTTCAAACTTCGATTAGCTATATAAAAAAAAAATAAAGATAAAAATTTCGAATTTCACCACCAAAAACGCATTGTGTTAATAATCACATGATCGGCGTGTTAAATAAAATACGCGTTGCTATGGATATTACTTTTTCTGCCGCTCACAGTGTCAGAAAAAGTACTTTTACCTCCGTTGTTAATGGCAACGCACAGCTGTCTAAAAAGTCAAAATTTAATGTCATGAAATTAGTTAAATGTCGTGTTTTTTCTGACGTTTGAAGAAAAATATTTTTTTATTATAATGTTTAAGGACCGGTTTAAGGATAAATAAAATCATATATCATAATTCTTATAACTACAGAAAAGTAAAAGAACTTGTTGGAAATATCCTGTTGCAAAAAGTGCACTCGATAGCCAAACTAACGACATGACAATTCACTTAATACTAACAGTTAAAGTGTTAAAGTTTCGATATTACCTTCATCGGTTGCTTTTGCTGCCTTCGCACTGCACACATCTAGAGTTCGTGCTTCGGACTTCGACATTGTGCGCTGGCGGAATGGTCAAAAGAAGCTAAAGGTATTCACCAGCTCAGCACATATGCCAAAACTTTTAAAAATAAATAAATATTCAAACGCAGTTCGTCAGCGATTTGAATATTTTTGCTTCATATGTATATAAGCGCATTACGTAACTCAAAAGGCAAAAGGCCCAGTGGGCATTTGCTGACTCGCCGACCTGTCCAGACCGCCACAGGATATATGGCAATAAGTCATTGAATAAACAATAAAGCCGCAGTATCTAGGAAGTTCTTGAGCTTGTATGCAGTTAAGTTTTTGCATACTTTTTCGATTTGAATATCCCAGCTTAGTTTTATGTCTATTGAAATACCTAAAAATCTTGTATTTGGGCTAAATGGCAGGGTCATGTTGTTAAAACTTAATCTAAGTGTTGGAAGGTAATGATTTTCTTTGTGAGAAATACATGCACAGTTTTCTCAATGTTTAATATGAGATTATTTCTGCAGCAATAGTCACCAAATTCTGTCATAACAGCCTTAGCATTATCAAGGAGCTCCGTAAGGCTCGGTGCAGATATGTCAAAGCAGTTATCATCAGCAAACAATGCGATGTTACCTTTTGATATTAATGATGGTAAGTCATTTACAAAAAGCAAAAAATCAAAGGGTCCAGTACCGAGCCCTGTGGCACTCTAAGACTAATGAAATTGAAATTGTTTGATTGATTTTCACCTGAAGAGATCTGTCCGTTAAATATGACATGATCCACTGTAAAAAAATTTCTCGAATGCCTACCTTAAATAATTTTTCTTTAACAAAAGTCAGATTGAGAGAGTAAACGCTTGTGATAGATCAAGGAACAATCTTATGACGAGGTTACTTTTGTCCATTTCATTACAAACAAATTCCAAATGCTGAATTGTAGAAATATCAGTAGAATGATTTTTGCGAAACCCATGTTGGCGATCCATCAGTATTTTGAAAGAATTATAAAATGCCATTGTTCAATTAAACACAATTTTTTCCATTATTTTAGAAATCACTTAAGAGGATATTGGTCTATAATTTTCTGGTTTCAAAGAATAATTTTTTTAAACATGCGGATAAACCATTTTTGGAAAAACACCAATTGAAAAGATGCATTCATCAAAATGCACAATGGTTCAATGATGAAATCACATGCATACTTGACAAACTTAGTGGACAATCCATGGGAACCGAGAGCTTGTTTATTTTTTAATTTATACAAGTTATTAAAATGCTCATGCTGAACATTGACTTCCACGTTCTTGGTAATTGTAGACCAGTGTCACGATTATAGTTATTCGGATGTTTATTTATTTCAATGGCTTATCTGTATCTTCTTGGCAAATAATTCTTGGTGTTGGCTAATTTCTTTGTCTTGTCGAATTTTATCGAATGGCCGGTTCTTCTAAATGTCCGGCAAACTGTTGATTTTGTAGAATTTCCGTTCTTTGTATGGCCAATGTGTTCTCTGAGTCTGGTGTTTATATAAATGAATCTTTATTAGCAACTCTCTGCTACAACACACTTTTTAGAAACAGTAAACAATATTTGTATCTATTATGTACACATAACAAATACACATTAAATACATATACACATATACAGGGTGTTTCTTAATGAATCGCTAATATTTCAGGGTGTGATTCCTTAGGTCATTTTATGAAGAAAAGTTCATATGAACATATGTCGGCTTATATTTTTTTAATATCTCAAAAGGTACTTTGGATATTATTTTCAACTTTGGTATATGTTAATAGGATATAAAACCACATATTTTAGTTAGAAAGGATATTTTATCGCTTCACCAGTGGCGTCCCTCCCGATATCTTGGTCGAGTTGGGAAATTCAAGCTTGAAGTTGGGAGAATTCGAGAAATATTTCACCCTGCGCTCATCAATTTTCATTTTGGAGAATTTTTTTTGATGAGTTGGGAAAATTCCTGTAATGAGAGTTAGGAATTATTAACCTCCTCCCCCCCCCAAAAAAAAAACCCTAGCGACACCCTTGGTCCCTGCAAACATGTCAGAAAAGTGGTATGCTACTGACACATTTCCATGTGGATATTTTTTCTGATTAACCTAGTCAGTTCTACATGAAAACGGTCTCTTGCATTTTTCTCATCAGACGCACTTGATTAAAACAATTTAAATTGCTTCATTTAGCAGTATTGACTAATAATTTTTGAACACATAAATCTGGTTATCCTGGAATAAATGACGTTTTTACAAACATAATTTTCAAAACAATATTTGTTAACATAAAGTAAGTTGTTGGTGTTCAAAACCATGTGATCGTATTATTTCTTCGATTTTTAGTATTTCATTGAATTCATTTTGTTTTCTCGCTGTTTCTATTGGAATATCTCAGTAAATATGATGAATTATACGAATGCAGAAATGACGACAATGCATTACGTATATGGTCTCGCGGATGGTAATGCAACAAAAGCATGTATCAGGAAAAATATCCTAATCTTGCCTCGCCTATTCTTTTCAACTATTCATTGCCATCTTTGTGAAATTGATAGTTTCCAAAAAGGTAGTTTGGAAGGTACAGAGACCTCGAACTGTCAGCACACCCAAAATTGAGGAAGCGGTAATGCACGAAATCAACGAATATCCTGAGACAAGTACGAGAAACATTGCTAGAGCTCTGAATATTTGTCATCGAGTTATTTGGCGAATTTTGGTTGATTTTTTTTGTTGTATCCAATCCATATTCTAAGAGTTTAGGCATTACTTCCCAGGGATTTTCCACAGCGTGTGAACTTCTGTCCAGGGCCAGTTTTAGGTAACCGGAGGCACCAAGCTCTAGATATGTTTTTCATTGAAGCTTTCTCTTCTAATATAATAAACGTACATATTTGCTTATGAAATCTGAGTTCTGAGGTCCCCCTAAATGTGAGGCCCTAAGCTGGCGCTTACTCAGCTTATAGGCAAAACCGGCACTGCTTTGTCAGTGGTACCTTCAGAATGCTAGACTAAATCCACAAATTATGTTCACAGACGAAGCAAATTTTACTATTCAAAATTTCCATAATAATCATATGTGTTTCCAAAAGCAATTTTTGGTTAATGTATGGGTAGAAATTATTGATAATAATTTTATAGGCCCTTTTTTTCTGCCTGATGGACAATCTTGTCTGCATTTTCTCCAAGAAGAACTACCTGTGTTGCTTGAAGATGTACCAATTGCATTAAGGAATTAAATGTGGTACATGCACGATGGAGCTTCTGTTCATTTCAGTGTAATTGTAATCATTTACATGCGGTTTATCCTATTCGTTGGATAGGTTGCAGAGGACCCCCAGCAATGGCCAGCCCAATCCCAATAGTTTGGATTTCTTTTTGTGGGGTCATTTTAAAACCCTGCTGTATAAAACTCCCATTAACACTGGAAGATTTTAGAGAGCGAATAGTTGCCTCATGTGAAACAATACGGAATATGCCGGGAATATTTGAACGAGTGCGCAATTTGATGCGAAGACAGGCAGAAGCATGCCTATTAAGTGAAGGTGGCCATTTCCAACAATTTTTATAAAACAAACTTTATCATTATCAGTGTTAATAATAATTAGTTTTAATTTGAATTTAATTGTTTTAATCGAGAAAAACACAAGAGACCGTTTTCATGTAGAATTGACCAGGTTAATCAGAAAAAACATCCACATGGAAAAATGTCAGTGGCATACCACTTTTTTGATAAAAAGTATCAGAGGACGTTTGCAGGGACGCCACTGGTGGAGCGATAAAATGACTTTTCTGGTTTTATATCCTATTAACACTTACCAAAATTGAAAATAATATCTAAAGTACTTTCTGAGAAATAAAAAAATAACGATTTTAAAAAAATCCTGTAGTAAAAAATTTAAGCCGTTGCAGACATAATATTCATATGAACTTTCTTCATAAAATGACCTAAGTAATCACATCCTGAAATATTAGCACGTCATTAAGGAACACCCTGTACCTACATTAACATAAATATCACAATTTGTACCAAATCAAATTAATTACCTACATTAATATCATGATATTTGATATAATATTTAATCTTACTGCTTACTTAAAATTTAACTTCATATATTTTGAATTGATCTAACATGAAGATGCAAGTACATGTCAGACCTTTATGAAATAGTGAATTATGTGTTTTAGTATTATAGTTGTGAATATCACTTGCAAATTTTATTTTCTTTGGCATATAATTTCAAACATTCCAACATACTTGTTACACACGTATATCTGTTAACCTTCAAAATTATCCGCATCACTCTATTTTGTAATCTTTGTAGTGCCCGTTTATCACCTTCGTTACAATAATACAATATAGTAGGACAATATTCAAAATGCGGTGCTATTATTGTCTTATAAACTGTAATTCTAGAGTACATTGATAAATTAATACTTATTCTATTAACATAATTAATATGTTTGCTTTTATTTTACACACAAGGGAGAAACGTAAATGTTTCTGTACTTACGGAACTGCAGCAAAATGGACGAAGGTACTGTTATTGGTTACAGACTTAAATTTATAGGTTGGTACCAGTTGTAACTTCAACAAACTGCATAACTATACCATTATAGGTATATTAACATTAACTCTAAAGTGTAATTTCTAATTAAACTATACGTAAAGCAACTAGCTTTACACTTATTAAATGCTACTTTAATTCAGGATGTCTATACTGGACAGATTTTGGTGCTAACTTCTAAACTAATCGGTAAAATTCACCAAAGAAGTTAAATTTCAAAACTAATAAGCACTTAAAGGACTCAGATTCCAGCCACAATTTTGACAGCTTCTTAGGCCTGAGGCCCAAAGGAGAGTGTCCAAAAAATAGTAAGTTACAATTTTATATTCGCGCCCAGCACACTACTTTCAGGGGTTGTAACCAAGGGCAACGCAGACATTATGTCATATCTATACTTGCCATTGGAGGAAAGTTCCTCATTCTATGGAATTTCTAGAATGCTAACTCATAAACAATTAAACGTCCAACAGAGCCGGCATTAAATATCTTTAGTAAAAGTACCAAATTAGGTTATTTTGTAATGGAGATATAAAATAATGTAATTTAGCGGGTTTTAATAGAAATTTACGAATAATTAAAAAGTTGGTCATTGTAACAAGGTGCCAAAATTGCGGTTTTTCACATAGGGCACATGCACATTGTACACAGCCATTCCCAACAAAATTTTGTCTTACGAAAACACTTGATGAAAACCGTCGTCAGCTCTCTCCATCTATTAGAGGACATAGCAAAAATTAACATTTATGTTAGGAAAAATTTAAAAAAAGAACATATTTTTCTACTGTACTTTTTTTCACTATTTTTTGTGCTTAAAAGGAGTCAACACCAATCACAAAGTTTCATCGGTAAAGATAAAACTGAAGTGGTTTGAAGGGTAGACAGTGTGGCTATTATAGGGCAAAAATACGTGTTTCTTAAGATTTAAGAGTGTTACACAGCTATTATTAAAATTTTTACCTGGTTCCCGTATTTTCAACTAAAATCTCCAGTTCAGTGTCATGTTTATGAAGTTCTAAATACTTTGTCCTAATAAAATAGGACTCTTTTTGTAGTTTGGAAATCTAACCTGTAATTAGTAGTCTATTTTTTTAATCAACAACATTGAAAAATTATTTACGTGAATTTGTAAATATTCTCTTGGGGCCAGTACGGCTCCAAGCTAAAAATGCGTTTACAAACATTAAAAATGAGAATAAACTTGAAAAACTTGAAATTTAAGGTTATGTTGGTACATGATGCAGATGGTGCCACCTACACCTGCACCTAGCAGTATCTGCATCATGTAACTAACATAACCTCAAATTTTAAGTTTTTCAAGTCTATTTTCATTTTTAATGTTTGTATACCCATTTTTAGCTTGGAGCCGTACTGGGTCCAAGCAAATATTTAAAAATCCAGGTAAATAATTTTTCAATATTGTTGATTAATAAAAAGGACATGGCTAGGCACACGCCGTAGCGTGTACGGAAATCGAAATTAAAGACCCGTCCGACGTGTTTTATTGACAATAGGGAGTTATCGCAAAAGATAACGTATGTACGTTAAACGTTATCTTTGACATCTAAGCTTGCGCATGTTTGTTTTTGTACGTGAAAACCAATATGCGCTTGCTTAGATGTCAAAAATAACGTTCAACGCAAATACGTTACCTTTTGCGATAACTCCCTAATAACTACATGCACGCCGCGTTTCGGAGATAAATCTTTGTAATATAGATGGTCAGATAAGTGAATCATTCTACGGCTGATTCAGAAACGGCGCATTTCCTCTCATGGGGTTATTGGGGCTATAAGGGAAAAATATTTAAAATATTTAACAGAGGAAAATAATCATTTTTAATCACCCTATATAAATGTTTATCTCACGCTTTAACCTAAAGTACATAACTATACTTACTGCAAATTTTATAGTTTTTACTTTTTACTTCCACATCCAGTGGAAGTATAGTAACGACAAAAAATTTTTAAAAATTTTTATTGTTCAAATAGGCGTAGAATGTCATGAAACGTCGAGATTTCAAGTTTGAGCGAAAAAAAAAATTTCTGTCGGTCTGTCTGTCGGTCTGTAACTTTTTTTGTGCGCACGTTTACTCTGGAACCGTTCGAGATATTGACTTGAAATTTGGTACACATATGTACTTTAACGAGATCTAGAACTAGATTATAGTTTCATCTTGTTCCGTCGAAGGGTTGGGGGTAAATTGGGGTAAATTTGGAGTAAATCGGTAAATCAAGCAGGTAAGAGTTCATAAAATTGATATTTAGTATAGACAAGAGAAGCTAAGGTCTCAAAAAAAAATTTGGCATTAGCCACCCCCATTACCACCCCCACCCCATTATTAAAGGGGATGAAAAAAAAATGTGATTTAGTGTGTGTACAAGAACCAGAAACCTCAAAATATTTTTTACTTTATCCACTCCCACTCCCACCCCCTGTCACCACCCCCACCCCACTACCGATGTGGGGTATCGTTTTATGGGTTTTTGGGGTAGAGGATTTCAAATATTATATTATTAAAGTTCCATAAACAATTATTTCCAGATACAAAATTTTTTCGTTGTGTGACTTGGATAGAAAATCCGGATGTGGAAGTAGTGATTCCTTGGGTAGCGGTTTTTTAATAGGGCCGTTTAGTAAGATATCTAAATTATTACATATTAGCTATTGAATTTTCTTCCTTCCATTATACTTGGAAGATCTCTATAATAAAAGCAATAAACAGCAGAGCTGGCGAATTACTAATTAAGCAAAGATATCAAAAGTCAAACTGCTCATGCGCAACGTGTTATTTCAGTGAAGATTTTTTGTGATTTTCTCTTGATTTTCTTTTGATTTCCTCTTGATTTCCCCTGTGGTTTGCCCCCCATTACTGGATGAGCGTATAAGTTTCTGTAATATAAATTTTTTTATTGCAGATTTCCTGATGTTATACCCAAGCCTACACCTGAGAGCAAATTTTCAATGACAGCAGGAGACTTCTTAGAGGTGTACACAAACAGTGACGAATGGCATTGTGTTGCAACTTGCTTTTTTATTGACTGTGCACCCAATGTGGTACAATTTATAGAAACAATATATCGAATTCTTAAACCAGGAGGCCTTTGGGTTAATTTAGGTCCTTTACTTTACCATTATTCTGACATGAAAAATGAAAAAAGCGTAGAACCTAGTTTCCAAGTAGTAAGTCAAATAATAAAAAATGTAGGATTCGAAATGGAAAAATGTGAAACTGGTGTTAAAACGAAGTATTGTCAAAATCCCAAGTCAATGTTACAATATGAATACGACAGTGTCTTTTTTGTATGTCGAAAACCTGTCGACGTCGATACAATTAATGGAGTTGAAGATTTTACTGATGATTTATAGTGCCTAAATAAGATATATATGTTGTATTCGAAAACTTTTTATGTGTTGTTATTGCTTAACAGTAAGATTTATTTTAGTTCAAAAGTAGATGTATTAAACAACACTACGTATTCCTAGAAATTGCTTACAGACTAAGTTGTCAAAATTGCGATATAATTTAAAAATAAGAAATAAACTATTATTTTTTTGAAAGTTTTTTTCCTAATTGAATAATGCTATGTTAAATAATGTTCTTATTTTAAAAGCGTCAGTATTTTGAGGAATGTTTAAAATTTAAATTAAAATGGTATTATCCCAAAACTTAAGAACATTCAGTCAGTATTCATTTAGTTAAAACAAACAGCTGTTTATTTCTTAATTTTAACTGAATTCTACGCAATTAGATATTTTAAAAATGTTTATAAAAATCTCTATTCCAAAAAAAAAAAAATCGCAAATGTATAAATAAATAGTTATATCAAAAATCAGCACTCAAGTTTATTTGCAACATTTTTAAATTATCTTATAGACTGTTTTAATATCTAATCCAAGTGAAAATACAAATTTAATTTTCTTTTATTTGTCCCTAAAAGGAATTATTTTCATAATTTTGGTCTAATGTAAATATTAAAATTTAGTTTGTTTTTATTAACATATTTCTTTTAATTATTGTGCATCTATTTAAACATTTTAATGAATATTCTCATATTTTTGAATGTCCATACATGCCATATATATACAGTGTGTCCCACTCTTCACGGTAACACCTGCGTATCTCAGTTATAGTCATCCAATTTCAACCAAATTTGGACCGGTATCAAAGACCATTATTATATCCTTTTTGAGTAAGACAAAACTTATTTCAGTCATTGGCGTGCATTTTTATTAAGAAAAAAAGGGCCGATTTTTCGAGAAATCATATTAGGCATTTTTTCTTAATAAAAATGCACGCCAATGACTGAAATAAGTTTTGTCTTACTCAAAAAATAAATATTAAAGATCTTTGATAAAGATCCAAATTTGGTTGAAATTGCATGACCAATAACTGAGCTACGTAGGTGTTACCGTGAAAAGTGGAACACACTGTATATGCCATAAACGGTGTGCAAGGATTACGTAAGTCACACCTTATATACCTGAATTGAAAATGAAAAATCAACTTAAATATTTTGTTCCCTATAACTTTTTCTGTAAGGGAATATTTGTCATTTTATAGAGGTGTTGCTTACTTTTTGGGGCATTAGAAAATTATTCTTAACAAATCACCAACCAAACATTTTGTTTCTGTATTCCAAAATGAAAATGCAATTTTAAGTTTGATACCTAATGTGATGTATTATTTGAGCTGATGTATCGTTGAATACTTCAAAATACGAATAATTAATTTTTGTTAAATTTTTGTTTTATTTTAATACATCATTTTGATCATTCATCCTTGAACAGCCATTAAATTTATACTTATTTTGATGCTCTAATCATCATAATTTATTATTATTTACAATGCCTTGACATGTTTTATCATCCATGCATTATTCTAGTTGGCCTCTCCCTACTGCATAACACATCTAATAGCATAACGCCATTTGTCGTGGTTATCTATTAGTAGGCTCACGAATCTCTTTCCCATCAATGACAACCCCATTTTTTGGAGATTTGTTATCTGGTAACCAGCCTCATTGTTCAGAAAGGTGCTTACTATTATTGTAATCAGAGGAGTCATGGGACCTTGTCAGACGATAAAGTTCACTTCGCGTGTATTGTCAGGAGCTTCTAAAAAGAGGCTCCAGGATCTGATCAAGGCAGGTCAAGATTATTTACAGGCCAAAAACCCCAAGAAAACCAAACAAAGGCCCAAAGAGGGGAAAAAGGTGAGCCAAGAAGCCAGAGATGAGGTTCAAAAAGGCCGCGCCAAGAAACATCACGCCACCCAGTGACCAGCGGCAGAAGGGCCAAATTGAAGGAATTACAGTGCTTTCAAATGGTCATTATAATAATGACTAGTTATAGTTTTTTGCAGTAAGTCATTAAAATTCATTATATTCGGAAAATTGTCATTATAGTCGTTATTTTTCGACAGTCATGCTGTAGAATTGTTTTAAATAATAATATTCTATAATCTAATATATAAAAATCTCGTGTCACAGTGTTTGTTATCGAACTCCTCCGAAACGGCTTGACCGATTTTTATGAAATTTTTGGTGTGTATTTGGTAGGTCTGAGAATAGGTCGTAGGCTATTTTTTATATCCCTAGGTGATAAGGGTGGCCCTATCCAGAAATTTTTTTATTTTTTGGACAAAAATTTATAATTTATATGGCAAAACGTTTGCTGGGTCAGCTAGTTATACCGGGTGACACAGGAGATATATGTAACACCCCGTAGCATGTTTATTTAAAAAGATATTATTTTGAAATTTGGTACACTTATATAATACGTGATTGTCCTTTTTTTGGTACAAACAAGAAATTTTTTCCACTTCCGGTTTCACCGGAAGTAACATCTACTTCGTTATTTTAAATGGCACCCTGTATATATTTTTTTCCTATCTGATTCTACTTAAATTTCTCTCTTCAACTATGTATACCAAGATGACATTCGTTTTTAAAATGGCTGCTGAAAACCATTTTATTGCACTAAGTCAAGTTGGCTATGGAATGAAATGTGGCGGTAATTAATGCCTAATGTGCTGCGATATCAAAAGAACCCTGGTACACAATTTTGTGTTTCATATTTGTTTTGTTCTAATCAGTAGCCGAAGAGACTTTGTAGAATTTTTATATTAAATAAAAATCTCTAGACCAAATCCCCGAAATCATAAAAACTAAGATAGAAACACTAATTTTAAATTTGACCCATTTGTAAAATATTTATTCATCTTTCACTTTTACCCAATACAATTCATTGTTATGTCTGATTTTGCTTGCTTTTAAATAAAATTGTTTTCGAAGAATCTCAAAATGCTGGCCATTATTTTCCCTGCAGCGTCGAATTCTTGTAACCAGTACCTCTAAGCACATTTTCTAACTGCAATTCAGTAAACTAATTTATTGCTAACCTAACTCTCATTTTTAAGTCTTCCCTATTTTGCAGTGGAGTTTTATAAACCATTTCCTTGATATGGCCCCATATGAAAAATCAAGTGGCGTAAAATCCGGACACCTCGGGGACCATCTAATTGGTAAAAGTCAAATATGAATAAATATTTTACAAATGGATAAAATTTAAAATTAGTGTTTCCATCTTAGTTTTTATGATTTCGGGGATTTAGTCTAGAGACTTTTTTTTAATATAAAAATTATACAAAGTCTCTTCGGCTACTGATTAGAACAAAACAAATATGAAACACAACATTGTGTACCAGTGTTTTTTTGATATCACAGCACACTAAGCATTAATTACCGCTACATTTCATACCATAGCCAACTTGACTTAGTGCAATAAAATGGTTTTCAGCAGCCATTTTAAAAACCAATGTCATCTTGGTATACATAGTTGAAAAGAGAAATTTAATTAGAATCAGATAGGAAAAAAATATATACAGGGTGCCATTTAAAATAACGAAGTAGATGTCATTTCCGGTGAAACCGGAAGTGGAAATAATTTCTTGTTTATACCAAAAAAAGGACAATCACATATTATATAAGTGTACCAAATTTCAAAATAATATCTTTTTAAATAAACATGCTACGGGGTGTTACCTATCTCCTGTGTCACCCGGTATTATAATATTATAATTCTATTCTATAATTTTAATAATAATAACAATAAAAATACCTGTGTGGATAGTTTTTGGAACCAGATTTTTAAACTAAGTCTGCCAAATGGAGAACTAAAATATAAAAATTTAAATTCCGTTATCAAAGCTTGTTTATCGTTATAATAATAATAATAATAATTTATTCATCATAAAAGCTAACAAAAAAACATTATTAACTTATCTGACTAGTCAAAAAAGAATATAACACAATAATTATAAAGATAATGATCAAAACACACATTTGAAAACATCCAAAAGTAAAATTAAAAGGTACATATAAATAAGTAGTAATAAATAGTAATCTATATACAGCAAAGTTACAAGTATTTAGTGATTCAAAAATTCATCCACAGAATAAAATGAGTTTGCTATGAGAAATTTATTTAGTTTGTGTTTACAAGCACTGATACTGTCATTTGTTTCAAAAAATTTAATTTTATTATAGCATTTTACGCCGATGTATGTAGAAAAATTTTGACCTATATTTAGCCTAGAGAATGGGTGATGTATTAACTCATTATTGCATGTACAGTGAGAATGCATATCGTTGTTCTTTAAGAAATGCTGTTTATTAGATCTAATATACATAACTAGTTGAGAAATATATAAGCATGGTAATGTAAGAATTTCTAGATTTTTAAAATACGGTTCACAGCTAGAGAAAGGATGAGCTCCAACTATACACCTTATTATCTTTTTTTGAATTATAAATGCTTTCTCTAGATCAGTGGTTCCCAACAAGTTTTTTTCAAGGACCCCCTCATCGGTCGCTATACTGACAAGGACCCCTTAAAAGCTTAAATTCTTAAAATGAAGATTATGTAGAATCTACCATAAATTACTTACTAAACTAATTTACTTAAATTTGATGTTAACACAACCCAGCAAACACAAATACCTCTCTGATACATAATCCAGAGTCACATCTAGGTACCGCGTCACACTTGGGAATTACATTGCGACTCACATATCTGCATTTGAGATAACTCAAACAGTTCCAAATGTCCACATTGGAAACATCGCACTGTGAATTAAAAATTAACTCACATTGGCATCACATGAAAGTTTATATGCTAAATCCCGTTTGTTGTTAGATGTAAGTCAAAACAGCATCACTTTGTGAGATAAGAGACTCGCAGTACTGACATTGCGACCTACATTTTTTATGTATTCGACATCAATTGAACTCTCATGTGTGTTAACTATGTCGTCTTTCCTTTCGGATGGAAGAAAAATAAAAAATATAATTATATTGTAGTTCCATATGTATATTATTTACATTAACATATCTAATATTGTTTACCGCACTCCAGTTTACTCTCATAAGGGATGCCTGCAAATTATAATGTTTATTAAATTATTAAAATTCATTTTTACTTACCTTTTTACTAGTTGCAGTCGGTAGGGATTGAACCTGCATAGATCCGTTGTCTCGATTACAGTTCTGACGCTCATACACATTGAGCTATCTAGGTGTCCGTTATTTTGGATGCTAAAAGTGGTATAGTAATGTTTGGGAAATGTATTAAATGAGATTATGAGGAATAAAAGTCGTTTATTATGTGAAATTGCATTTCTAATAGAACTTTTGACAAACAACCTTATTTAAAATATTATGTGTATTAATCGTTCAAGTCCTTTTTTCTATTTTCTATTTGTGTTCCCAAACCAAAATTTTTCCTGTTAGCATTTATATTTATTTATAATTATTATAGTGGAGTCAAATTAGGATTTTAATGTGAATTGTCTGGTCAGGACAGTTTTTCTGTTTTAACATGTTCAGGGGATCAACTTAAGTTCACATCTCAGTTTTGCAGTTTCTGCGAGGTCGGCGTATTGTTTATTTAAAGAATTTAATTTTTTAGACCTTGTTTTCCATCGGTTTTCTTTGAATATCTCGAAATCCATAAGTCCTCTGGAAAACAATAAAACGAAGGAAAACGTTCTTTTTGAGTTGTACAATAAAAGTACATAAACTATAATTCATTCCAATTGTTATTATTATTTAAAAAAAATTGAACATTGCAAAATTATGCATTTTTAAACCAATCACTGTTATTTCAAAAATAATGGATAATATTTAATGAAATTTTATAGCTCTTATGAAGTACAGTCAAATCGAAATGATTACTAAAACAGCTCAAATATACAATTGTTGATAAAATTTTGCACTCTTGTGAAATCCTGCCATCAAGACCAAGAAATGTGTACGATGGCTCAAATTGTACCATTTTATAAGTACTTTAAGATCACGGAGAAAAACATTTTTTTTTTTTTAAATTGAACCCGTTTTATTGCAGTTGTTTATAGTCTTCGAAATTATAAAGTTAGTAGTTATAAGGAGTTATGAACAAATTCAAGTAACTCTGATTTTTTTATGAAATCAAAAACGATAAACGAGTAATGAGAGTGAGATACGTTAGTTTTTGCGTTTAGGTCACTTAAAAATAAACAAATCGATATTTATTCTTGAAATTTGGGCTGATTATTCTCCAATGCTTATTTGAAGACAACCCAAAGCTACAATTATTAAAATAACATCGAATAAAGCAGCTTTGAGAATATAATGCAATTTTTTTATATTTCTTTTAATTTTTGCCACGAAAATGGCAATCTAACTTGAACAACTACCCTTATGTTCATGTATACAGCTTTGTGAAATTTTTAATATTACTGATACAATAAAAAAATATATTTCGCGAGCAGGATTTGAACTCGAGACGTCCGCTTCCTGAATAGAAAGTGCCTTACCCACTGAGCTATCTGGCGACTAAAGTAAAGTTTGTAAGAACATAATATAACATTTAAACATATTTGATGATTTTCGGATCTCTAACAAAATCCCTAAAGACCGCACTTTCGGGAATCTATACAGTATCTTTTAACAATTGTTAACTTAAGATTATTTTCATGTAGCAGAGACAAAATAATAGACATTGGAGAATTACCAGTCCAGATTTCAATAAGAAATATCGATTTGTTTATTTATAAGTGACCTAAACGTAAAAACTAACGTATCTCAGCTCCAAAAATGCAAGTAGAGCATTAATTTTTTTTAAGTTGGCTTTTTTAATCTACTTTCATTACTCCTTCACCGTTTTTTAATTTGCAATTGCAATTGCTCTTTGTGATCTACTCTGAAGCCATTAGTTTCTTGAAATGGTGTCTCTTTAGCATCACACATGTAAATCATATTATTCCTTTGGTAGAAGCATAATGAGAGTTATTTTGAATAGGCAAATGCGAGTTACATTTTTTTCCCTCCTGTGACGCTTTTGCGCTATTCATGTGAGTTAAATAATAATTTTAAATGATGCCAATAAAATTATATAATGCGATCTCGTTGGGTGATACATTTATTCAATTGGCATCTCTTTGACTTAACAAATGTAAATCAAAATGTGTTAGTCAATGGGCACTAATGCGATGTCTCAGAGAGGTCGGTGTTTGCTGGGAAGTTTAATACAAGTACAAAGCAATTGCAATAACAATAACGCATAACTTTACAATGTAACTGTGATACGTTGAATCTGTCCTTCAAGTTCGTGATTTCTGAAATGTTAGGTTCCAAAATACAAAACAATTGAATATCTCAGTGACATTTCGCGGACCAAGACATCGTCCCAACAGGTGGTCCGCGGACCACCTGTTGGGAATCCTTGCTCTAGATGAACCCCAAAAAAGCAGACCATACTGGAGGGTTGATTGCACAAGTCCATGATATAACATTTTCATCCCATGGCAATGCTGATTTGGAACAAGGATTTTCAACTTCGGTATTGGCTGAGGACAATAAGTGAAATAACATTAACAGCTCGTTTGCATGTAAAAAGTGGGTTACAGTTGTTTCAAAATAAAGTTGAAAATGTAATCATAAAATAAACAGCTTGTTGTGCCAAAACGGCACTAAACGTAATCCGATGTCAGCCAAAACCTTTTCAGATCTTCTAGAGCACTAAAAAAACCCTTATGCAAAGTTTCATCCAAATCCGTTTAGTAGTTTCGCCACTATCGTACTAAAATACACGCACATATACACATACATTTTTCAAAAACCACTTTTTTGGGTTCCTGAGACCTCAAAAATGTAAAGATTTGATGTTATCTCAATTTTCGATTTCGGACTAATTTTAGTAATCTCCCACAATTTTATTGTGGGGAGGTTAATAACAAAAAAAAATTGTTTAGAGAATTTTTTCTAGTTTAATTTTTTTTTGTAAAACAGCTTTGTTTTGTTATTTATTCCCATGGATGACCAAAATAAGTTTTTAGTAACTTTTTTTATTTATTGTTCACAAATTTAATAGGCCTCTAACTTCGAAACAAATAAAAATCGACCTGGTACATTACTTTTGTGTTTTTTAGCCTTGCAGTTAATAGCCACGGAAATTAGCATTTGACCTGGACAAAATTAGTAAAAATCTGAATTTTTGCAGACGTTCTTTGAGGTGTCCCAAACCCAAATCCACAAAAATCCCAACATGGCTGCCCAAGATATTGAAGGTCAAAGTTTTTTGCAAATATCTCGCGTCCTATGCATCGGGTGCCCATGAGATCAACGTGAAAGTTGTAGAGAATTAAATTGTCTTCAAGTTGTCTTTTTTATTTTTTACCATACCCTCCTGCCTTTTTCGAGATATTCAAGGTCAAAGTTTGAAAACATGGTTTTTCGCGAATATCGCCAAAAAAATCGGACAGCAATAATGTTAACATGAAAGTTATAGAGAATTCAGTTACCTATATACCCAGACAGCGCCGTATATTCTAAGAATATTCTGTAATTATGCAAAAAAGAATGAATATATTCTGATTAATTCTGGTATAATCCTGGAATATATATAAGATAACGGATTATTCTAGTAATATAATTTTAAATATATACACGGAATATTCAGCATGAATATGATAGTAATATTCATTTTGGAATATATATATTCCCTCCTGCGTCAAGAATATTCTAACACTTTGAGAATGAAAGAATAATATTAATTGTTACTCAACCAAATCAACGTTTTATAAAAGCTTTTAATTTTTTCTGTAAAATGTAACTTAAATATATTCGTGTTATTATTTATTTCAATTAATAGAAAATATTTAATATGATTATAATGATTATATTATACAATGATGTTATTCCCAGTTTTAAACAAAAGCTCAATCCATATTTTTGTTATCAGGTTTGAGCAGTGCAGCCAATTGACGATTTGCACGAAAGAAAGTTCAGTAAAAAGTGTCATGGCGCACAGTATAATGGTATCACTGTAATTCACTGCACATGTTGACCAACTCGTCTAATTTCCAAACTTTGCAACAATTAAATACCTATAATATAATAATCATAACATTGTTTTCATTATCTCTCATGTTAAACCTACTTTCACTGAATATAAATCATCTTTCTTAGGTTGTATCGTAGTCTACAATATTTAAAAAATGTCAAATTATGCAATTTGTCAATCACTGCTGCCAACTCTTCTAGTAAACTGAGAGTTGGAAACAGTGTTTGACAAATTGCATAACTCGACATTTTTTAAATATTGTAGACTACGAAACAACCTAATAAAGACTATTTATATTCAATGGAAGCAGGTTTAACATTAAAGATAATGAATGACAGTGAATTACAGTGATACCATTATACTGTGCGCCATGACACTTTTTACTGAACTTTCTTTCGTGCAAATCGTCAATTCCCGCGAACTCCGCAGTTAACCTGACACAGTCCGGCAGGTATAGTCCAGTGTTGCCAACGCATGTTGGCTAAATTACCAAATTACCCCCGGCACTCTTCCAAATTACACCGCACTACACCACCATTGTAATTACTCAATTAAAAAAGTTTTTGCACCTATTTCGAGAAACATCACGGGAAACAATAAATATGGAATGTGCTATAAGCTAAAACACGGAAAAATTCTGTAGGAAGTAGGGATAACTAGTTATAGTTGGGCCCAAGGTTGACAAACCTTTACAAGTAAGGATATTGGATGGGATGATTGATGTTCCCAAATAAAACATTAATGCAATATCGATATTTTTTTTGTCGATGATTCCAAATTATCCCAATTACACTGCATTAAAAAATGTTAGAAAATTACACCGTATCCTCCAAATTACACCCAAATGGTGTAATTACACCGCAATTGGCAACACTGGTATAGTCGCCATTTTTCTAAACATTTTACGTCATTTTACATGATTTTTGTGGTTGTGTGTTGTGCCTAGTGTTATGTAAGATATTTATTATTTCTTTCTTAATTCGACATTGATGAAACCAGAGACTATACGTATAGACCAGCCAAATGAACAGGGCAAAGTATTAATAAAATATTATAGGTAGCAGTTTTGTTTATTCTGGCACGCGACGCGGGTGAATTAGTCGATTCATGAATTAAAGAATTATATTATAATATACAGGGTGATCTGCCATGACATGCGGAGAATTTATCCCTAGGTTGCCCCCACCAAAAGGAGTTAAAAAAGTGATAAATTAAAAAAATATGACCAAAAAAATTACCTTATTTTTTTGTATAAATGCTCCGCCAATGACGAAATAAATCGAAAAGAAATTGACCCTATGCTAGTGAACTCTACAATAACAAGTAAATATAAGAGATATTTACTTAAACCCGTCAATAACACAAAAACGCCAACTTAAGCGGTGCTTTGTACCTGCCGATGTCCTGGTCTTCCGAAAGCAAAAAACGCGGAACTTAGTCGCAGCCATCAGCTTCACTTATGCCAATTAGGTAAGGAAATGTAAACATCTCCGATATGTTCTTTCACAAATAAGTTCGTCGCCCTATAAATGACCACAAACACGTAACAATAGAGTATCTTCGTAAGTTTTAACCCTTTTTAATATACTAAATAACCTCGGAGCACTTTAAAATTTTGCAGAGGCTTTCCCATATTGAAGACTACTACACCATTTTATTTTCCGCATATCATGGTAAATCACGCTGTGTAGTTGAATTAGTATTTGTAATAATTACTTCCACATCCAGTGGAAGTATAGTAATGACAAAAAATTTTAAAAAATTTTTATTGTTCAAATAGGCTTAGAATGTCATGAAACGTCGAGATTTTAAGTTTGAGCGAAAAAAAAATTTCTGTCTGTCTGTCGGTCTGTCTGTAACTTTTTTTTTTGTGGAACCGTTTGAGATATTGACTTGAAATTTGGTACACATAAGTACTTTAACGAGATCTAGAACTAGATTATATTTTCATCTTGTTCCGTCGAAGGGTTGGGGGGTAAATTTGGGGCAAATAGGTAGATCAAGCAGGTAAGAGTCCGTAAAATTGGTATTTAGTATATACAAGAGAAGCTAAGGTCTCAAAAAAAAATTTGGCCTTAGCCACCCCTATTACCACCCCACCCCATTATTAAAGGGGATTAAAAAATGTGATTTAGTGTGTGTACAAGAACCAGAAACCTCAAAATATTTTTTTTTTACTTCATCCACCCCAACTACCACCCCCACCCCACTACCGATGTGAGGTATCGTTTTATGGGTTTTTGGGGTAGAGGATATCAAATATATTATTAAAGTTCCATAAACAATTATTTCCACATACGAAATTTTTTCGTTGTGAATGACTTGGATAGAAAATCTAGATGTGAAAGTAGTGATTCCTTGGGCAGCGGTTTTTTACTTACGTTAGTTACTTTTTAAATGTATTTTTAAATGTTGTCTCATTTATTGTAATGATTTTCCGTTAAGTTAATAAATGATCAATTTCTAGTTTCGAAATGACTTATTTAATTTTAAGCCCACCATTAGACTATAAAAGTTCTTTGACAAAGATCTTTTATAAAAGATATTTTATGAGTAATCTGATAGATATTTTATCTCATAAAAGATCTTTGTCAAAGAATTTTTATAGTCTAATGGTGGCCTAAGCAATTTGTTTGAACATCGTTTAAAATTCCCGCCTGTGCCTCTACCAACCTCGTCCGTATCAAATAGGCGGGAATACAGCGCTATATGCGACGTAATGTTTGCAGTTTGAAAAAATACTGAGAGTTTCCTGTCTATATATAGTCTTTAAACTATATGTGAGACCCATTACTAAATTCACTCTTCTCTTATAACTCCTAACTCCATGGTTGGGTCACAGAAAAGAGAACTAGTAGTTCCTTCTCTGTGGCACAGAAGAAGAAACAATCAGAAGGGAATGTCGGCAAAAAATCCTTTGATCTCGTGTTGTAAATTTCCGCCATTCTTTTGTTGGGCGAGTTCAGGACAGTACTCAATGTTTTTTACCCCGTTTAGGAACGGCCCGGTAGAGATTCAGAGAACCTGTGAAACATTAGATGAAGACAAATAATATTTGTTTTAGATTTTCAATATTTCTTAACTAGTTAGGCGACATCACGATATATAAACTTTATCACGAGGCGAGATCACGCCACTCGCCATTTGTCGCAGACGATCCGGTTACAGAAGAAATCCGTGATCCGGGCCTGGCACAATATTTTACAATTCCGTCCGAGATTGACAGTGCGCGATGTAGATGCGCGAACTTTTCGCGCCAATGAGAGATTCTATTCTGATTGTTTCTTTTTCTGTGTCTGTGGTTGGGTGATTGGCGATTGTACTGTCACGTTTTGTGAGGCCAGTCAAATTTTACCAAGTATTGGTACAAACTAAAAATTTTAGACCAGTAAATCAGTAAAGAAGAATTGAGTAAAGTAAGCAATTTGTGATTTTATTAACAAATTATGTTTGTTTTTAAATTGCTGTTTAAGGTTATGATGGTGTAATTACTATAAGTAGATTTCCGAAAATCTGTAAAATGCAGTATTGTGTAGTATATTTTTATAGTATTATAGTCGAGAATTAAGCAAGTCAATCACGACGTTCTTTACTACTTTTCTAGAGAGTATAAAAGTATAAGTAATTTTATACTATCTCAAATACCTGCACATAAGTAATCTAGTATCTACATCACAGTAAATAAATAGCTACACTAGAGTATAACGTTTTGTAAAAAGAAATAGAAAATTTCGAGATTTATGAAAGCAGGTAGATAAAGTAGTAAGCAAAATGTAGGAGCCAGCACAGGCCCGTCTTGACTATACTCCCATCTTAGTCCAAAAGGTTAAGCAGTGGCAGTTGCGGTTTATATAGTAGGTACTTGGAAGGATGTCAAGGAAATACAGCTACCACGCAGCTTCTTTTAGCACCTTATGTCAGGCAGATGCTATGCAATATTATTATTAATCTTTAGTGTCGGAAAAAGGTCAATGTTAACACATTGATGGGCAATGACGTTATATCACGTCATTGTCCTTCGATCTAGCAGGGCACTTAAAAATACTGAGGTGTGCTAAAATTGACAATTGACAATTTTGTCATTATTTTTTTATCCAAGGTGCCCAGTGGGACACTTCATACCCTATTACATGCAAAATGTACGTGATATGCCGACAAGCGTATCTAGAGCACACTAAGTTTTTGCGGCATATAACGTCACTGTCCCTGTGGGACACTGCGGGAGATGCGGCTTATGCCGCCAGTGTCACTTTAGGCACATACCAATAAAAATGAGTGTCCGTCATTGTGTTAAATATACTTAAAAAAACATAAAGGGCATAGTTAATTCCTTTTGTATTTTACTCTATGACAATAGCAAAATAATTTATGGTGAACAGATTTTTGTGCTGGACACTTCTGCTGGGAAAAAAATTGATGAGCGGGGGAGCAGAAATCTTGATGACCGAGAGGAACAATTTTTTTGATCACAGATAGTACTCCAAAATGCCTGGACTGTCCAGCGAAATTCCGAATGTATGGTCACCCTAAAATAATTAGTAACTCAATAAAAAGAATGTGCATATACATATATTTTTATTCATTTTGCTTTATGTATTTTTTATTTCTTATGTTGTATAGGTATATATGTATTTAATTTTTTAATTCAAATCATGTTCACCAACAATTAAATATCTTAATAGTGGGAAGTGGGTGTGGCATTTATACATGAGCTCTAATATTGCTATGAGCAAAAACTCTAGTAAAGCAACAAAATCTCTTAGGTTTTAGATATTTAATTATTTCAACTAGAAGGAACTTTGTGCTTGGTATAAACTAAAACTAAAGGCATAAACTATATATTCTATGCCTTAAGTAAGAGAGTTTAATGTATGTTAATAACTTTGTGATATAACACCTAACATTAGAAATATATAGATTGGTTTCCATCATATTCACAAACTTTTTAACTGCCAATGTTTTAATATAATACACAATTTTTAGTTGATTATTCTCGATGTTCTAAATGGTGTCTCATGATTGTGTGGATTATTTTCTGACTCTAAATGCAGATTAATGTGTTGAGTTTGTTTTTCTTAGAATGCACTGGAACATAGGTAAAATTATTATGTCGTATAATACACGAGATTTTGCAACATGATCAGAGCTGGGCAAATATGTACTTACAAATACCTCATAAGTATTTAAATACTAGAAAGTATTTAAATACCAAGTATTTAAATACTTCTTGCAACAAGTATTTGTATTTATACTTGCAAATACTTTATCTGAAATATTTACTACTTAGTATTTGTGAAAATGATCCTAAAGTATTTATAAATACTTAAATTATTTAAATAACTGAGAAGTATTTAAATACTTCTAAAAAAGTATTTAAATCCTTTTCTGACAGTATTTAAATACTTTCAGAAGTATTTGAATCTCAAAAGTATTTAAATAAATAAAACAAATATAATCATGCAAATACACCAGGGAGACAGGCAGATACTCGTCAAGAATCAAGATATGTACTATACTATGTAGTTAATAAACACATTGCATCATTCAGTCTTCAGTCATTCACGTCTTAATTCCCAGAAAGTTGGTTGAGAGCAGACATAGACAGTAAGTGAGGCGCTCGCGCGCAAACCCCGATAAATCCACACACACAAAGTTGTGGGAAATTACAAAAAACTTCTCAAACAAAAACCAATAAGTCTTTTTTTGTTCTTTTTAAATCAAAAAATATCTTCTAGGCTGTAGAATATAAGACCAAAAAATAAGAACAATGCTACTTTATTTATTTATTTTTTTTAACTTTTCTTGCTGGATTTATCGGATTTTGCTATGTAAATACGAATTTATCGATTTTTGCTTTAAAATAAAACATTAAAGATGCAGAAAAATAAATTTTGACAACATTAATAAGTTATTAAAAATAAATAAAAACATTCATTGTTAACAAAAATTAATTCTCAATATCTGTTAAAATTTCAGATAAAACCGTTATAATATATTGGTAATAAAATGTCTTGCAGTTGTCTTCTTTATTTCTAGAAGAGAAGTAGGTTTTTACAGTAAATAGTCATATTACAGAGAACTTTTTCAAACGTCAATCAATATTAACTTTTCTACCTCACAATGGATGACAGTATATTGTATAAAAATGGATTTATCTGCTTTTGATCCCGATAATATTGGATTTATCTAGTTTTGTTCGAAACGGTCAACTTTAACATTAGATTTATATGGGATTTATGGCGTTTTGGTTACCAAAGATTATATAGGCTTGTAGAGTTTAGTCTAACATACATGAAACTATTACAAACTCAAAATTGACTTTTTGTGGATTTATCGGGGTTTGCGCGCGAGCGCCTCAAGTGTAAACTGTTAAGGTTAGGCTTTTGCAGAGTGAGAGGGAAATATGCGTTTATTTTCGGTTTATTATAAATAATTAAATAACCAAATATACTATAATCTTTAAAACTGTTTTAAATAATTGCTATTGTTCTAACGAATACAACTATATTTTTTTTTAATTGTAAATTTCTGTTGTACATGAATATCGTAGTTTGTCAATGAAAATAGTTCCTACAAACACAAAACGTTGGCCCTCCAGTGGGCCATCACAGGGCCAGAAGTTTCATTTCTGGCCCAGTGATGGCCCGCTGATGGGCCGATCTTTTGTGTTTGTTGGGATGGCATTTAACTATATACAAGTTTATGATAAAAACTGTATATGGTTGTATTCCTTAGAGCAGTGGGGAGTATTTGAAACTATTTTTTAAGGATTATACCATTTATGATTTTTTAAATATTTATAATAAACCGAAAATAAACGCATGTTTTTCCCTCTCACTCTGCATGTATACGTTTTGTGATTGTGTCAGAGAACAGTTGAACTAGTGCCATAGTCTATGTCCTTTATTTGGGTATTTGCAGAAGACGCAAAGGTCTAGCTCTACGGATAAGTAAAAGTCCAATACCTAACTAGAACTGATTAAAATAGTGTTGTAGAAGTTCATGAAAGTCATAAAACCTAAAATTTTGACACCTCAAATAGTCAAATAGTATTTAATATAATAATAATAATGATAATGATAATATTAAGTCTTTATTGATTTCTGCAAAAATAGAAAATACAATTTGGCGAAGTTTGGCTATTTTTATACTTAACTATGCTTCAAAATATTTCAGTGTTATCAAAGTAGGTATTTAAATATTCAGAAAGTATTTAAATATTCAGAAAGTATTTAAATACTAAGTTTAAACTATTAAATTACTTTTGTTATTTATTATTTAAATACTTTTATCTTTTGAAAATACTTAATATTTAAATACTTTCAATTTTCTGAAAGTATTTAGTATTTAATATTTAAATACTTTTTCAAAGTATTTGCCCAGCTCTGAACATGATCACATTCTAAGAACTTGAAAGTATAAATCAATAACGATTACTGCCACTGTCATTGTTTTAATATTCTGGGATTGTCAATTGGCTGCAAACTGAGAAACAGGCAATAATAACCATTAAAACAGCAAGCATGAACAATAATTAAAAGATGCTATTAATAATAATAATAATAATAATAACCATAATAATAATAATAATAATAAAGGACATGCGAGTGCTCCACGCAATTGAACCGGTTTACAAGCGGATATATGAGCAACGAGGGTCAAAGAGAGGTGTCGCTGGCTGCAAGGAGAACCTGCTGATTGACAGGTGTGTCACGCAGGACTCCATGCAGTATAAGCGAAACCTTTCCATGGCCTGGATCGACTACCGCAAGGCATTTGACATTTCCACTTTAACACCCTGTGTCTAATCCACAACATTTTACTAAAGTGTATTAATGAGTTTAATCTCATATTTCGATCCACTAATCTGTCGAGATCTTAAGTTGACAAACGGCGTGTATAGACGCATCGTAAGACGCTCCCGAAATAAGTGTTAAAAATCGGTTAAATCCCCGGTACACTTAATCAAATTTAAGCCACCGGTGAGCCAAGAAATTTTGCGTAACATGACATGTCATAATAGGAAAAAAAAGTTCATATACAATTAATAAACTGAAAATTACTATTAATGTTTTTTAAATAGTACCAAAAATAAAGTGTAAAGCTGTGCCTTAGTTGACGGTCGACGGAAATAGACCTATCTATATAGGTACCTAAAAGACCCTTTCAAGTGCTTTACTGCGTTAAAGAAAGCAATAAATATTCAGTGTCAAAAGTGAACAACACGTGTTTATAAAGGAAAGCAATACAGACATATTAGATGGAAAATTGTAAATAAATAAATAATAAATTTGTGTGTGCAGTGGAAAGTTTTTTAAGTATACTACGCCCAAAAAGAAGAGGGAATAAAAAACAGCAATCAACGCCAGAAGCCACAGAAAGCTAAGCTATAAACTAATTTATTTTATTTTATTGAATTTAATTACTTTAATAACTTTATCAACTTAATCTCTATTAACCTAATTTATTAACTCAAAACTTAATATTTTAAATAGTATTGAGTAAACCAGGTCAATAATACAAATAATATTAATAGCCAAAACCGAATTTCTTTCAGCCAATCAAGAGAATTACGCACGATAAAAATGGTGATAATAATAACCCGAAATAATCAGTAATGCATTGCTATTAAAGTGTGATTATACAGATTTCCTGTGTGAACCTTCAAGTGTGTTTTTCATAATTACTAAAAATATTCAAACAAATTTAATCAAAATTGAACACGTAATGATCAGTGGCACACTACTCTTAAATTAAACGAGTTTAATTTGGATTAGATCAGAAATAATCAATGGGACACTGTTGGTGTGTTGCATCCAGACTGAATCCTTATGGCACCTCAATGTAGGTATGCGTGATACAGGTTTCTCTCAGGAAAATGGTTTCCAAGAAAATACACACAGAAAAGAGCAATCTTGATACCTAGAGCAGCGGAAACTCAACTCAATAAATAGATCATATCGTGGTAGGCAGGGAGATGACTTATAGTGGTCTGTCACCATGGATACTCATAAAAGCATGTAAAACTTAAATACAAAGTGACAACGTATAGAAGTTATATTTAAGTTTGTATAAGTGAAAGTGTTTGTAAAATAATTTATACCTCGGAATATTTTCAGCTTGATAAGAAATATTAGTTAGTGTTTAATTAGGTACACAAACCAAAACTTTCCACAGTGCTTCCCTCTAACGCAGTAAATCATAGTTTATATATATATAGTGCAGTGAAATCGTGTACCTGGAGACTTTAATGCACATATACTCCACATATGGCCTTACGAAAATGGAAACGCGCTGAAAAACCTAGCGCATATGTTTGACTTAACAATAAGAAATACATGGAGCAAAAGTTAAACATGCTTTGACACCTGGAGTAATGGAAGCTCAATCACACAAATAGATCATATCCTGGTAAGCAAAGAGAGAAGGGAAAGGATCAAGAAGGTTAAAGCAAAAAGGACAGCAGAAAACCTACTCAAGAAAACGCTAACACTGAACAGAAGCAAACTAAAAATAGAGTGACCATGTTATACGTGGAAAACAACAATCGAGAGGATCATAAACAAACTGGGAAAGAAAAGCAAGGGGAAAAATGAAAAAAAAAACATGCATCATATGGCTCTCGCTGCTGGCAACAAGCATGACCCAAATTCAACCTAGCATCGGAAATCGAGGAATCAGAAGGCTCAGAAGAAGAAGATTCGAAGAAGCAGAAACAAAAAGAGGAGCATAAACAGTAATGAACACTCCATATCAAGACACAACACATATTTCACACGAAGATTCAGAAGAGGCAGATACCCAGAACCAAAAACACAAAAAAAGGGAACTTAAATGCTCCCTCACGACACAATGTGGTAACGCATCTCACAAATACCTACATCTCCCATCCCATATTCCTTTACCATGTGGCACTCGCTGCTGGCAACAAGCATGACCTTAGTCCAACCAATCAATCAATCATATTTTGATCCATTAATCTGTCATTGTTCTTTGGCTCATTTTAATGGTCCATCATGGGTAATTTTGGCCAAAAATAAGTTTTTTAAAGAATATTGAGGATGAATAATTCCGTTTGTAGAGAAGTTTTCATCACTTATCTTTACACATATTGTACCCTTGTAACTAAAAATTTAAAAGCTTATATTTCAGGGGATCACTAAAAATAAAAAAAAAAGTTTTTCAATGAGCAGCTAATCTATTATTATTATTTTTATTGACATTTTCGCTAAAATAAGAAAAATATATAGTGCATTCGGCAAATTGTGACATTCTTTTCCTACATTGCCATCCTTGGTCATTTTTGTTGGCGTTTATCCTTTTTTATAAATAACACTTAAATTCAATAGAGTAAGACACTCCATTATTTCGGTTTTAAAAATGCTTAGTGCTCGTGAGCATTTTTTGTCAATGCTTGGCACATAGGAACGTAAAATAAAATATTAACACATTTTATACTTTTTATGATCCATGAATAAAGTTTCAAAGAGTGACTTCAGAAGTTTCAGTTCACAGGGATGGAAAACAGATACAGAAATGGAGCATGTATTCTGTTTGTACTAAAGATGACAAGAGATATGCTATGGTTGAAACAATAGTTCATATGCACGTGAGCTATTTATTTTCAAAAGATTTTGAAATGCCTAGAGCACTCAAACAGTTACTTCTAATCCTCCTATTCTAAATGTAGTCAAAAGTATTAGTATACAAACTTATGATGCGCACTTTGAACATTTATTGTATTTATTTGTTCTAGTTTCCTAATGATATGCGAACTCCTGGTATGTAAATTTAAATGTTTTCTTTTTTAAATTGTGGTTTTTGTATAATATTACGCAGATGAATTTTCAACTTGTGTTATATTATTAAAATAAGAAAAAATACAGTTTTCTGATAAAAGTATGATTAAAAAAATTAAAAATTCCATGTGACTTCCATAAGAAAACATGAATTTGATGGAAATTCAGAGAAAATGGCACATCGTAATACTTTTATTTTATAAAAATCATATAAAGCACAAAAAGTTGGTAATGAGACTGGATGTTACTAAGCAAAATATAGAAGGAAAACAAACCACTAATGTTTTAGTTAGTTTGTATCTGTAAAATCGAATGAGATAGAATGAAGTTCTGTTGTAACTGGGATCTAAGAAAAGTACTAAACTGCAGGGGGCCCTAAGAATAATTGAAAAATGGTGCAGAGAACACTTAATCCCAGGAAGACAGAGATGGTTCTCTTCACAAGAAAAAGGAAACCAGGGGCACTGAAAGCACCAGTTTTCCTGGATACAACACTAAGTTTCGCATCAGAAGTGAAATACCTTGGGGTAACCTTTGACGCCAAACTAACATGGAATCTTCACTTAGACAGAAGACTAAAAAAGGCTTACATCTCTTATGAGCAGTGTCGCAGGACTGTGGGGAAAACCTGGGGTGTGAAACCCAAAGTGGTCATGTGGATATACACTGCCATCATAAGACCAATGATAACCTATGGAGCTGTGATCTGGTGGCCTAAGAGTAAACAGGCTACAGCGAGAGCCAAGCTCAGCCAAGTGCAGAGAGTTGCCTACCTAAGCATAACAGGAGCTATGCGAACAACGCCAACGAGAGCAATGGAGGTAATGCTGTGTCTGCCACCACTGGATCTATATCTAGGAGAAGTGGCTTTAATAACAATGGCACGCCTCAAGTCCGTTGGCTTACAACCAAATGTAGGCTGTGGAGAGACCAGAAGTCGCCTGTGGAAGGAGGCTGTCAGGAAGACGCCTCTTCTACAGGCATGCACAGATGGTATCTCTCCCCAATTTGTCTTTGATAGTCCCTACACAATACAGACAAACAGTGAAAACGAGACCGCCGGTGAAGGTGTGATTAACATTTTCACAGACGGATCAAGAAAGGAGGGGGCAGGATGTGGAATATACTCCAGAAGCCTGCAAATCCAATATAAATGGACTATGGATGAGCGAGCCAGCATAGTACAAACTGAACTGGCGGGCATAACCATAGCCGCAAAAGAGATTGTCCGCAGACAAACTACGGACAAAATAATCAGGATCTACACAGACTGTAGACAATCACTACTAGCCCTGAGAAGTTACAAAATAACCACAGGAGCAATATGGGAATGTCATCAAGCACTTGTGGGTGCCTCCAGCACGAACAACATCTCGGTATGCTGGGTGAAAGGACACGCACAGTGCAGTGGCAACAAAAAAGCCGACAAACTGGCCAAGAAGGCAGCAGGCCAACCTATCTTTGGACCAGGCCCGGCCAGTCTGTTACCGATTACGGCGACAATACAATTAATTAAGGAGAACACCCACAACGAATTTAAGAAGCTGTGGGATGAAACAAGCAGCTGTCAGCTTGCTAGGGAACTACTCATGTATCCCAACAAGAAAACAGCAATGGACTACCTGGCAATGACCAGAAGGAATCTACGTTCTATAACAGGAATCCAGACTGGACACTGTCCGCTAAGGAAACATCTATACAATATCAGATTAAGCGAAACACCTCTTTGCAGAGGTTGTGAACAAGAAGATGAGGCGGTTCAACACGTACTCTGTGACTGTTCAGCCTTCTCATCAACCAGAGAATCCACTTTGGGAGAGCGTTGGCCTACCTTGGCCAATGTAAGGGAGATGCCCCTAGGCAACATCACCACCTACTTCGAAAGATTAAGTTGGTTGAAGGCCTAGGTGAGTGACTGCCTAGAGGGAGGATGTACAAGGGGTCCAATGGGGCCTAAGTGCTGTGGTTTTTGACCACCCTCCTGCTAATTCCATACTCCATACTCCAAAGTACTAAACTTTTCTCTAATTTGTCTGTAGCAGCTTGCAACATAAATGAATTCTCCATATAACTTTAACACCGAATACGCAGGGTGTTCGAGCACATCAAGTACGAAATTAATGATTGTTTCTTGTGTTACTGGTGTCACTACAACTTTTCCCCTACCTTCAGATTTTTTGATTAAATGAGGGATAATTCCAATCTATCTTGCACATATTTGCAAACTTAACTTTAATGCTCCAAACAAATATATCAAACATGGTGGCTCTAATTAATGAAAAGCCGCCATTAGGTAAAATTGTACTGGACTTCCTTAATTTGATAAGAATTAAGCTATAGATTGGCATAGGTTTAGAGTTGTATCCTATTGTTTAATCCTATGTTGTAAACACCTACCAACCGTGTTCTCCAATTATGTGTGTTTATATAAAGTCGCCTTGAAAGACCCCTGGGCGTGAAGAGTGTGTCCTTGTTTATTCCCTGCGTTGTCTTTTTTTTCTCTCTCTTCTTCGACTAGACTAGAATAGATATAAGAACTTTCATAATATAAACACTTCGTCATGGCTATAGGGGCTACGTTCCCAAAGCCATTTCCTTGGGAAAAAAAATTCCAATCTAGCAGTTTTATATTAGCAGTAGCCAAAGAAAATTTAAAACTCTCAGTTGGATAAAAACAGTGTAAAAAGCCGAACTTGACCCAGCTAAAAGATCAATACGGACTTGAAATAAATAATGTTAACGATTTTACCCGGTATTACTAAGGTTATTTCCTATCAGTTCAGACAAAATATAGTGGATGATATTTATTTGATTAATCTGTGATAAATTTCTTCACTCACCAGATCACTTATACCGTGCGTGTAATTGCCCATTAGGCATGTACATTCACGTAGCGCGAGAGATTTGACAACACAGCCGTAAATTCGTCCGCCGGGCGGAGCATCCCAGCAGTTATTTCATTTCAGCCAGCTGGCACACGCGATGTAATTCTTACTCCCTATGCCTAGTGTGCGGCTACACGCACGGTATATACCTACGCATTGTCAATTTGTTTTTACTTAATTTTAATTGGGAAAGTACGTAACAATTTATTTATAACTTTTTCCTTTTATTTCAGTATGTCTGGTCGAGAAGGTGGTAAGAAAAAACCATTAAAAGCACCTAAAAAGGAATCGAGAGACATGGATGAAGAAGATGTAGCACACAAGCAGAAATTAAAAGAACAACAGAAAGCTCTTCAAGATGCCAAAGCAAAAGCTGCCCAAAAGGGACCATTAACTGGCGGAGGAATAAAAAAATCTGGCAAAAAGTGATGAATTTTTGTACTGTATGGATAAATGATATATAATACCGGTAGTTGTTCTTTCTTATATTTTCTAATGTGGTGACCAAATACATTACTTTTTTTTTGTATTGTGTGTTTACACTTCATCATTTTTATATTATTCGGTTATTTCAAATATTATTGGTGATACCGTGTGTGTAGTCGCGGGCTAGGCATGGGGAGTAAGAATTACATCGCGTGTGCCAGCGGGCTGAAATGAAATAACAGAGCTTAGATGCTCTACCGACGGACGAATTTACGGCTGCCGGTGTTGTCATATCTCTCGCGCTACGTGAATGTACATGCCTAATGGGACATTACACGCACGGTATACATACAACATACATTAATCAAAATCATACTTCGTTTTTATTTGAAGGGTACAGGCTAAAAAGGGTGAGGTTCACAAAATGTTAGTTACGATAAAAACGAATTTTAAAATTTAAAACCCCATATTTTTTAAACTATATGTATTATCGACTTTGGTCAAATTGTCAGTGAAAACTATGTGTGTTTATTTCTAGGCAAACCACGAATTATTTATATTGCTTTAACATAGGCGTGCGGAATAAAATTGAAAAGGGTGTTTGGTCAGGGGAAAAAGGATATGGGTCCCTATAGTAATGTTATAGTAGTCGGGGAGCCCTCCCCGATCCTTGGGGACAAAGTTTTTCATAAAGATTAAAGCCTAAAGAACAATTTAAGACATGTCCTAAAAAAAACTGGCTGTACTTTCAAAATGGCGGCCATATGTTAAAAAAAATTGTTGCCAATGTTGTTTTTGTCATTTAACACAAAAACTAAAAAAGATGGACAAAAACTTTTTACAAAAAACAACGTGCATAAAATTTTCTACAATTTTGTTCCTATACAATATTTTGATAGGAGTTACCATTTTCCAGATAAATGAGTCCGAAATTAAGAAAACATGGAAATTCATATATTGGTAAATCACTCAGAGGAAATAACTGACAATTATTGTAAGGCGTATAAAATAACTTTATATTATTAACATAATAAAAAATAAAATAAACTGAAAAAAATTAATTATAATAATATTATAATTTGCAGATTTTATCTCGAAAACGGTAACAATGGTATCTGGAAAATGGTAACTCCTATCCAAATATTGTATAGGAACAAAATTGTAGAAAATTTTATGCACTTTATTTTTTGTGCAGAAAGTTTTTCTCCATCTTTTTTAGTTTTTGTGTTAAATGACAAAAACAATATTTGCAATTTTTTTTAAGGACGCTATTTTGGAAGTACAGCCAGTTTTTTTTGGGGACATGTCTTAAATTGTTCCTTAAGGTTTTATTTTTATGAAAAACATTGTCCCCAAGGAACGGGGGGGTGCACGGACAGTTAGAGTGGGCTCCCGTAGTATTATGTTTTATATTGAATTTTATATTCTATTTTAAGAGCAGAATCATTTATCTGGAAAATGGTAACTCCTATCCAAATATTGTATAGGAACAAAATTGTGGAAAATTTTATGCACTTTGTTTTTTGTGCAGAAAGTTTTTCTCCATCTTTTTTAGTTTTTGTGTTAAATGACAAAAACAATATTTGCAAATTTTTTTTTAAGGACGCCATTTTGAAAGTGCAGCCAATTTTTTTTTTTTTTTTTGGGACATATCTAAAATTGTTCCTTAGGCTTTAATCTTTATGAAAAACATTATCCCCAAGGATCGGGGGGAGGGGGAGGAGGGTGCACGGACACTTAGAATAGGCAATGACTTGCTTAACTTCTTTAATATTTCTAATTTATTCACAATATAATCATATATTATGTTTTAGAGGCTTTTAAGTTAAAGTAGCCTTGTAAAATATAACCCAAACCGAAACTGAAATATTACTTTAATGTTATAAAGTAAAGTCGTAAGTAACAAAACAGTTCACAAGACAAACATAAAATGAAACAGGATTTCATTAACATAACATTAAGCTTTCTTCGAGGCTTTCTTATTCGTTTTTTTCTTCAATACATTAGCTGCAAAAGGCAAGTTCTCGAAATACGCTCCAGCAGGAGCATTACAAAAACGTTTGAGTTCTTGCAGGTTTTGATATTTTTTAATATGTATGGGAATTCTGTTACTGTATTTTAAATCGGGTAATATAAATTGACCAGCAGGTAGTGTTTTACCCAATCTCTCCTGTATTTCTTTGGCTGGATTTACTGATTGCCTTTTTTGGTTGGTGCTATTTCTCGTCTCTTTTTTTTTGGCTGATGTTACTGCTTGTCTTTTTTTGGATGGTATTACTACAGTAAATGTGAAAGCTCTATTATAAGTGTCTCGATGAACAGGAATGTACTGGTTATCGAATATTGAAAACGTAAACACAGGCACCTGTGGAGGTGGAATTGCGACACAGCGCTGGATCCTCATCTTTCTTCTTTACATCTGATGCACCTTCATCTGTTTTCACCTGTACGGCATTGTAACTCGTGATTCTCATCTTAGTTATTCTGTACAATTAGGTATACGGAAACTCTAGGTGTCTGGCTATGTTTTAGCATAATTATCTCAAAAAACGATTTTTTGGACCCTCACCCTTTTTAGCCTGTACCCTTCATTTGTAAAATAACGTAATTTTTCTAAAAGAGAAGAGTTTTTAAAGTGCTTCCATTATCACTGGTACACAAACAGCAAAGATTGTTGTTGAGTTTCAATATATTGAAGTAAAGGAATTACCACAAAATGCGCCGAATTAGGGAACAGCTGTTTAATAATAATAATAATATCAATCTCTAAAATGGTGCCCCAAAAATAGTGCACACCTCGCAACACGGCCCTACAACTATATCATAGATGAAAATGTACGCATTACTGGTCTGATCTTAAATATTTAGCCCTAAGAATTACAGAAAACAATGATTGACATTTCAAAACAGTAGCTACTCAAAATGATGATTGTCGGTCGTCACAAAAATTCGACATCCCAGCTCCCATTAGTACATTAAAATATGTTTTTTATTTAAAGTTATAAAAACGAAGTATTTTTTTCTAATTTATAGCAATTGATGGGAAAAACTTGGATATTTCCATATTTAAAAGCAATAAAGAAATATTGTTTCAGATTACAAACTTACAGAATTCAATTATTAAGTTCCATGTGTTAACAACAGCTTCGTGATAAAAATTACTTAGAGTATAAGATTTAATTTAATTATCGAATAGGTATTTAATATTTATAATATGAGTAAAGTGCGTTTATAATGTGGTATGCTTATATTTAAACTTGCAAATCATATTTTCGCTTTAATTTAATATTCTTTCGGTTAACATGAGTTCATGTTATATTTGATTTTTTTTTAAATAATTATTAAACAATTTAAATAATCAAAACTACAAAATAGACAAACTGTAGTGATTTTCATTGGGTGACTCGTGGATTACTTATATTGCCACAATAAATATTTTAATTGGGTCATCCCGCATATTTTTTTTTATTTTCTCATATTACATTGTTTAAATATTGTCTAAACGTTGGTTGTGGCATTTTCTTAATTTTTCTCTATTCTTATTGGGATGCTCTGCCATATGTATTCTTCTAAACAATGTCTGAAATCTACAAAATAATACAATTAACAAGTATTTTACTGGAAAATAACCTCTACGCCTGTGACTTTTACGTCAAAGGATCAGTTAGATGGTGGTTTTTGGCAAATAATGAATAAGAACAAAAATATAAAAATGACGTATGTTGCTATTAATACGAAAGACGTTTCGGAAAACGAATCTGTTTCCTTTCTCAAAGCGTATTATAATGTTTGTGGGCTGTGTATATTAAATACACAGCTTTAAGAATATATTTGTTATATTCAGTATCCATAGATACTTACTGCTTACACAGAACTGTTGATACCGTGTGTGTAGTCGCGGGCTAGGCATGGGGAGAAGAATTAAAACATCGCGCGTGCCAGCTGGCTGAAATGAAATAACAGAGCTGGAATGCTCCACCGACGGACGAATTTACGGTTGCCGGTGTTGTCAAATTTCTCGCGCTACATGAATGTACATGCCTAATGGGAAATTACACGCACGGTATATCTAATTGATAGTTTTATTTTAAACAATGTTGAATTTGTTAAGTTCTTACGTCATTTTTATATTTTTGATCTTATTCATTATTTGTCAAAAACCACCCTCTAACTGATCCTTTGACGTAAAAGTCACAGGCGTAGAGGTTATTTTCCAGTAAAATACTGGTTAATTGTATTATTTTGTAGATTTCAGACATTGTTTAGAAGAATACATGTGGCAGAGCATCCCAATAAGAATAGAGAAACATTGTTTAACATAAGAAAAAAAAAATAATAAAGTTTTTGTGCGCTCTTCGTGACATAGCTGAGCTCGAGTCTTCTCATTGGTTGTTGATTGTCGTCAATACTGTGGTTTGTTTGTTATGGCGGCTTGCCCCATGAGGCAGATTAAGCAGTGACTCACCACTCACCAGTAAATTTGCAGTAAATTTGTAATTCATAATTTTATAAGCTGCATTATTTTTTACAAATTTATTCAACTGACGAAGTAGAGAATTCCTTAACAAACCTAACTAGGTACCTACCTATCTGAGTATCTAGAGCCCTGCCTCTACAACTTGTCATCATGTCACGAGCCACCACTGTATATTTTCAAATACCTGCATTTCAAATTTTAAAAATTGAAGATGAAAATTTTTGTGGAAACCTTGATCATCACCTTTACACACTTTTTGCAAGTTTTCGTGTTCTGTTCAGTTCTTTGATTTTCTTGTGTTTATATATTTTCAAATACCCGGTGTTCAGAAAACAATGCTAGCATTTTTTGTTTATATAACTAAATTTGTTTTTGATTTCCATATCAACCAAAATTGCATAATAACGCTATATAAAAAATATAAAAAGTCATTTCTTTTCGGTCAACCTCAAAATAATAAAAACCGCTACTTATCACCACTCGAGTGTCTTGTGTACCTTGCCATATTCCCATATTGGAGACCTGGACATTGTTGGGCCCAACTAGAAGAGAACAACATCAGGAAAGTGCCGCTAATACACAAGGTCACAAGGTATTTCAAATTCAATTATCAATATTAATTGTTTGTCAGCATTTAGCTGACTGGTCCTTCGTCCGATTTATCCCCGTGTTAATAAACATTTTTGATCCTTCGATGCCGATACCTTAAAAAAGAAAACCAGCTTTGCCTTACATTCATCTAAAACCTTTTTAAATTAATTACTTCATAACTGACATTTGTTGCTTAAATTCATTTTGACACTAGCACACGGTGTTTTTTATTGAACCTGCCGCTATAATTAATTCATTTTCTTGTTTCTTCTAAACATATTTTCGTTATTATATTGTCATTCCAACGTATTTGTGAGTACTGATTAATACAACTATTTTGTAATCTTATTTACATTCGGTTAATATAACTTTATTAAGGAGCTTATCAATACTTACAAAATGAAGTTTGAGGATTTTGTAAGGGAATGTAATGTGGTAATTAGAAAATTAACCTCCGTGTCAGAATACTCATCTGCCGTTGTGGCAGACACTTCAACGCACTCTATGTTTTATGCAAAATTTAACACGTTCAGCGCCAGTGTATCTTTTTCGATACACATTGTTAAAACATTGTGTATCTAAAAAGATACACCAACTAATATTCTATTTTGGCCGTGTGTATCTCTAACACACACACTATATATGTACACACTGTATATTTTATATGGGGAAATATAAGCTCTGGCCTACTAGAATTTCCTCTCTAGGTTGGATGAAAGTTTTCACATAAATTCTGTAAAAGTTCAAATTAAATCAACATGTGATTATTATATTAAATTAAAAATAATGAAAATTCGCCCTGAGAGCTTGGCGCTGAACGTGTTAAAAGATCTAACCTCATTTACGAGGATTTTCAAGAACAACGCAAATCATTAAAATTGAGTCAACTCTCAGTTGAAAATTTGGATCAACTGAATTCACTGGTGGAAGAAATAGATGATTTGAATGATAACATTCAAGCTGTTGATATACAATTAACCAAAATGGCATCTGCTGTTACTACAAATCAAAAGGTTGATGTTGAAAGCAGTAAAAATACTGTTCATCTACCGGAGATTCAGATACCTAAATTTTCAGGTAATGCTATTGAATGGACTTCATTCTATGAACTGTTTAAGACATTGATACACAATCACACAAAATTGTCTAACAGAGAAATTCCAATACTTAATAAGTGCTTTATCTGATGAACCATTAAAATTAGTGAATCATTTACCAATAACCTCTGATAATTATCATATTGCATTCGAAACTCTAGAGAAAAGATATGACAATAAACGCATACTTATTTCGACCTATTGGGAAAATATTCTTAATTCACCAAAAGCTAAACCTGATTCCGCAAGTTCTCTTCGTACTCTCTTAAATATATTTTCTGAAAATATTTTTGCTCTCAATAAATATGAAATTGACTTGTGGGATTTTACTCTATTTAATTGGTTAATGCAGAAAATTGATCCCAATACTAGAAAACGTTTTGAAAAGCATCGTAGCATTACGAAGTTGCCCACATATGAACGGTTAATTAAATTCTTGACCGATCAATGCAATGCTTTGGAGTCTAGCACTATGTTGTCAAATATTTGTTCTGGTGTCTCTCAGTATTCAACTTCTAACACTGGAATAATTTCTCCTTCATTTTCTTATAAGCAACATACGCAATCTCCTATAAAATCAAAACAGCAGTCTCGTGATGGAAACATCTTCTCAAAACAATATTGGTTCAGCAGTGCCTCTTGCAAAACCTCAACAAGCATCTTGCTTTGTTTGCAATGTTAACCACTCTATTTTTAAATGTGATTTGTTTTTAAATAAGTCGCCTCAAGATCGATATAACTTTATTAAAGAATGCAGACGTTGTGTAAATTGCTTTGGAACAGTTTCTCGACTTGTGCTTCCCTGTCTGTTTGTCGCGTTTGTCAAAAACGCCATCATACGATGCTACATTTTCCACGTGAAGCAACTACGATCTCGACTTAATTCTAAAGATAATGCCGCCGCTGCTGACATTCCTCAAGTTGTTGCTAGTGCTATTGCTCCAGTTACAGTTCTTTTATCCACTGCCTTAGTATCTATCTATCTGTGATGCTAGTGGTAATTTTCAAACTTGCTGTGCTCTTATAGACAATGGCAGTCAAATATCAGTAATAACTGAGAAATGTCTAAATAGACTTACTCCGCTGTTTAGACATCATCCCAGTTTTAATATACAGGCAATGGTCTTGCCGGTCATCTATAATGATATTCCGTCTAGTCACATTGCCACTCAAGGTTATGAACATTTAAATAACCTGCCTCTCGCTGATCCTGATTATAGGAAATCGAGTGAAATAGACATTTTGCTTGGTGCTGATGTCTACTCACAAATAATACAACCCGCTATTAAATATGGTCGTCCTGGTGAACCAATCGCAATGAAAACCATCTTTGGTTGGATACTATCTGGAAAAATTCACATTTCTACACCAGCTGTTGTTAACTCATTTCATGTGTCTGTTTATTCACAACTTGATTCCACATTAAAGAAGTTTTGGGAACTTGAGAGCATACCTGACAAAATATTCAATTCTCCAGAGAACATTAAGTGCGAGCAAAATTTTATCAATTCTCATACTCGTGACAAAACAGACAGATACATCGTTTCATTACCTTTTCGTGAAGATATTCCTATTTTAGGTAATTCTTTTAATACCGCAATGCGTCGTTTTTTATCTCTGGAAAATCACTTAAATAAAGATTCTACATTAAAACAAGAATATTCAAATTTCATGCAGGATTATCTTGACTGTGGACACATGTCTCCTGTGAGTGGTCAAAGTGCTTCCAATCATTCTGATTCATGTTATTATATTCCTCATCATAGTGTGTTGAAGCCCGAAAGTTCTACCACGAAATTACGTGTCGTCTTTGACGCCTCAGCAAAGTCTACTAATAATGTTTCTCTGAATGACACCTTATTAACAGGTCCTAAATTACAACAAGACATAGTATCATTACTTTTACGGTTTCGTACCCATTCCACTGTACTTATTGCAGATATAAAACAAATGTACAGGCAAATTTTAGTAACATCTGATCACAGAGCCTATCAATGCATATTATGGCGCTTTTCTCCAAACACTCCTGTTCAAGAATTTGAATTGAATATTGTTACATACGGAGTATCATCTGCTCCATATTTAGCTATCCGCACTCTTTTACAAATTGCTTCAGATGAAAAAGATAATTTTCCTTACGCTGCAAAAGTGTTACTTAGCGACATTTATGTAGATGACGTAGTCACGGGCTGTTTATCTGCTGAAGAAGCTATTACTTTACAATCTCAACTTCGAGGTCTTCTTAAAAGTGGTGGATTTGATTTGAGGAAGTGGTCTAGCAACGACCCTATCGTACTCCATACCCCCATCATTACGCCAAACTAATTGTCAATCATTTGACACTGCTGATTACTTTCAAAAGGTGTTGGGCTTGAACTGGAATCCAACTTATGATTCCCTAACTTACAAAATAGACACTATCGACCGTTGTTGTACCAAAAGATCAATACTTTCTGAAGTCGCACACATATTTGACCCACTTGGATTGTTAGCTCCGCTTACTCTTTTTGCAAAGCACTTGATCCAAATTCTTTGGACACAAGGATTATCTTGGGATGAGGCTCCCTCCGCTGAGATTTGTTCACGATGGTCACAATACAAGCGTGAGGTATTATGTCTCGCTCAACTTCAGTTACCTTGCCGCGTTATAACGGACAATTATCAAGCATGTGACCTTCATGGTTTCTGTGATGCTTCTTAGACTGGTTATGCATGTGTGGTATATTTTAGAAAATGATGGTTCTGTACGCATTTTTTTGGTCTGTGCTAAATCTAGGGTGTCTCCGCTTAAGCATATCACAATTCCACGCCTTGAATTATGTGCAGCACTGTTACTTTCAGATTTAGTTTATTTTGTACGTGACACCTATGCCAACATTGCTTTTAAAAATATTTACGCTTGGTCCGATTCCACAGTCGCATTAACCTGGATTAAATCCTCTGCACATCAGTGGAAAACATTTATTGCAAACCGTGTTACACAAATTCAGGAAAAATTATCTCCGGAAAATTGACATCATATTGATGGTATCGATAATCCTGCTGATTGCGCCTCACGGGGTCTTCTTCCCCATGACCTCTTGAAGTGTTCTTCATGGTGGGCGGGTCCCAAGTGGCTCAGCTCTCCACCTGAACTTTGGCCTATTAGTTCATCTTCTATCTTGCCTTCTGATGTAGACTTAGAAACCAATACAATCTCTCTCGTTGTCACTGGACAACATGATTTCGTAATAATTTTATTATCACGATTTTCCTCTTTGCGAAAGGTTCAGGGAAGCATAGCTTATTTAATTCGATTTACCACCTACTTAAAGGATAATACTATTTAATTCGAGGTCCTTTGGTAAATTTGGAACTACATAATGCGCTGCTTATCATTATAAAACATATTCAACAATTAGTCTTTGCTAATGAAATAAAACAAATTTGTTCAAAAAGCCCGTGTGCTAAACCTATACGCAAACTTGCACCTTTCCTAGATCAGGAGGATATTCTCAGGGTGGGCGGAAGACTTCGCCACTCTCAGGAATCCTTTGAGAGAAAACATCCAATCTTATTACCACGGGAATACCGATTAACTAAACTTCTTATTAATCAGTATCATAATAGGTATCTGCATCCTGGCGCGACCGCTCTTCAGGCTTTATTAGCTGAACAATTCTGGATATTGTCCGCTAGACGAGCAATTAATCATTGCATTTCTCATTGCTATCGTTCGCGATATAATCCAAAATCCTATACACCTCTGATGAGTGATTTACCCACTCCTCGAGTCTCTGAATTTAAACCGTTTCTGCACACCGGAGTAGACTTCACTGGGCCGTTTAGTATTACTTTTGGTAGATGCCGGAGTGGCAAAACTCAAAAGGCATATCTATGCTTATTCGTATGTCTCGCCATTAAAGCTCTCCATCTTGAACCTGTTTCAGAGCTTGCATCTGATTCATTTATAGCAAAACTATGTCCCTTACCTACTCCTCACTAGTTTTGTATTATTATTTAACCTAGTTTTAGTTTCATAGTTTTAGATATATTTCTTGTACTCATAAATACGTTTCCCACGGAAATTACAAACTTTTATTACAAATGCTTCGCCATTTGGATGGGCGGTATGTTCAGAAAACAATGCTAGCATTTTTTGTTTATATAACTAAATTTGTTTTTGTTTTCCATATCAACCAAAATTGCATAATAATAACGCTATATAAAAAATATAAAAAATCATTTCTTTTCGGTCAACCTCAAAATAATAAAAACCGCTACTTATCACCACGCGAGTGTCTTGTGTACCTTGCCATATTCCCATATTGGAGACCTGGACATTGTCGGGCCCAACTAGAAGAGAACAACACCAGGAAAGTGCCGCTAATACACAAGGTCACAAGGTATTTCAAATTCAATTATCAATATTAGTTCAGTTTGTCAGCATTTAGCTGACTGGTCCTTCGTCCGATTTATCCCCGCGTTAATAAACACCCGCGTTCTGACTTTAGAATTGAATATTTTTGGAGAAATCTTGAATTATCAGCTTATGAGAATACACACTTTTTACTCGTTTTTACCACGTATTTTCCCGCCCTTAGTGTTCAGTGTGAGAACAGCGCTACCTTGTGTCGGCTTCCTTTATTTCACAGTGATACCACAGCATGCTTGCTCCTAGACTGACCTCACCCATAGACTTATATTCCTAGAATAAGCAGTGTGTCGGGGAAGAGTGACGACACCATCTTGTTTTTCCATCGTTGGTTCTGTTTCTATCTTACAACCAATGTTGATAATTCTCTTACTCGCTTTTACCTTGCCCTGACATGACCCGGCTACGACAGCGAGAGAGAGACCCGCCAGAGCCTCTCTCGCTAGAGAGAGACGGAACCAACGACACGAAATCATCTTGTAGTCATTAGGAGTTGCTGGTGAGCTAGTCTAGGAATACAAGTCTACGAGCTCACCAGCAACTTCTAATGACTACAAGATGATTTCGTGTCGTTGGTGATGCTAACGTGGTTGCTGAAACTGGCATCGAGTGATAGTATTAGAGTGTAATGTTCAAGTGTTTTGGTGCTCGAGGAAACTACTTCAGATGTAAATGTCTGATCATACGAAAGTCTCAAAGAGCCAATGTAAAAATAAAAATAAATGGAAATTTCTACTTCGAAGTAGACTGTAACTATCTTATATGAATGTGTGTATTTACTTTACGTTATTTTACCTATTACATTTCTATTTTGCTCAATATCTTGAAATTCAATGAATATTATATACAAGTATTTAGAAGCAATTAAAAGGTGGTTATGTTTGTTATTATTTAGAAGTTATGTTAAAAATATAAAACAAAACTTACGGCGAGGATTATGTAGCGACATTGTATAAAAACAGCTCTCCCCCTCTTCCAACTTTGCTTGCTTGCTGTCAGTTGTCACTTGTCACAATACAAGTGAGAGACATATTGGTTAGATTTATCTGTTGTTTGTTTATGTGGCGTTTGATTTTGTTATTTTATATTTTATCAATAAACTATTAAGAGAGTTGAATTTTGTGAAAAGAGATTCATCCAATTTGCACAAAGTTAATTACGGCATGATAGATTCTTTCTATAAACAAAATTTGGACTTTTGAAGGGATGGAATCAGAAATATTGGAAGCTTGCCACCAAGTTCTACGAATGTCCATATTTTTTGGAACAGTTAAAAAGATTTTTTCCGGAGCACTTATATTTGTGTTTCCACTTTTTATAAAACACCTTTTAAGACATTATCTATTATTTGTAAATTACAGTAAATACCTCGATATCAAATTGAAATGCTTCTAATCAACAAGACGTTAGAACACATGTCATTTGACTAGCCATTGACATTGTTGCCATATATTGCTAAATATGTTTTTAAAAATTTAATCGACATTAAAAATTATTTAAAATATTTAATAATGCACGCCTATTATTATTATTATTTTTTACATCATAAAAAATCACTGCCCAAGGAATCACTACTTCCACATCCAGATTTTCTATCCAAGTCACTCACAACGAAAAAAATTTTTATGTGGAAATAATTGTTTATGGAACTTTAATAATGTAATATTTGAAATCCTCTACCCCAAAAACCCATAAAACGATACCCCACATTGGTAGTGGGGTGGGGGTGGTGGATGCAGTAAAAAAATATTTTGAGGTTTCTGGTTCTTGCACACACACTAAATCACATTTTTTTTTAATCCCCTTTAATAATTGGATGGGGGGTGGTAATAAGGGTGGCTAATGCCAAAAATTTTTTTTGAGACCTTAGCTTCTCTTGTCTATACTAAATACCAATTTTATGGACTCTTACCTATTTACCCCAATTTACCCCCTAACCCTTCAAAGGAACATGAAAATATAATCTAATTCCAGATCTTGTTCAAATGCATATGTGTACCAAAGGACCCCACACCAAATGCATGGGTAATTTGTTGTCGACGGAATCGTTGCAAATTCAAGGCATAGAATCCTTAGGCCATTCTCAATGAAAACTGTTATGGATAAAGTTCCAAAATGTCTTTATTTTAAAAATACAGCTGGTCGAAGCTCCAAAATTCAAAATTTTAAAAACGCGACTTTACGTATTTTTTATCGAAACGGACTTATGCATTGATTTATATAAAGCAGTTGCATGAATAATATATTGTGTACTTATGTAACTAAATATATAATTTCTTCTGCCCTTATTTATAATAATAATAATAATAATAATAATAATCTTTATTTCTCTCTTTATACACCAGCAGGATACGATAGGCGCAAAAGTTATTAGTATGCAAAAGCTTTCTTTAAAGTATATATGTTTATTTATTTATTCATACACGGGACAAGCCCTTTTTACAAGAATATAAAATATTTCTTACTTAAAGAATACTACATATACACAATAAATATAGATTGTAGAAATATTACAACTAGCTATAATTGTTTAATGGACTTCTTAAAAGACAAAGCTGAAGATCCAAAAAGTTCAACATTATTTTGAATTGAATTCACAGTTCTCACTATCCTGGTCAGTGTCTCATTTTGTCCATAGTTAGTGTGATGAAATGGTACATAAAAAACATCAGAAAATCGATTTCTTCTGTAATTAATATTAAAACTTATCAGGTTAATCAGCTCAGGACACTGAATATAACCATTAATTATTTTATGTAGAAAGCACATATCAGCCTCCAACCTTCTATGTTCCAATGTATTAATATTAAGCCTAGCAAGAATATCATAATCATATTGATCTCTCAAGTATCCCATCTTAAATGCACAGAATCTTAGAAATCTCTTTTGGACAGCTTCAATATTGTTAATGTGGATATTATAACTGGGACACCAGATTATAGAGCAATATTCTAATATTGAACGTACCAATGAGCAGTATAATAATTTTAGACTGTCGACGGAAAAATCTGATCCAGATCTTTGAATGAACTCCAACATTTTCAATGACTTTGATATTATTTCATGTATATGAATGTTATAGGACAATTTATTGTCAAGATATTGTTTAGGTTATAATTTAATTTTAATCTATAAATATGGTTTTTTACACGACTTCTTGAACTATGTAATGGGCTCATTTAGTGATATTTAATTTACAATTTATTTTCGCATTTTCTGTAAGTATTTAACCCTTTCAGTATATATGAAAAAATTAGGCCGCTAGCTTTGATATTAATTGTAATATTTGATTTTCAATTCGTAACATATTTGAAACGCCCGATAGCGCGCGGATGATGTCACGACACCCGCTCGACAGGCTTTATGAGCAGCATTGCCAGTGTCAGTACATTTGTACTGAAATCAATACTTTTAGAGCACAATCAGTACGTCAGTGCTACTTTCATTGTATCGCTACATTTTTTTGTATGACGTCCTATTTACTTATTTTGCAATTTTAACGACAAATTTTAAAATAATTTATCATGATCCGTGAAATGAAATATGGCAGGATCAAAAGAACACCATGTTTTTGTTGGCAAGTTAGTTCCAGATTTTCCATCACTTTCGAAAATTCTGTTTCTCTGTATCTCGCTTGAATAAGATGTTATCTTTGCATTTAAAAAATGTCTAATGGATGCATGGCAATTGGGACCAACCTGGGTTATCCGCAAGGAAGTTAAGTATTTACAGTCTATAGGAATTGTAAAAATGTTTGTGGTCCTTGAGAAGTTATAGTGCACTGAGGGACATTTAAAAATTCAATACTTATTGCATACACTAATAAAAATTTCACATGTGATTACAGTCACTGAAAGTATTTCGCATAGAATATGCACTGATGCTCTTTTTATGGTAACAGTTCAAGTGAATATAAGTGCTAAAAATCTGTTAAAACCCCGGTAAACTTAATCAAATTTAAGCCACCGGTGAGCCAAGAAATTTTGCGAAATTTTGTCATAATAGGAAAAAAAAGTTCATGTACAATTAATAAACTGAAAATTACTATTAGTGTTTTTTAAATAGTACCAAAAATAAAGTGTAAAGCTGTGCCTTAGTTGACGGTCGACGGAAATAGACCTATCTATATAGGTACCTAAAAGACCCTTTCAAGTGCTTTACTGCGTTAAAGAAAGCAATAAATATTCAGTGTCAAAAGTGAACAACACGTGTTTATAAAGGAAAGCAATACAGACATATTAGATGGAAAATTGTAAATAAATAGATAATAAATTTGTGTGTGCAGTGGAAAGTTTTTTAAGTGTACTACGCCCAAAAAGAAGGGGGAATAAAAAACAGAAATCAACGCCAGAAGCCACAGAAAGCTAAGCTATAAACTAATTTATTTTATTTTATTGAGTTTAATTGCTTTAATAACTTTATCAACTTAATCTCTATTAACCTAATTTATTAACTCAAAACCTAATATGTATTTTAAATAGTATTGAGTAAACCAGAGGCATACTATTAGGTCAATAATACAAATAATAATTAATAGCCAAAACCGAATTTCTTTCATCCAATCAAGAGAATTACGCACGATAAAAATGGTGATAATAATAACCTGAAATAATCGGTAATGCATCGCTATTAAAGTGTGATTGTACAGATTTCCTGTGTGAACCTTCAAGTGTGTTTTTTCATAATTACTAAAAATATTTAAACAAATTTAATCAAAATTGAACACGTAATGATCAGTGGCGCACTACTCTTAAAGTATACCTATCTTTCAGGTGAGGTTCTCATAATTGCTAAAAATATTCAAATGAGTTTAATTCGGATTGGATCAGAAATAATCAATGGGGCACTGTCGGTGTGTAGCGCCCAGACTGAATCCTTATGGCACTTCAATGTAGGTATGCGTGATACAGGTTTCTCACAGGAAAATGGTTTCCAAGAAAATACACACAGAAAAGAGCAATCTTGATACCTAGAGCAGCGGAAACTCAACTCAATAAATAGATCATATCCTGGTAGGCAGGGAGATGACTTATAGTGTTCTGTCACCATGAATACCCATAAAAGCTTGTAAAAGTTAAATACAAAGTGACAACGTATTTAAGTTTGTATAAGTGAAAGTGTTTGTAAAGTAATTTATACCTCGGAATATTTTCAGCTTGATAAGAAATATTAGTGTTTAATTAGGTACACAAAGCAAAATTTTCCACAGTGCTTCCCTCTAACGCAGTAAATCATAGTTTATATATATATAGTGCAGTGAAATCGTGTACCTGGACACTTCAATGCACATATACTCCACATATGGCCTAACGAAAATGGAAACGTGCTGAAAAACCTAGCACACATGTTTGACTTAACAATAAGAAATACATGGAGCAAAAGTCAAATATGCATTGACACCTGGAGTAATGGAAGCTCAATCACACAAATAGACCTGGTAAGCAAAGAGATAAGGGAAAGGATCAAGAAGGTTAAAGCAAAAAGGACAGCAGAAAACCTACTGAATTAAACGCTAACACTGAACAGCAGCAAACTAAAATAGGGAGACCATTTTACACGTGGAAAACAACAATCGAGAGGATCATAAACAAACTGGGAAAGAAAAGCGAGGGGAAAAAAAACCATGCGTCATATGGCTCTCGTTGCTGGCAACAAGCATGACCCAAATCCAACCTAGCATCGGAAATTGAGGAATCAGAAGACTCAGAAAAAGAAGATTCGAAGAAGCAGAAACACAAAAAGAGGTGCATAAACAGTAATAAACACTCCATATCAAGACACAACACATATTTCACACGAAGATTCAGAAGAGGCATATCTGCCTGGGTATCCCCAGAACCAAAAACACAAAAAGAGGGAGCTTGAACGCTCCCTCACGACACAATGTAGTAACGCATCTCACAAATATCTACACCTCCCATCCCATATTCCTTTACCATGCGCCATGTGGCACTCGCTGCTGGCAACAAGCATGACCTTAGTCCAACCCAGCGTGGACGTAGCAGGCCCAGCTGTATAACCCTGGGAGTGGCAGCAATGCCTACCACACGCTGGTAGATCAATCAATCAATCATCAACAGTTCAAGTGAATATTGTGAACATATTATATATATAAAACAAATAAAAATTATCTGAGTGGCGAAGTATTTTTTTATTTTTATTAAAAAAGATTTAATTAACATCTGTACCAGTACGTTAATTTTTTATCAACTGGCAATGCTGTTTATAAGTTATTCGGTCTGTTGTGCTTTCCGTATGAAACTATTTGAGTGCAGGCTAGCGGTCGACCCACAGACGGTCGACCGCTGCACAGTGGGGCAAATAGCTCATTTTTTGGACAAGCGATAATTCCCAAGCCTGGAATTAATGAAATTTAAAATTTTTTTTTTTAAACTGTTTGTTATAAAATTGCCTTTCATTCTATCGAGCCCGAATTTTGAAATTTCAAAATTAAAGGACTTAAATTTTGAAAGTAAATTAAAATTTTATCAAAAAATTGTTTAAAATTATAAAAAATTGTTAGTTGGGGTTTTTTTTGGTTTCTAATCTTATTTCTGATCCCCGAATTTTGCGATTCAAAAAACCAAGATAGCGGATCCAATATGGCGGCCATAATATTTTTTTAAATGAAATGTACATGAACAAACTGTTAAAAATTGTTACTTAGGACTTTCAAGGGTTTCTGATCGAGAATCTGAAATCTAAATTACGTAACGTCGTAATCCAAAATGGCGAATCCAATATGGCGGCCATAATATTTTTTTAATTGACATGTAAATGCGCAAATTGTTAAAAATTGTTACTTGGGGGTTTTAGAGATTGCTGATCATGAATCTGAAGTCCAAATTACGTAATATCGAAATCCAAGATGGCAGATCCAATATGGTGTCCGTAAGTTAAAAAGAAGGAAACTGTTAAAATTTGTTTTTCGTTTTGAAGTTACACTGAGAGTAACTTTACAAATGCGAGCAATGTGATATATTTTTAGTGCATATCCAGATTTAAATATCTCATAAGAAAAGAGGAAATATTAATTATTTCATTTTAGCACATACTGGAAATGCAACCCTAGAATTCAAAATTACGAAATTTTAACTGTGGAATCAGAAACCTCTAGGAACTAATTTTTAATGATTTTTGCATCTACGTCTTATTTTTTTTTTTAAATTTATAACAGCTATATTGAATCCGATGTTATGGTTTCCAAAGTGACGAAACTAAAATATCCGAAACAAGATTAGCGAATTAAGCCCCTGAGTAAAAAATTTTAGCAATTTCTTTCTTGATTTATCATTCTATTTTAACTTACGGACACCATATTGGATCCGCCATCTTGAATTTCGATATTACGTAATTTAGACTTCAGATTCATGTTCAGCAGACCCTAAAACTCCTAAATAACAATTTTTAATAATTTGCGTATGTACATTTCATTTAAAAAAATATTGTGGCCGCCATATTGGATCCGCCATATTGAATCCGCCATCTTGGATTACGATATTACATAATTTAGACTTCATATTCATGGTCAGAAACCCTTAAAAACCCCGAGTAACATTTTTTATCAATTTGCGCATGTACATCTCATTTAAAAAAATATTATGGCCGCCATATTGGATCCGACATCTTGGATTTCGATATTACGTCATTTGGACTTCAGATTCATGATCAGCAATCTCTAAAACCAAGTAACAATTTGCGCATTTACATGTCAATTAAAAAAATATTATGGCCTCCATATTGGATTCCCCATTTTGGATTACGATATTACGTAATTTAGATTTCAGATTCTCGATTAGAAACCCTTAAAAGTCCTAAGTAACAATTTTTAACAGTTTGTGCATGTACATTTCATTTAAAAAATATTATGGCCGCCATGTTGGATCCGCTATCTTGGTTTTTTGAATCGTAAAATACAGGGATCAGAAATGAGATTAGAAACCAAAAAACCCCCCCAAGTAACAATTTTTTATAATTTTAAACAATCTTTTGATAAAATTTTAATTTACTTTCAAAATTTAAGTCCTTTACTTTTGAAATTTCAAAATTCGGACTCGATAGAATTAAAGGCAAGAGTTTTTAAAAAAAAATTTTAATTTCATTAATTCCAGGTTTGGGAATTATCGCTTTTCCAAAAAATGAGCTATTTGCCCCACTGTGCGCTGGCTGGAGTGTGGGTGGCTTGACGTCACATTGCGTTTTCGCGCGCTCTATTTTCATTATTTATTTTGAGGGAGGAGTTGAAAAAACAATCTAATATTTTGCACGTTTACTAACTACAAGGTGTACTTTTGAAATATGAATTAAAAAAAAAAAATGCTAAATGAGTCCATTCTTACATAAATTCGTCAACTGTAAAATAATTGACTTTTTTTAAAGATTTATTTTATACTATTAAATACATGTAAAAACTAATAATCTATTTAGAGAAATAAATATACGAATAATTAAATAATATTATGCTTTACTTTTATTACTATAGCAACGTGATGTGAATTTGTCCTGTGTTTTTTAAATATTATGCAATCAAAATGTCAATTTTACTTTAAAATGCCGAAATCACATTTTTTAAGCTAAAGAATTTTTGTGGCCTAGAATCATTAAAACAGAAGGAAAACCATATATTTCTTTTCTGAGGTCCAACAAAAATACACTTTTTTCTATTATGCACGCAAACTTTTTTAATTTTTAGTAATTTTCATAAATATATTATCAGGAAAACGAATCATACGATCTCGTTTGTATTTTGTTTGTTTTGCTGATTTCCTTTGGAATAAAAATAGGACTGTTCTTATTTGTTTATATGAATATTAAAATAATGTATTTTCCTATGTTACACTGTACATCAGTATTATATTCTTAAAGCAAATTAAATATTAAAAGTATTTACCGTTTCGATAAAAATTGCGTTTTTAAAATTTTGAATTTTGGAGCTTCGACCTGCTGTATTTTTAAAACAAAGATATTTTGGAACTTTATCCATAACAGTTTTCAGAATAACCTAAGGATTCTATGCCTTGAATTTGCAACGATTCCATCGACAACAAATTACCTATGCATTTGGTGTGGGGTCCTTTCAAGTCAATATCTTAAACGGTTCCAGAGTAAACGTGTGCCCAAAAAAAGTTATAGACAGACAGACAGAAATTATTTTTCCACTCAAACTTAAAATCTCGACGTTTCATGACATTCTAAACCTATTTGAACACTGGATGTGGAAGTAATTAAGTTTTGCGAATAAGTATATTAAAATTGTTTTAATAAATAAGCTTTATACTCCTGTTTTCTTCAATTACCTTTACTAGAACTAGAGAACACCACACCGTTTTGTATAAAACCATTCTATCAACAAATCAACACAGACTACCTACGTCATCGGCAGATTACCTACGTCACCAATTTAAAACGCTTTTCGCGCCACTTATTTTAACTTTTGTTTTCTCAAAAAATTGATAAATATTTTTTGCGGAAATCTGTTTGGAAGGCTTGTTTATACATATTCTATGATATTATTCAATAAAAAAAATATGAAAATACCAAATTCCTCATCTTCCAGCAGTAACAATTTCAGTAAAATATCTTTTATATATTGGGATTTTTTTAACCACTCATGATTCACTAGCAAACATTTTAGTAAACATATAAAAAGCAGATCTGAACTGATATGCAAACCAAAACACGCTTTCCATGTCGCTAGGAAAATGCCCCCTTGCTCGCTTCAAAAGGGATGCGTCTGATGCATGCATTTCAACGCTGTTGAGGAATCCTACCTTTAGGACAAAAATTTTATGAAAGACATCTGTCACAGACTTAAAAATAATTAGACTGATCTTGAACCTGCGCATACCTTTCTTCATGCAAACGTAGGGTATCAGCCATTTTTGTCCTCTGTAAACAAATTGGATCAATGAAGTGCTAGGTACTGCTCAGTGGCTCTCAGTGCTAATGTGTCTGGCTAAGGTATGAATTTTAATGGCATTTTTAATGTGTTATCGAGGCGGTAGCAATGGACTAGTTCAACGTTGAGTGAGACAACATGACTAATCCATGTTATTTCTGCTGAGTTGCAGTCTCAGCTGCGGCAGATGGCGATATTGCAGGGAATGGTTGTCTTGTTGTCTGTGTATGCATGTTCCTGTCGAATAATGGAATAGCTTCGGCCAAACTCCGCTACAGTAATATAAATGAAATAAGGCGATAAAAGAAAAAAGTTTGTTTTGTTATATGCGTTGCATTATATAATTTTGTCTTATATTTGGGCAAAAACATTGAACAAACAGTGGCCATACTTAGAGGATAAGCAATACATCCTGTGGACATCCTAAACTGGGTTACTCCAGATTTAGATCCTCCTGTGAATATCCTTTTAAGACTAATCGGGATTGCCCATGGATGTCTTCAATATGGTATAGCCCATGGTTATCCATAGGAAGGAAAAGGGACCAATTTAGATTAAAATCTGGACAACCTACAGACATTCACAGTGGGATAGCCCGTGGTTGTAAATAGGAAGAGAAAGGAACAATGGGATAGCCCATTCTTGAGAGCAAGACTTTTCCAAAAAATGCATGCATTAATAAGAAAATTAGACTGATAAGTAATATAAAACGATATTAATATTTTACAATGAAATTTAGCATACGCAAATCCCAAGGTATTGGTCACTTGTATTTATATTTACAATGAAGATATTTTGGCATTATTACTTTGTAGCCCTTCATGCAAAGGTGTATTTATCGGAAAAACAGCGATATGTATTACCATCCTATTTCCATATTTTTATGCCACAAAGGAGTTAATATTTGTGCTGATAATATAAATTTCGTATTTTATTTACTGTACGCTTCTATCTTTCATATTCATATAGGTTATCCAGTGGATATCCCTTTTCTGGCTATTATTAGGACCATACTTTATAAGTAATGTCTTCCACTAATAAAATTTATTCTCACAATGAAAATATAATGTAAATATAAACTAAATAAAAAATTTCTTATTTGTACCTTCGGTGAATTATGAATTATCATGTATTTGGAATATTAGTTCAACAAGTTGACCTATGAATGGCCCTTAATGGCCCCTATATAGGTTTTATATAAGACATCAACAACCCTAAAGGCTATCCTATAGATATTCCTATAGCTTATCCAGTGGATATCCCCATTCTGGCTGTTGTTAGGACCAAAGGATAACCATTGAACTTCCTATCGGTATCGCTAATGAACAATCCATTTATCGGATATACGGGATCATTTTAGGATTTCCTGGGTCATCCTGTGCTGTGTGGGTACTGCAACATTCTTGTTCATTAACTGCAATGCGCTGAATAGAGATAAAGATACGTCAGTATCAGTCCCTCTTGCTTACTCCACTCGCACCTCTTTCACTAAAGATCACGTTTACAAGTAGAGCGGGCCGTTCCAGTTGTTTGTCTAGTTCATTGCCAACGTGCAACACAGCAGCTGTGATCTGAATTAGCATGCAGAGTATTAGTGCCAAGTGAACATTAGACAGAGGCTCATTAGTACAAACTTCAAAATTAAAATACGGCTGTATTGATCAAGTATAGATGATTAGTGTGATTTTGAGAGATAAAATTTATTTGAAAACGTCAGTTAGAAATAGTGAGATATATTGAATCCAATCTTAATAAAGAATAGTTTAATATAGTCCCATCAGTGTGGAAAGCTTGATTTATTTGGCCATTAAGATCAAAAGATAATGTTTAACAATTTCCATATTTGTAGATACTTTCCAATTTTTTTGGTCCACTTTTGTGACATTCTGATTCACCCGGCACAAACAGAAAATGTTTAAGTTTATATATTATGGACAAGACAAAATTTGTGTTTATGTCAAATTTTTTCAAATTCAAATAGCTGATCAAATTGATTGATTCAAATAGGTGATCAGTGAATTTACTACATAAAGTGGCTGCCGATAACTTATAGTGATCACTTTTGATCGTGTGGCAGTTGGGAAAATGGCGTTCATGTAAAATGATCAGTGAGCGTTACCTGATCGCTCACCATGAAAACGGGACCATTCTGAAGGGTCGATTTCTGGTGGGTTACGGCACACAGATTGAAAATTAAAATTAACTGCAAAAAATTCAAAATGACGGAAAGAGTAATAAAATTAGCACAGTCATGCAAAAAATGCAAAAATATACAGGGTGTCCCATTTAAAAATGGATAGAAAAATATTATTTTGGTAATATGTGACCCTTGCCAAGTTTGATCTCAATTTGTTAAAAAATAAAGAAAAAATGGCGGCCGGAAAATTATTTCGTCTCGGAGATAATCGGTAGGTATAAGTGCAATGTACTGTCTGAATAAAAATACATCGAACAGGTAAGTATTGAACTTGAATTGAAGACTCCTGAATATCAATTTTTTCCGCATTCGGCGCGCCGTGACTACAACCTTTAATTTTGTTAAATGTTGGAATCAACTCCGATTAAAATGATATGAGATTGAATGTGAAATGCATTTTTAGCAAGAGACAGAGGCGGATACAGGATTGACTTCTGGGGGGGCACCAGAAGTCTGGAATACCTCTTATATACATACACACCTCTGGGGGGGGGGGTTATGTGCCCCGGTGCCCCCCCTAGACCCGCCACTGGCAAGAAATATTGCATTAATTTCCTCGTGTGAGTTATAGAAAGCAGTTTTAGGGCCGTTACTTTCGATCCCGATTAAACATTAACGGTGGGTCAAACCAATTCAGTTACCATGGAAACAATTGTACTTTCAATGATTTGGCGGATGATTAAAGTTTAATTGGTACCGAAAGTAACGGCCCTTATAAAGTTAAATAAGTTTTTAGACTATATATACAGGGTGTTATTAAAAAGTATGCCAATCACTTAACCACAAATTCAGCACCTTAAAAAAAGTTGATTGAACCTAATTTACCTCTATCTAAAATCGCACCTCTATGAAGATACAGCCCTCTAAAGTTGAAAATAAAAAAACGTATTGTTTAAAAATTGTACAAATGGCTACAGATATTTTTTTCATACTGGTATGCTGTAACATATGTCAGAGGGTAACAGTTTAAAGTAAAAATATTTTAAAACAAAGTTTTAGAAATGGCTGATTTAGGGTTAAACAACCCTTCCCCCCTTTTTAAGTGGTACGCATGTGCCTTTTTTGGTATATTGTATTTTATAGAAAATTTAATTCCATAACAATTTTGCATCTTGTTTTTTTCATTTAAGTGATCATTTTTAAATGAAACTTAGGATACTAAAAACATTATGTGTTTTAAAGGATGAAATGTTAAAAACTCTAGAAAAATCATTTATTTTATCAGTCGCTTCTTAATTTCAGTTCTATATGTACCTAGTATGAGTAAAACACCAAAATAAAATTAAAAACAAAAAAATAAAATAAAAAAATTCATATTTTTTTTCGTTTTCAGCATTTTACCCTTTCATTCACATGACAAAATGTTTTTAGTATTCTAAGTTTCATTTAAAAATGATCACTTAAACGAAAAAAACACAAGATGGAAAACAGTTTTGTAGAATTAAATTTACTATAAAATACAATATACCAAAAAAGTCATAGGCGTACCACTTAAAAAGGGGGGGTAGGGGAAGGGTTGTTTAAACCTGAATCAGCTATTTCTAAAACTTTATTTTAAAGTATTTTTACTTTACTCTGACATGTTACAGCGTACCAGTATTGAAAAAAATATCTGTAGCCATTTGTACAATATTTAAAGAATATATTTTTTTATTTCTAACTTTAGAGGGATGTATCTTCATTTTGGATAGAGGTAAATTAGGTTCAATCAACTTTTTTTAAGGTGCGCTGAATCTGTGGTTAAGTGATTGACATACTTTTTAATAACACCCTGTATATTTAGGTGGGTATATGCATTTGATATTTGATTTGTTTTTTTTTCAGAAATTTGTATAAATTCCTCCTGTAAGTCATTCTATGCCTTAGCCGGAAAGGGGGAGGGGCGGGTAGTGGTAATGATAAATTGAACTGTCAACATGATGACAAGTGGCACACATGTCATTGACCGCAACGTTGATTTGATAAGCACTTGTAAAATTTATTTTTAATTACACCCTCCCCAAATTTAAATGCCAATAGGATCAGTTGCGTGCAGTGATCATGTGCAAGAGCATCTGCCTGGAGGTAAAACAAATAATATATCATAACTCCACTTTGGCGCGCACTTAGTATACAGTAGGTACATAAAACAAGATCGTGGATATATTGTGTAAGGAAAATATGTTTTATGTTACTGCTCTATGCTAATTATGGTGATTTTTTTCTCTGTGTCTAGTATAAAGTGACCATTCGTCCCCTTTTTGATGGAGCTGTCCCCCAAAATGTCCCCCCATTCGCATGGTTTCACTAAAAATGTCTAGGGATGTTCCGATACTACTGATACGATACCAGTATCGATATTTTCTTTCGATACCGAGTAACTTAGTATCGATACCAACCTGTCGATACTTTACTCATATCAGTATCGTATTGGAACAAAATGCAGTAAGCGAATCATGTTTTCCACGATGTTAAAAACAATTTTCGGTAGATGGCAGTACAAGTAGGGTAGTGAAAAGATAACCTCTGGTCAAGTTTTGTATCTGCAACAGTTTCCAACCGTCAGGTCATCAGGAGTTTTCACACAATCATTTCGGACTTCCAAAAATCATATAAATGTATCTTATTTTTCTTGATATGCATTTTTTCTATTGACGTTTGGGAGTATCACTTGATATTTGGAAGTATCGATTGATATTTAAAAGTGTCGATTTTAATGTTTAAAAGTATCTACTGACATTTCGAAATATCGATTGATATCTTAAAGTATCGATATTCTTCTTCAATACGATATTGGTATCGATACTTTTGACTTTGAGAGTCAAGTATCGATACTTTCTCAGTATCGCTCAGCGCATCCCTAAAAATGTCCCCCATTCCCGTGGTTTCACCTGCCCCTCCTGGCTCATCAATTATTAAACCTGGAAATTCTTTCCATTTTGTCCCCTTATAGCAAGATTCAGATATGGTCACTTTAGTTTAGTAGCACTTTCAGCATCTAAGGAGTAATAATAATAACTACCCACTAAACAATGCATTATTACTTTAATAAAACCTCAATATTACAAAGTTACATGTAATGTTATGTAAAACAGATCATGAACAGTGTCGTAATCTTACTACAAAGTAATTTGTCATACTATTAAATGTTACTCTGTTACATTGTTAAAAAGGTAACATTGTGAAAATATTACTTAATGTTCATAACATATTGACGTAATAATTTATCAATATAACTTTTCACATTACATACTTATTTAACGTGTTACATTACATACTTATTTATATCTTACTGTGAATATCATTACTCATTAAATTGTAAATCACAAAATTTCAATTCGTTGTATTTCAGTTAGTAATGAAAATATTTTCATTAACTTCAAAACGTATTGTTGTATTTTTATGAAAAGTAAAATGCATGACAAAAAAAATAAAATAAACAGGAGTCCCTAGACCTGGGGGGGGGGTAACCGAATTTTGAAAAATTTTTTCGGAAACTGCTTTTTCAAAATTTTTTAGGGGTCGTTACAGAAGTGCTTCTCGAGATGTTATTTTCCATATTTCGTATGGGTCCCATGGGCCACAGACGAGAAAAAAATTATTGAAATTTCTAGATCCGCACTTGATTCGAATACTAGTAAGGCAATGTAGTATCAAGATAAATGTAAATATTAAGGCAACATTAATTTAGTTCTGAATTAATATTGACCCAAAGTAACAACCTTGATTGAATACTATAGTTGTCCCAGTGCCAGTTAGTATTAGAGGATTACGGACAGAAATGTTGTGTCAAATTATGTGTTTCTACTCATAGGAAATTGTAAGATGTACTGTACAAATAAGTGGGGGACACATTATTCGACAGGCACCTGTCCATAATCCTTCAGCACTAACTTGCATCAGTTGAGGCATCTATAGTATTTAATAAATAATCACCTAAACCTAAAATAAAAAGAAAACATTTAATCAAAAATATATTTTGTTAATAATATACATAAAAATATACAATGTATAAAAATAAATAAAAATAAAAATGCAAATTCTCAACAACTAGTGTTCTAAAAAAAATCCATATTATTCATTGCCTCTCCCGCTGTTTCCTTTGTTTGGTGAAACGCAGCCATTCAGCTACCACATCTTCGAATTGTTTTGCTGTGGTGGCTGCGAAGGTAATTTTGACAGCCTCTGTTAAAAAATGGAATATATTAATATCTGATCGAGAATACAGTATAGAAGTATCGTAGTTACTGACATAACATAGTTAATCATTATCTTTATTATGGTACAAAAACACGAAACCATAGGTCGAGTGTCTTTCAGTTATCGAGTTATATTATCAAAATGGCAACCAAGCTTAAGTGCAAATAAAAATGTATGCTATTCAAAATAGAAACCTCGAATGGTGTTTGGTAATTTGTTAGTTTTTATATCCATTAGCAGAGAAAAACATTGGCTGACGTGTACGTTGTTGATTTTCAGAAATATTCTCAATTTACTCCAAAAAATGTCAAAGTAAGACAATCAGTCGGGAATTTTGCCCTGCAAAAGGTGAAGTAGTAATGATTTTGATATATGTTGTTTAAGTCGAGGCCATGATAAAAAACACAAGTTTTCAACCTTGGAGGTGGGGGAAAAATGTTGAAGACAAAGTTGAAGAGGACAAAATTTCCTACATTTTTTTGTATATACATTTTTATTGTAAGTCTAATTTTTAAAGAGATACAGCACTAGACAAATGGATTTAAGAAGAAAAATTTTGTTTATTATATAATGCATGTTTATAACAACATATTTTATAATATTTCTATTATTATAATAAAGATATATTATAATAATACTTGTATTGAAACTAAAAAAAAATATTAAATTGACGGGATAGTATTACAGTGGCTTATATCATTCCTCGAAAATAGGAAACAAGAGTTATTAATTTTAATGACAGGTATTCAGAAAAATTGGCAGAGTCGGTACTTGCTTTTATACTCTTTTTGTAATTTTTAGATAAGAATCCAACATTTTTTAAGGAAATTTCAAATTATAAAATTTTATGTCCCGACTATTGGCTACAAAGTTTTAAATCCCTTACAAAATCATTACACACATTTAATCCTTACACAATTGCTTAGAGACATTCAATATATCAAAAATGTAAGTAATTATTATCAAATCAAAAACACTGCTCTCTAAGCCTGTATGTATTAAAGGTAGGACCGTTCGCGCAACAATGAAGTTTGAGCATTTTTAGAAAAAAAAAATCGTTAAACTTCATTTTCCCACCGCTGTATCTCGTTATGTATTAGGCTTACAATAAAAATGTATATACAAATAAGCTAAAAACATACTCTTCGCCAATTTACTGAGCTTTTTATATATAATTGTTACACATTCTATAGGATACTCTTCGCAGTTTCTTGTAAATAATGTTAGTTTTTGGACATCCTAAATTTTGTGATATAAACTTTGTTGTGAAAAAAATTGTATGAAAAAAAAAATCCAACCTGTGGGATTCGAACACGGGACCCTTGGATTGCAACGAAAAGCTTTAGCCGCTGCGCCACCACCTGTTGCTAGGAAAATTGATTGTCTGTGATATATATCTTTCGACATTCATACATATTTCACTTCTAAGAAATATTAGTAAACTTCATACACAAAAAAAAATTTGTTATGGAAATAATATCTCGTGATTTCCATTTTAGTACAAGCCACAAAAATTAACAAAAAAATTTTTTTTTAAATTAAATAATTAATAACTTTTTTATTTACTGATCGATTTTCTTCAAAAACAATAGGATTCTTCCTCTAGCTAACACTAACTTATTTTCTAAATTTCAATACAATCGGACTTTTCTTTCTTAAGTTATCGTGCTTACAAGAAACGTGACGGACGGACGGACGGACGGACGGACAGACGGACATTTTGAAAGTTGTTCAGAATTCGTTCACTAACACAATGATATGAAAATTTTTTCTCTACGAGCGATATTTACGATTTTAGAAATGTGCCGATCAAATACAATATACTCTTCGTTTTTGCGAAGAGTATAAAAATGTTTGCAATTTTGTCCTCTTCACCCAGTAAACAAAGAATGTAGCCGTAATATTATGCAATGTTAAGTGGAAGTAACATGTTTAATATTATCTTGCAATATGATATTTATATTAACACAACGTAACTGAGAAATGTTAAATTTCGAAATATTAAACAAACATTTAAGTAACATTGGTTACATTAAATAACATTTAATAGTATGACAAAATACTTTCTAGCAACGTTGAAGTTACATTAAAGTTATAATATCTTGTTTACTGGGCAACTTTATCTTGAACATTCTTCTCGTAGGATCGAGCATTGCTAAATTATTTTGAAAGAACATATTTTTTTTTCACTTCTTAATTATTAATAAGAAACAATGAGAAATCAGCATTGTAAATTTCAGCCACTGTTTTTTTATGTGCTTTACAAACAAACAAAGCTTCCTGCAAAGTGGTTGAAACAATAAAATAATATAGAAGCGTTTTTTTTTTCGCATTTTTGAAAATTCACCTCCTTTAAATGCAGCAGTACACAGGTGACTGAAGTTTGTTTTATTGTTTCTTACCGCTTTGCGAAACTTTTGATTAGAGATGCAACGGATAGTGTTTTGGCCGGATACCGGATATCGGGCGTACTTCTTGTAACGGATACCGGATATCCGGCCAACTATCTGGCTTACATTGAAAGTTGGATTAAAAACACGTTTTTTCGATAAAAATCAGGCTGAAAAATCCCGTACCGTCAAATTTCTCTGCTATAGGTTTTAAAAAATAGTTGTGATAATTCATATTCAAGCAGTGGTAATGAAAGTGGTTCTTCTCCTTCCAGTAAACAACGTAAGAGATATGCTGATATTCACAACATTTTTTGGAACTGCTTTGACGAAGTGGGTACAGATTTTCTGAGCGTTAAGGATATAATTTTGTAGAGTGAGAGGGAAATATGCTTTTATTTTCGGATTATAATAAACATTTAAAAAGTCATAAATGGTATAATCTTTAAAATTGCTCTAAGGAATACAGCTATCTACAGTTTTTATCATAAATTTTGAATATTAGTTAAATGCCATGCTCTAATGATGGAATAAGGAACTATTTTCATTGACAAACTGCTGCAATATTAAATACAACAGAAATTTATAATAAAAAATAAGTATATGTAGTTGTATTCGTTAGAACAATAGCAAGTATCTGAAATAGTTTTAAAGATTATACTATTATATGTTTGGTTTCTTAAATATTTATAATAAACGCACATTTCCCTCTCATTTTGCAAAATCTCATCCTTAATGACAGTGTTTCGGAAAAAACTTCAATGGTCAAGGAGATTGACTATTATTTGAAAGGAGCACGGATCCAAACTTCAAAGTAATAGTAACCCTTACGCATGGTGGTATACTAACTCCAATCAGCATAATAAAACTGTTTCATTTTTTATACCAATTTTTATTTTTCAACTATCCGGTTTTGGCCGGATATCAGGTCACTATCCGGTGTCCAGCCGAATAGTAATAAAGTGGCCGGATACCGGATAGTAACCGGATATCCGTTGCACCTCTACTTTTGATATATGACAATAAAATCACTTAATTTTTAGTATCTCATAAATTAATTAAAAAAATTAAATTACAAAAAAAAACGCAGACATAGATTTCAGCCAACTGCATTTATATCAATGTCATATTGACAGGCAACGTTTAAAACAACTGGCTGATACAATAAAATCATATAGGAGCGTTTGTTTTTTTTTGCACTTTTAAATAACTGTTAATTAAAAAGTCAGCAACGCCATAATGACTGAAATGGTTTTCCGGCTTGTTATTATGAGATCTTTAGACTTTTCGACTTCAGTCACACGATAAAATCATATAAAAAATTCTGCTACCAGCTCCCTAGCTATTACGTTGGTCGAGCAGCCAACTTAAAACAGGAACAATTGATTTACTTATCGGTGGCCTAATATCAAATTTTTATTTTTTTTATCCCCGTGTGATTAGGACCACATATGCAACGGATCTGGGGATAAACCCCTAGCCTCCGATGAGTAAAGCAATAAATAACTGACCTAAAATAAGCAGGTTGAAACAAGAATAATGTTTTAATGTTATATGTTTATCAATTAAATGCAATTAGTGTGCTTCGACAAATAACACAGGTGTAAAAATACTGCAAATTTAAGGTAACTAAATAAAATTTAAAGTTTATTTTTATTTTGTTGCTAAAAGTTTCCACGAATTTCTACATTACTGTAATTATCTACTTACCTTATTCTCGCTTTTATCACCCATTTCTGAAATTAAGGGCATTAAGGCGCGACACACTTACTCACAAGATATCGAAGGTTTTAAGGTTATGTTCATACTATTTTAGGCGAGAAACGACGCGTTCTGTGAATAGACGAGTTTTCATAGAAGTTCATGGTAGTTACATAGAATAAACGTTGCAAATAATGTTAATGTATGATCAAATGCATATTATTCATAATGTATGAGATTCATTCGTAACACATTTACAGTTATATATGTGAAATATTTTCGTATAATATTACAAGTTACATTGTTGTAATATAATATGCTTATTTTAATGGCAATATTAAAGATACATTGATTATAATATATGACATACATTTGTTAAATATAATTTTTTATATTACGGAAATATTTTCGAGCTAATATTAACTAAATGTTTCTTCAATATTTTGCAATTTAACATTTGTCAGCTATACCAAAGTTGGGTTATTGAAATATAAATATCATATTGCAAGAAAACATTAAATATGTTACTTCAGTTTAATATTGCGTAATATTATGGATATACGTTTTGTTTAGTGGGTATATATAATGAAAGTCAAATTTTCTTAGCTGAGCGCACACAAAAAACAAATAATCCAGATCGTTCACAATAAAGCAATGTATTAAGGTATATTTAACATCCAATTTCAATTGCGCTTGAAAGTGAAATTTCTGTGCTTGACAAATGAGAATCCATTGTTCCATTTACATTACAAATCTGTCCTTGACTTAATATTAGATGAAACACTTTCAAGCGCAATTGAAATTGGATGTAAAATAGACTTTACAATTTACATATACAGGCTCACCAATGTTTTGAGGTTAGATTTTTGTTTTGTTTTACCTCCAAGCAGATGCTCTTAATCTTTGAATATGACTCGTCTTTGGTAGCATTAAAATCCGCTACGGAAAAATTATGGGTCTGCAACAGGTTAAGATTTTCTGCTACGGATTTTTTAAATACTCTATTTCACAGAATTAAGAATTACGCATATCCGCAATTGAGAATTCTGGATCCTGAAGACTAAGCTTATTTAGTGGTTAACAAAGGAATTTCAGAGTTTATATTCAAGTCCTAAATTAACAATTTGTAAGTTTTATAATTTTTGTCACGTTATTAAAATTGTTATCACATACATTTATCAAAATACAAAAATATACATAGTTAATTTTAGATGCCTCTGATGTATACGTAAATATACTGTAAGTAGGTACCTATATGTATAAGTATTCAGATATATGCATGCAATTTATTTTAATTACTGATGTATCAAATTGACCGAAAATATATAAAGCCTTTTGTTTTTAAAATGTGGTTAAGCCAAACCGTATAGAAAATATGAAATAGCCATAATTGGAGAATGGCCTCCTTCTGTTTCAATTTTAAATATTGCGCGTTGGAAATTCTCCCCACCTGCAACGTTTCAGCCGATACCATTTGACAAACAGCTGACTAGTTTCAGGAGAACCTGCGAGCTGTCAACATACAATAACAAAAGTGTGCTTTGGTAGTACATTGTCCAAAGAAAACTTTATTAATCAACCATAATGTGTACTAAAAAAGTTAAAAACTTTACAAACAGTGCAGTTATATAGCATTTGAAGTTTTTGTGAAGAAATTGGGGTGCAACTTAAAGGTAATTACACAATATTACTAATTTAGTTTAGCCAATTTAGGTTGTTGGGTGCCATTTTGTATGTATAAAATTATATAAATAAATATAATCAGTTGAATGTCCCGTCACATATGTTGTACGTTTTGTCGAATTCTGTTCTATAATAATCTGGTAAAGTAGTGTGTCCTAATTAGTACATATCCTGATAAACTATTATGAGCTATTTTGCTATTATTTATTGTATGCTCTTAAATTTTATAAACTTCGTGTGTTCGCTATTATAGGTTACCTACATGTGATTTATTATTTTACAGTATTGAACTAATTTAGAGAAAGTGAAAATTAGCGAACTACAACTTTTATATAATATAATGCTTATACATTTTTTATAATGGCAAATAATTAATTGCAATAAATACGGATAATTAAAAATGGAAAACCATTTTAATTGAATTCTTTACTTTAACCATTATAAAATAAAAATAATGAAATACCTAAGATCTTTTAGTAGGTATTACCTATTTAAGTTTAATAGTTCAGTACCTACCTGTTGTAGGTATAGATAGGTAGAATAAAAACAAAGGAAATGCAAATAATTGAAATATTTTCTTGTTTATTTATTGACGAACTTGTTACCTATTTTAAATTTTATAGGTATAATCAATATTAATTAGGTATGAGAATATAAAAAAAATTGCAATAAATCTAACATACCTACTTATATATTTACTAAATTTGTTTGTTACTAGTTTTTGTCTTGGTATTGGTCTTAAGACGATCTGAAATGGAAATCTACCGGAGTAAAAATGTTGTAGGTGAACTTTAAGTGTATATTTTCAAAGTTGTTCAAGGTTGGAATAATGGCAAATAAAGTTCATTATTATGTAAAATTTACCTTGTGGGTATGTTATTAAAAGCATTTGATTAATAAAAAATTAATTTTATTATTCGAGAGTTTCATTAGAATAGTAGCAGAGCATGTAAAAAGGCACCAATAGATAAAAATCGCATTTACTTTATTATTTTAAAATTGGCCATATTTTAAAGACACAGGTGTTAATATACACTATAGGGTACCCTACCTGGTTCTGCACTTGCCATCCGCCCTTCGATTGCTGGCTTTGTATAAGAATTTCTTTGGAAAATAGAATTAAACTAGAAAGGGACGTTTCTAGAGATGTCTCAAAAATCTACATGATCAGGTGACATTTTCTCCTGCTGTTTTTGCATTTTGTGTTAATGTCCCATACATATAATATCACATATAATTTTTTGACGTTGATTTATCGGTTGGATAGATATCTAATTAATTCATTCGTACAGAACTTGAATTATACCTACCTAGTATCATTAAAGAAATCGCTACATTTGTAAATGTAAAATTTGAGAAAAAATAATCGATTTTTTCTGTTTATCGAATGTTGGTAAATATTTCAGTTAAAATTTTATGATCTTGTGCGATACAGGGTGGTCAAATTTTATTTCACAATTTCCAAAATTTTAACTTTATTAAGAAACAACTGTTTTTCCTTTTTATGTGGTAATCTATCTTTAGCTGTTTTCGAGATAATCAGCAAACTTCTGTAGTTTATATAAATATTTAATTAATGCCAAAAAATCAATTAAAAAATTTTTCACAATAAGAGTTTACGCAAATATCGTTTTCACAAATGAATTTAAAAATTCTCTGCAGGATTTTCAAAATGTCTTCCATCCCCGATTCTGTGCATATAGAGTAGACCACCTTTAAATTATTCTTATCACGATTTCGAAGCCTCAAGATTTGAAAACGGGAACTGTGTCAGACAGCTCTTGTAAGAAACTGTCAAAAATAGATATAAATTGCGACAGGCTTGTAAACATAATCTATTTTTCTGTCATCAATTTAATGTCTAAATCCGGTAAATATATCATGTATTATTCTCCATTTTTACTTCTCCCTCACTTACCAAAGAAGTAGAGTATTGTAATCGTGAAAAAATCACCCTCCGAATTTTCTACGGATTTTCACGTTTCAGGGTAGGTAGATTACGAAAATTAAAGCCATTTAATTCCGTCGGTCTAGCTGTCTGTCTGTCTGTTGGCGCCAGGCCTGTAGCTAGAAAATGCTTGAAGGGTGGGCAAACAATTTTTCAGAGGGGGCCCGTGGGCCAAAAATTCGTTTTTTCCATTTAAAAATAGCTACCTCATTATTCTCTGCGGTCGCCGTAGGTCGGGCGAAAATTATTACAGGACGGGCTACGCCCGTCCTTGCCCACCCCTAGCTACAGGCCTGGTTGGCGCTATTTCTACAAAATTACTTGACGGAGAAGGATAATATTTCCTAAGTATTAGTTGACGCTACTGCCAACGAAGAACTGAGTACGGTCACATTGAAAAATATACAGGGTGGACCAAACTTATAATTAAGGGGAAAAATGGCGAAACACGGTAGTATTTGACATGTAGTTAACACAACTGTCAAGGAAGAAAAATATGAAAAAAAAAGTGGTCTCTCAAAAAGAAATAAAAAATGTGGTGGAGCAGGATAATATTTCGCATGCAGTGAACACAACTGTGGAAGAAGAAAAATATGAAAAAAAATGTACTGGGTGGTCACTCATTTTCTTTTTTTTAAATTTGGCGGAGGACAATACTACATTTGGCATGCAGTTAACACAACTGTCGAAGAAGACAAATATGAAAAGAAAAAAAACATACAGCAAAAAAAATAAAAAAATGCGGCGGAGGAAGATAATATTTTGCATGCAGTTAATAGGAATGTCAAAGAAGAAAAATATATGTAAACAAATATACAGGTCACCCAAAGAAAAATTAAAAAATGTTGCAGAGTACGATAATATTCAGCATGCAGCTAACACAATTGAAAAATATGAAAAAAAAATATACAGGTTGGTCATCCCCCCAAAAAATATATACAGGTTGGTCACCCAAAAAAAAATTAAGAAATGCAACGGAGGACGATAGTATATCGCATGCAGTTAATACAACTGTCAAAGAAGGAAAATAACGGTAAAAGATATACAGGGTGGTCACCCTTACAAAATTTTGAAGAAAATGTGACTGAGGACGACAATATTTCGTATGCAGTTAACACAACTGTCAAAAAATTGAAAAGTATGAAAAAATATACAGGGAGGTCATTCTAAAAAGATAATGAAAAAATGAGACGGAGAACAATAATATTTGGCATGTCAACTGTCAAAGAAAGATATACAAAAATTGTACAGGGTGGTTACTCTAAAAAAAAAATTATGAAAAAAATGTGAGGAATAATAGTTCGCATGTAGTTCACACAACTGTCAAAGAAGAAAAATATGAAAAACAAAATATGCAGGGTGGTCACTCAAAGAAAAAAATAAAAATATGTGATTTAGGACGATCATATTTCGCATGCAGTTAACACAACTGTCAAAGAAGAAATACGAAAAATATACAGGGTGGTCACCTAAAAAAATTAAAGAAAAAATGTGACGGATGGCAATAATATTTCGAATGCAGTGTTAATACAACTGTCTAGAAAGAAAAATATGAAAAATATACAGAGTGGCCACCCTAAAAAGAAATAATGAAAAAGTATGATAAACAGAGAGGTAAGTTTTGGGTAAATACCTTTACCGATTTTCTATTACAATATAAAGTTCTATGTGTCGTATACCTATGCAATAGATAAAACCATACAGTATTTTTATAAACTCTATCGGTAAGGTAGGAGAAACATTTGTGGCCCTCTAGGGTGTATCGAGAACCCAGGTGGACCATGGACAGCCTCACGTGGTAAAAAGAAATATAGCAGTGCCTTAGTAAATAAAAATCGATTTAGTCAAATGACATGACCTTGGTGCCCATAATTTATCCTCCACTTCCAATTCGGTTATTTGGAAAAACTGTACAGTGATAACAAATTCGTGGGGAATTTCCTATATCGTGAGGAAAATCAACTTATTCAACAAACACAATAGATCGTCCCATCAGCGGGTCATTACTGGACCGGAAATGTGGCCCTGTGATACCCCCCTGGAGGGCCTTTCCATGTTTGTAGGGTATAAACTTTAGAAAAACTGAATAAAGGAGAAAAATTAAAAATTATAAGTATTCGTGAGTAAAAACAAGCATGTGCCATTTTTGGAATGCATTCTCTCGAGCATAGAAAAGGGGAAAAGGGGAGAAAAATTAAAAATATTCGTGAGTAAAAACAAGCATGTGTCATTTTGTGGAATGCATTCTCTCGAGCATTTAACGTTTTTTTAATGCATATTATGTCATAAAGATTATAAAGAACCCACTCCATTTGGTTTTTTGTGTAAGGTCCTTTCAATGATTTTTATGATTTTAACTTTAGTCATTTGCGATTACTTCAAGTTTTATGATTTCAATCATATTTATTTTTGCTAGCAAATTAGTACAGATATATGCCACAAAATCTGTATAGTTTTATTTTTCTGAAATATGTATACAACGTGATCTACCATGACATGCGGAAAATTTAGTTGTAGGTTGTCCCCACCGAAAATAAAAAAAAATGACCAACAAAAATTTCCTTATTTTTTTCATAGAAATGCGCCGCCAATGACTTTAACCAATCTGACGTAACGCGGTACAACCATATCACTTTATCAGACTTGGGATTGACACTATTGACAGCAAAGCTGGTAGAAGTGACTTTTTGGTTTTAATCAAATCACACTACAAAAATAGCGAAATAAATCGAATAGACATTGACCCTATGCTAATGAACTCTGCAAAAACAAGTAGATCTAAGAGATATTTACTTAAACCGTCAATAACATGCCGGTGTCCTGATTGTTCGACCGAAAGCAAAAAACGCGGCACTTTGACCGCACTTCCCGGCTTCACTTTTTATGCTAATTAAGGAAATGTAAACATCTCCAATATGTTCTTTCACAAGTAAATTCGTCGCCCTATTACTGACCTAGTCAATAACAGTAGTGTATCTTCGCAAATTTACTAATAATGTAATATACTAAATTACCTCAGAACACAAAATTTTGCAGGGGCTTTCCCTCATTGAAGACTAGTATCCCATTTTATTTTCCGCATATCATGGTAAATCACGTTGTACATACATAACTTTATATATTATCCCATTATTATTAACTTGTACAATGGGCGTCAGCTTAAACTCACCGCGCAACTCACTGTGAGAAGTGTAGTGTCAAAAATATTACAGAATCATGCCGTTTTGAAACCGTTCCGAAGCTCACATTGATTGGTGCTAATTAACTCCGCAAGATCAGCTTCACTCCGAATTACTCCTATTAAATCCATTTTTTTAAATGTTATTGCTTCGGTTATTCGCTTATTTACAACGTCTTAGCTACCACTTTATGACCTATGTATTATTCTAGTCTCTTCCCTTTACTGTATTGCGTGTCTATCAGCATCACGCTATCTCACGGTTGCCTGCGTACGAGCCTGCATACCGTTTTTTTTTTTTTATATTTACTTAACATCGGCCCATTTCCGCTACCAGGGCCTATCACCGACGCCAGAAGACCAGCTACCCCCAGCCTGGAAATTTTGCCGAACCTCTTCTCGTAAGAAGAGTAGGGATCTTTTACTTGCCTAACATTTAATCAGGGGCGGCTCAAGGTAAATTTTCCACCCGGGCGGGAGAAATTTTTGGCGCCCCTCCTGAAGGTAATACGGACGTACTACGTACTAAAATGCAAGGATATCCTTTCGGACCCCGCGATCACCCTACTTTTTAACTTAACACATATGGAGTAACATAACCGTGTATACATGGTGGTCCAAAATTGTCTCTAGATATATTTATGTGGATGATAGTACATCCAAAAATAAAGGTACTCTAAATAAATAATAAAGGGGGATTATAAATATCAGTTATTCTGCAATATCTTCCGACCGCTTTAAAATATATAATTCATATTTTAAATTTAGATATGGGCATCAATTTACATATTGCCAGTCAAACCCTCTCTTCTGATTAAGGGGTAGTTTTAGGGGATGGCCACCAATATTTTACCCCCGACCTTTTTATTTTTACGTATTTATAAATATGCTTATAAAAAAAATATTTTCACTAGAAATAAAAAGATGTTCTTGTTGCATTTCGATAAACCATTCTCAAGTACAGGCCTGTCGCGAGGGGGGGGGGGGGTGATTTTCCCCCCGTTCATCAAAAAAAAATGTTTCCCAAGTAATTGATGTTTGCACATCAATGTGCACTTACAACATATTATTAATAATTATTAATTTGTAATATAAATATACATTTTTTTGTCTATACCGTCTGAACGCTATTATAATGAGAGGATCCCCGACACAAGTTTACTTAGAGGAAGGTTCTTCTTTATTGTTTTAATATTTCAGACAAAACAAATTGCCATTTATTTATTTATAAACAGTAAATTAAATGTAAGATATGAAATACATATAGTTATTGTTGGTATAACAGTTTTCTGAATATTCTGAATTTTCCTGAATGAAAAGTGCACGTTGCCTTCCTTCATTTATGCAAAATCTTTAATGATCGACTCCTTGTCAGTTGATAATAGGGCAGGAAGCTTGAGGTATGAGTAGTAAGGTGTCTCATAGCTAAACATATTTGCGTTTTACATTTTTGAATTATAACTGATATAGATTCTGATTTTATTTGATATTATTTTCCAACGAAAACTATTATTAAATTAAAAAAGGTATATTAAAAAAATTAACAATTTTTGCCCTCAGTTTGGCGCCCCTCCGAGCCGGCACACCGGGCAGCCGCTCGGGTTGCCCGGCCCTTAAGCCGCCCCTGCATTTAATAGGGAAGGGACCGCCTGCTTTACATTCACTCCGAAGGAAGGTATATCCACTACGTAATCCTCGTCTTGAAATTTTATAGCTTCCGCGTATAAGCTGATATACAAGCCACTAGAAGGTGTGTTTCCCAAGATGGATTTCACCCATCCAAGCACTGATCGCGCTGAACGTTGCTTCAGTGGAGTATCGAAACACAATCACACTCAAGACGCCTCTACCCTCGCCACTGCCTACTATCTTAACAAAGCCCTTTTCCATCATTTCCTTGTTAACATCAGCCCAATGGTTTGGGGGTGTCCTCTTCACGTCTCACCATCTGGTTTACCCTGAACCATTCATTGTCTTCTTTCTCTGGTTGATGTGTAAAAAAAATGAGCCTGGGGGAATATGGTGCTCTGGAGTCATTTTGGGGGGCGTATTTCTTGGAAAATCGAGTTGTTGATTTAATGGGCTGTCTAAGCAATTCGTAACAAACGTTTTTAGGTCCACGTGTCGTAAGCGTCAATATGTCCGTCTCTCTGTAGCTATAATCTTTCCGGAAAATCCTGACGTGTAGGGGGAAAACTGACGTCGGATTTGTGATCAGAGCGACCCAAAAAACGTCGGAAATGATATGTTTCACCTCGGATTCAGAAATTGTTTGTTTTTGTGTGGCTCTGTAATCCTTGCCATGTTCGAGCAATATACAAAGGTCGGCTTCAACATAGTTATTGAAGATCATCGAATTGGATATCAAATTTTAAGCAGTACCACGATAAAGTACAGTTTTATTTAAAAGAAAAAATCATTCAAATCGATTGAGATTTGACTTGTAAGCAGATTTTTTAGATTTTTTACAAAAAAATCTGAATTTCTGTCCACTGTGCGACGCGCGACGTCCCTAGCGTGTTTTCTGGGCGAAGCGAGATCTTATATTGGCGCCCCTTAATGGAAGGCCATACTATTATATGTAGGATGATTTTTTTTTTATCGTCATGCGTTTTGGCACCCTCTTTGATCCGGCCTGGAGCGGGGGCTCTTCTCGCGATGTGGTAGAGCGGGTCATAATCCAGGCATATAATTTCAGTGGCGTTTTAATGCGCAATAGCAATTGATTTATTGTTACTTATGAATACTAACCTACTCATATAGTTTATAATTCTGAATTTCATTAAACAAACGAACATTTATGTTGTATCTGTGACAACACTACTGTAGGCGTATTTTAAACTGACTGATTATATCCCATATAAGTTTTTTCTTTAGGAGTTATTACTTATATTCTAATCGAGTTTCATGATCTTAATTCTTGATACTCCTTCACCATCCTCTGTCTATATTATTGGCAAATTATATAGCGAAGTGTAAATTTTAGATGACTAAACAATTCTTCCCAAGAAGTCGAATACCAACACACATTCTGTTAAAATTTATAGAAGAGAAATTTACTCACAACACAATCGAATAATTTAACTTATTTATTCCCAAAAATTTGAAAAAACCTTGCATAGACCCTTTAGATCAGTCTCGTCCCATTTCCATGCCACTGGAACCATTTTACATATAAAATGAAGATGGTTTTATTTATTAATTTTACGCTGACCTCTGACGATGGTTTACGCGTCCTATGTAATTATAATTAATGAAGAGAGTAATGTCTAATTATTTAATTTCACAGTGCTACCAATAATAAATAATTGAATTGTTCATGATTACAAATACAGTGGCTTTTACAACCAGAATGAAAAAAGTGAATCGGTTTGACACAAAATACATTGATATTAATTTTGCAGATTCACATTCAAGGTTACCTTTTTAATATCTCCATTCTTAATCCACAATGAAAAGATGGAATGTCTAAATCAGTCTTTAGATAATATATTCTTATCAAGACTCAAGAGGAATATTAATCAGATTGTAGGATGTAGTTTATTCTTAAGTATTTGATAATATCCGAAAGTTGTCTTTGTCATTGTAGTCACTTTTCGAGATGTGCGTCATCGCCAGGACTATTCAAGACGCTGATTTATAGCCCAGGAATTTTAGTTTTTAACCCGAAATTAATTATTGTAAAGCTGAAAATTTGCAGAATTGTAGTTTTGGTCCAGGACAACACGTACCAAAAAGTCCCCTACTCTTCCCCGTCGCGTCGGCTTCCCTGTTTTTTCGGAGCAACAAAGGCCTAAGTCGCAAAAATTGCAGAGCTGGCTATACAGTACAACAGAAAGGTCATTACTGGTCCGATTTAGGTCGAAATGATCATAAAAGATTAGGAGAAGCATATCCGTTCATATTTCAGATGTTCCATGCATATGTTTGTTCATAATTTTCCGTTCTAATTCTGTCAACATTTCAAAAATTTAAAATTTTTTAAAAAAATTTCGAAATGGCGCCATTGCGGCTAAATGAAGACTCGGAGGGAAAACGTACCCCAATAAACATTTCTCTTCATACTTTGGGCTTTTAATTGGTACGTCTACCTTCTCTATAGTATCACCCATTACGGAGTTACGTCATTCCGAGTGTCGCAGCGGCGACACTCGGACATTTAAGTCCGTTCGTTGATGCGTCTATCACGTCTAGTCTAAACAATCAAGAAGGCGCAAAACGAGCTATACCCTTAGTTCATTAACTTTGACAGTTCTCTAAGTGTATGCATTGGTTCATTGGTGCGGCAAAATTGAATGATCTTAGTTAAGCCATGTAGCACAGGAATTTTAGTTTTTGACTTTGAATTAATTATTGTAAAGCTGAAAATTTGCAGGATTGTAGTTTTGGTCCAGGACAACACGTACCAAAAAGTCCCCTACTCTCCCCCGTCGGCTTCCTTGTTTTTTCGGAGCAACAAGGGCCTAAGTCGCAGAAATTGCAGAGCTGGCTATAAAGTGCAGCAAAAAGGTTGTTACTGTTCCGATTTGGGTCGAAGTGATTATAAAAGCTTCGGAGAAGCATATCCATTCGTATTTCACATGTTCCATGCATATTTCGTGCATAATTTTCCGTTCTAGTGCTGTCAAAACTTCAAAAATTTGAAAAAAATTCGAAATGGCTCCATTGCGGATAAATGAAGACTCGAAGGAGAAAACGTACCCGAATAAATGTTTCTCTTCATACTTTGGGCTTTCCATTGGTATAGCTTTCCATCTCTGAAGCGTCACCCGTTACGGAGCTACGCCACTTTGAGTGCTCGGTGAAACTTCCCTGGCTGCGCTGATGACACCAGTTGCGAATTCCTGTTTATATATTATTGGTGTTTTATAAGATTTATTGAATGAAATTTAACTTGTCAGACTTGAAAATGACTTTATTCGGCTAGACAATTGACAGTATTGATCGACTGGGAAGTAGAGTCGTCCGGATCATCATCCCTATCCATGGCTGGCTGTTTGTGCAGCTGGATCCTCTACAGCTTCGGCACATGATGCTGCAGTTCAGAACAGAGTTCCTGCACTCGCACCGGGCACCGCAGTCCGCCTTGCAGGCACAGGAAATTTGCCGTAGCTGACTATCAGGAGCTTGCTGCCTTATGGTAGGAACATGCACATTAGTTGAGTGCTTTTCGGAAGATTACATCCTCACAATATTCCTCTCCTCTCCTCACCTGGAGGACTGGAGGTGGAAATCAGGACTCTGGGGCTTGGTTCCGATTTCTGTTCCTAGCACAAGGCAGCCAGCTCCTGATAGCCAGCTACGGCTAATTTCCTGTGCCTGCAAGGCGGACTGCGGTGCTCGGTGCGAGTGCAGGAACTCTGGTCTGAACTGCAGCATCATGTGCCGAAGCTGTAGAGGATCCAGCTGCACAAACAGCCAGTCGTGGATATGGATGATGATCCGGATGACCCTACTTCGCAGTAGATCAACAATGTCAATTGTCTAGTCGAATAAAGTCATTTTCTGAGTCTGACAAGTTAAATTTCATTCAATAAATCTTATAAAACACCAGTAATATATAAACAGGAATTCTCACCGGGCACACGATGGGCGTGGCCGCCGCGCGGTGACACTCAAAGTGGCGAAGCTCCGTAACGGGCGACACTACAGAGAAGGTAGACACACCAATGGAAAGCCCAAAGTATGAAGAGAAATGTTTATTCGGGTACATTTCCTCTCCGAGACTTTATTTATCCGCAATGGAGCCATTTCGAAATTTTTTCAATTTTTGAAGTTTTGACAGCACTAGAACGGAAAATTATGAAGAAATATGCATGGAACATGTGAAATACAAACGGATATGCTTCTCCTAATCTTTTATGATCATTTCGACCCAAATCGGACTAGTAACAACCTTTCAGTTGCACTTTATAGCTAGCTCTGCAATTTTTGCGACTTAGGCCCTTGTTGCTCCGAAAAAACAAGGAAGCCGACGGGGGAGAGTAGGGGACTTTTTGGTACGTGTTGTCCTGGACCAAAACTACAAAATAATTAATTCAAATTCAAGTACTAAAATTTCTGTGCTACATGGCTCAACTAAGATCACTCAATTTTGCCACACCAATGAACCAATGCATACACTTAGAGGACTGTCAAAGTTAATGAACTAAGGGTATAGCTCGTCTTGCGCCTTCTTAATTGTTTAGACTAGACGTGATAGACGCAACAATGAACGAGCTTAAATGTTCGAGTGTCGCCACTGCGACACTCCAGAGTGGCGTAACTCCATAACGGGTGACGCTATAGGGAGGTATACGTACCAATGGAAAGGCCAAAGTATGAAAATAAATGTTTATTGGGGTACGTTTTCCCCTCCGAGTCTTCACTTATCCGCAATGGCGCCATTTCGGATTTATTTTTAATATTTTTTAAAAAAATTTTTAAATTTTTGAAATGTTGACAGAACTAGAATGGAAAATTATGAACAATAATATGCATGGAACATCTGAAATATGAACGGATATGCTTCTCCTAATCTTTTATTATCATTTCGACCCGGATCGGACCAGTAACAACCTTTCTGGTGCACTTTATAGCCAGCTCTGCAATTTTTGCGACTTAGGCCCTTGTTGCTCCGAAAAAACAGGGAAGCCGACGGGGGAGAGTAGGGGACTTTTTGGTACGTATTGTCCTGGACCAAAACTAAAATCCTGGAAATTTTCAGCTTTACAATAATTAATTCCGGGTAGAAGCGATATATTGACTAAAACTCCTGCGCTTATCCAACCTGGCCGAATAAATCAACAGCATATACCTTAGCCGGGAATGATAACGATGAATTGAACCGTCAATAATGTCAAGCGGCACATGTTATTGAGCGACCTTGTAAAAATTAATTTTAATTACATCCCTCCAAATTTAAACGCCAATAGGATCTTATCGCACACACTGATAACGGGCTCACCAATTTTGGACGCAAAAGTGTCCAAAATTCAGGGCTCCCAGAACCTCTAAAATTCCTAAAATACTCTAACATTCCGATTTATCCTAAAATTCCTAAAATAATCCCTAAAATTTCGACGATTTCAGAAAATTCCTAAAATTTAGTCGTTTATGACAAGACCAATTTTTAACAGCAATTTAAACTACTTCACTTTCACCATTGGCAAACATCTCAGTTGTATAATGTATTGTTTTTAAATTTAGCGCCTAAAAGCCCAAAATCTAGAGACAAATTTCCCTATATGGATTTTTTCGTAGCTTATCGTTTCACCAACGGTTATGGTGAAAAGTGTTTGCCATCTTGGTCTTTATGAGTACGATTGATAATGATAGCTATACATATCGCTAATTACACGGTATGTCTTGAAAAATTACTGTATACTTTGAATGCGACCTTAACCTAGTTTTTTTAGGCATAATTGTCTTTTGCAGTCTATGTTGCTGAAACAATTGAGTTTTTTCTAATTGAACTGCAAAGAGGCGCTCAATTAATTCATGTTCTTTATACCTATGTCGGTGAACTATTACTTCCACATCCAGTGTATAGTAACGACAAAAAAATTTTTGAACATTTTTATTGTTCAAATAGGCTTAGAATGGTATGAAACGTCGAGATTTGAATGAAAAAAAAAAAAAAAATTCTGTCTAACTTTTTTTGTGCGCACGATTACCTACTGTAGAACCGTTTAAGATATTGACTTGAAATGTACACGTATGTACTCTAACGGAGTCTGGAACTAGATTATATTTTCATCTTATTTCGTCGAAAGATTGGGGGGTAAATTGGAGTACATGGGTGGTAAATAGGTAAATCAAGCAGGTGAGAGTCCATAAAATTGGCATTTAGTATATACAAGAGAAGCTAATATCCCCCCCACCTCATTATTAAAGGGGATGAAAAAAAAATGTGATTTAGTGTATGTACAAGAACCAAAAACCTCAAAATATTTTCATCCACCCCCCTATCACCACCTCTACCCCACTACCGATGTGGGATATCGTTTTATGGTTTTTTTGGGGTAGACGATTTCAAATATTATAGTATTGAAGTTCCACAAACAATTATTTCCACATACAAATTTTTTTCGTTGTTAGAGACTTGGATAGAAAATCTGGATGTCGAAGTAGTGATTCCTTGGGCAGCGGTTTTTTAATTCTAAACAACTTTTAGTGACAGTTTTTCATATCGTTAAAACTGAACGTAGTTTACTCTTACTACTAATTTCAGGATCTTTTAATTTTCTGAAGACCCTGTACATGACATGTTAACTTACTCCATGGCAATCATATTTCTAACAAAAGTAAAACTTTTTATGAAGAATAAATGCCACGTATAATGAAAAATTAAAAAAAGTTTACCCTCTTAATCACTCTAACTGTGGACATACTGTATACTAAATTTTGCACAATAATATCATATGGTAATTTTTCTCTCAAATACATTTACTCACAGCAACTTCTGAATTCCTCTCTGATTATGAGTACATCTTTATCTTTAATCCTAAGCAAATGCTTCTGCTTCAATCTTCAATATATATATTTTTATTATCGCCTTTGTTTAAATTAATCAAAGACAACTGTTTTGCATCAAGTTTCTTGACATTTTCAACAAGAATATCTGCTTTTAAAAATTTAGCTAATAAATTGAAAAAAACCGCTGCCCAAGAAATCACTTCTTCCACATCCAGATTTTCTATCCAAGTCTCTCACAACGAAAAAATTTTGTATGTGGAAATAGTTGTTTATGGATCTTTAATATAATATTTGAAATCGTCTACCCCAAAAACCCATAAAACGATATCCCACATCGGTAGTGGGGTAGAGGTGGTGATAGGGGATGAAAATATTTTGAGGTTTTTGGTTCTTGTACATACACTAAATCACATTTTTTTTTCATCCCCTTTAATAATGAGGTGGGGGTGGCTAATGCCAAAATTTTTTTTGAGATATTAGCTTCTCTTGTATGTACTAAATGCCAATTTTATGGACTCTCACCTTTCGACGGAATAAGATGAAAATATAATCTAGTTCCAGACCCCGTTAGAGTACATACGTGTATAAAATTTCAAGTCAATATCTTAAACGGTTCCAGAGTAGCTAATCGTGCGCACAAAAAAAAAAATTTTTTTTTCGTTCAAATTTAAAATCTCGACGTTTCATACAATTCTAAGCCTATTTGAACAATAAAAATTTTCAAAAATTTTTTTGTCGTTACTATACTCTGAATGTGGAAGTAATAATTCACCGATATATGTATAAAGATTAATTGAGCGCCTCTTTGCAGTTTAATTAGAAAAAACTCAAGCGTTTCAGCAACATAGACTGCAAAAGACAATTATGTCTAAAAAAACTAGGGTTAAGGTCTCATTCAAAGGAAACAGGAATTTTTCGAGACATACCGTGTAATTAGCGGTATGTATAGCTATCATTATCAATCGTACTTATAAAGACCAAGATAGCAACACTTTCCACCATTATCGTTGGTGAAACGATAAGCTGCGAAAAAAAATCCATATAGGGTTTCTGTCTCTAGATTTTCGGCTTTTAGGCGCTAAATTTAAAAACAATACATTATACAACTGAGATGTTTGCCAATGGTGAAAGTGAAGTAGTTTAAATTGCTGCTAAAAATTGTTCTTATCATAAACGACTAAATTTTAGGAATTTTCTGAAATCGTCGAAATTTTAGGGATTATTTTAGGAATTTTAGGATAAATCGGAATTTTAGGGTATTTAGGAATTTTGGGGGTTCTGGGAGCCCTGAATTTTGGACACTTTTGCGTCCAAAATTGGTGAGCCCGTTACCAGTGTGTGCGATAAGATCCTATTGGCGTTTAAATTTTTAATCATATGACAATTATTAGCATTTTCTTGGTGAAAAATCGTACCTATAATTCACTGTAGTGAATTATCGATTCATAATTCACTGCATCCGGCCAATCACAAATACAAATTCAAAAATCACTGTTTCGCTGATTCAATGATATTTTAAATCTATCGCGATCAACTCTTGCTGCTGCAGCTGACAATCAACTCGCGTGACACCAGTGAACTCTATATACTACCTGGAAGGCACGGTCATTAAACCATACGGTTGTCTCAATCAGCAGCTTGAGGGCGAGAGAGACGCGGGGGGTGGGAAATAGAATGAAAGAGACAGACATATCTGATTTCCGTGCAAGAGACAGAGACAAAGATGCTTGTAGTGTCTACAGGTGACGTAGGCTGTAGACCCTACCGGAATCTCTGTCTCTGTCTTCTGCACGGAAATCAGATATGTCTGTCTCTTACATTCGATTTCCCGCCCCCCGCGTCTCTGTCGTCCTAAAGCTGCTGATTGATGTAACCGTATCGTTTATTGACCGTGCCTGGAAGGGACCCGCCTTGAGCGGCAAGTGATTCAAAACGATTGAATAGGCAACCCGCATCGGCTACGGATATCTATCTCTTTCTATCTCATTGTAGTTAATGGAACGCTGGCGCATTTTTTAAATATTTTTTTAATTTTTCATGTTTACTTAGGAGTAAACGTGACTTTTTTCTGAATAGTTCATCAAGAAAAAAGTAATAATGCAAATAGTAGAACGTTCAAGTAAAATTTCAACTGTTCTCCTATTGGGCATACTAGAACACAATAAATGTTTATCTTCACTAATATTGTACGTTTTGAACAAAAATAATTCCCAAACTACCTGAATTTCTACTTCAAAGATAATTATGCAAAGAAACACCGTAAATAAGGCTATCTTTGTTTCCGTTGCCCCTGACGCACTACAGGCTATAACAGCAAACGCCCGGGTCCCTTCCAGGTAGTATATAGAGTTCACTGCGTGACACTGACAAGTGTACCGCCATATTGTTTGTTTACGTTTTCGACTTTTTACGAATAGGTACTGATTAATGTTGCCAAATTTCAGTCTAATTTATTTATTATTATTATTATTTATTCATCATTTAAAAATATAACATGTTTTTGTTTTTTGTTTAATAGGTGTAGAAAAAGCATAGTATTACATTCGCGATTATAACCATTATTCACTCAGATAATTTGCGCCACTCGCCTACGGCTCGTGGGCTCAAACATCATCTTCGTGGATAATGGTTATCATAATCGCTCATATAATAATATACTATTTTACAAGGTCTTATCACATCAACGTCGCTCAATAACATGTGCCGGTTGACATTATTGACAGTTCAATTCATCGCTATCTTTCCCGGCTGAGGTATATGCTGTTGATTTATTCGGCCCGGTTGGATAATAGCGCAGGAGTTTTAGTCAATATATCGCTTCTACCCGGAATTAATTATTGTAAAGCTGAAAATTTCCAGGATTTTAGTTTTGGTCCAGGACAACACGCACCAAAAAGTCCCCTACTCTCCCCCGGCGACTCCCCTGTTTTTTAGAATTAAAAAACCGCTGACCAAGGAATCACTACTTCCACATCCAGATTTTCTATCCAAGTCCGAGTCCAAGTCTCTCACAACGAAAAAAATTTGTATGTGGAAATAATTGTTTATGGAACTTCAATATTATAATATTTGAAATCGTCTACCCCAAAAAACCCCAAAACGATATCCCACATCGGTAGTGGGGTGGGGGTGGTGATAGGGGGGTGGTAGTGGGGGTGGATGTAGTAAAAAAGTATTTTGAGGTTTTTATTCTTGTACAGACACTAAATCACAATTTTTCTCATCCCCTTTATTAATGGGGAGGGGGTGGTAATGGGGGTGGCTAATGCCAAAAATTCTTTTGAGACCTTAGCTTCTCTTGTATATACTAAATACCAATTTTATGGATTCTTACTTGCTTGATTTACCTATTTACCCCCCCCATTTACTCCATTTTACCCCCCAAGCCTTCGACGGAACGGAATAAGATGAAAATATAATCTAGTTCCAGATCCCGTTAAAGTACATACGTGTACCAAATTTTAAGTCAATATCTTAAACGGTTCCAGAGTAAACGTGCGCACAAAAAAAGACAGACCGACAGACAGAACTTTTTTCCTCTCAAATTTAAAATCTCGACGTTTTATGACATTCTAAGCCTATTTGAACAAAAAAACTTTTTTTGTCATTACTATACTTCCACTGGATGTGGAAGTAATTATGTTTTCTAGAATTAAGATTAGAAACTATTCTGCTCATATATTTATTATTTAGTTTATATGGCAATGCTTAGTTTAATGAATTCCTAAAAAAATACCTAAAATTTCAAAATTCTTTCCTAAATTTCTAAAAAATATATATAAATACTACTACTGTGAGCCTTGAAAATTGGCTTTACCGCGTAAAAATACTTCAGAAAAATTGGATCAGAACCTCAAGACAAGACCTTTTCTTGCCATTTATAGGGGATAAAAGAGAAAAACTACACGATAGAAATTTTTTTGCCCAAAATTGGCTTCAGTGCGTCAAAATACTTCAGAAAAATGAGATGAGACCTTTTTTTTTGTAGACCGGTGTTATTAACATTCAGGCATTCGTAATTCCAAAAGTAAGACATTTGGAGCACTGTGTCCACGGAGACTTAATCAGGATCCCAAGACCTACAAAATCCTGCAATATAAACAAGTTTGGCCTTTTAACATTAGATGCAAAATGCAACATTTTTTGACATATTATATGCAAAACGCAATGTTTCAGATTTTATTATTTAATTTCGACAACAAACGCTTCTTTACATTTACATATTTTTAATAAAGATCAATTCTAACAGCAATTGCAAACAGGATTAAATAAACATTTGGGCAGTGTAGGAAAAAATTAAATTACTTACAGTTTTTTTGGTTCCCAAAAAAACACATTTTGTAAATGTCGCGCTTTGCATCTAGATGGTACATATAGTACCCCAATGAACAATTTTCCTCACCTGAAGTAACTGATTATTTTCATAAGTGGTTTATTAAGGCTGTGAGTTTTTATTTGTGGTTTATAAGATTACTAAATGGTTGCCAAGTTCTATAGGAGGTATTTAAAATTACTAAAAGATGTTAGGACCTTAGCTTTTATAAAATAGCAACAGAAATATTTCCACCACAGACTTATATAACTTTTAGTAACTGTTACTATTGTTCATATAAAGATGTTTTATAAAAGTTGCAGTAACAAATTTATAAAACTAATAGTGTTAACTTCCTATATAGGCAATTGCTACAATGATTATAAAACTTCCTGTTCCTACAATCAGGGCAGAATCTTTTATATAACTTGAGGAGAAATGAAACTTAAAAACACTACAATAAAACATCAATTTTAATTTTGTCTGTAACTTGTAACTACAGTTGCTTTTACAAAACCATTAGAAATTTTCAGAAACACTATATTACTATTTGGTACTTTGCTGTAAATATGGAGTATGGCATAAATATCGCTAGTGTCAAAAAATCTGTGAGCTTTATTGCTTTCTGTGTAAAATGGAAAAATTAAACTGGAAAAAAGTTAAATCCAGTGGCACTTTCCATCGAAAAATCAAAAGAAATTTGCGTAAAATTTTATATTCCGTGCCCTCACTAAATTTGCAGCCAGTTAACAATAATGCAATAGAATCTGTCATTGAGAATGATAATAATGTACAAGAAACAAATATGTGCCTATATAATGAACAGCTGTTTTCCCATGCAGCTGGACCAACAGTGAGTATAGGTAATTTATGTCCTGGCTCTTGGGTTTGTACTATTTTAAAGGACATCGTTTCAATAACTTTAAATTGTAAATGAAAACACCAGAATTTAGAATATTTACACTCCAAATGAAACGAAATTTTGAGGTTATGATTCTGACATCGGCGATATCGCGCAAACTCGGGTAAATTTAAAGGTTTTATTAGTTTTGTCTTTATGTTTCGGTTCTAACAAGAACGAATCTAGAACAGTTCCCATCATGCGTAGTAAAGAAACAGCCATGCATAATTCATAATATGTTAAACTGCGCAACACGGGAACGATTCTAGAACTACAAGTCATCACCAGTAGTGATGATGACCATAGAAATTTCAGGGGCGGACTTGATTAATTTTATTATTACTTAATAAAATATATGGAAATTTCTACAAAAAAATAATCAACTTTGGCAGCCTTTGTTTTTAAAACTAGGACACAGGTAATCGAAAATCTGTATATGGAAAGAAAACAATCAAAGTGCTTTGAACATATTATGATTAGAAAATAACTAAAAAGTGTGTATATAAAGCAGATGATTCAAGATTTCCACAGGTGTTCAAAAATATATATGCAGGGTGTTCCACATAATTCTCCCGGGGCCATTTTCTCGTACTAATGAGATTTTGAAAATTTCTTGTATAATAAATATATATTATGTAATACCACAACATATGCACCACTTCTCAAAGCTCCTACAACGAAAAATTTCTTTGCGTCACAATGCCATTTATGTCTCAATTCGTGGAGAAATCGCTTTTACTCAAAACTATCATTTTTATATATTCTAGTGAATACACGTTTTACAGAATGTAAATATCTTTTAGTTGTAGAAAATATAGCCCCGGATGTTTTAAGTTGTATATGGTGGAGAAAATCAATAAACTTGAAGAAAGCCATCAGATATGCTATAACTTCAAATGCTATTAGAGTATGTATTCATACTGCAGAGGTTTCTTATTTACATTTATGTAGTTAAAAAAACAGTTGGCAGACAATTTCAAATCTCAGCTTTTATTTTGAAATATGTACCTATTTATTTCAGATATTATGTATTTTTGTTATATGCATATAATATTCCATTCTTACACTTTATATCGATAATTAAATTTCCTTCAATATTTAATTTAATTTAAAAGCAATAGTATACGAAACCCAACCCTGGAATGTCCGTGAGATTTCAACCTCTAACTAAACTATTTATAAGAATACCAGGAGTTACTTATCAGTTGTATATAATAATAGCCTTTTATAAGTCGAGTAAACTCGCTGGCGCGTCCAAAGGTCGCTTCATCACATAAACTAAGAGAATAAGACATACGCAACTAGTTCATCTCTGTCACTGCGATAGCTTTATGCGCATCGCATATCAAATCGTACGTCGTATTACCAACTCATACATACGCCACCTTAGAGTTTACCAGGCTATAGTATTTTCAGTTAGGACGCCATATTTTTATGCCTTCATTTGACGCCATATTGATATATTAAGATTCTTGAGAGAGCTAATGAAAAACCAGTCTAATATAAAATTCAGTATGCCCAGCAAATAATACCTTTTTAAAAATAAGTAAATATAAATATGTAATACAAATTAAAATGTGCAATGTTTTTTACGAAGAACTAAATGTTGTCAAAAATAAAAAAAAAAGTATAATTATTAGTTCAAAATGTTTAATATCTGTTATTTCGGTGGCGCGTCTATTTTCTCGAGGTACAAATGTCAATTTTACAGTCCAGAGACCGTGGCAGTAAAATTTCACCAGATAAATTTGCCACTAAAAGTCTTTACACATACATATGTTTAATTTATGTTCATATTTACTACATATGCAAAAGAAAAGCTTCCATACTGTAAGAAGAGAAGATATAATAAACTCAACACCATCACTTAAAAGAAATAAAGAGATTCGTACAGAAAGAAAGAGCAAGCGAAAAGTCCAATAAAGTATTAAGGTCTCCTAAACTTCATCGTTACTATTGTAAATATTGTTTTTCTACGATTGTGCTGAACGTCAAATTTTCTGACTTCAAAATGACTGCAGAAAATATCACTTACAAATATCAAGAATTTGCCACACGCCTTGATTAGATCTTCACACATCGGAATAAAATAATGTGTTTACCTTAAAGAACTTTATATTACTTACTGGTAATAACAATTAAATTCTATAAATGTACATTAATTACACATGAATTGCAATTACAAAGTCAAATTTTCTAACTTCAGAATGACTGCGGAAAATGTCACTTTAAATAAAATCTGACAGGCAGCAAATTTAAAATTTTGGAAAGACTTTAAAAAAGGAAATAACTTCACAACCGTAGAAAAAATAGCATGTAACACACATGTGGCAAGCTTCATTGCAAAACTCGTATGATAGGAACACTCGCTGCACTCGTGTTCCTACTTTCATACATCGTTTTGCAATGAAGCCCTTGCCACACTTGTATTACAATCTACTATTATAATGGTTGCGAAAATATTTCCATTACTTTATGAAGGTTTTGAAAAGTACATAAGGAAGTTATATAGGAGTAATAGTTATATTTCTGTTAGTTTTTGCTACACGGAAAAAAATCCTATACTGTCTCCAAGAATAATCCTATTCTTGAAATTTTAAATTTCATACAAGAGTAGAAGTCTAGGTTAAATAATAGTCGATATTTCTATCAAATATTTATATGGTGTTGACTTCCAAGCATCATTCTATTCAGGTAGAATATTTTATATTTAAGTTAAGATTAAAATTCATATTCATTTAAGAGAAGAGTTTAATTCAAGCTAATTAAAAAGTATTCTTGATAGAAAACTATATAATTCTTGACCCAAAAGGTTCAATATTCGATCTACTTCAAATACACTTATTCTTAAATGTTATTTTCTGCACATGCGTCGACGAGCCTCTATCATCGCGCCTGCCGCTTTCGTCGTGTTGTGTGCTGTTAATGGAGAATCATTTAACAGTGAATAGTGCAAGGGTTTTGTTTTGTTTGATGTGTGATATGCAAATAGTGGAATAAGGAAGAAATACTATATATTGCAATGCAATTGGTAAAACCACTTGCATTAATTTCCCGGTGCTTGAAAACGTTATTTCTTGGAGCCATTCGATTCAGCTCGATAGGAAAAGTATTTGTGAATACTTTTAAGGTCATCGGATTTGTTTAAAAAGTTATACGAAAATTGTTAAGAATTAGAGGATAGTGATTTTTAACCTTTCGTCGCTTACGTAGCGAAAACGGTAATAGATTCGACATAAGTACACTGAACCTTTTTGTAGACCATCGAATTTTCCAGAAAAATGTCTGCAAGGGCATCCATCATAGTTTAGGATCTACAACTACCCGTACGCAAACGTAATAATGATCGTTCTTCGGCACTTTCCAAGCAGCCTGGCTATAATAATAATAATGAAGCTTAAAAATATTTAAATCAATTCAAAACATATATACTTTCAATAATGTTTTTTCAGCACTCGATGGGGCTTTTAAAAATTCAAATCAGGTTCCTTGATTTTCTTCTTAAAAAAATAAGAGTTGAAATGTATTTTTTTATTTATAAAGTATAAAAAATTAATACCTATTATGGAACGAAAAGTTATAATTTCGCATGCTCTTTCTGATAGTGCTATTGAAAAAATTGTTATTTTTTATTTTCATTATTTTTAAATAAACAAATTGTTATAAACAATTTGTGGAGCTTTACTATTTTAAATTGTTTTTTTTTTTTCGAATAATGGTTTAAAATTTACTATTTTTTTAATACTAGTATTCAACATTACAATTTTTTTAATAGCACCATCAGAATGAGCATGCGAAAAAATCAGCAACTTTTCGATCCTTAATATTAACTTACACTTTATAAACAAAAAAATATACTTCAACATTGGAGCAATGTTGCAACAATAAATAATAAATTTTTTAAGAAAAAAAAATACATTTGGTTTGAACTGCTTATAGCAATATTTAAATTATTTGAAAAATCCTGAATCTGCCTTGATAGAAATTTGCTTGAAAAGAAACCTCTTTTAACACTGTTAAAGTATAGGTAAAGCATACAGGCTCCACAAAAAATATAAAATTCAGCTTTAAAAATTTTTTAATTCGATATTTTTGAAGTAACCAAAGCAAAGTACGTCCAAACACAAGTGTAAAATCTAGGAATTTTTTTTTGTTCCTGCCATGGATGCTGCCAAAAATAGTTGCAAAAATGTTTAATTTTTCTGTTTTACTCCACGTCCAGAGGAAATATAGTAACGACAAATTTAAAAAAATTTTATTGTTCAAATAGGCTTAGAATATGTCATGAAACGTCGAGATTTTGAGTAAAAAAAAATTCTGTCTGTCTGTCTACCTGCCTGTCTGCCTGTCTGTCTGTAACTTTTTTGTGCACACGTTTACTCTGGAACCGTTTAAGATATTCACTTGAAATTTGGTACATCTATGTATTTTAACGAGATCTGGAACTTTTTGGCATTAGCCACCCCCTTACCATTATTAAAGGGGATGAGAAAAGATTGTGATTTAGTGTGTGTACTGTGTACAAGAACCAAAAACCTCAAAATCTTTTTTTACTTCATCCACCCCCCACTACCCCCTATCACCACCCCCACCCTACTACCGATGTGGGGTATCGTTTTATGGGTTTTTGGGGTAGAGAATTTCAAATATTATATTATTAAAGTTCCATAAACAATTATTTCCACATACAAAATTTTTTCGTTGTGAGAGACGTGTAGAAAATCTGGATGTGGAAGTAGTGATTCCTTGGGCAGAGGTTTTCTACTAATTTTTCACTGCTTACTTTATTTTAAAACTGTACATAAGATATACTAAAAATTACTTTGTTCTTTACGTGTATTTGGGCGTCCTTTATACTTTGGCTATTTCCAAATTGTTAAATTATATACAAACTATTTGAATTTTTGAAATTCGATTTTTCTGTTTTGTTGCCAAAAATTGAATAGCATTGAAATTGATTTCTTTTAAAAGCAAAACTTTTTATAAAACGATAATAAAAAATATTCCATATTATGTTAACCAAATCTGCACGTAAGAGCAGAATTATTTATTATATTTAAATTGTGTTTAATTTTTCTAGTTGGCTGTACATTAAATTTATAATTATTTATTTACTTCTCTATAGTAAAAAATATTTTTGCTATTTAGCGTTTATATTGAGTTTTATGAATTCGTTATTTATTTTATATAATGTGAATGTGTTGTTATGTTATACTTATAAAAAATACATTTTACTTTTTTTGGTAAAAATAGAATAGGACCTATGTACTGTTATTTTTAAATTGTGCAATTCCCATTTTTTGAATTTGTTGTACATTTACTCTTATGTGTGTTTACTTTTATTCATAATAAAAATCTTAGAATCTTATACATTATGTTTTTTTATTTTTTCTGATTTAAACTGAAAACACTTTAAGAAGCCAGTTTATGGTGAAAGCATCTTGTATATCCACTAAGTTGAGGAATCAATTTTCTTAAGGTAAATCGATCAACATCTAATTATTGTTCCATTACATATTTCAGTCATTGGCGCGCATTTTTATTTAGAAGGGAAAGGTCGGTTTTTCGAGAAGTCATATTAGGCATAATTTTTTTACTGAAAAACTAATGCAATATTATTCATGAGCATACTTTAGAACCTCTATATCCAAAATTGAATGATATTTTGATTTACAGTTTTAGAAATACGGCCCACCTAAAATAATATTTTTCAAGTATTAAATAATTAATAACGGGGAAACAAATTGTTTTTAGGAAAAAAGTGATTTCTCATTTTCTATTTATATTCACTTTTCATCAAATTTCGTAGACCAAATTTAGAAAAACAATTCATTTCTAAGTTATTAATTATTTAATATTTGAAAAATGTAATTTTAAGGGGGGCGTTATTCGAAAACGATAAATCAAAACGTGGCTAAATTTTTGATATAGGGGTTCTAAAGCATGCTGAACAATAATATTGCATTAATTTTTTCGGTAAAAAAAATGCCTATTATGATTTCTCTAAAAATCAACCCTTTTTTAATAAAAATCCACAACAAAAACTTTGTAATAAATGCAGTTATTCTAATTTCAGGTAGTGCCAAAGGCTTGATTTAAAAATATGTTACAGTTTGATTTAAGAATATGTATTTTCTTCAATGTTTCGAATCAAGAACATATTATTTATATACAGTGTGTCCCATTTTTCACGGTAACACCTTCGTAGCTTAGTTATCACTCATCCAATTTTAACCAAATTTGAATCGATATCAATATATCTTTTTTGTGTAAAACAAATCTGATTTCAGCTATTGACGCGTCAATGGCTGAAATCAGTTTTGTTTTACACAAAAAAGATATAGTAAAGGTCTTGATATCGATTCAAATTTGGTTAAAATTGGATGAGTAATAACTAAGCTACGAAGGTGTTACAGTGAAAAATGGGACACACTGTATATAAATAATATGTTCTTGATTCGAAACATTGAAGAAAATACATATTCTTAAATCAAACTGTAACATATTTTTAAACCAAGCCTTTGGCACTACTTGAAATTAGAATAGCTGCATTTATTACAAAGTTTTTATTTCATTGAAATCAAATATTGCATGTTTTTAAACAAATATTCTATATACTCCTGTAGAGCTACGCCTGAATTTATTTTAATTATAGCTAAAATTGATATAATCTAAATATAAACTCTTTTCAAATAATGAAAGTATTATAGTAAATATGTAGCATCATTGAAATAAGAATAAAATATACTTAGAACGAGATCTATCTGCACCTTAAAACAACCACTACGCTTTCCTCGATTCAATAACGGCTTATTCTTAAATGGAGAACAAGCTAATCTCATTATTTAAGAATAACATAATATTCGAAGTAAGTATTATTTTATTTGAGGAATAGTGAAACTAAGATATTCTTGGATAAAGTCTATTCATCTTGTAATCAGTGGAGCTTTTTTTCCGTGTATAAGGCTTAGAGGTTACTAAACAACGGTAATGGTAACCCTTATAGGGTGCACTATTTAAGCTCTGTAGTAATATAAAGTGGTAATTGAAATGTGGTCATCAACAATCTACTTTAGTAAAGCTTTTATAATTTGGTGATGGAGATATGGAGAATACCTTTACAAAACAAAAATTGTTCATTGGGGTGTTACTTACAGTTACTGGTTGTTAGAGGACCTAATTGCAATCATTTCAACTCACGTGTTATATGCGGAAGTTTTTGGTTTTCGAGATATTTCAATATTTCGCTTACCCAATTGAAAAACCCCAAATTTGCATATTCAAAATTACCACTAATTTAATAGCACTGATTTTAATTTCTGTTCTTAGATAACTATTTAACAATGCATTACTAATAGTAAAATCTCAAAAAATACCCAACACCCACAACTTAATTTTTAAACTTCTTAAATTGAATATAAGAATTAAATGGGTAAATATGCATCAGTAAATATTTTAATATAATAATTCCTGTATATTTCACTGTCTGGTGTGTGGTTCTATGTAGCGTTAATAGATGACGGTACTAGAACCATATTTTATTTCTATTTTGTCATTTTAGAACTACGGACTGAAACCGAAATTTATTTCGGTTCGGTTTCGGTTACGGTTAACTGACGTACGCCATTTTCGGTTACGGTTTCGGTTTTCAGAGCAGCGTTAATTTGGTTTTCGGTTCCGATTTCGGTTTTCAAAGCAGCATCAATTCGGTTTTCGGTTACGGTTTCCCAGAATCTTACATTCCGGTTTTCGGTTTCGGTTACGGTTAGGAAGAATTCGTAATTACGGTGAGGTTTTCGGTTAGGATTTCGGTTAAAATTAAATTAATGCTTGCAGGGACCGAAAACGAATTTTTTTTCGGGTCGGTTTCGATTACGGTTACCTAACGTACACCATTTTCGGTTTTCGGTTTCGGTTTCGGTTTAGGTTAGAAAAAAATCGTAATTACGGTGGGGTTTTCGGTTACGGTTTCGGTTCGGTTACGGTCCCTGCTTAGAACATAAAGGCAGGATACTATTAAATGCAGTGGTCTGTCTCTCTGTCTTTACTCGTCATGTGATTGGTCGAAGCATGCCTGAGAATTGTTCACAGTGAAGACTTCTTCGCAATTTTGAACCAGTCAGTGTATGCACTTCAAATTACGATACTTGTTCAACGCTTTTTGTTTTTTGGTTATCATTACATTTATGTATATTTGGCGATTCCGTTAAGTTTCTGCAGCTGCGTTTTTAAATATTTACACTAAACACTAAAAAATGACATGGAAACGTCTGGAGGCAAATAAGCAAAACTTAATATTAAAGATATGTTTTATGCATTGATTTAATTTATTTCGTGAAATATTCTCCCCAAATACCACTCGAGCTTTTAAAGTTTATCTATAAACTTTGTCTCTGTCTAAGTTGCCAGAAGGTAACATAATTCGTTTAAATTGAACAGTTTATTATCAAAGATTAAATCCCTCGCTCTAAGGCGATTGTTATTTAATCGCATAATAAACTGTCAATTTTCACTTTTTATTTTACCAGGCAATAAAGCTTTGGAAAAAGTTTTACCGAAAAAGCAAGAAAGTATCAATGACACTGGTAGAAGAACTGATTTTAAATGGAAATGACTGAAATAAGTTTTGTTATTAAAAAAAGGATATAGTAAAGGTCTTTGATACATATCCAAATTTGGTTGAAATTGGATGACTAATAGCTTAGTTACGAAGGTGTTACCGTGAAAAGTGGGACATACAGTATATTATATTATGGAAATATTGTTATAATCCTAGTTGCCTAGTTAAAGACAGAAAAGTTGTGGATTTGTCTATTTTTATTAATTGTATCACATATCTAACACATCTGTCAATGAATTTCCAGTACTAATACAGATTAAATGAATTTTTTAATTTAATAAACAAGGACACTTACTTTATTCGTAAATTGATGGCGTAAAAGTAGTGGATTGGCATACGTTACGATTTTCCCACTACATCCATTCTACGTTCTTAATTCATTTAATTATAGCGAGAATGTTATTAACTTGAAGAAATAAAATCATCTTATGTATTTAACTAAATATCATGCCAACGCCTCATTAACTGAAGTGATGCACTGGGAGATTTCGTGTTATTCCCCCGATATAGAGCGCTTCAGAAAGACGTAACTCTAGGATGAACAGTACGTCAAAATAATGCAAAATTTTGTCAATAAACGTGCTCATAAATACATAATTCCTAGTTTTCATTAGTCGAGTTAGCGGTCAAGTAACTTGGCAAGTACTAACTATCCCTCTAACTCTACCACTGAAAACATAATTGGTAGGGTAGAGTACTAGATTATGGTCGCGTAGAGTGGGATTAAATGGTGGTAAAGTAACTCGCCCACTCGCCTTCTCCTATCACCTTTCTACTCTACTCGATCGGCCCTATACTAATGAAAACAGGTTTGGTATAGTCGAGTGTCTAGTTGGCTGATTAATTTTTAATTTATTAATTTTTGTGATTTCAATTTTGCACTGTACGACTCGACCACTATTTTAATTTTTGTGTGAAAACGGATACTCTCCCAAATCCGGTAGAGTAGAGTAGTTGCTAAAAAGTATACTCTACCGCTAACTCTACTAATGAAAACTAGGCTTTAAACCTAGTTTTCATTAGTCAAGTTAGCGGTCAAGTAATAACTATCCCTCTAACTCTACCAATGAAAACATAATTGGTAGAGTACTAGATAATGGTCGAGTAGAGCAGGATTAAACGGTGATAAAGGGGTTTATAGACGATCCAACCAACCAACTAACCAACCGACCTTCTCGGTACACTTTGAAAATTGCCATGCCAACTCATAAGAGTGAGCTGGTCTGCTGGAATTTCAGCGATCTTTAAAGCAGCACTTTTACGAGTTAACATGGCAATCTTTAAAGTCTACCGAGAAGGTCGGTTGGTTGGTTGGTGGTTCATTGGTTGGGACATCTGTAGACTCCTTAAAGTAACTCGCCCACTCGCCTTCTCCTAGATTTCTACTCTATTCGACCGGGGACTAATGAAAACAGGTAGTTTGCCTAAAAAGTATGCCAGTATACTCTACCGCTAACTCTACTAATGAAAACTAGGCTTAAGGGAGATATGACTCTTTGAAGGGTCCAATGTGGCTGCTTAAAGTTGAGTTAACCTATGATTTTGTTGGCATTCCCAAACGTGAGAAGTTCATGATGTTAATATAACTATGTGAATACAGTTTAGTAGTTTTTGGTTGATATCTCCGATTAAAGAACTTATATCTAGATACATAATGGCATCAGTTTATGTGTTCCTGAAAGATTCCCAATCTAAGGCACTTCTTCCCATAAGTTCTTGATGGGCTAGCTGATCTATTCGCGGCCGATTCGGGCAACATCGGTTCCGTTCGATAATCATAATCTCAGTTTGACACTTTTGGCAGTATACGCCATTAATGTTAATAAGTGTTTTTCGTATTTTTCGATCAAAATGTGGTGAAGAAGTCTTTTTATTTTAAGTTGTGATTTGCTTAATACCTAAATAATATTCTCTATTCATATTTACACAGTTTAGTGACAATATATTTAGTGCAAATAAATGATGAAGTGCTGTGCCGTTTGCAGAAAGCAGTTTAGAAAAGAAGAAAATCGATCGTTCCATAGTCGTAACATGATGAAGTTCAGTTTACAGTTATAAAGTGAATAGCAATTAAATTTTAATATCCTTTCAATACATATTTGTCTTACTGTATTATCTTACTGTAATATCGTATGCCTACATCACGTTGTATAAAGAGCCGGTAATGCAGGAATTGCAATAATTCATTTTAATGAAAATATTTACCATTCTACACAGTTTCTACACACACAACGCCACTGTTGCCTATGGGATGTGATGTTCATCTATTCTTTTTAATTTACATATAATGTCTATATTAGAAGCAAACAAGGTATATAGTGAAAAGATAGCCTGTTATGTATCTAGATATAAGTTCTTTAATCGGAGGTTGATATAATAAGATATATATTTTGCGAGATGTGATTTAACGAACTTCGTAGCAGAGCACGGCCATTTTGCTAGATAAATATAATATATACAGGGGTGTCGCTCTCCCCCCAATATCGTGGTAGAGTTGGGAAATTCAAGCTTCAAGTTGGCAGAATTCGGGAAAAATTTCAACCCCCCCCCCCCCCGCTCATGAATTTTCATTTTGGAGAAAATTTTTTCGAGGAGTTCCTGTGATGAGAGTTGGGAATTATTAACCCCCAAAAAAAAACCCTAGCGACACCCTTGTATATATGGTATTGAAAATTGACTCATTTTGCAATAAAATCAAAATTAATTCTTTAAAAAGGTGAATAAAACTCGATTCCCCAAAATGATATTATTTGAGAGTAATTACGCAATATACAGTTTGACCAAATACTATAGTTATTATATTATATTTTTACTATTATTAGTCTTTGGTTTGACCATTTCATTACCAATTCAGATTATGTATTGCACACTTGTAATTGAATTGCGTATTGCGTATAAAAAATGGTTAATGTACAAATTGATTGTTTGAACCTTACAAAAAAGTTGAGCCTACTTTTATTTTAAACGCGTAATTAGTGTACCCTTGAGACTACGAAGATTTTATTATCAAGGTCTTATTAAATTTTAATACTATTATAGACAACAGATAAACAATACAATGTAACATAAACAAATAAACAATAATAATTGGCAATTCATTTTTTTGAAATATCAGCATCCACCCAAGTTATGAAATTTTTAGAAAGTTGTCAGAAATAGGAAAATAGAATTTAAAAGGGTTGATCATGATCATACAATTTAAAATTTATAGTCATGGGCGTCACAAAAGGTGTCGCATTTACATTCTCCTGAATTAAGAAAGGAAAATGTGGAAGACGGAGAAGAAAAATACCAGGCGTTTTTATAAATATGAATTTTAAAGAAAATAAACGTTTATTCTTAGTCACTTAATCCAAGGGGGCCTTTTGGTGTTTCTTCGGTCTATTCAAGAGATTCATAATTAATTACAACGAACTTATATACATTAGACGTTTTGCAATATAAATTTTGTGGTCCTCTAGAAATACAGGGTGTCCGCTGTATACGTACAATATTTTGCATGGTAATTCATTCACTCAAAAGAAGCAAAAAAGTCTTATAACTAAGGCTCGGGAGATTTGTCTCTGTGACGGTTAAAACCAGGGTTGGCTCTAGGTTAGCGCGGAAAGATTTCTATGCAAGTATGACACAATATATCTTACCTTGTAATTTTTTTAGCGAATTTCATAATATCGTAAAGTTTATGACCATATTAATTTTGGATATTGCAGAATTCTCTAAAATAAAGTAAGTAAGATATATTGTGTCATACTGCATACAAATCGTTCCGCGCTCACCTAGAGCCAACCCTGATTTAAACGTCACAGAGACAAATCTCCCGAGCCTTGCTTATAACATTTGTGCTTTATTCCAACGTCCCAATGTCCCCCTTTGTTGCAGACGGGACAGAAAATAAGCCCAGTGCAATCTCTGGCCTGGTGGTTTTCTTTCCCACATTTGAAACAGGCCTTCGAGCGGTCAGTGCCATTACAATTGTCCTTAGTGTGGCCATACCCCCAGCATCTGTAACACTTCATATCTGTCCCAGTGTCTCTTATCCTCTCTGCTATTCTGCACTTGAGCCACCTTATTTTCACCATTTTTTTCCACTAACTCCGTCGCCTCCTTCTCGGGTAGCCTTACCGTGGCGGTCTGGTTTTCCCCAAAGGATGGACTTAGCCTCTCCACGATCACTTCCTCCTCCTTGATCTTCATTTCTTCAGCTAGACTTTTGCGTACTTCTTCGCTGGTAATAGCTGCATCGAGATCCTTAGTAATAATAACCTTATCAGCTCCTCTAGTCCTTATAGACTCCGAGCTTATCAATCTTTAACGGGGATGCGGCGTCTTTCCCCACTTTGATCTCAATGAGCATCTCACCCTTTTTAGTCTTCCTTAATGCTGTGATTTCTGTTCCCAAGGCTTTTATATCAACCTTCTTAATTTTGGTAAGAAGCTCCTTATATTCCACCCCCTCCTTGATTAGGAACAGTACCTGCCTTTCCTTATTCCGCCTAATATGCTCTCTTCCTTTTACCTTCTCGGTCACAGTAGCTTCCTTGTGCAGAGTATCTCCATCTTGCTTCTCCCCCCTTTTCCCTGGTGGAAAGTATCCAATTACTTTGATGTCCGTGTCGGACATTATAAATTCCATCATCTTCTTTACCCTACTCCAGTTACATTCCGTACGAGGTAAAGCTATCCTTGTCCGGCCGTTGTCCACCAGCCATTCTTTCCATTTTAATATATTGCCATATGTGTTTTCCTCGTTGCTGTCCATCATTATCCTATATAGGAAGCGTTCCTTAACCTCCCTCGGGTCATTCCATGCCAAATCAACCAATAAAAATAAAATTTTTAAACGTGACTTCTCCGATTTTGATAATTTTTGGTGAAAATGTTGTACCTGTCAACAACATGAAAATTTCAATTTTTTCATTTTTTTTGATTATTGGTTCTTGAGTAATAAGTCTTTGAAAATTAAAAGAAAGTCAGTAATTTTGGAAAATAGGGATTTTTAAATCACAATATCTCCAAAACGGTAAGAGATATAAGGGTGAGACAAACGTCAATTTATGGTGTTTAGGCAATATTTTTCTATTTGAGGTTAAAAAATGTTGTAATCTGAAATTTAAAGGTCGAGGTCAAGGTCAGAAATGTAAAAGTAATTTTTCTCAAAAAGTATATTTTTGAAAATTATTAAAAAAATTGTATTTGTCCCTAGTGGTCATATCTACCATTGTATACAATTTCAAAGTGGGGCAACAACGGGAACATTGTACAAAAAAATATTATTTTAGGACTATGTGTACTTTCAAGACACTAATCGCAAAGTTTAGTATTTAATTTTATTTTGCAATTTATAATTTTGAATTTATATATATATCAAAAGAGTTGTTATTATTAGTCTTGGAAATAGGTTTGTGTAACCCCCCCCCCCCCAACCCCCGTTTCCCTGCCACAACCACTTTTGTCATACATGATAACATGATTGCGATAATAAGCATAATTAAATACTAAATGGGTAATATACAATGAAATATGTTGAACATAAAAAATAAACATTTATTGGTGGTACACTGCGCGGCATATAAATATGGTACAGCACTTGTGAACTAAAAACCATTAATTAAATTTATTGGTAGATTGTGATGTTCTCTCAAGCTTCTGAATATTACTTAACTGTCTAGACATCGTTATTGTTTGAAATACTGATTTGTGATAGATCTTATTGTCAAATGTGACCAGTCTAGTCTTCTTTGTATCGATAAAATCGAAGTGTACCACATTAATATGACGCGCAGTGTACCTAATACAAAAATTTGTTTGTTTAATAATTGTTATTTATACAATTTTGAAGCCGTATCAGATAATGCCATTTCAGCTTCACTACACTTGTAGTTTCAGTGACAGGATCCACTTTGAGTAGTATTCTTTTTGGGTTGACATTTAAAACATCAGTTTTATTTGGATACAGAAATGATCGGGAAGGGCTACTTATATGTGTATATATGTAAAAAACTGATTGTCACCTCCTCAGTTTCGTCATTTTTACCTAGTACACATCCTACCCACCAGAAATCATCATACATGGCAGTGACAAAGCCAGAAATTTCCTCAAATTCAATACTAGGTAAACCATCTCTAAGGTTAAATTCAGTACTTTTACTGCTATTTGAATAGAGTTTTCCTCTCAAAACCTCATCTTTCTTAGGTATGACAATGGTATTGTTGAATTCCATGAACAGGTTTCGCTTTATCAAATCTGCTTTGAAGAGATAAAGCATTCTGCTGATGGTCATCATCTGTGCAATAAATAATATTAATATTTTTTATGCTCTCAGTCACAAAGTTGTATAGCAGTCGAGGTGTTAAAATTTGATCACAGTAAGGTCTCTGTAGACTTGCTTTCGCCACAAGTCATTTTACAGGTCTGAGCGGCGCGGTTAGGCGATATTTTATACAGCGCATGTACCAACACTTATTATTTATTTACTTAATTATTTGTCGTCGCCCCACTTTCATTATTTGCACAGAGGTACAGGAAAGTTCAGTTAATGTTGCTTAATTTTTTGAGTTGAAAAAAAAAATTACTTTTTTAGATAATACCATTTGAGTATTTATGATCTTGAGAGTGACCTTGAGACAAAGAAATTATGTCTATTTTTTTAAATAGAAATAAACTTTAGTTCATAAGCTACAAAACGAGTGCTTACACAAAGAATTCCTTCTTCAGCATCCTGAGATAATAATTATTAAATATACCCCTGTTGTGATAAAATGTGTTAATTTTTTATTCTTTTGAGTCCTATAGAAAAAAAACTACTCGTCAGAAAAATTTGAAATTCTGGATTTTTAATACATTGGAGGGGTTAAACATGTGTACCAAAATTCGTTAAAATCCGAGAGGTCATTTTTTTTTGCTTGGTTGATTTGATATGGAATGACCCCCTCTTCTTGGTGGCCACTGTTGAACTGGTCTCATTCTTAATATGCATGACACCTTCTTTCTCCGGCGAGTCATTGTCCAACTCAGCTAACTCGGGAAATCTCATCTTAAATTGATTCCTTATTCCCTTATTCAGCTCTTCATTTCCTTGAATGCAGAGCGCCAGATCGCTTTCCTTCGGCTCCCATAACGGGTTCCCTTCTGCCTCCTCAACCCTTTCGAATACCTGGAGAGGCCAGATCTTTTCCACCAACTCCTTGTAGTTATCAAAGCTCTTTCCTTCTTTGATAGCCTTACGTACTTCCTCGGCTAGTTTAGCACTTCTTACCCTCGTTATGGGGATATCCGTCTGCATAGGATCAGTCTGTGTCCCTATTTCTTTCATCTCTGGTGTTACATCTACCACCATGTCCGATTTAGAGTCTCCGCAGTCTTCGGTCTGCGTCGAAAATTTGTTTTTCGACCGCCTCCCACTTATTATCCTCCAACCATTGTGTGATGGAATCTCTATTGGCGATATCAATGCTTTTTTTCAGCTTGATCGCGAGTTCCTTTATTTCCCGTTTTGTGTTCGGGTTCTCGTCTATCGCTTTTTCCAGCCGCTTGACCTGTCCAGTCATAGCATTTAGAGCTTCTCTCAATGTAAATGACAGTGCATTCTCCTTCCTCTTGTACGGCTCGATGTCGTATTTGCCGATAGAGGCATCATGCACCTTACGCTTTCTGCTCTCCTCACCGACGGAGTTACTTCTCGTGAGTTTACTGACCGGGTTTGCTTGGGACCTTGTTGGGGATCTGGCAATGCTGTCCCGCCTCCTGAAGGGATCGCTCTCCTTGTCTCCTGAGCTTGTTTCACCGGTGTCAAGGTTACCATAATAGGCCTGTTTATGCCAGTGGTCTTTCTTGCATGTTCTCCTGTTTCAGGTGTGCTCTTGGTCGAGGCAGCTTTCTTCTCCTCCATTCTCCTCTCACTTTTTTGGTTCTCATCTGTTTTATTTAATTTCTCCATAGTTCATCCCACGAGTCGGGTCGATATTCGGTCGACCCCCGGTTGACGCCCATTCCGGAGGCAAGGCTATATACTGCGGAGGTCGCCCGGTGTCCGCAGGTTTTTTCGACTTTGCTGTCGGTTCCTTTATAGAGGTTTTCTCCTCGTGGGTCGGCCAGTTAAGGCAAACCCCCCGGTCAAAGTTACCACCCGACTTACCCCTGTGGTGCCATTTTTTTTTCGCAGAGGTCATTGAAGCGTGGGCTGTAATTACGGTGTTAATCGGACGAGTGGCACAACCCGCCCGTAGCTCGGATTACCCCCGGGTGCGCCAGATCCCGTAGCCACCCTTTACAGTGTGGATCCTGAGGTTTGAGCTGTCCTTAGTTTTCACCGCTTACCCTCGACCTTGCCGGCATGGGTGACCCTACCAGGAGACTATTTCTCCCGCCGACATTGCTCTCGGGATCATCGCAGTTACTTAAGCCTCTCCACCAACGACAAGGTCTCACAGCTCCTTGGAGAAGTGGCTAGTCGATCTATTCGCGGCCGTTTCGGGTACGATCGGTTCAGTTCGATTATTATAATCTCAGTTTGACAGTGTCCGCCATTAATGTTAATAAGTGTTTTCCGTGTTTTAAGATCAAAATGTGATGAAGAAGTCGTTTTATTTTAAGTTGTGATAAATTTGAGTAGTTGCTAACTAATATTCTCTCTTCATATTTACACAGTTTAGTGACAATATATTTAGCGCAAAATGGTGAAGTGCTGTGCCGTTTGCAGAAAGTAGTTTAGAAAAGAAGAAAATCTATCGTTCCATAGTCGTACATGAACATGTTCAGTTTACAGTTGTAATAAAGTGAATAGATAGCAATTAAATTTTAATATCCTTTCAATACATATTTCCCTTGAAAAAAACATCTCCAGCTATTATATTTCTTAAATCCGCGGTTATGACTATTTCATAAAAGGAATCCTCCGCTGTCGGCATCTGCGGTTCAAAGAAAATGTTCATACTTCGTTGTTTAGCTGTAGAAGACCGCTGCTTCCAATCGTACAGTATTGTCAATGTCTTCGATTTATCTAATTTTAAAGCGTATATAATAAACGGTATGAACTAGGTGATGAATTGAGTGTTTATTGAAATTAAATCAACCGCTATTAATTTAATTACTACAGAAATTTTCTCTAATAAATAAAAAAAAATGGTAATTTTTTAATCTCATTGTTAAAATACATTTTTTGCAGACAGTAAATTACTGAGATCGGTGCTATTTTTTTCAATAAAGACACAAGGAGCTTCAAAAAAACAACCTGGACATCCTACTTTTTCTTATAAATTCTATGGAATAATAAAGATGGCAAATGGCAATGAGTAAATTAATATTAAATGTCAGTTAGTGTTTTCATTTCAAGACCAGGTAAAAGTAAAATTGTTTTATTATCTTTAAATGACAGTCTTGCAACGCTGTAAAATCCGTGTTATTGATAAGCAAAGTGAACGCCATAACCTTGCCTCTTCCGTCTTCTGTTTCTAGTTGTACTGCCTAAACTGAAAACATTGCTTATTTCTAATTAATTGTTAATAAACAAATAGGTTTGAGGTAGAAAAAAAAATTATAAGAATTTTTTACTTATTTTGGGCCAACATGTCATCCTGGAAAATATTTGTACGTATACAGCGGACACCTTGTATAAATCTGTAATTGCTTAATTTCATTACCAAGGGCCGCATAAATATTTCTGTTATGTTCTCTTTTTAACTTTAATAGCAAAATCGACCTTTCGATTCGGTTCTCAAGTCACCAGTCACCATTTTAAGACAAATTTACCTTGCTCACTATTCTTATTAGACATATAAAAGTGTACTTAAATAAACCATGAGAAACTGCACCAAATAAACAATTGCCGAATTTGCCGTCACATCAAATGGGAATAACATATCGTTCCATAGTGAAAAGAGTTATTCTCCAACAGAATTAACAAATATATACTTTATTTTAGAAATTAATAAAACAAAAATCAAAAAGCGTAAATTAATTCGATGTTTCCAACTGCAAGTGCGTGATGTACAGGCTGGCCGCTTCTACTCATATGGTCGGGTCTCCTCATATGTTAAACTGTGCTCTTAATTTTTAGTTCTTCACGAACATGCGGAGTTTGATGTAGGGGGCGCCATAAGTACGGAACGCGTATAATTCGAGCGCAGTTGTATTTTATTTTCGCCTTTTAGTCCGGTCGAATTATCACGAATAGTATTAAAATGTGGCGAAAATACATAACTACGATTTTATTGTTTTAAGTTGAGAGGTTGGACATCCAAAACAAGCCCTTATAGTTTGCCAACTGATGTCATACCGGATAAAGGAGATGGGGGGTCGTAAAGTTGAAAAGTCGGTTTTTCGCGTTTAAATAGAAGGCTAATAATCTGAGAGGAAAGTTCACATAGGAAAGTTATAAGTATTAAAAATATCTATAAAACGAGCCCCCGAACATTAAGATAGCTTTATTAGGTCAGGAGTAAATTCAAAAAAACCGAAATTTTGAAAAAAAATTTTAATTTCAGCAATATTTTAGAAAATTTTTTGAAATTTTGCTAAAGTATGTGCTATATAGGAGGGAACATCTGATAAAAATTTCAGATCGATATCTGCATTATTACTTCCACGTCGTGGAAGTATAGTAACGACAAAAAAATTTTTAAAAATTTTTATTGTCCAAATACGCTTAAAATGTCATGAAACGTCGAGATTTTAAGTTTGAGCGAAAAAAAAATTTCTGTCTGTCGGTCTGTCTGTAACTTTTTTTTGTGCGCACGTTTACTCTGCAAGCGTTTAAGATATTAACTTGAAATTTGGTACACATATGTACTTTAACGAGATCTAGAACTAGATTATATTTTCATCTTGTTCCGTCGAAGGGTTGGGGGGTAAATTGGGGTAAATTTGGGGTAAATAGGTCAATCAAGCAAGTAAGAGTCCATAAAATTGGTATTTAGTATATACAAGAGAAGCTAAGGTCTCAAAAAAATTTTTGGCATTAGCCACCCCCCTTACCACCTCCTCCCCCTTATTAAAGGGGATGAAAAAAAAATGTGATTTAGTGTATGTACAGGAACCAGAAACCTCAAAATATTTTTTTACTTCATCCACCCCCCACTATCGCCCCCCTATCACCACCCCCCACCCCACTACCGATGTGGGGTATCGTTTTATGGGTTTTTGGGGTAGAGGATTTCAAATATTATATTATTAAAGTTCCATAAACAATTATTTTCACATACAAAGTATTTTCGTTGTGAGTGACTTGTATAGAGAATCTGGATGTGGAAGTAGTGATTCCTTGGACAGCGGTTTTTTTTTGATGTATTCAATTTTTTTGAAAAAAAAGGGTCTTCGAAAAATGGCTATAAGTACTTCATTTTCTGTCAGATTTTGCTATGAGAAGAAAAATTCTATTCTTCGAGAGTTGTTCAATATTTACAATTTTTTTCTATATGGTCATTATTCAGAAAAAAGTGGTGAAAATTTAATTTAAAAAAATAGAAATTTTTTTTTGCATAAAAAAATCCAATTAAAGTTAAATATCTTTTGAATGAAATGCAGCGTCGGAAAATCATGTCAACCATTTTGAAGAGCTGTTTTTTTGGTTCACCTCGAAAAAAAAAACACTGCATTCCATTCAAAAGTTATTTAACTTTAATTGGATTTTTTTATGCAAAAAAATTTTCTATTTTTTCAAATTAAATTTTCACCACTTTTTTCTGAATAATTTCCATATAGAAAAAAATTGTAAATATTGAACAACCCTCGAAGAATAAAATTTTTCTTCTCATAGCAAAATCTGACAGAAAATGAAGTACTTATAGCCATTTTTCGAAGACCTTTTTTTTTTCAAAAAAATTGAATATATCAATAAAATAATGCAGATATTAATTGAAATTTTTATCAGATGTTCCCTCCTATATATAGCATATACTTTAGTAAAATTTCAAAAATTTTTCTAAAATATTGCTAAAATTATTTTTTTTTTCAAAATTTCGGTTTTTTTGAATTTATTCTTGACCTAATAAAGCTATCTTAATGTTCGGGGGCTTATTTTATAGGTTTTTTTTAATACTTATAACTTTCCCATTTGAACTTTCCTCTCAGATTATTAGTCTTCTATTTAAACGCGAAAAACCGACTTTTCAACTTTACGACCCCCCTTATCCGGTATGATCAGTTGGCAAACTATAAGGGCTTGTTTTGGATGTTCAACCCATCAACTTAAAACAATAAAATCGTGGTTATGTATTTTCGCCGTGTCAAATTATAATTCGACTGAACTATTTACGTATGAAAGTAACAATTTAAAAAAAAATAAAAATTAGTGATGACACATCTGTGGATAGAGAGCCTTAATTTAAAAAAAGAATCATAGAAATCGATCTGTTGAGAGCTTCGCTGGTGAAGCCGGAGAAGAAAGCTGCCTTGTATTTTAAATACATAGATTTTTTTATTGGCTGCCGAATTTTTTAAATTGTGAACGCAATACAAGTTTTTTTTTGAACTATGGTTGAATAGTTACTACTCATTCATCTAAGAAACTTCTAAACTTTTGTTTTAAGAACCCAGATTATGTTTTATAACAACTTTGGACTTGGACACAAATGTTCAAATAAATATTGAATGGGTTATGTAGATTAGATATTATTAGATTATTGTGGGGTAAAAAATAATCACCTGCTAATTCTAATAATTATATATTTTATAGAATACTTTTATACACTTCAAAATATAATTTTGGAGAACATCACATGTACAAGATAATTGATAGCAATGCTGGTACTAAAAGATTATAATTTTAAATTTTCGGCTTTTAAAAAAAATCTTGTTTCCTTGTTTTAATCTAGAATTCGAGCAGTCGTAAGCATCGGGTTTTGTACTTAACTAACGACTGGTTGTGTCGTAAGCTAGTTACGATAGATGTAACCTGTTGATTATTAACCACTAATCTGACGAGACATGTTAACCGTTGGCGTGCCCATTGAAGCCACAGAAACACCTAAGATAGTTTTTTGAAAGTTATTTTTGAAACTAACTTGTTAGTCTTAAAATAAACAACATTTTAATAGCGAATTTGTTATTGATTGGCTGTGAACCGATGGAAATATGTCACTACCTACCAATTATTAAAACAAACCAAGGAAACTTTATTACTTGTAGAGTTATTGTTTAGTAAACTGTATTTAATAAAATATTCATTCGAACATCTCACAATTTTTAAATTTCAATCGCCCTTTTTATAACGTAAATTGAGGTTTTGTCAATTTTTCATAACTATATTTTATTATACTACATTTGAAATCTTTTATATTATTTACATCATACACTCAACTCCACTTAGCGAGTGAGTCAAGTATCTGGGGGTCATACTTAACCACAAGGAATTTGCATTTGCGATTTACGGCCTTCTGGTAGTGTCGTACAGTAGTCGGTAGGTCCTGGAGTTTTTCTCCCAGAATCTCCCTCTCGCTGTATACTGCTGTGATAAGATCCATGCTTTGTTATGCAGCCGTTGTCTAGTGGCACAGAGTAGAGCAAATAGTAGCAACATCGTAACTAGAGCATGTTCAAAGAATGGCATGTCTCTGTGTTACTGATGCGATGAAAACGACGCCTACAGCTGCAATGGAAGCTATACTGTTTCTACACCGATGCATCGATTCATCATTTCCATCGCGATGGTTCAGAAGACTATGGATCAGGAGCTAGAGTCTACTTAGAAGAACTACATCTACACTCGACAATACTGCTAGGTACACATGCCACTATATTCTAGGCGGAACTAGTGAGAATTCTGCAAGCTCTAATAGAAATCACTAACGCAGTCAGTGGTAAAATGGTGTACATATCGACGGGCGGCAGAACGGCCCTACTTGCCCTAAGCAACTGTAGGACAGACTCTGGGCTAGTTCTGCAAATTAGAAAGGCCCTCGATGTACTCGTACAAAATAATAGTATCCAGCTCTGCTGGCTGAAAGCACACGATGGAATTCAGGATAACGAGGAAGCGAATGGTCTAGCCATCAAGGGATTTGAGAACGCCCTGCCTGCAGTTGCACTCTCAGATTTAGTCCACAGTTCCCAGTTGATTAACTATATACTCAAACGCCACATGAACTGTTGGAGTGGTTTAAGCAACTGCAGACACAGCTGAATGGCTTTGGCCCAAACACCTTCATATAATGGGATAGATAACCCCAAGTGTAGATAGGTAATCTGGAAGACTAGACTGTCGAGCATGTGCTGTGTCACTGCCCTGCTCTCGTAGCGAAAAAGAGATCCATACTGGGGGCCCAGTATGGCCAGTATTGACCGCGCCGGACCTCCTCCTTAATACACAGTGTTAAGTGGCTAAGCGGTTATAATGCCACCTAAGGGGATAGCTCAATGGATTCACCCACGAGGCCTGAGTGCACGTGAGCGCAAGATCCAGATCATCTGAGTTTTACTTATTCATTATTGATGATTTATAGCTACTGTAAATTGTATAGAATGTCGAGTAGGTTGGTCACAAATCATCTGCCAAGACGTCGTTACTAAACAGACAGTTTGACTATTCGTGCCAGCGAAATGGTAATCCGTTGCCTGTTTGCATCTGACCAAATCGACTTTTTTCACACAAAATAAAGGATGCGCAATTCTGGATGACTCCTACCTTCATGTGCTATGTAGCTACATAACCACAGCACCTTTCTCAAGTTGAACTGGATTAGATCTGGTATATCCTTCCCAACGATTTCGTTGGTGTCCGAAATGGTCTTTGAGGTACGTAGGCTGTTGAGATCTGCATTCTTAATATTTCTCATATTCTCTTGACTAGTGTTATGCATCTTATTGATCTGCACCTTCAACCTGGTATTCTTCCGGGAATGATGCTGCATAATGACTTGTATGGAAGATACTATTTGAAGATATAAGTTCGGATCTAAGCTGCTATAAACAAAAAGAAACAAACTTTTTTTTTTAAATCAGTTGTATCTGTGTTATATAGGTTATCATTTTAAATGCACCGTATCTTTATCCCTACCATAAAAATGTTATTTTATTACTCACCCACTGACCTCGTAGATTAAAAACGTCAATATACTTATGAAAGTAACTAATGATTTTTTTAAATGAGTTTGCAAATTTAATTAAATTAATATTACAGATTGTCATGCTGAAACTTATTTTAGGTATTAGGTATATCAACCTGATGTCAAAAATGGGTAAACATATGATAAGATGATAATAACAATGGTATGTACGTTTCGTTGGTTATATCTGTTCAATTTTTGTAGACATGATTAATAATTTTTAAAATTTACACTAAAACATATCTAGAAAATAATATTTATAATATATTCTCACTTCTCCAAGAAATACGCCCTCCAAAGCGAATCTCTAGCATCGTATTTTCCTGAATCCTCTAATTTTTGTGCCACATCAACCCGATAGAGGACAATATAGAATGGTTGATAACTAAGGTAAACCAGATGCGAAGAGGTAAAAATGATGGTTTGATGTCAACCAGGAGCTTACGGGAAACAGCGTTGGTGAAGTCGTGCGCTTATTAGGCAACCGCTATAGATGGCGTAATGCTGTCAGGCTTGCTATACTATTTCAAGGATCACAAAACGTCTGTCAAGACGTTGTGAATAAGAATAAATGAATTTAGTAAGTACATAATCCTTCATGGTGGACGCGTAGCATTGCTAAATAATTCAATCTCTGTTGCCTCAGACCTCGCCCTCTCCCGAAAAGGTTATGTTGGTTTAGGTTAGGAAGGACGTTAATCAAAGACATCGCTCAGTTGGACACTTAATTGATTCTTTGTAGAATATGACATTTGACATGTATGTAGTGTGTTCGGATATATCTTACATCTCCCCTATTAATATGTGGGGTCTCTTAATCTAACATCACAGGATTTCATAGTTTTATACATATTTACGAGTTTACTTCTAATATCACAGATATTACATTATTACATAAAAGTTATATTAAAACATTGATTCCCTACCACCCTGTATAACATCTTCCTTTTTTACAATTAAAATATGACTAATGTAGGAGTTAATATACAACATAAAATGAAATATTACAAACGACACACAATACTAATTGTAGTAGAGCACACGATAAAAACAATTATGTATTTATGTAAATAAAAGAATCTTTATATACAATTTTCCTCTGACTAGACTATTTTGGTATCTGTGAGGCCTTTTGATTTCTCTATCAGTACGAGTTGCAGAATTCTGTGGTACTAATGCAACATTATTTTTTCCACAAACACTGAAATTTGAACTATTAGATTTACTGTCTCGTCACTTACAAAAGTTTCCTCACTGTTATCGTCAATACAATTCTCAAAATTGTCGTCATTGAAACTACTACCGGCACGGTAGCTCAATCGGTTAAGGCGTATTGAGTGGCGAATACGCTGATCGACTCGCTACCGCGCTCTGGCTTCGACCCCCAGCCCCGGTATTGACAACACCGGTGGGTTTGGATGTATGTCTGCGTTTCTCCGAATGGACAGCCTTGGCTTTGGATTTGGGGGTTGTCTACTATCTGTGGTGTGTTTATGTTTATTATATTCAAACTGAAGATTGTTTAAATAACCTTCCCTATCAACTCTTAGACTCTTCTAGATGTCAGCTAGAAAGTATATTTTGACTATTATTGCTATTTTGAGAGCTACATGGTACTTCTACATCAACAATCACATTTTCCTGTGGTAAATTATTTTCTACTCTTATTGTTCTATACAAATTAACTTTGTGCTACTTTGTTTATCATCTGCCTTATTGTACGAACCATGTTCGGAGATGTCGGCATGGTGAAACTATGGTTTAATAAATTGCGATTGCGAATAAAAATTCTACCTTCCTCCAAGCGTACTTTGTACGATCTAAAACCCACTTTTTTAATAATTATACCTCTGTGCCAATGTCCTTTGGATTTTAACTGAACTGTAACTCTACAGTTTGCTTTTAAATCATTTAACGTTTTCGTACCTCTGTTCTTATAATACATTTTTTGTTTTCTCCGAGACTTATTGATAAAAGTATCAATTTTTTTTTATTATACTTTTTGGTACTAGTCTTTGATTAATCTGAGGTATATGAAATTTTAAATTTCTACCCCTAAGGATATTCGCAGAGGTTGTTTCCCCATTAATAGGCGTGCTCCGTAAATCTAACAATGCTAAGTAGAGATCTTTCTTATCAAAATAATACTTTCTTAACACCGATTTTACTGTTTTAGTGGCTCTTTCTATGGCCCCATTACTTTGCGGATATTTAGGAGAACTTTTTACATGTTGAAAGTTAAAATCTTTATAGTAAATCTAGCGTAATGGGCTTAGTTCTATTGTTTGTTGCACTGAAAAGTATATAGCCAGATTGAAAAAAGTCAGAACAGTCTAGTGTGTCATCTATGGTACTCTCGATTTACTATTTACTGGCATTGCGCTTGGACGGTATCAGAAGTTAGTAATCTGCTTTCGCAGTTTTTGTGATGACATCTTTCCTAATATCCTCCAGTTTAAAGGTATTAAAAACACGCCTACCTTCTTCCCAATTAGTATCAATAATTGGGCACATTTCGTAGCACCTTCCTTTTTATTAATTTCTGTCGCTCGCAGGTATACCAAAAATCTCTTAAATTTCCCGAAAATACCATCCATCGGAGGCACGCCACGTAGATCTATCTCGCCTATTGCACAAAACTTTAATATAAAAAGTTACACGATGATTGAGGGTTTTTCATTTTCCGCCGACTGCGCCATATCCATGTGATATCTTGTGAGGTTATGTCACAGAATAAGGAACTACCAGAAGCGGCACTCTCAACACCGCCTTTGATGTTTTTTTTGTGACCTTCACCATTTTGTTGTTGGTAATTTTGGCGGGACATTTGAACAGCGTGTTTATTAACAAACTTTACACAGGCTGAATACAATTACGTTATTTGAAGAATTCTATTTATAATGGGTATTAAAACTATTAAAGTAAACTGGATAAAATTATCTCTACGAACATTTGTATTCTTAATATAAAATCACAAAATGTATTGAAATCAATACAATTTCTTGCCTGAGAAAATCTGTAATTTCTTACTGGGAGGTTGTTCTTGGGAAATATTAATTTCTTTTCTTTTTAAACTACCAAGTTGAGGGAAAATAGTAGGTAGTGCTGGTAGCAATCAATTTTGATACATATTTGTCGTATGCGCACAACTTAAAATTGTTATAAAGTTCGGCTGAACTTTTACTTGCCTAACCCCCACGATTACATGCTTCCAACCACAATATGAAGAAAGGTTTACAATTACTTGGAAATATTTTATAATTTACGTCAATAATAAAATACCTTTGGAGATCCTTAGGAAACCTAAATAAACTAATGTCTTTTCCTGTCGTACTTCTTGGACATTCCTTAACAGAGCAAATAAAAATTACTATTAACAACACACTTTCCCGCCACTATATGATCTTTTACGTATTCACAGCACAATGAAACTAAAACCTTTTAAGAATTTATTTGGGTATTATGTCAAAAACTGTCATTAAATGAACTGACGGATGTACTAACAACAAAATGGCGGCAATGGAATTTTGGTGGGAAGCCCAAGTGTCGTTTCTGGTAGTTCTCTTTTGTGTGGTTATGTTGGGTTAAGTTAGGAAGGACGTCAATTAAAGACAACGCTTAGTTGGACACTAATTTATTCTTTGTAGAATATGACATTTGACATGTATATAGTGTGTACGAATCAGAGCTGGGCAAATACTTTGAAAAAGTATTTAAATATTAAATACTAAATACTTTCAGACAATTGAAAGTATTTAAATATTAAGTATTTTCAAAAGATAAAAGTATTTAAATAATAAATAACAAAAGTAATTAAATAGTTTAAACTTAGTATTTAAATACTTTCTAAGTATTTAAATACTTTGATAACACTGAAATATTTTGAAGCATAGTGTAATAAAAATAGCCTTTAATAGCTAAACTTCGCCAAATTGTATATATTTTTGTAGAAATCAATAAAGACTTAATATTATCATTATTATTATTATATTAAATACTATTTGACTATTTGAGGTGTCAAAATTTTAGGTTTCATGACTTTCATGAACTTCTACAACACTATTTTAATACCTCTATACTTAATCAGTTCTAGCTGGGTATTGGACTTTTACTTATCCGTAGCTAGACCTTTGCGCCTTCTGCAAATACCCAAATAAAGCACAGAGACTATGGCACTAGTTCAACTGTTCTCTGTCACAATCACAAAACATATACATGCAGAGTGAGAGGGAAACATGCGTTTATTTTCGGTTTATTATAAATATTTAAAAAATCATAAATGGTATAATCCTTAACAGAGTTTCAAATACTCCCCCATTGCTCTGAGGAATACAACCATATACAGTTTTTATCATAAACTTTGTATATAGTTAAATACCATACTTTAATAATGAAATTAGGAACTATTTTCATTGACAAAGTACGATATTCAAGTACAACAGAAATTTACAATAAAAAAAATATATAGTTGTATTCGTTAAAACAATAACAATTATTTAAAACAGTCTTAAAGATTATCGTATATTTGGTTATTTATAATAAACCGAAAATAAACGCATATTTCCCTCTCACTGTGCAAAAGCCTAACCTTAACAGTTAACACTTACTGTCTATGTCTGCTCTCAACCGACTTTCTGGGAATTAAGACGTGAATGACTGAAGACTGAATGATGCAATGTGTTTATTAACTACATAGTATGGTACATGTCTTGATTCTTGACGAGTATCTGCCTGTCTCCCTGGTGTATTTGATTATATTTGTTGTATTTATTTAAATACTTTTGAGATTCAAATACTTCTGAAAGTATTTAAATACTGTCAGAAAAGGATTTAAATACTTTTTTAGAAGTATTTAAATACTTCTCAGTTATTTAAATAGTTTAAGTATTTATAAATACTTAAGGATCATTTTCACAAATACTAAGTAGTAAATATTTCAGATAAAGTATTTGCAAGTATAAATACAAATACTTGTTGCAAGAAGTATTTAAATACTTGGTATTTAAATACTTTTTAGTATTTAAATACTTATGAGGTATTTGTAAGTACATATTTGCCCAGCTCTGGTACGAATATACCTTATAAGGACTGATTGATTAGTTTAGAAAAGTACTGAATTCCCTTTCAATAAAAGTAAAGTGGTCTTTTTTCTTATTCGCAACGTCTTGCCAGACGTTCTGTGAGCCATGAATTATTCTAGTTAGCCTCCGTCTACTGTATAGCACGTCTGAAGGTATCACGCCATCCGTCGCGATTGCCTCGAAAGCATCAATACGTCGCCTGTCTGTAACGGTCCATATCCCATAGGTGTAAAGAAAGACGGAGAAAACTAGGGCGTTAACAAGTTTGATCTTTGTGCGTTTCGGGACATTTCTGTCGCGTCAAATGTTGCTCACCTTGCCATCTGTATTCTTTGTTGAATCTTCGCAGTTACCAGTATTGTCCACGAAGATCCAAAGTATACCAACTTGTTTACTACCTCACAGTCATCTATCTTTACGTGTATGAGTGATTGTCATTCTGTAGGCAAAGGAACATTTTTTGAAGGTGAATGTTTCTATTTTAATTAAAAGCTTAACCACCAATTGAATGAGGAAAACGTTCTTAAACTTTAACATTGGTTTTAAAAAACCGCTTGGTGAATTCCATTACCTTCTTAAATATTGCCGAGGACCGAGAATGCATCAGAATTTACAAGCAAAAAAATTCACAAAAAAATTGTTGATGTGAGGCACAAACATAGACACTAAAAAAGTCATGCTGCTTTTATGGGCAACATGTGGAGCACTTATTATAATGTTTTCTCTCGAATTATTTGAAAAATCTTACATTTTTTTAATGTTTATTGTTAAATTTTGTACTTACTGAATGAATGAATGAATGATTTACCAGCGTGCGGTAGGCATTGCTGCCAATCCCAGGTATAGGTCATGCTTGTTGCCAGCAGCGAGAGCCATATGGCGCATGGTAAAGGAATGCGGGATGGGAGGTGTAGGTATTTGCGAGATGCGTTACCGCATTGTGTCGTGAGCATTGAACCTTGCTTCTTTTGGGTTTCTGGTTCTGGACTTCTGCTTCTTCTGAGTCTTCTTGTGAAATATGTTGCCGCGTTGTGTCGTAATATGGAGTGTTTATGCTCCTCTTTTTGTGTTTCTGCTTCTTCGAATCTTTTCGCATATTCTTCCTGTCTTTAGCATGATCTGTCTTTAGTTTGTTGATGTTCGGTGCTAGCGCTTTCTTCAGTAGATGTGTTGGGTCCTTTCCTTGAGTATGTATGTCCCCAGTACTTCATTGCGTGCATTTCTATCCTTTTTTAAATTGTCTTTCCTTCTAATAGTGTTGATGTGTTATGTCGCTGTTTTCGTTTTATTGTTTTCGCGAGGAGTTGGACGATGTCCCTTTCTGCTCTTCTCAAAAAACTTCTTCTGTTGGCTTTTGGTGTTGCCGCGTCTTTTGACTCCATATGTCATCTTTTTGACGGCTATGTACACACATTTAGTAAGGTCCCATGATAGTTTATTTTCCTCAGTGAACGGTATGATTGCCCTTGTGAGTCCAACTCTCTTTTGTTGACGGGTCTCGCTCTATTATTAGGCTTTTCTTGAGGTTTGTATTAAATCCAGGTATGTCCTGCAGCGATTTTTTTTAAGCTGTTTGTACTTGTTATTATACTCTTCGCAAAAACGAAGAGTATATTGTATTTGATCGGCACATTTCTAAAATCGTAAATATCGCTCCTAGAGAAAAAAATTTCATATCATTGTGTTAGTGAACGAATTCTGAACGACTTTCAAAATGTCCGTCCGTCACGTTTCTTGTAAGCACGATAACTTAAGAAAGAAAAGTCCGATTGTATTAAAATTTGGAAAGTAAGTTAGTGTCAGCTAGTGTAAGAACCCTATTGTTTTTTTAAGAAAATCGATGAATAAATAAAAAAGATATTAATTAATTAATTAAAAAAAATATTCTCTCAACTTTTGTCGCTTGTACTTAACAATCAACTTTCGTAGCAATATTTGATGGTGCAGTGGCTAAAATTTTGCCTTGCAATCCAAAGATCGTGTGTTCGAATCTCACACAGGTTGGATATTTATTTTTCATTTTTTTTTTTATATAACTTTTCACAACAAAGATGGTATCACAAAATTTAAGATGTCCAAAACTAACATTATTTATAAGAGAACTGCGAAGAGTATCCTATAGAATGTGTAACAATTATATAAAAAGCTCAGTAAATTGGCGAAGAGTACCTACGTTTTTAGCTTGTTTTTTTTTCCCTCCTGTCGGGCTCATAGGTGACGTTTTTCTTGTTGCAATTTTTTCTTTTGATTACCCATTGATATACAGACATATTCTTCTCCTATCAGTTGTTTTTCGATTACTTCGTGGTATTTCTTCTGGGAGTCTTCGTGCTGTAAGAGAGAGTTATTTCAGGTACTCTGTGGTGGTCCATATTAATTAAATATTGGCTATATCACCTAATTGTTGTTATGTTAGTATGATAAAAATAGATATATAGCTTTGCGGGTCTACACAGGAATATCACGGCCACACTTTAATAATCTACTGCCCACCACAGGTTCATGGTGACAGCGGTCGACACTTTCAAGGGCTTGGATGTATAAACACTTCTCAGACTTCCTCTAAGAAAGCTGTTTGAGTCAGATTTTCAACAATATATTATAACACCCACAACGCAAAAAACATGCCATACTGCAAAACACACTCCTATTAAAACAGACACCAACAAAATCAAAGATAAACAACACTTATCTGTGATACTTCTCTTCCCTTCAATTCCCTTCTTGACTTGTTCTATTGAATTACATCATAACCACTGTACCTAGTTCTGGATTATGTACGAAACCAATCACTACTCACAAACTCGCCAATCGCACGTCCCGCACGTCCCTTTAAACACCCATCGCTTACCTGACAACTCAAAATTTTATCTTTTACACCCTGTATCCAGCTCAATTGATGGCACATAAAAAGGGCTGGTAAAAAACGGGTTGTTATGTTTTCTCCTTCTAACTGATGGCTGAATGCTCCATATAGACAGTTTCCGTTGCCGTAAATTTTTTGTACCAGTAGCTGATGTGTCTTCGTTTCTACGTTCTGCAGTGGATATATTATTTTTGTATTTTCTGGAGAGTTATTATTTCTTGCTTACTTTTTGCGTGTTACTATTACGATCCTAAACTTTTTAATAAACTTCCTTAGCCTTACCAGAGCCGTACCAGAAGTATAAACAGTCAGTATGTTTTTATAGCATGCATGAGGTTTTCTTTAATTTTTAATGGCACTGAAACCAAGTTAATGGGCACCAATTTTATCCAACTTTTTATTATATTTTTAAATTGACAAGGTGTACTGTTACCCTGATGGTACGCCCCTGGCTAGGTTCATATGTAAAATTGCTAGAAAGAATTGTTTATCGACTTATTTTTAAGTTACTACCTGTGCTGGGTTTGTTTATAAATACTCCTTTTTTTTTTTTCTTCAATTTGAAAATTTTAAATGTAAATTAAAATTTAGTATACTACGCTTGAAACCAGTAAGTGTTATTTGGAATAATCATTAAAAATTATTTGTTTGAAATGAAACTTTAAAAAAGTTTTTCGTCTACAGGGCTATTTTTTATTTACTATTTCAAATACAAATCAAAAGTTGAGAAATCAAAATGGCGAAAACAATGTGGCTGCGACTGCGATAAATGAATGCAATACTTTTGCATATGTGCATGAAATTTGATACATAGTGATTTCAGGATTCTCTTACAATGAGCATATTGTTAAAGCTTAAAAAGTCACAATGTCGGGTATTTTACTGTGTAGGTATAACCTAAACTAGTGGAAGCATTATACTCTTCGCCGATTTACTGTGCTTTTTATATAATTGTTACACATTCTATAGGATACTCTTCGCATTTTTCTTGTAAATAATGTTAGTTTTTGGACAACTTTGTTGTGAAAAAAAAAATATGAAAAAAAAATCACCATGTGAGGGATCGAACACAAGACCTTTGGATTGCAAGGCAACAACAACAACAAGCATTTATTAATGTTACAGGATACAATATGCGCCATCTCGGAGTCCGGCCCGGAGCCAGCGTCTGGCGTGGTTGTCTAACCACGGCGAACATCGCCGAGGTTGTCTGGGGAGGGTCCGGTTTGGCGGTGACGAAAATTACTTGGTGAGTTAAAATAAAACTCCTGCCTAATGGAAAAAGGCTTAAATTTAACAATATCGTGCAACGTAGTACCCGAGGGTACTTAAAAATAATTAAAATTAAAACTGGAAAACTATCGATTTCGCGCACACGCGAACACTGAAAAATTTCGATTGCTGGCACGGGAAAACAAAACTCAACGAAGAAACCCGTTCGAGACAATTCCACCCTGGTAGTCTTCCTGACGCCAGGAAAGTGTCGTGGATAGTTAAAAGTGTGTAATGTTATGTGAAATTTTGGTTTAAGAGTTTATTGGTCGAGACTGAATTTAGAGACAAAAATGGACAAGGAACAAAAAAGGTAAAAACAAACAGAGGGAATAGAGAGGGGTTGGTTGTAGGTTTTGGTGAAGATTAAAGGTGGGGAAAGGAGAAGTTGTCGTAGAGGAAAGTGTGGCTAGAGAGGTTGCCGAAAGATAGGCAACGCCTGGTATGGTAGGCGGTGTCGGATATCGAAAAGGATTGCATTATGCTGTCTGATTCGTGTTATGTTGCGGGTTAGCGGACTATCGCCCAGTTTGAATTGATAGAATTTTTGGGAGATTTCTTGGACGTAGTCCGCTAGTGACGTTATGCCGTGGCATAGATCTCTGAGGCAGGTGTATCTGCCCAAATCAAAGATGAGGCGCATACATTTGTGTTCGAGAACTCGGAGTTTTCTCATTGTCGTGGTCGGTATGCTGCACCACACCGGCGGCGCCGCGTATGTGATGGCCGGCCTGATCACCATCGTATACAACAATTTTTTATTTGTCCTGTTGAGTCCGCTACTCCTTGCCAGGAGCGGATACAGACTCCTGGACATGGAGTAGACCTTGCGTATTGTCTCGTTTATGTGAATGTTGAACGTCAATCTCTTGTCCAAGTTCACCCCTAGATACTTCACGCACCGTTTAATTGGAATTTGGCGACCCCCGATCGAATGTGGTGTTAGAATCCGATTTTCGGTGAAACGGCGCGTGAATTGCAAGGCAAATGCTTTAGCCATTGGGCTATCTCACCTTACCAGAAAACTTGAATGAATATCGTTCGAGAATTATATTTCAACGGATTAGATACATTATTTATTTTTACTGATTGATTTTTTTCAAAAACAATAGGGTTCTTGCTCTAGCTAACGCTAACTTACTTTCCAAATTTCAATACAATCGGACTTTTCTTTCTTAAGTTATCGCGCTTACAAGAAACGTGACGAACGGACGGACAGACGGACATTTTGAAAGTTGTTCACAATTCGTTCATTAACATAATGATATTAAATTTTTTTTTCTACGAGCGATATTTACTGATTTAGAAATGTGCCCTATCAATACAATATACTCTTCGTTTTTGCGAAGAGTAGGTATAATAACGAGACCATTAAAAAGGGTGAAAAAAATTGTTGAAAAAAAGATTCAAAAATTAGGAAATAAAATTTCACCATCGCCCAGTTAATTGAACCCTTATTACCTAATATCGATATTGAGGTCGGTCTAAAAATGGACAAATAACGAACTTAAACGTATTTTTAACAGACTTCAGTATCGATATTGGGTAATAGGGTTCGGTTAGCTGGGCGACGCTGACGGTGAAATTTTATTTCATAATTTTTAAGTCTTTTTGGAAGGCGGATCAATTAAAAAAAAAAAAACATTTACCTGTTTTGATGTAATCGGTTAGATATAGTGTAACCGAACAAGTATATTTGATAAGCATCACAGAATACAGCTCTTCCTTACCTCGAACGTAGAAAAAAAATTTCTGTGTGAAATTATCTCTTTCTATTCATGTATGTACTGTATATGCCTGGATCGGCTTTATAGGCACGTTGACTTTTGTTATAATTAAAATGTTTACTTCAAAGGTATGTGTGAAAATAGCACAGTAGAATATTTCTATTGAAATGGGGCCATATGCGTCTATTTCTCTATTTCTACAAGAAAACACACGATTCAGATTGAAATTAAAAGCGAACATTTATGTTGCAACAAACTTCCACTTTCATTAATTTCATAATTGTTCTTATTAATTTAAACATCATTATGATTATTTAGACGTGAAAATCCTATAGAAAGTGGAATAATCTATCTTGGTTGGATTATGAAAGTTAGCGTAATTGTTTCCTATATTTTTCTTACATGGTAGTGACAGAATATAATGAAAGTAAATTGAAAGGTCAACGATCTTTTCGATAATTTCAGAAGGAAATGTTCAGCTTTTGAGAAAGTGGGTAAACTTGATCTTAACGTATCAAATTTAAATATCCATAACTTTAACATTGTCCTTCGTTTTTATTGACCTTTTTAAATTCATTTTTTAAACTATTCGCTAATTGATATTTTAAAAATACACTTCAGTAATTATTGTTATTGCTATAATTATACTAAGGAAAAGTCACTTAGACACACTAAAAGAATATAATATCGCGTAAGTATACAGGGTGGTCCAAATTTAAAAATCGTGTTTGTATCAGTTGATTGCCTAGAGGCCTTTCAAATTTGTGAACAGTTTTTACCCAATAACATATTCGTTCTCCATAGGAAGGTAATGGGGTACTAGAATTTTTCTGTGTGTTTTGAGATAGCCAAATTGCATTAACATTGACAACAATGCAAACAAACTTATTGGAACATATGAGTAACAAAGTAGTGCGCTTTGGAAACAAAAATACACATTTCTAGTTTCTAGTAAATTTTGGCAAATGAATTAAATTTGCAAGTCGTAGTAACCATTGGATATAACCAAACAAGGTCACTTGTTAGACAGCTAAACTAAAATCTCTGTGAAAAATCCAAGAACATGAATAATTATAATGAAAACGAGAAGGTCGATTCGAAGTGGATAATGTTACTAATATACGAAAAGAATTCAACTGCAACTGCAGAACTATATCGGCTGTAATATCGACCAGACTCTATCCAAACAGACACTCGTGGAACAAGACATCCAGGAATAGGGTTGCTAGGCCTAAAATTCGAAAAGCCGGACTTTACTTATAAATTTGGCCGGACATTTGGTACAAGCAGCCGAACAACATTCGTTCGCCATAAAAAAAAACCGCTGCCCAAGGAATCACTACTTCCACATCCAGAATCTCTATCCAAGTCACTCACAACGAAAAAACTTTGTATGTAAAAATAATTGTTTATGGAACTTTAATAATATTATATTTGAAATTCTCTACCCCAAAAACCCAGAAAACGATACCCCACATCGGTAGTGGGGTGGGGGTGGTAATGGGGGTGGCTAATGCCAAAAATTTTTTTGAGACCTCAGCTTCTCTTGTATATACTAAATACCAATTTTATTGACTCTTACCTGCTTGATTTACCCATTTACCCCAAATTTACCCCAATTTACCCCCCAACCCTTCGACGGAACAAGATGAAAATATAATCTAGTTCTAGATCTCGTTAAAGTACATAGGTGTACCAAATTTCAAGTCAATATCTCAAACGGTACCAGAGTAAACGTGCGCACAAAAAAAAGTTACAGACAGACAGACCGACAGACAGACAGACCGACAGACAGAAATTTTTTTTTCGCTCAAACTTAAAATTTCGACGTTTCATGACATTTTAAGCCTATTTGGGCAATAAAAATTTTAAAAAATTGTTTTGTCGTTACTATACTTCCACTGGACGTGGAAGTAATAACTAACACACAAAATTAGTCTTTTAATATTTTTATTAAACCTGATTAATTTAAAAATAAACATTTGTTACATAGGAATATAATAGAAAAAGTCATCGCAAAACAGTAAAATGTATCTACCGGGTGTCACAGGCTAGTGGCTCCCCGCTATATTTCCTTTATTTTTTAACTGATCCATTTGAAATTTGGGGTGTATAAACTACCTTTAAATATGGATTTTTGGACATAAAAAACGGTATGAGGCCATTTCCGGTGTACCCGGAAATGACAGGAACTTTCGATTTTTAAATGGAACACCTATTTTTACATATTTAGATTCATTCTGAGTATGCCATGTGATTTTCGCGAATTTTTCAGTCGATGTTCAGTTTTTTAAAGCATTTTAAGACATTCGTCTAGAGTGCTTTGGAATACCAAAATTTGTTCTACGGCAGGTAAAGTCCAAGGGAAAACTATAATTTTTCGTTTAATTTCATTAATAACTATTAACGAAGCCTCCAAAATTGAACATATCACTTTTTTATCGAAAACTTTTTTTTTTCAAATGGGAAGTTGGTGACTCATAGTGTTCAATAAATTATAGATTTTTTTCTGAATTCATTGATATCCAGTTCAAATCTATGCTATTTGTTTTTCTATTTTATTAAATTTATTTAAAAATAAAAAATCACTTTCAAAATAATTTTTATTGATCCTTATAGTTTGCACTAGTACTTATACCTATTAAGAAACAAAAGAAAGAACCAAAAGGCTATTATTCACAAAAAAGGTAGTTATTCACATTTCATTATTAGACATATGATTTTTGCAAAGGCAACTACGTTAAAGTTCAAGAAAAATTATATTGAAAGTGATTTTTTATTTTTAAATAAATTCAATAAAATAGAAAAACAAATAGCATAGATTTGAAATGGATATCAATGAATTCAGAAAAAAATCTATAATTTACTGAACAGTATGAGCCACCACCTTCCCATTTGAAAAAAAAAGTTTTCGATAAAAAAGTGATTTGCTGAATTTTAGAGGCTTCGTAAATAGTTATTAACGAAATTAAACGAAAAATTATATTTTTCCCTTGGACTTTTACCTGCCGTAGAACAAATTTTGGTATTCCAAATCACTCTAGACGAATGTCTTAAAATGCTTAAAAAAACTGAACATGGGGACGTGGGGACAAACTGTTAAATTTTCCGCATGTCATGGTAGATCACGTTGTATAAGTGAGCCCCACGCTTTTAAATTTAATTACCTAATGATTATTTTTAACTTTTTAGTGCGCTATTCATAAAAGCGTGTCTTTTAGTTTTTAAACTATAATTTATTTTCTCTCTCTGTCGCGGAAAATTCGAGTTTATGGCGGGGTCGCTGGTGATACGCCATTGAGAAGTCCTTATGACCTCCCATTTCCATCATCATACAAGGTCGATGGTACCATATTATTGTATTGTCATCAGAATTGCATAAGTTTGCAAAGTTTCAAATCGATACGACAATTAGAAGTGGGTGAAAAATGAGTTGTAAGATTTGCTAATAGCGTGTTAAAAAAAAAAGAAACGAAATATAATTGCAGGCCGGTAATCACTATATTATATCTATGAATAGACTATACTATATACTTGCTACATCTAACCGGATAAAATGTGTAATAGAGGGCTATATCTATCATTAGTTAAGAACAGGGTTCTATTAGTTCTCATCGGTAGAATAAAATCGTGGTTTACCTAGACACACTACTGTTTGTATGTAAGATCAATTGAAAATTTTCAGTTAAATATGTGCGTATTTCTTTATATTAGTATGCACGTATTTTCAATCCCAAAATGTTCCAAATTTAGTTTTTTTTCTTTACTTATATTTTTATAGGATTTAGAATGTTGGATTAGATCAGAGCTCGGATGGGTAACACGCTTTGGACAACCTCTTCTGCCATACAACTTGTGGTTCGGAGAATCCTAGAATCCTAGAACATGGTGTCCCTAAGGGGGAAATACCTGAAACAGGTACGTTGGCAATGTTGTACGTTGGGTTATTATAAAATAAATAAGAGGACGAATTCGAAATGATTGATTTTACAATCATTGATATCGGTAAGCTTCGATTTTCTATATACAGTCTCTCCGGAGGCTATATCCAACTGTAGAAATAGAATTGGCTATTTATCTTAGCATTTGCTATTTTCTTTATTAAAGTCTATTTATTATCTACAGGTCATCAATCTTAGTTGGAAAAGCATAAAAAAGCCGAATAGAATTGACTCATATCTATTGACGTTGACCAAAGAGGTTTAGAATATAATTTTTGAATTTTTGGAATAAAAAATAGGTACAGTTCATAGTCGAATATAAAATAGATATAAATGAAATTACTAGAAATTGTGAAATAAAATTCGATCGAAAAATGTGTAATTTCAAAAGTGTTTTATTGTTCGGTGGTTATTTGTTTATTTTTTTGCAACGCTTTTTTATATTGGAATTCGTTTATCCCAAGCCGGTATAGTAAATAGAAAAAAAGGCTAATTGAGAACCTCCTCCTTTTTGGAGTTTCCGTACTCGAACGGATCTAACACGGAATCGTCTCGGGAATCGTCGGCTGTAAATCCACTGTCAATCACTGACAATGTCAGCTTCAGCATGAGCCATCATTTTTACTTATTTTTCAAGGAGTTTCTACCCCGTTTATCAGATTTTGCCGGCGCTAGCCTTTCTACCTGAAAAATCATATTGGGCATTTTTTATTGAAAAATTTTGTTAATGAAACTTGTTCAGAATTGTCCAAAAAACCAAAATTTAATCAAAATTAAAAAATTGAAAAATTAAAATTTATTTAAAAAAAAACTAAATTGCTTGACAACTATCTGGCAGCTTGTGTTTAATTTCAAACAAAATTGCCATAGTAAAGTTTTCTAAACAAAAAAAAAACATGATATTTTCGGACTTGGCCATTATTTTAATCAAAATTTATTTATTTTGATTAAACTTTGGTCTCAAGGTCTTTGGACAATTCTGAACAAGTTTCATTAACAAAATTTTCCGATAAAAATATGCCTAATATGATTTCTTGATTTTCTCCGCATATTTTGGTACCGCAGGTGGCTTTGCATTTGTAGGAGGCGAATGTTTTTTTGGTCATAAGTAGAACCTAGTTTGTTTCATACCTAAGTAAAATTTGATTCAAATCGGAAAAAAAGTAAAAAAGTTACTGGGGTATTACCATTTCAAGTGAAGTTTTTTCTATTTAAATTTTTTGATGTTTTATTTATTTATTGAGTTTTTATATAATGAAGGGAAGAGAAACTGTTGTAACAAAATCTTACGCTCGTACGAAATACGAATAGCAAACCATACAGTCTACGATTATTTACAAAAATTTTTGGTTTTGAAATTTTATTTGTATCTGACACCGATCGTGATTCGGGTTCGCCCAGAGCCAGTAGGGACACCGTTCCTTGTCATATTACCCGCCCGTGTTAATATGTAGCCTATATGATACTCTTTTTTGTATCTTTTTAACTGACTTCATAAGATTAAAAAAAGGAAGGGCTTCACATTTCGACCCACATGTATGTTTTCTTTATGTTTGTGCAAACATTTCACTTCACATTTCATTTTATAATTTTTAGCCATCTTTTTTGGAGGTGGTTCAATTACTTCCACGTCCAGTGGAAGTATAGTAACGACAAAAAATTTTTATTGTCCAAATAGGCTTAAAATGTCATGAAACGTCGACATTTTAAGTTTGAGCGAAAAAAAAATTTCTGTCTGTCTGTCGGTCTGTCTGTCTGTCGGTCTGTCTGTCTGTCGGTCTGTCTGTAACTTTTTTTGTGCGCACGTTTACTCTGGAACCGTTTAAGATATTGACTTGAAATTTGGTACACATATGTACTTTAACGAGATCTAGAACTAGATTATATTTTCATCTTGTTCCGTCGAAGGGTTGGGGGGTAAATTGGGGTAAATTTGGGGTAAATGGGTAAATCAAGCAGGTAAGAGTCCATGAAATTGGTATTTAGTATATACAAGAGAAGCTAAGGTCTCAAAAAAATTTTTGGCATTAGCCACCCCCATTACCACCCCCATGTCCTTATTAAAGGGGATGAAAAAAAAATGTGATTTAGTGTATGTACAGGAACCAGAAACCTTAAAATATTTTTTTAATTCATCCACCCCCACTACCACCCCCCTATCACCACCCCCACCCCACTACCGATGTGTGGTATCGTTTTATGGGTTTTTGGGGTAGAGGATTTCAAATATTATATTATTAAAGTTCCATAAACAATTATTTTCACATACAAAGTTTTTTCGTTGTGAGTGTCTTGGATAGAGAATCTGGATGTGGAAGTAGTGATTCCTTGGGCAGCGGTTTTTTTTGTGTGACCTTTTTATTTAACTTCTACACAGTAAACTAACATATCCATCATTTTGAATTTTAAAACTTCAACGTCAGACTCGTTATCAGAGAATTTTGAAATTTCCATATACCAGATTTCGTGTAAATCTGCAATAATGCTGCGTTATTGCAACCGTATTGGATTCGCCGGTTTGAATTCTAAATTTTTGAGATCAGATTCGGTGTCAGCTACTCCTAAAATACCTACTAGCTATTAGCACTTTTAATGTAGTTTCGACAAAATTTGCGCGGCGCCTTCGCCAAATATTGCAAGAATTTTCAACTAAAAATTCATGCTTCCAATTTTTGCTCGCCTTGCACTAGACGTAGTTTCATCAAATTAATATGGGACCACCGCCAAACCAAAAAATAATGTTGACCACTCAGAACGGCGGCTTCAATTGTTAACTTTTTTTAAACAAAATGAATTTTGCAACTTAGTTTTTTGCTTATGTCTTCGCTTCTAAAGGTCGTGGAAAAACGTTCGATACGTCAATTTCTTCGTCATGAGCTCCCCTATAAGGTAGGAATACGCAAAGAACGAATTGATTGTTAATAACATTTTATAGAAAAAAACTGAAAAAATTGAATTTTTCTATCCTACTGTAGAAACAAATATAAAATCTGTATGTTAACGATATTATGAGAAATAGTACGTACATATTTTTACTCTTAATAAAATGCACTTTGTCCCGTTGCAAAATATTTATTTATTTTTTTTTGCAATTAATTTATAAAAAAAAATTCAAACTGTTATATTAAAAGATCAAATTACTATTTCACAGTTCTGTTTCGGTAAATACATTCTATTTGACGTACATTTATATAATCAAAAAGAATATTGCAAAAAATTTTGATTGCGACTTTTTTACGCAGAAAATCAATTTTGCAACTGAACAAATGTAAATATTTCAGTGAATTTGCATAAAATTTATTGCAACCAACGGCATTTCATTTGTCATAAAAAAACACGAATTTAAAAAAAAAATGTGCTCCGATGCTTTGGAGCCGAGATATGAAGAATTCACGTTTTTTGCGATTACGGCGAAATTTGAAAATATTTCTACTTGAAAATTTAACAGAACATTCCTCAGAGTGTGTGTTATCACTTACAAAAAGTGCCATGTCTATATATATATAAATGGGCCATGGAAAAAAAAATCGAGAAAATTACATCTCTGGCGCTCGCGCTGGCGCTAGAGGCCAGATCTCGCCAGATTCCCCGCCTCCCTTCACTGCAAGCGGCGTACTTTGACAATATTACGGCGCCGGCGGCGGCTGCTTTATTTCTCCTTTTTTTCGGCTTCAGGCGTGGCTAGATGGACGTTTTTTTTTTTTAATTCAACTTATTTTTTTCTCAGCTTTGCGATTCTTCGATTATTTTTTCAATTATTCAATTACGTTGCGCCACAAAAAGAACTTGTAATGCAGCGGCTTTATTATTTTATTAGATAAAGTAATTTCAGTAGTTTATAATCAAACATCTTATAATTACTTTCACATCCAGTGGAATTATAGTAACGCAAAAAGAATGTTCAAAAAGCTTTATTGTTCAAATAGGCTTAGATTGTCATGAAACGTCGAGATTTTAAGTTTGAGCAAAAAAAATTCTATCGGTCGGTCTGTCTGTAACTTTTTTTTGTGCACACGATTACTCGGGAACCGTTTAAGATATTGACTTCAAATTTCCTACATGCATGTATTTGAACGAGATTAGATTATATTTTGATCTTATTCCGTTGAAGGGTTGGGGTAAATGGGGGGTAAATAGGTAAATTAAGCAAGTAAGAGTCCATAAAATTGGTATTTAGTATATATAAGAGAAGCTAAGGTCCCAAAAGTTTTTTGGCATTAGCCGCCCCCATTATCACCCCCACCTTAAAGGGGTCGAAAAAAATAAAATTGTGATTTAGTGTGTATACAAGAACCAAAGGCCTCAATTTTTTTTTTTTACTTCATCCACCCCCTACCACCATCCCCACCCCCATTTTTTGGGGTAGGCGATTTCAAATATTATATTCTTAAAGTTCCATAAACAGTTATTTTTTTTCGTTGTGAGAGATTTGGACAGAAAATCTGGATGTGGAAGTACCTAGTGATTCCTTGGACAGCGGTTTTTTTATAAACATCCTATAATTTAAACTTTATTGTTATGTTATGAATGAGATGTGTATTTCGCTGTTTAAAACAAATTAAATCAATATTGATGTTTGTCAGTTTGAATTAAATAAAATGCAAGAAAATGAGGAAGTTATTGAAAATATTGATCTAAATAATGACGATGATGACAATGATGTCTGTACGCAGAAGTGCGAGACGAAACGGACAGCGAGTCCGACACGGGAAATCAACCTAAAAAAAAAAAATTAAGACAGAAAAATAAACTTTACTTTGTATACTTATTTAATAAATTAATTTATAAATACAAAATGTATACCTTTTTTACCCCTAATAAGAGCCTAATAAGAGTAAAAACTATTCACTCATCAATGTATCATGGAGTAAATTGTATGTAATCTTTAAATATTTATTTTATGAAGTAACGTAATTGAATGATTCAAAAATAATCGAATAAACGGAAAGCTGAGAAAAAAATAAGTTGAATTAAAAAAGAAAATCCATCCTGAAGCCGAGAAAAAGAGAAATAAAGCTGCCGCCGCGCTGAAACTGTCCAAGTTCTTCGCTCGTAGTGAAGGGGGAGGGGGATCTGGCGTCGATCGTCAGCGCGAGTGCCAATTTTCTCGATTTTCTTTTCCATAGCCCATTTATATAGATAGACATGGCACTTTTTGTAACGGATAACACACACTCTGAGGAATATTCAGTTGAATTTTCAAGCAAAAGTATTTTCAAATTTCGCCGTAATCGCAAAAAACGCGAATTCTTCATATCTCCAAAGCATCGGAGCATAAAGGTTTTTTTTTAAAATTCGTGTCTTTTTATGACAATTGAAATGCCGTTGGTTGCAATAAATTTTATGCAAAATCCACTGAGTTATTTATATTTGTTTAAGTTGCAAAATTGATTTTTTGCGTAAACAAGTCGCAAGTTTATTTTTTTTGCAATATTCTTTTTGATTATATAAATGTACGTCAAATACAATATAATTACCGAAACAGAACTGTAAAATGTTAATTTGATCTTTTAATATAACGGTTTTTTTTATAAATTAATTGCAAAAATAATATCGTTAACATACAGATTTTATGTTTGTTTCTACAGTAATCCAAATTTCGAGGATCGAAAAATTTAATTTTTTCAGTTTTTTTCCATAAAATGTTAACAATCAAAAATTCGTTCTTTGCGTATACTTACCTTATAGGGGAGCTCATGACGAAGAAATTGACGGGTCGAACGTTTTTTTACGACCCTTAGAAGCGACGATATAAACAAAAAACTTAAGTTGCAAAATTCATTTTGTTTAAAAAAAGTTAAATAACAATTAAAGCCGCCGTTTTGAGTGGTCAGCACTATTTTTTTCGGATTCCTGAGGAAATTCTGTAGGAGGTGGTCTAATTTTTGGCTAGTCCCAAAACTTTCCGAAACATTTTCCTAATATCACCGGACTATAAACGAATCAAGTAATGATTAAACAAACATAAAAAAAACACACATACGGGTCGAATTGAGAACCTCCTTTTGTAAATTTTTGAAGTTGGTTAAAAATTTATGTTTTTTCAAAATAATGTTTCTTATAGAATGTTCAACAATTATATATATAAAAACATCGAACGAACCGTTGAGAGTATATTTACATCTACTTTAATGTCGGCATTTAACGAACTTGTCAGAAATATTTTCAAAATATTATCAGGGGGTGTAGTTACGGAGCGGAATGACGCATTGATTTGATGTCTCTGATTTGCTGTACGTGAAGGAAAGTTCTGTTCGAACCAATTCGCAATTTTTTTCTCATTTCGCTACTGCTGTAGCAAAATTATAATTTGATAATTGTAAATTATTTAATCTACGTCTATTGTCAGCTGATCTAATTAGATTTATGATAGACATATCAAATGATAATACTAGTATATGACAAGGGAGTTAGATTAAATCATAAAGTGTAGCCTATTGAAGGAACCGTATTTCTGTTTTAAAAGAGGATATTTTTGGCGATTAGTGCACACCATTGTAAAAATCAATATTTTATTTATTTGTTTTATATATTAAAATGGTTCTTAATGTCTATAAAGAATACATTGTGTATATTATTATGATGAAAACATGGCCATTTAGTCTAGTAATGCAACGATTACGATTAAGATTAACCGTAATCGCCGATTATTGCAAACGATTATTTACGATTTGTGGTTTTTAATCGTCTAATATGGAAGATACGATTCGACACTGGAAAGAAAAATATAACCTTTCTTTGCTTAAAATCCATGGCACATAAATATTTTACATTGAAGTGTTCCATCAGAGAGGTTGTTTTCCACTGCTGGTCTCATACAAACAACTAGGAGAAATAGGTTGGGTCGAACAATCCTACAATTACTTATTGATTTTTGTTTTATATGCTTGCTTGCCCAGGGTTGGCACAAAATCCACCATTAGAAAAAACCAGTGGGTAAAATGGGTGGTTTTTTGTGAGTTTTTGATTTTAGAAAACCCATCTGGGTTTTTGTTTGATTTTCGTTTTTTTTTTTGCAGGAAAAAAAGCAATTATTATAAAAAATTGTATTTTTGCCTCACAAATACTTGAACAAAACAATAACAAAAATGTAACGTGTCAATATATTAGTAAACAATAAAACAAGTAAATAATAAACTTGAGAAAAATAAAAACATGAAACAAATAACAAAACTTAAAAAAAAATCTTCAAACTGGAATGTGAAAGGCAAAAGATAAATATCTTTTGAAAAGATACAGGGTGTAATCAGTTTCATATCATAAAAAAAGAACTGGTAATGGGGACCGACTAGACAAACAAAAAACCTTTATGACTTTTCCCCTAGGGGCACTTTGAAAAACTGACCTAGGTCAACAATTTGAATATTATGGTAGGAAACATTTGAGAACCACTGCCTTTTTGGGTCAATGGACGTGTAGTAATTCCCAATTATACAACTTTTAAATTGTCATAAAAAAGTGAAAAGATTACCGACCGGCTCGTTCCGCCGGCCGGCACGGCGCGGCGGTTCAAAGCAAAAGAGGGTGCCTCAAATAAAAATGTAAATAATTCGTTATCTCTTTTTGCAGAACTGCAAAAGCAAATGGTGGGCATAGAAGTTAAATACAGCATTTCTTAACATGTGTGTTTTTTTAATTTAGAACCAAATATTGGAGTTTTTATTGTTGTTTATAATTTATCAGATTTAAATGTGGTTTATTAACATTTGTAACCTAAATGCGTGTTCTGGGTTAAAAGCTCAAAAAATTAATAATTATTGCATTGGGAAATAAAGAGTTAGACGTATGAGATACACGTTAACAGAAAACAATTGTGTGTATTTTAAGTTGGGAAAAAATCTAATTTATTTAACGAATTGCCGATCAGGTATCGAAAACTAAAATATTCGGTAAAGTTAGAACTTACTAATAAATTTGTTGATTTACATAAATTGTTCGAAATGGCTTCCGTCTGCATCAACACACTTTTCGGCACATACGCACTCCGTTCAACACATTTGGTGAATTAGGATCATTTTTTATGGTTTCTATGCACATTAAAATACACACTAAACTATTAACTAACGTTGTCAATAAAGAAAATAAAAATAAAAACTTGGTCCAAAATCCACAACAAACACAAAAAGAACGAACAAGTAGAGTCTGTACGTAATCAAGAACTTAACGACTATAAAAATAAATCTTAACTGTAAATACGTGGTCCAAAATTCAAAAGAACAAAGTAACATACAAAACAAGGAACGGCTTCCACGTGTATACTTAACGAAATGTTCACAGAAACTAAAATACCGCACCACTAAAGACCTTACCTTACCTAATTTTAAAAAGCCATAAAAAAGTGTGACTATCAACTCGTGTCCTCGTCGACGCGCGGCCTCTAACAAAGCACTTTGAAAGAGCAGTATTAGCGTATTTGATGGTTAGAGGCGCCGACATACACGAATATAAAAGCTTATCCCAACATTTCAGCAGTTCTCAAACAATTTTACTGAAAATTTTCGAAATTTTTGTATATTTTTTTTCTAAAACTATGAGTTTTTGACCCCATGTTTTTTGTTCGTTTAGTCGTTCCCCACCACCAGTTTTTTTTTAATGACATGAAACTGATTACACCCTGTATTTATGTTTTATTTAACTGTCTATAAATCTTAACTAGTTTTGACGCCTTTTCAGCTCCAAGTTTGTTCCTTTGCTCCAAATATGGCCGAATGTAGAAAAAATTATTTCTACTGCGGCACTAGAAGCGGGACAACTATGCAGTTTTGAAAAAAAAACGCACATATTTACTAGGTTTTCATAACTGAGAATGTGAGAATATTTCCAACACAGTCCAGATGTTGTCACATGCTATATTGTCAAAGCAACGCCGAATGAAAGGTGGGAAATTAGACGGGAAATTTGAATTTTATAAAAACCCAGTATAAACCACAATTACCCAGAAAAAGCGACCGAAAACCCACCTAAGTACCCAGTGGGTCGTCTTTTTCTAAAGAAGGTGGGCTTTTGCACAATCTTGGCTTGAGTGGTAATAATTTTCAATTCAGTTTTATTTTATCAAGATTTTTAAGTGGGACATCTTCATTTACATTATTTACCTTAATCACGTAATTTGAGAACATTAATAGTAAACTGACTTTATATAACAAGTGGTTGCTTTTAGTAATTAATAATAAAATAGTTTTAATAAAAACAATTGCTTTTTATTGTTGTACTACAAAATTTAACTAACTTTTCTAGATAATCGTAATCGTATTCGTAATCGGCGATTATCACTAATGATAATCGTAATCGGAATCGTAATCGTAAAAGTAAGAATCGTTGCATCACTAATTTAGTCCTGTCAATGAATGGTTATTAGAGGGAAATGCCGAGATCACAATTTTTGACCTAAAGGCTGTGTTTGAACTATTTAGGAGGTAAACATACCAAAAGTCCCCGAACGTAGGAGGTGGGGGCGATGCAGGGGGGCACGAAGAAGGTCCCGGTTTTTCGTTCATATCTCGCAAACGGTTAGCCCTAGTCAACATGTGGCTATATGCAAAATTAAAGCTGACTAAATTTTCTACAATAATGTTTCTATTAATTTTTTTCGTATCTGTTATGGTTCAGTAATGAATTGTATATCTTTTGACTGTATTCTAACTTTATTATAAATTGAAAATAAATTTTAATAATCATCGTCGAAAAAAATTTCTTGTACAGATATCCGTTTCACAGCAGACTGAACTCAAATATCGAATAAAAAATGTCCCCCCCCACCTCCTACGTTCGGGAACTTTTGGTATGTTTACCTCCTAAATAGTCCAAAGATAGCCCAAAAGTCAAAAATTGTGATCTCGGCATTTCCCTCTAGACCCCCTTATTGATTGGGCTAATTAAATAATTATTTTTAATAACTGGAAATAATATCTCTTACCTATACCATGTCAGCATGGCCATTACATGTAATAAAAATAACAGGAAGGATAATAAAAAGTTATTATTTTTTAGGGTTCCGTAACTGGCCCAAACGAAATCTCATTATTCTCGCGCAGCTGATCGTCCGTCTGTCCGCCTGCCCGTCTGTAAAAACTAACAAAAAACGAAATCAAACATATTTTTATCCGACTTCAATGTCAATATTAGGTAATAAGGTTCAGTTAACTGAGCGACGGTGAATTCTCATTTCATAATTTTTAGGTATTTTTTTGAAGAAGTGGAGTAATAAGAGTCCTTAAAACACTTGTTATTACATTTATATCTCAAGAACTCACGAACAATCAATTAGGTTAGGCACGGCCGACTAGGTTACTAGAGTCGGCCGTGCTAAAATTAACTACAAATAATATTTCCCGTACCATAATCAAAACCTTCATTATTATCGACCTTCATTATTATAACCTTCATTATTATTTACTCCCTAAATAAATAATTAGGAAATAATTGACTAATGCAATGCAATTCAACATAACCAACTTATTCACCGTCTAACGATAACAAATTTTCATATTCGGTTAATTTATTACACAGGCCCACAAAAATAAAAAGTTGTCTGCGCCGCGGTATTGACCATACTTATCCCTTGTATTTTGTGCCGCTGAACATGAATCTGACCTCAGTTTTTCCCCTATACGTCAGGTTTTTTTTTTAACAGCAAATAAATATATAAATATCACGATTCAACACGACTTTTTTTGCTGTTAAAAAAAAACCGGACGTGTAGGGGAAAAACTAAGGTCAGATTCGTGTTCAGCGGCTCAAAATACAAGGGATAGGTGTGGTCAGTACCCCCGCGCAGACCACTTTTTTTTGGTTGCCACTGTGCCACACTCAGTGTGGCGCAGTCCCACAAAAAAAGTCATCTGCGCGGGGGTACTGACCACATCTATCCCTTGTATTTTAAGCCGCTGAACACGAATTTGATCTTAGTTTTTCACCAGCACGTCAGGTTTTTCTTTTAATAGCAAATAAATATATAAATATTAGACTTTTTTGCTTTAAAAAAAAAACCTGACGTATAGGGGAAAAACTAAGGTCAGATTCGTGTTCAGCGGGTCAAAATACAAGGGATAGGTATGGTCAATACCGCGGCGCAGACAACTTTTTTTTTTTGTGGGCCTGTGTTATTAATGGGCTGTGTTAATAGGCAGTCTATATAAGATGAGTTGCCAACAACAAAACCTTCATAATATTCCCATTCATTTAAAATTTTTTTAAAGACTCAAATGTTCGTCAACGCCAAATGAACAATGAGAAACAGCGCGAAACAACAGTTGTCGTCACCTAAAATGGAAGTAACATGGCGTTCCATGATGAACAGAGATATTCTCTCAATAATAACTTAGAAATGAATAAAACAAAAGTAAAAAAGCATAAATTCTTTTGATGCTTCCAACTGCAATGCGTGTCACAGTTAAGCGCACTGGCCGCTTCTACTTATATCTGCTTGGGTCTCAGTCAAGTATTAAACTATATGACTTCGTAGTATGTGCCTCTTCTGGCTAAGGCTTTCCATCGGTAGATGCTTGCATGAAACTATATGTTGATGGCCAGCCACATTTAATTCCTTGGGAATATGCCAAGTTTGATGTAGGGGGCGCCATAAGAACGGAACGCGTTATAGTGCGAGTGCACTGATTTATTTATTTGAATTTGCATTTCGTTTTTACATATGAAAATAGCAATTCAAAAAATAAAAATTGGTGATGGCACATCTGTAGATAAGAGAGCTTTAATTTAAATTAATAGTTTAAAAAACTAAAAAAATATGCTTTTATAAATACTGCACTAAAAAGCAAAAAATAATCATCGAACCTGTTTTCGCTGCCTACCCCGTAAGGGTTTTAGTGTAAGCCGTGTTTGTAATTAAGTATAATATTTCAGTAGAAAAGCGTGGGGCGCTTTTCGAACGCTATTTCGAACAGGTTCGATAATTAAAACGCTGAAGACATCATTAGATTAAATGGAAATCGCCCCACGCTTTTATATTCAAATATTATATTTAATTACAAACACGGCTTACACTAAGGCCCTTACGGGGTAGACAGAGAGAACAGGTTTGATGATTATTTTTTTCTTTTTAGTGCAGTATTCATAAAACCATGTTTTTTTCAGTTTTTGAAACTATTAATTTATTTTTTTACTTTTTAGTCTTATATTTAAGTAGAAAATTTTGGCACTTTCCAAAAAATAAACAATTTGTTAAAGGACCCCGCACGTTTTATATGAAAATCGGTCTTCCGGTGAAATTGACTGAAAATTTGGGAAATGGTTCATTTTGTATCCTTGATCAAAAGTCTCAATGGAGTCAAAGCTTGAAATGCCCATCTTTAGGCAGTACGGCCGTTGTTAAGGGGCAAAAACGTCAAAAATTTAATTTTTGTATGTACTGTGTTTAATTCTTGAATAGTCTCCCGAGTTGCTATATTATTGAGATACTTTGCATGTGTATGGTGTATGTGTTTTTTTGAGTCTATGTGTGAGTTTGTATTTTTGTATGTGTGCGTGGGAATACATGTATGCACGAATGAAAGTTTGTTGCATTTATTAACTACAATATACATAGATACGATAGTTGCGATTCATGCATTGCCCATGTGTGAACCACAAATACAACCTGGGACTAACCTAACCTAAAAAGTGTGACATTTCACCCCCCCCCCCCCCATGTATTAAAAAAGTAAAGCTATATTAATATAAACCAGTAGATCATGGTATTACCGCTGACATTAGAGTCACTCTGTTCATATTCCAATTTGTAATTACTTCCACATCCAGTGGAAGTATAGTAACGACAAAAAAATTTTTAAAAATTTTTATTGTTCAAATAGGCTTAGAATGTCACGAAACGTCGAGATTTTAAGTTTGAGAGAAAAAAATTCTGTCTGTCTGTCTGTAACTTTTTTGTGCGCACGTTTACTCTGGAACCGTTTGAGATATTGACTTGAAATTTTGTACACGTATGTACTTTAACGAGATCTAGAACTAGATTATATTTTCATCTTGTTCCGTCGAAGGGTTGGGGGGGTAAATTGGGGTAAATTTGGGGAAAATAGGGAAATCAAGCAGGTAAGAGTCCATAAAATTGGTATTTAGTATATACAAGAGAAGATGAGGTCTCAAAAAAAATTTTGGCACTATCCACCGCCATTACCACCCCCACCCCATTATTAAAGGGGATGAAAAAAAATTGTGAATTAGGGTGTGTACAAGAACCAGAAACCTCAAAATGTTTTTTACTTCATCCACCCCCACTACCACCCCCTATCACCACCCCCGCTACCGATGTGGGGTATCATTTTATGGGTTTTTGGGGTAGAGGATTTCAAATATTATATTATTAATGTTCCATAAACAATTATTTCCACATACAAAATTTTTTCGTTGTGAGTGACTTAGATAAAAAATCTGGATGTGGAAGTAGTGATTCCTTGGGCAGCGGTTTTTTTAGTAAAAAGTGCTCAACCTACAGTTGATTTGGAATATCGCAAGACAAGCATTTCATGCTTAGGTGTTTTCATTTCAACTTTGGGTTGCTGAATTTTAGGCATTACTTACATAATACCGTTTTATTTTTGTTATAATTTGTTAGTTTATTATTTAATCTACTTTGAATTATGTACTTTACTTTACTTACCTGAATTACATTGAATACCAATGTGCACCACGAGGAGGTTGTCAAGTCGGATTTTGCACATTATTTGGCCCTGAAAAGGGCCGATTGTTCATTGTAATTAAAAATGTTTAAGTTTTTTTTGTAAAAAATCAGAACATAAAAACACTTATTTTTTTTTTTTTTATTTTAAATGCCTTATTTATATTAACGTCCTGGCGAAGTTTAGCTAATGCTACTCTACCACTTAACCAGGACGGCGAGATGAGTTACGGTAACCCATCCAAGTGATGGACTCGCCCGGCCGTGCTTAACTTCGCCGATCGAGCCCAGTCACTGAAACCGGTACCGTACCTCACCTCACAAATTATATTACATTTTACAAAAAAAAACTTAAACATTTTTAATTACAATGAACAATCGACCCTTTTCAGGGCCAAATAATGTGCAAAATCCGACTTGACAATCTCCTCGTGGTGCACATTGGGTGACTCTAATGTCAACGGTAACACCATGATCTACTGGTTTATGTTAATATAGCTTTACTTTTTTTAATACATGTATTAATGGCATATTTAGGGAGAGGTTGAAATGTCACACTTTTTAGGTTAGGTTAGTCCCAGGTTGTATTTGTGATTCACACATGGGCAATGCATGAATCGCAACTATCGTATCTATGTATATTGTAGCTAATAAATGCAACAAACATTCATTTGTGCATACATGTATTCCCACGCACACGCACACATACAAAAATACAAACTCACACACAGACAAAAAAAACACATACACATGCAAAGTATCTCAATAATATAGCAACTCAGGAGACTATTCAAGAATTAAACACAGTACATAAACAAATTGAATTTTTGCCGTTTTTGCCCCTTAAAAACGGCCGTACTGCCTAAAGATGGGCATTTCAAGCTTTGACCCATTGAGACTTTTAATCAGAGATACAAAATGAACCATTTCCCAAATTTTCAGTCAATTTCACCGGAAGACCGATTTCCATATAAAACGTGCGGGGTCCTTTGGACCGGATAATTGTAATCTACAACCTCGATAACCGATATCGATTTTCCTATCCGCCATTTTGAATTTTTAAGTTTTGATCACATATTTGTTTTCTACTTATCAAGCCCTTTCTTTTGATACCCATATCAAGGCGGTTGTAAATAAAATGATAATCCGCCATCTTGGGGCGGCGGCCATTTTGAACATATTATAATATTAAGTATACCATACTGTATTGTCATCAGAGCTACACACAATTGCCAAGTTTCATGATGATACAACAATTAGAAGTGGGTGAAATTCAGTTCCTTAGACCTTATTATATAGATAGATAGTTAGATGGACCTAATAAAAGCTTGTTAAAAAGTAACTAGTGGAAGCATTATACTCTTCGCCGATTTACTGAGCTTTTTATATAATTGTTACTCTTTCTATAGGATACTCTTTGCAGTTTTGTTGTAAATAATGTTAGTTTTTGGACATTCTGAATTTTGTGATACTAACTTTGTTTTGAAAAAAAAAAAAAAATGCAAAAAACGCCCTGTCAGGGATTCGAACACAAGATCTTTGGATTGCCAGACAAAGCTTAAGCCATTCGACCATCAGACATCACTACGAAAATTGAATGTCTGTAGTATAGATCATTCGAGTATCACATTTCAACGAATTAGATATATTATTATATAATATTTACATTAGTAAAAGGTATAAACCAAAAAAATATATAGAGAATAAAATTTCGCAAGGTTTCTATTTAAGTATAAATGAAAAAAATTAAGAAAACATTTTTTTTTTTATTTAAATGATTAATAACTTTTTTATTTACTGATTTTTTTTTTCAAAAACAATAAGGTTCTTCCTCTAGTTAACGCTAACTTACTTTTAAAATTTCAATACAATCGGACTTTTCTTTCTTAAGTTGTCGTGCTTACAAGAAACGTGATGGACGGACGGACAGACGGATATTTTGAAAGTTGTTCATAATGAGTATAATAATCTAAATGGGTACAGTGAGAGCCGCTGGAGAATCCGGGGAAGAAAAACACATCGTGTGTGTTTTAAATCTATAGATTAGCAATATAATTCGTTTAGGTATTCTTTTTTAAATTTAATTTCAAGAAATCTAAATCTAAATATATAGATCTCATTTTTAATTGAAAATACGAGTAGACAAAGGAAATTACCGTATTATGTCGTCCACGTATACATTTCTCACATCTATTTTCCTTTTGTTTTAGTTTCTTTCACCTCGGTGTTTTTACGTTTTTTCTAATGCTTTTTGTAAACCAGTTTATTATTACTAATTGTGTGAAACTTGGAACGTGTGTGATATAGGCAAAGATTAGAGAGTTAATTCTCTAATCTTTAATATAGGTATAATTAACAAGTGGATGACTTGTATATTTTATATCAATAATAGTTCCTGAAATGTCATATTAACGCCATTTAATCTAAAACTGTAAAGGCTACCCCCACTGATTTATTTACCAGTAAAATATTGAAACGAATTATGCGGAATTATTAAGGTGTGCCAACAAAATTATACTTTTATATTTTCGTTTCTAATTGTTTTGTTTATTTTTTAAACTAGGCCAAAAGGTAAAATCCTAAAAAAAAATTTGCAATAGTTATAATCTTTTTACCACAATATTCACCAGAATCAAGTCGCTATAGAAAACGCTACAATTAAAATAAATAGACGTGGTTGGTCCCATTTACACAGCCACACAAAAAAAAGTGGTCTGGCCTGCGGACCAGACTAGCGTATCCTTTTGCATTTGGACCCGCTGAAACCGAATCCGAAGTGTCAGATTGGCTCGTTTTCACCTCTAACCCCAAAAAAAACACACCCCCCCCCAAAAAAAAAGTGGTTTGGCCTGCGGGCCATACCAGTGTGCCCTTATGTATTTGGACTCTCTGAAACCGAATCCAAAATCAGAATTTTCAGATTCGCTCGTTTTTCACCCTTAATCTCAAAAACCATCCCAAAACAACAACAAAAAAAGTGGTCTGGCCTACGGACCAGATCAGTGTATCCTTATGTATTTGGACCCGCTGAAACCGAATCCGACCCCCCCGACCCACGACACCTGTATGCTGCTCAATCAACAGGTTGCTATCAGTTCTCGAGCATCATACAGGTGTCAGGATCGGGGGGAAAAGGGAGGGGCCTCTTGACAACAGCATAGGGATGAGCCATATTCATCGATGATGAAGGGCAAAACATCGATTTTTTTAATATCGATGATGAACTGTATTAATTATCGGAACATCGATGAATAATGGCCGATGATAAGAATCGATGATAATCGTTTAGTATTATTTATTCAATATTGAAAATTATTAACTATACAAATCGTTCTTCCAGTAGAGTTTCCCCCCGCTCATCAAAAAATTTTTTTTCCATTTTCGCCCCCGCTCATAATTTTTTTTAAGGTCTGAATTAATTTTTGAAAAACATAAAATTGTTGTTTTCAATAGTTTTGGTGGTCATAAAAGTGTAATAAGCTTTTTTTATTATCGGCAATCCTCGTATACGATCTTCCACACTGGGCTTGATAAACGGGATTCTTAGAAGAAAAAAAATCCTTATTTTCCCAATGAGCTCTCAAGGCCTTTTGTAACATTTTGAACAGTTTCTGAAGTTCCTGCCTGACACACAATACACTGATCAAAGCTAATGCTAACCACAGATAGAGCTAACAAAATATATTTGGGAATGTGCAAGTAAAAAATTTCTCACCCGATCTCTTCATTTTATACCAATACGATAAATTATAAATAAACCACTTGAAAATATTGAGAATATTACGTATTTTTTTAAATACAACAGTGTTTACAATAATATATTCTAAAAAAAGTAACAACAGTGCAGTGGCGGCTCGTCAGAGGAGGCAGGGGAGGCTGAGCCTCCTCTAGCAGCATATCCAGGGGTGGTGAGGAAATGTACAAATTATAATCATATTGCAAGTTAATTGTCTTTTAAATATCAAGCCTCCTCTGCACAAAATATCACGAGCCGCCACTGCAGCAGTGAACTGTAACACTCCCTACTCACATAGAATTATTAAAATGAAAACTATCTGTTTCCCGATACATTTTATGAAAAAACGCTCCAAATAAAAAAACTTCCTCATTTCACTAGCTATAGCCTACTCGCTTACAGTATGCAGTTACTTTCAAAAATAAAAAAGTTACCTCAATCCACACTTTATATCGCTGTAAAGTATACAAAAGTGGTGTAACTCTTTCAGTAATACTTATTTGTATATTGTTTTTGCATACACCGTTGGAAAGCGAAAGGTTTGAGTATTGAAATACTAAAATATCAATTTTTTATGACAATGAATAACAGATATAGAGGAGTGGGAACATTAAAAATCCGAAAATAGTGATTTTCGTAAAAAGTATGAAAAAGTACAATTTTTTCCAATTTCGCAATTCCAAAACAAATCGCGACCTCAAAAATATGTTTTGTGAGGTGTTTTTACATAAGAATCAACTGTCTGTTTTTGTATGTTCGAGTTGCATAGCGTGTGTCGAATTCAGGGGTTCTCGCTCTCCGACTAATAATCGGTAATCGATATTTAGTTGTCGATGTCAACATCAATGATTTCTTAACATCGCTGATCTCTAGAAAGCATTCTAGCTCGAGGGGGTGGCAGGGGAGGGGGGTACCATCCCAAGAAAACCGAAAGACCAGAAAGCAACTGTGGAGTTGCCGCATGATAGTGATGGGCGATGTCGTGATTTTTCAATCACAACGTAAATCGTTACTGTGATTTTCTTATATCAGTGAATTTAAAACGTGATGTGATCACGACTTTCATAATAGGACGTCGGGAGAAATTGTTAATTATTATATTGGACTTGGTTGAACCACGACAAGGAAACGAAATACTGAAGGAAAGTCGTGATCACGTCACGCTTTTCTGCCAACTTTACTAACAGTCGTTACCTGTGATTTCTTAATATCAGTGATTAAATCACAGTTCGTGATATATCGCCCATCACTACCGCATGATACTAAATGCACACGCGGTGCCGAGGCGCATGTTTCGTTGCCCACTCGCTCCCTTTCCGTTCCTCGAATGTCAAAATGTCAAAGGACTTTCTTTTTGTTGTAAATTTTGTTTACTTTCTGAATGTCAGGGTATTTTTTCTCTAAAACAAAAAAAAACGATAAAAAAAATTAAAAACCAATTTCTGAGTTATTTTCTCTAAATTTGAGGGGGTTGCGGGGGGAATTTTTGGTGGGAAGTTAAAAATTTGGATACAGCGAGCCAAAAAACATAAAGTAAATCTATTTCCAGAACTACCATGCATTTTTTCAGGTAAAATTCTCTAATATCTGGAGTATTAGTTAATCACGAAAAACTCGCTTTGAAATTTGACTTCTAGAAGGGGGTGAAAAACGCTAAACCTTAAAAAAATCATATCTCGGTCAATTTTTGGTCAAATTGATCGGGAATAATTTCAAATTTAAGGTAATTTCAAAATCTTCAAGATATACATTTGACACTTTTTTAGTAAAATTGGTACTTTTCAAGAAATTTGCAAGAAAACGTTTTTTAACCCCTTTTTCCCTCTCCAAGAGTTTAGTAAGCAGCCAATTTTGGTCGACTTTTTTATACGTTTATTTTAAAATTACAATAACAGTTTTCTATAATAAAATTTCAGGTCGCATCGATTTCCTAGTTAAAAGTTTAAAAGCGACATTTTTTCATATTTTACTCCTTGAAGTAAAATTTCCAAAAAATTCCTTCTTTCTCGTGTGTGTCTCGGTTTCTGCCAAATATCAAAATTGAAGCGGGAAGGCTTTGGCAGAAACAGTTAACCCTCCAATTCACCCCCTTGGAGGAGGCTTTAAAAAAAAATCCCTTTTCTTAGTGGGTGACTTTGGTCCTTAAGGTACATTCCTTTAAAATTTCAAGGTTCTAACGGTTTAGGTTCTGCGTTGATGAATCATTGAGAACACTTAACTTTATATTTATAGACCTGACCTCTGAATGTGCCACCTTTAAAGAGGACACATACCTAAATAAAAGTTAAGTGACAATTTCAATAATAACAAATGGGAAGAGTATACAACAATAATATTCCAAGAAGTGTCCTTTTTGGCGAAATTACAAGGAATACATTATTTTAAGATAAATAAAAAATCATTTTACGTAGGAAAATGTAAATATAACTAGATGGAAACGACCTATCAGTGGACGGTATCGTCAGTGCTATTTTTATAAAATATATTACAAAACCGTTACTAGCGTAAAAATAATTTTATATAAAAATAGCATCTATATTATTTGTAGGTACAATATACAATTTTGAACAATGATACAATTAATTTTACGATAAATTTGAATAATTCATAGACCTTGTATGTGTTAGTTCAAGGAGAAGTGATGCGAGTAGAAGGTGCAGTCGGGCATGGCCAACTGTGAATATCTATTTGATTAACATTTTGCTCGAATACGACAGAATTCACTTTTACGTGGTGCCACTAAGATTAAGTACACAGGCAGTATTTTTACTATTCAAATAACGAGTCAGCAACGCCCGACTGCAAGTGTCACTCGTTTCGTAATATAGTTTTATTAAAAATACCATATTAACATATTAAAATGAAATTGATATATTACCTAATCTATTCTATTTTATTCTGGTTTCGATATATTGTCCATTTTTGCATTTTTGTGTGCTTAATCCAAAACCTTTTGCTTGAAAATTACAATGGAACGGTTTATATGAAACATGCCAGTTTACACGTCTCTGGCGATCACCCTGTATGACCCAGTTTCAATAACCGTGATATTGTATAGATTTACCAAATTTAATTTAAAATTTTTAAAAACAGAATAAGTTACCGTGTTTACAAAAAAACGGTCTACACATACATAGACACATATATTTTTTATTCGATATAAATTCAGCCAGGGCCGGATTAAGGACTGACTCGGCTAATCATGTATTTGCGCCCTCTTATTCATAATGGAAGAAAAAATTGATGAGCGAGGGGGCAGAAATCTGAAAAAAACATTTTTTGTCCAGATTCAAAATTGACGAGCGGGGAGGGTAAATTGTCCTGGTTTCGAAATTGATGAGCGAGTGGGGAGAAATCTGAAGAAAACATTTTTTGTCCAGATTCAAAACTGACGAGCGAGGAGGGGAGAAATATAAAAATAAATTGTCCCGGTTTCAAAATTGATGAGCGATGGAGGGAGAAGTCTGCAAAATACATTTTTTTGTTCAGATTCAAAATTAACGAGCGAGAAGGGGAAATATAACAAAAAAAAATTTTGTCCCGATTTCAAAATTGATGGACGGTGGGGAGAAATCTGAAAAAAATTAACCAAAATTGATGAGCAGAGAGAAGGAAATGGAAAAAAAATGGGGACAAAATATATTTTTTTTAATAAGCAGATCGCGCGCCCCTTCACGTATTGTCGCCCCTAAGTTATAGCCTAGTTAGCCTTATGGATAATCCGGCCCTGAATTCAGCGGATTTCTGTATAAAAATTTTTCCTACGGTAAAAATGTTTGTCCGGTTAAAATACGTCTCTTTGTATTTTAAATCAAATAGGTATAATAATGACTACATTTGCCAAAAAACATCAAGTCAAATTTTTTGGTAAATATATTTGTTATAATATAGTGTATTACGCAAAACAAACTAGTATGGTTTCCGCTGATCAACGTAGAAAACCTAGTCTGAAAATGATGCGCTTTAAATGTGTTTTATGCGTTTTAAAAAACATCCGCCAAACTACTGGGCGACAGTGAAATTTTATTTCATAATTTTTAGCAACCTTTTTTTTTGAAGGCGATCCACTTTTTTTTTTCAAAAATGTTTGCCTATAATTTCCTACATACACCTAGTAGTCCAGTAATTTTATACATCCTACCTGACGTCATATCGGGTATATATTTTTTTAATATGTTGTATATGATTATAAATTAATGTTATATCGCGGTTATATCCAAGTTTACGACCTCGGCAGACCTCCGGGTCTTGGTGAGAAATCCAAAAAACTGCAATATTTTTCACTTTTTTCAGTTTTTGTCGATTTTGACCCTCGAGACCTATCTTTTTGGTAAAAACAATTTAGTACTTTTTAAAAGTAGAGTAAATTTGCTACAAATTGGTATCAGAGCGGACTCTGTAGGCCAAATAGTGTCCGAGATACAGCTGTTCAAAATTTTGCAAAGTTTTCATATTTTGCCATTTTTAGCAATTTTTATCTTAAAAATCTGTGAAATACCTACTACTACCGGGGGAAATTCATTTTACCCGAACCCAAGCCCCAAACGGGGTCCGAGGGGGGGCAAAAAGTGACTCCTCCCCATATGTAGTACTATTATATTGAATGGATCGAAAAGCAGGAAGGAATATTATTTTAAAAAACCAGTTATAAACAGATCTTATATTTTTCGAACAACTTCAGCTCTCTTGGACAGTCCGGGAGTGTCGTACGAGTCGTCTGTGTCCCTATTCTTTCTTATCACCTTTTCTTCTTGTGCCCAGAAGAGATTATCCAATTCCTCGTCGTCTGATTCTTCGAGGTTTGGGGAGTGTATGTTTATAGTTAAATCAGAAGCATTGTCGCATGACTGTCCACCGCAATACGTGCAAATCGACGGTCATTTTAGTTCAGCTTTCTTACAACTACACGCATTGCTACAGCCCCTCTTGCAGCTGCATTATATCAACTGCAAGAGTTGTTGAGGTGCTGCATCTCTGGATATTTATAGTTTGAATTTGAATGTAGTAGAGCTGTATAGCTCTCTCTTTCAGTGCTTAATTTATAGTGAAAAAAGTTTGTCAAGAAAGTTATACTTTATATGGGTGTGTTGCTAAAGAACTGAAGATTAAGAGAATCATATAGGTGCATACATTAAGATTATTATTATAACAATTTTATTGGAGTAAACTAGTAAATTAATACTGGATACTTCTAACAACAAACGTTTTTGTTGATGTGACTACTTGTGATAAAGGAAGAAAAAACAGTGAAATAAAAACTCTAAAAAAGCTCATCTTTTTCGTGGAAATGTATTAACTCTATAATAAATTTCTAAACATGTACGAGGACTGCACAATATGTTCCTTAAAATGTAAGCTAAATGTGAAAACCAAACAAATAAAAGATGCCAATCTTGCTGGGCATGCTTGTGATTACTGCAGCAGGGTATTCTGTAAAAATTGCTCCCAGATGTCATCCACTGAAATAAGATGTCTTGAATTGTCGGCAAGAACTTTACTCTTTTATTGTCCTGACTATATAAACAGCATAAAAGTTGAACTTACCAAACAACAACAATCTCTCAACATGCAAGGTGAATATGAAAAAACAATAGCAAACTCTAGAGATCTAATTAGCATAAGAGAATCAAATGTTAATTTGCTTGATGAAATTGAAAAGAGCAGAGTACAAATAAATAAATATTTAAAGGACATAAATGAACTTAATGAGTTAAGCAATAACATGATAACTTCCATCAGAACATTAGAAGCAGAAAATGTATCATATAAAAATCAAATAAAATCATTACAAACTGATATAGTTAACTATAAGGAAGTAACCTACTTGGAGTTGAATAGTAACATGAAAAAGACAAAGTATTTTGGGAGACCTTGGGACGTACACACCCAGCCCCAATCAACAGAATTCTTTTCCACACCCAACCACTTCTGCACCTGAAAGGTATAGTAAAAATTGTAATATTAAAGAAGTAATATTTATAAGTGTTATTTTTACTTGGTGGTATGTACGCAGGGAGTGAAATCGTGCAGCATCTTGGATTGGAGGCAATCTAGCAAGATTGAAATTAATCTTTGCTGCAGCCCTCGCAAACAGCTGGAAGCATAAATCGTTTAGATTTAGACTTTGCCTCCATAGAGCGCAACCATGATAACCTCGCCTGCTTCGCAATTTGATCAGGCGTGGCATTTGAATTATAACTCAAATGCCACGCCTGTATTTTATAAAATACAGCAATCTTCTCCTCGAGATCTCGATGTTTTTTTACCATAGCAAGTAATTTCATTATTCCTTGCCCGAACATTGCCGATGTATAGTCATATCCACTGAAGGCATGCAGAAATAGAAAGAGTTCATCTGTCTGTTTTAAAACGCACAATCTGTGAAACAGTGTGAGAGCATTGACAGTTACTTTTCGGTCATGAACATTTACACATCTCATAGAAGAAAGAGTCACCAACAATCTTTAAAATGCATTCCTTTCCAATCTGTAGAGCCATATGGCAACGACTCCACTTCTTAAAGTTGAAATCTGTATTCGGAAATGGAGGATGCTGTGAAAACCAGCGACATAGCTATTTTGTATCGGCTTCATCTCTGGTAATACGAGAGGGTCGCATATCTATATGTTGCTACTGTTGCAATGTTAACGTCGCAGTAGGTTTTCATCTTCATTATATATGTTCTAAAGGTACACACATCATTCCTAAAGTCCATCGAGCACGCTTTCAGTTATGCCGCGACCCCGCTTCAATCCTCCATAGCTTTTTATTGATTTCATTAAAACCTGTTCAATGGTCATATCCGACCATATGCCTGGCCAAAACTTCCTCGTCCGCGGGATGGTAAAGAATCCTTCCCTTGTGAACAGTCTGTATTCAATGGGATCCATTTTTTCTTCCAATCCCAACATATCCTGCAAATACAAGTGGGTACACTTGGCGTAAAAAGTAGCCTGCTACATGGAAGAATGGTAGCATTTTTTGGATAGTGTTAAGATGCAAATTTTAATTTTTTAAATAGATTCAAGATTGATATTTTATAATTTTTGCTAAACTCCGACAAATCAATCGGCGAAGCGGCCCAGGGATAAACAGGGGCTTCACCCCTAACACATTACATTAAAAAACTGTAAGATGTACAGGAAAGCAGGTGTTTTTGAGGCCAATCTTATGAAGTAAAACTGGAAAAATCGCTAAAAATGTCGAAATATGAAAACTGCAAAACTTTGAACAGCTGTATCTCGGATACTGTTTGGTATACAGAGTCCGCTCTAGTACCAATTTGTAGCAAATTTAGTATACTTTTAAAAAGTACTAAATTGTTTTTGCCAAAAAAGGTAGGCCTCATGGGTCAAAATCGACAAAAACTGAAAAAAAAGTAAAAAATCTCGCACTTTTTTTGGATCCTTTACCAAGACTCGGTGGTCTGCCGAGGCCGTAAACTTTGATTTAACATTAATTTGTAATCCTATACAACATATTAAAAAACCATACATACGCGATTTGACGTCAGGTAACCTCCCTTTTTGATAAGAAGGTTACTGGATTATAGACTTATCAGACTTTTTATTTTATTTTCGTAATATGTAGTTCTTGCTTTGACTAAAAAATTATTCTACTCTTTTTTCTTCTGGCGGTACGAGTCCTTTACAGTCGTTTACGAGTTTCTGAATCAACATTTGAGGCGGATAGTTTTCGTTTGAACACACTATATATATACATTTATAAGATATCAGATATTGACTAACACTAAATGGCAACAATCATTATTCATTCCTTATGATTCACAAACACTAATTATAAAGTATTATATTGATTATATTGTAGATTGAACATTTGGTAGTTACCTATCTAAAGATAATGGAATTCTTTTACATATATTCACCGTATTTAAATAGCAAAATCCGTTACTAAATAGTCTTTGTAATCTTGTCACACTGATTGCTACTTTATTGGAGTCTGTGTTATCGAACTAAACTAAAAATTCCTCTCTTATTCTCCGTTATTTCTAATATTTTCATACGGAATTATAGGGCGAGTACTGTATAGAAATACACACTGTATAACAGTAGAGTAGAGTCCATTTACATTTTATATGTTTAACTATAATTATAAGTGAGATCATTATTAGAAAAGCCAGATAGCTGTATATTATCGACAGGAAATCAACTAGTAGGCCAGTCCTGGAAGAATCTATATAGGAAATGTTAGGTAGTTTGGGGTTTCTGAACATTTTCGGTTGTATTTAGGTTTAAATAAAGTCTACCTAGTAGCCGGAGACGAGACCCTTGAAATATGCAAAATAAAAGTGGCCTATGCAACTCGCGAACATACAAAAATTTATTCTTATGTAAAATGACCTGCTAAATTCGATTATGGATTCGATCCGAAATTGCGAAATCGGAAAAAATCGCATTTTTCCACTTTTTTATGAAATATCTCAGAAATACAATATTTTATATTTCCCATCCCATAACTTCGTTTCTAACCATTGACTCGGCTAAGAAATTTGGACATATACTCTGAAACATACTAAATCAATTGCTATATATAAAATTCTACCAAAGGTAAGATATCTGGTAGAAAAAAATATTTTCATTCGAGATCACATGGATTTTTCAGTAGTTGTATTGAAAAAGTCTGTATCCTGTATCGAGGAAACTTTTTTATTGTTGAAGATAGAGTACTAGTATCACCGAGTGAAATGTAGTTTAAGGCCTGAATTATGGAAATTTTTGAATTTTGAAAAACAAAGAATCGCTGCTTATAACAGTTTGATAGTCATAGAAGTGTAATAAGTTTGAGCGTTGTATACAGTGCATTAAATCCTATAACCAGGGAGGTAGCGAGAGTTTTTGTGAAATCATTTCTATAAAGCTAGAGTTTTTTCAATGATGAAGGTGCAATTCTGCCAATCTATAAGTTCCGCAAAAATGAATAAAAAATTAAACAACATGTTGCAAAAAGAGATATCGATTTTCTGAAATGTCACAAAATGCCACTTTTGATTCGTTCTTGCCGAGCCGAATTTTACGTTGCGACACCGTACGGCCGTCGCAATGTTGTTTTTCGAAAAATATGAACGTGTTAAGATTGCATGTTTTTGCAATTTTTTCGGCTCCGAAATGCAAGCTGTATTTTGCTATTTTTCGCAGATATCTCCGAAACGGTGGGAGTTAGCTCGAAATAAAAAATAAGGTCAAACGAGTATTTTTCATTACAAATCTTTTGCTTTCGTCAGAATTTTGATTTTTTTTTTTCGTTTCGGAGATAACTACTGAAATGTCGGCCATGTACGGCAAAAAATTTTGAGCTTCTACAGTTGGCAACTTTTTAATCTTGGCTCCTACGCCAAAAGACTACTCTAGGTAATTTAAATAGAATTAAATTTGCTAAACCTTTTTTTCTATTTTTTGAATTCCGACAAAAATGAAGGAATTAGAGAGGGCGGGATTTTGGACTTTTTTTTTTCAGTAAAATTTCTCAATTTTGTCACCGTAATTAATCGGTAATTAACTGAAATCGATCTCATATACGATGTTACTTAATATCATGTACTACTTTGACGCTCTGTTAATCTCGGCCCTTCGAAACAAAGGTTTCTGAGAAAAATTATTTTTTTAAGATTTACATACACTCTATAGGAAAACGTGTAATTTCCTACATTTCCTCGAATATCTCGATAATAACCTTTTTTTTTTGTAAAATTTTGTAGACAGCTTATGTAAAGAGAATTGATTGAGCTTTCCGACACTTCTTATTTTTTCTCTAACATAAAAAGTTCAGTGATGAAAGTGCAAGTCTATGTCAATGCGGTGCATTGTAAATATGCTGTCGGAATATGTAGTCCAGTGCAATTAGTCATTATAAATGAAAAATGACGGAACCCAGCTATAATGGATTTGAATGATTTTTTTTTTTTGTTGGGTTTCTAATTCCATAAACTGAAAAGTTTACCCATTGAAAATTACCGCAATTTCGAAAATCTGTAAGTTTAAAAATTTAAAGTCTCAACGAAAAACACAATTATCGGAATTTTTTAATATTTCTTTTTCTGAAATCTATCGGGAATGTCTACATTTTCGGTGCGATTTTAGAGCGAAAAATGCACAATTCCAGTATTTTAGTCCGTTGCTAGGAAACTATCATAAAACGAACCGGAAAAGATCCGTTGCCAAGCAACAATCAACAAAGCCGTACGGGAATGTTACTTCCCGGCCTAGGCCGGGAAGTAACATTCCCGCACGGTTTTTTATATATATATTTTAATATGTTAATATTTTTTATTTTTATACGTTTAAAATAGTATTAATTGTGATTTCAGAATTTTTTTTTTAAAAGTTTATATTTTTGGATTTTTATACGTTTAAAATAGTATTTATTGTGATTTCAGAAAAAATAGTATGTGTACTTCGGTGTGAATGTACATTCCCAGACTTCGATGCTTGTTGGCCTCGGCTAGCGCCTCGGCCAACAATTGCATCGTCATCCGGGAATGTATCGCTTTCACACCTAGATACACAATAGGTATACTATTTAAGAAAATAATGATTGTTATAGTTTTCGATGTTGTTTATAAAGAATTTGTAAAAAAATTAAACTTTTTAAAATTAATTTGAAGATGGCAGAAGCTCTAAAAAGCGAAATAAATGAATAGTACAGTAAGTGAAGCTTTTAAATCCCAGCCCGAAAACGATGCACTGAATTTCCAAATTTTTTCTTCAACATGCTTCATAAAGTATGTACATAAGAATCTATATTGTCATTTTTCCTGCTTTTTGGTTAGGGGTGGTCCCCAAATATACGACGTTAAAATCCACGCCCAAAATTTTGTACACCAGATTTCCTCTTTGACGAAGATTACATAGATTTCCCGGGATTTCCTAAGATTTCCTCGTATTTCCTAAGATTTCCCCGTATTTCCTTCAAATTTCCTCGAATTTTTTTCAAAAAATGTTTGAAGAACGTGGGGAGAAATTCAAGAAGCAAAAGATTTCCTCGGATTTCCTAAGATTTTTGGGATTTCCTAAGATTTCCTCGAATTTTTTTCAAAAAATTTTTGAAGCGCGGAAAGGGGGAGGAATCCCAAAAGCAAAAGATTTCCTGAGATTTCCTCCACATTTCCTGGGATTTCCTCGGATTTTCTTCTGAGTGTACACCAGATTTCCTTCGCGGTTTGCTCTTCGTCAAAATGTAAAATTACTCAAAATTTACAACTGTGAGAAACATTGTTATTCTTGTAGAAATTAGAGGTATTCAAATTTTCTTTCGATTGAGACGTATTATGACCTTTTATAATGAAAACTAAAAACAAACAAAAAAGTAGCGCATTTAAAAATTTAGGCGCCATTTTTCTTTAGTCTTATTCTAATTCCTTATAAATTCATTTTTTTTTAAATCCCTCTAGATATTGTTAATGCATACTGTTACCAACATGCTAAAATTTTTTAGAATTATAATAATTATTTTTCATTCTGTACCATTTTCAATAATTAAAATTTTCATAATTTTTTTAAAAAAATCGAGTTTTTGGAAATTACTCAGAAAATATTTTTTTATAAAAAATAATAAGAGTACAAAAGTGAAGCTTGTAAAAAGCGAATAGTCTGTATTTTTTTTAAGTTTCCTACGACAAACTGTTCCAGAGATATAAAGGTTGAAAGATATTATCTATATACCTACTGTCTGGCCTGAAAATATCGTATTTTTAGAAAATAATTAATTTAAACAAATCCGTTGGAGTCAAGTAAAAATTTTTGCTTCTTTTGGGCCAATAATTATCATCCAAAATATTTATACGTATACAGCAAACACACTGTATATAAGTAGAAGCCATCTCTCTTGCTTTGCTTCAGCGATCTGTGCTCTGTGAACTATAGAGATCAAGAACAAGTAGAAACAAATTTTTGTTTAATGAAGAATAAACGTAAGAAATTAGTGAATAATGCTCGTAAATAGTAATGATACAATGTGTAATAAATAATATCGACACATCTGAGGATTTACTTTCGCTTGATATTACATCACACATAATTTTCTACTAAGATTTTGTTACACAATCGCAATAATAAATATTATGTACCTAAAGTTCTCTCATGATGTGTAAATCACGGAATCGTTTGTTGAACGCTGTTTTTAATTTTATTCTGTAAAGGATTACCGTTGGTCCGTTATAACGTATGATTCGACAGTAAAAAATCATGCCCTTTTAACATATTCACGCCCGTATGTTTTTGGAGGTTTGCAAAGTCCATAATCTATTTTGGGTGATATTTATTAATTTATTTGCAAGAAAGAAAGAAACTGGCCCATTTTGATTAAGTATATACTTGTAAGTAAATATTTATTAACAAAAAATTAAGAAAAATAAACACTTGCTTTTTTTGTTTCATAGAATGTGTTCAAATTTTTCAAAAACATGTTCTATTTGTTTTATAATTTGAATATTAATAAAGCTGGGATAATGAGGTAATACCAAACTCAATTAGGGTATTCGTTATCTGCTTCTTATTTCTTATGGCCTTTTTAATTTAAAGAATGTCTAACAAATATAAATCTTTACCTCTGTTAGCATTATGTAAAAGTTTCATATTATTAAAGTAATGGATGTGGTCAAAGCAGTGTGGTCAAAGCAGTAAGTGCCACCCCCACTTGGGGGTGGCACTTAAAAAATATATATATTTATTGGAGCTGAAGTAGAATGAAATTTTAAAAAGAAAAGGTTCTATGCAATTTCTCACATAAATTTATAGTTTTTAAGTTATAATGACTTCAAAATTGCGATTTTAGCTTAAAAAAAAAAGGTATTTCCAAACGGCTTTCGTCAAGTATCTCGAAAAGTATTACATTTATTGAAAAAATGTTGCAGACCAATTACAGAAAGTACAAACTGGGAATTAATTATATGTTTTGTTTATTGATGTAGGATTAATAATTTCGGAGATATTTAAGTTTACATTTGGCATCCAAGTGTTCATAAGATAATTATTTAGAGTGAGAGTTAAATATCTCAGAAACTGTTACACCTACGTCAAGGATGCTAATAGGTAGAATAATAGGCTATTAATTAAGCTTTCAACTGTTTTTTATTTGTTTCTGTAGCATAAAAATAAAGAAGTTATGACCGAAGCAATGCGCGTCTACACATTTTTTAAATAACAACGTCGCCATTTTGTTACTGTAATTAGCCAGTCATTAAAAAAAAAGGAATTTCAAACACTGTTTCTCATTAATATATAGCATGATGTAGATGCTCAAATTTTTTGGTTTGTATACAGCATTTGCTTTAGAAAAAAATACAGTTTAAACTATAAAGGTATTTTCGATAAAACGTATTTTTTTTCCTTTTCCAAATATCTCAATAAATATTAGTTTTATTGAAAAATGGGTAGAGGCGAAAAATAAAGCTCATAAACTGATAATGAATTTCGCTTGTTTATTTATTTACATAGATTTAATAGTTTCGGAGATCTGAAAGTTTACAATGGCGTCCGATCGTTTATAAGACGAAAAATGCAGTTTAAATGTTAAATATCTCAGAAATTGTGACATCTGCGTCACGCATGCTAAGAAAATGTATAAGACAATTAATTGCGCTTTCAAATTATTTTTTACTCGTTCCTGTAGCATAAGAAATAAAGAAGTTATGACGGAAAAATGTGCGTAATTATATATTTTTATATAAAAAGGTCGCCATTTTGTTACTCTAATTAGCCAGTAATTTAAAAAAATTATCTCAAATACAGTTTTTCGTTAAGATGTAGCATTACCTAGATGCTCAAATTTTTTTGCTAATTTAAGGCACTTGCTTTAGAAAAAAATGCATTTTAAACTTTAAAGGTAATTTCGAAACACTTGGATACCAAATATAAACTTAAATATCTCCGAAATTATTAATCCTACATCAATAAACAAAAAATATAATTAATTCCCAGTTTGTACTTTCTGTAATTGGTCTGTAACATTTTTTCGATAAAGTAATACTTTTCGAGATACTTGACGAAAGCCGTTTGGAAATACCTTTTTTTTAAGCTAAAATCGCAATTTTGAAGTCGTTATAACTTAAAAACTATCAATTTATATGAAAAATTGCATAGAACCTTTTCTTCTTAAAATTTGATTATATTTCAGCTCCAATAAATATATATATTTTTTAATTGCCACCCCCTGAGAGGGGGTGGCATCCACCCCCTATAAATTAGCAAGCCCCCGCACAATATGGAAACTTCTGTGATGCATTTACTATCATACTGCCAAAAATGAACGAAATCCGTTCAATATGACATTATTCCCAAGTTAAAACCTCTAGTTACTGTACTAATAAAACACTACTTGTTACCATTCCCAATCTTCGTGAATTTTTTGAATCGAATTAGAGAATAACAATACGTCCTTATTATTTTTGTCGTTTATTTAAAAATTCGTTACAGGTTAGATTAGGTTAGTGGTGTAATATTTTTACAACCGAACACATTGATATGTTTATATGGTGGGAAATTTATCTTCATTCCCCGTTCCCTCAACTTTCTCATTAATTTGGGGAATGTAATTACCCCGTACCAGATAACATGCGAAATTTACTAATAATACCATAATCAGTATATCTCTTTCCCCGCCTATGAAAATTTAGATTCTCTCTATTACTATTACAAGCTCGCATTTGTCCCAATAACAAACGAGCTTTACTCGCGCATAGATTCTTTTATTTCTTTCATAATTTTTATAATGAACTGTTTTTCCTCGTATCAAATAATATGTACTATAACATGGGTAATTGTAAAAATTTTAAAATGTAACTATATTGTCCTGCGTTTTCTGTACATTGTGGTCTCACAATCGGTATCGATATTCTCCATACGTATAACTTATGTATATCATTTTATTGATCGTTCCTTTTGCCACAAAGGAAAACCGCAACTTTTGTTTAACTTAAAATCTGTATTCATGTTTACTTCCTTGCTTCGAAGGATCCAAAGAACAGGGAAGTATGATGATAGGGACGAAAAATAGTATCCGAGATAAGGTCAGATTATGCCTTTTTTGTGAAGAATAGAAATAGCTCAAGTGTAAGGTTTTATTGCCGAAATACACCACAAATGGGAGATTATTCAAGACCAAAAAGTTTGCTCAAAATATTTGAAACAACACTTGACACTCCATGTAGGGTGGAAGGAGTAAAAAACGTTTCTATTTTTTTGTAAGTATCTCGAAAACTATTCATTTGAGCGCAAAAAAATCTAGAGAGCTAATTTGAAGCTTATTAATTGAAACCATCTTCGTCTCATTTGGATAAAAATTGACTCAGATAGATTTTCTTTAAAACTGCTATTTTCGCCCCTTATCAATGATTCAATTTTCAAGCATGTTTTTCGTGATTTACTCTACAAAAATGGTGAAAAATAATTAGAGAAAATAATATTGCACACAGATTTGAATATATTACAACATGAACTTACACATCGCAAAACGTCTGGATGTGTATCTCTCTGTTTATATATTTGATTATGTGTCTATCTGGACGTGTGTATGTGTAGGCCGTTTCTTGTAAGAAAGATAACTTGACATTTTCAATTTAGTACAAGTGAAGCCATGCCTACTTTCTACTTACTAAGTACATAACATGTATACCGGGTGTCAACGAAATCACTTTTCGGCACGTGTCACATGTTACCAAAATTATATTACTGGATTCATCTGTGAAGTAAGTTGGGAACACCCTGTATAGTTTTCCAATTTTGGAGGCCATTCTGCATATGACTGTGCTAATTCTGACATTTTCCGCCATTTTCAATTTTTTGCAGCCAATTTTAATTTTTAATCTAATTTTGTTGTTAATTTGTCGCAGAGAGGGTTGATAAAATCACTTTTTCGAAATTTTTCAAATGAAAGTGTATTTCATACTTCAGTTAAATGTAATTTTTCAAAACCAATCTAACGATGTATCACAACACATTCTGAAGGGTCAGTTTCTGGTGGGTCACGGCACACAGATTGAAAATTAGCATTGGCTGCAAAAAATTCAAAATGGCGGAAAGAGTGATAAAATTAACAGTCGTATGCAGAATAACCTCTAGATTCTAAAAAAGCAAAAATATACAGGAGCTCCATTTAAAAATCAAAAGTAGAGGTCACTTTCGGTGAAACCGGAAATCATAGAAACTTCAAACATGTCATTTTGGTAACCTAGTTTCAACTCGGAAAGTGATCTCGTTAACACCCGGTATAGAGAGTCCACTAAAAGTTAACTTAACTTAAGATCTGTGTATGAGTTGATATGCTTTGCGCAAGTTATTGCAATAATTAATCTGCGTAAATTGGAATTTTTAGGAAAAATAACTTATGACGAATTTATATTTCGGATAAGAACTCTCAACGGGGTCAGGAATAAGGGATCCGAAAAGTTCCCAAGTGGGTTAATCCAATCAACGAAGGAAAAATAGGGGAATTAATTCGTGTAGTGGCCAATTAGGAAGTTTCCTATTTTAGAAATATCCTGTACATTCAACCTCATTTAGTAGTCTTTCAGTTAACTAGTCAAACAAAAAAAAATTATCTCGGTGTCTGAAAAACTCGAAATTATTTAATTTCTTATTTGAATACTTCGCGCTAGACTGTGACGTCACAGTACACAATTCGCTGTTATTTTAGGCATAATTACTTCTTCAAACGATTAAAACGTTAAACAAGCCCAACTACAAAAATATCTTACGCTGTGTCCGGTAAGAATAACACTGAATGAACTAAACTTTCGGTGCCCACGCCCGCTCGCTGTTGACGGTATCATGTACTGTGACGTCATCGAGCCTCAGCCCAGATGAGCGCTAACTTTTTTATTTATAGAGATAATTAAAAAAAAATTACAGATGTTTTTTAAATTTTTACGACTATTTATTACGAGAAAATGAGAAAAATGGAAACTTTCTAATTGCATAGTTGCCGGCGGAACTACCCTGAACAACATACTGATCGGTGGGAGGTGTGCGGAGGGTAGTTTAAAGGTCCTCTTTTCACGTCTATCTTGAATCACTCGAAAACTACTACTTCTAGCGAAAAAGTATCCTTATACAAAATTAAACTAGATAAAATTTTCTACAAATAAGTTTCTATTCATTTTTTATGTAGGATCAATACTTTACGAGATACAGAGGGTGGAAAAATCGCGAATTAAAAAAAAATCGAATTTTAATGACATAAATGAAATTTTGATACTAAATGAATTTAAAACTAACAGAGAAACTATATTATTAATAATAAACGAACATTCTCTTAAATCTAAACATTTTAAAAGCCAGAAAATTGTCGTCTAATGGTGCACCATTCGTACACGTACCATGGCAAGTGCCGGACACCATTGAGCATGGAATGCCGGCTTTTCGGCAACCACAGCGTCCTCCACACACAGTAGAACATCCGCAAAAGATGGATTCAAAATCGCTTTAGGAGCTACCGGTTCTTTGGTGGTAAACGGGGTTAGCGATCCATTTCCTCTCGGCTCCATACCCACTGGTTCGGGGTAGGGGGTTGTTGAGCCATTGCTGTATATGTAAGTAAGTAAGCGAACCGCTGTAACAAGAAATTTTGTAAAAAAACAATTAATATACCTGCAAATAAACTCAGAAAGAGTGTTGTTGCGCAGTTCCTTTGGTTGGTGGCAGTGTGGCTAGATTAGGTTTTGGCTTGTTGATGATTTTAGGAACGCAGCATATTGGTGTTTATTTAAGTCTCGCTCATCTGCAGGAGCTTGGTAGATCGCTAAAAACATCTTCTCATTCCATTTTATGCCGTGAAGCAGGAAAGAAAGACGTGAAAAAGGGACTTTAAACTACTTCCCACCCCCCGCACACCTCTCACAGGTCAGGACTTTTAGTGTGTTATTCAGGACACTCCCTCCGATAACTGTACAAGAATTGGCCATTACACGAATTATTTCCCCTAATCGGCCTTCATTCTATATCTCGTAAAGCATTGATCCTACATAAAAAATGAATAGCAACTTATTGTAGAAAATTTTATCTAGTTTAATTTTGTATAAGAAGGATACTTTTTCGCTAGAGATCGTAATTTTTGAGTTATTCAAGAAAGACGTGAAAAAGGGAAATTTATTTCGCCAAAAACCTCCAGCGGTGACTTTCTGCTGGTTTTTATCATTTTCCTTCCTAACCGCCGCGCCGTTCGGATGAACAAAGGGTATAATTATGATAAAATGCACTTGTCATTAAATTTTATACAAAAAATCCTCTATTGATCTTTCAGCTAATCCCCATCTAACTCTAGCAAATAGCGTTCGAAGTTGAGAGTACTTTGGAGCGCGCAGCATAAAATCATTCAAACGCACAAACATTCACAGTGAATATCTCCATAACGGCTGCTTTTACAAAAAAAATCGCTGGGAACGAGACTATACAGCGGAATCTTCTCTATGATAACGTGCATGTATCATAAGGATTTCTACAAACAATTTTGATTAGTTTTTCTGTTTTCTTGCATTTTGTTATTTGAGTTTGTTTCTAATTGTTTCTTGGAGCGCTTTTTTTAAGTGTTTTTCAGTCTAGATTTATTCCCTGCCTGATTTTGCTCGTTGTTGAGTCATCTTCGATTAGTTTTACTTCCACGTCCAGTGGAAGTATAATAACGACAAAAAAAAAAAAATTATTGTCCAAATAGGCTTAAAATGTCATGAAACGTCGAGATTTTAAGTTTGAGCGAAAAAAAATTTCTGTCTGTCGGTCTGTCTGTCTAACTTTTTTTTGTGCGCACGTTTACTCTGGAACCGTTTGAGATATTGACTTGAAATTTGGTACACATATGTATTTTAACGAGATCTAGAACTAGATTATATTTTCATCTTGTTCCGTCGAAGGGTTGGGGGCTAAAATGGGGGAAATTTGGGGTAAATGGGTAAATCAAGCGGGTAAGAGTCCATGATATTGGTATTTAGTATATACAAGAGAAGCTGAGGTCTCAAAAAAATTTTTGGCATTAGCCACCCCCATTACCACCCCCACCTCCTTATTAAAGGGGATGAAAAAAAAATGTGATTTAGTGCATGTACAGGAACCAGAAACCTCAAAATATTTTTTTACTTCATCCACCCCCCACTACCACCCCCCTATCACCATCCCCACCCCACTACCGATGTGGGGTATCGTTTTATGGGTTTTTGGGGTAGAGGATTTCAAATATTATATTATTAAAGTTCCATAAACAATTATTTCCACATACAAAATGTTTTTCGTTGAGTGACTTGGATAGAGAATCTGGATGCGGAAGTAGTGATTCCTTGGGCAGCGGTTTTTCTTCTGCTCTGATACGTGCAAGTTATAGAGGAGATTTTGCTCTATAATTTCGTTCATAGCGGTATTTCCTGTAGAAACAGCCGTTATGGAGATATTCGCTGTGAATAACCACGTTTGACTGTTTTTTTGGCTGCGCGCTCCAAACTATCCTCAGTTTTGTACGTTATTTGCAAAAGTTGGGTGGTGATTAGCTGAAAGGCCAATAGAAGGTTTTTGTGTAGAATTTAATGATAAATACTTTCTTTTCTATACACTGTTTCATTCGTATGAAAAACGTGAAAAACTAGCGGCAATTTGTAGCAAAATGAGGGATGTTTCATCCACTGCCGCGTATGTCTATACAGCGTCACTTTCTACTGTTATGCGACAATAGTATAGAATACACGCTAATAAGAGAGATAAAAAAAATCATGTTCATGTTTCAACCCAGTTCGGCAACTCTCAAACAGTCGAAAATTGTCCGACTTCATTATTTATTCATGATTATTACTCCAACGAAAAGCATTTCAATTTGTTTGTGAACTTGTCAGTTCTGCAATTTCTAGCTCGTCCACTACAAACTGCAATCTTAGTTCGTACAGCAAAGCAAGCTTTGAATCACTAAAATTAAATTTTAGTTTACTTTATAGTTGTTAAAATCTGATATTTAGACCATTGAATAAGGAGCATTAATAAGGAAGAAATAGGGGAATCTGAAATAAATTGTATTCTTTCTTCTGAATAACTTAATAGTATAGCAATTGTGTATCCCCTTGCCACCCGGATTTTAGAGTAAACTATGTACAAGAAAACGCTGCCCAAGGAATCACTACTTCCACATCCATATTTTCTATCCAAGTCTCTCACAACGAAAAAATTTTGTATGTGGAAATAATTGTTTATGGAACTTTAATAATATAATATTTGAAATCGTAATATAATATTTGAAACCCATAAAACGATATCCCATATCGGTAGTGGAGTGCGGGTAATGATAGATGAAGTAAAAAAAATATTTTATTAAAAATATTTTGAGGCCTTTGGTTCTTGTACACACATCAAACCACAATTTTGTTTCACTCCCTTTTATAATGAGTGGGGGTAGTAATGTGGGTGGCTAATGCCAATTTTTTTTTGAGACATTAGCTTCTCTTGTATATACTAAATACCAATTTTATGGACTCTTACCTGCTTGATTTACCTATTTACCCCCATTTAAACCAATTTACTTCCAAGCCCTTTAACGGAATAAGATGAAAATATAATCTAGTTCCAGTTGCTTAATTCGAATTTTCTTAAGAATCATTCAGATTGTGATACTAACCTGAAATTGGGTGAGCATAGACAGTTTCTTGAGACGAACAAAATGGGATATAGTGCCACTCAGGAAAAAAATTGGTTCGGCCGTTATAACCTCAAAATTGTCAGAAAAATCAGTACTCCGACATTATCTCGAAAACGGCGAATTGTTTCAGTACTTTTGTGATTACACAAAGTAAACTAATTTTTCTACAAAAATCGTGTAGTGAGTTTTTTTGTGACTCCATTAGTTTTCTTAGTGACGGAGAAATTATATATTTAAGTATAGCTGTAATATAATTCTAATTTTAATAAAAAGTACGTAAATAAGTTTTGTTGTAAGCTTTATTTTAATTAAATATTTCTACTCTAGTGACTTTTTATAAAATCACAAAGAAAGGAAAGTTAAAATTTTCAGTCACTGTCGGCTTCACAGCAGTCTCCATCACATAAACACAGTACCGTACATTTTAACTCTGCACCAACGCATGAACATTTTTTACTACATATAACTCGACATTTACAATAAATCAGCTCCTGACAAGCCGAAGTAGCTTCTGGAGATGTGGTCCAAAGAGGGTGGTACCACTCCCAAGAATCTGGATCTGGATCTGAATGATTATTATTATTATTATTAATATTGTTCTTATGTATGATATTACTCATAACAATAATACTGTCGGTAACGTACTAAACGATCTGCGCGACATCATATTAAATAATGCTTGACAATCGTATCGCTGATCATTTGGCCTAATTGTAGGAAAACCGTTTGGTCTATGACAAAAAAGTATAAATGTTATTTTGTAGTTGTGTTCTTCATTTTTCTTTGTCATAAGTACACGGTTTTCAAGATAATCCCGAAAAACTGTCCGCAAACTTATTTTTCAAGATGGCCGCCGAAAAAAAAATTTTCCGCTTGACCCTATATCACATTTTGTTCACCAAGAAAAACTTTACCTCTCTGCCAAATTTCATGTTAGTATCACAAAGTGAACGACTGTTATGCTTAGCAACTCCACTAATACGTGTACCGAATTTTAAGTCAATATCTTAAACTGTTCCAGAGTAAACGTGCGCACAAAAAAGTTACATACAGACCGACAGATAGACATTTTTTTCTCAGACTTAGAATCTCGACGTTTCATGACATTCTAAGCCTATTTGAACAACACAAATTTTTTTGTCGTTATTGTAGTACTTCCATTGGATGTGGAAGTAAAAGAATATACGTAAAATTCTTTTCAAAAAACGGTATATGCATTTTCGTTAGCGCTGGAAACTCGAAAATATTGCACTGTCTTCAGAACATGAATCAGTGATTACAGTAGGTGAGGATATTGACCTTTTGGTTATTTTTACATCCTTCGCTGACCTGAAAACAAACATAATCTTGAAACCAGACTAAGAAAATATCGGAAACAAACTACCATATTCATCTAACTGAATGAGGTTTGAGCCTACCTCAAGGATAACATTCGTTTCTTGCATGTCTTTAACGGTACTAACACTACTTTGGTGGTATTTTTTAGGCAAAGCAAACTAAAATTTGTAAAATTGTGTTGAAAATATACAAAAAAAGAATCATCTGCTAATCCTGCTACGGTAGCTTAAGCAGAAAAATAATTAAATATTAAAATGTATAGAGAGAAAATACCTGTGTCCTTTCATTAGCTCAAATACCAGTCCTTCGCAAAGCATTAAACAGAAGTTCGTTTAATCTTTGCCTCCGACAGAAGTTGCTGCAAAGTTCTATATATATTTTGGATCTACTAGTAAGTCAAAATAGCTGTGAAATATCACCACCTGCAGACTGCTTCTTCTTCTTCTCATTCACAACATCTTAACATAACAGATGTTTTGTAATCCATAAATTATTCTAGTTGGTTTCTCTTTGCTTGTTTCTCTGGCAACATCACGTCATCTACCGCGGTTGCTTGTTAGGCGCACGGTCTCACTAAATCTCTTTTCCATCGGCTTCTTGGTGATATCAGTCGTTTTGGATGACGTCCTCTTCACCTCTTTCCCTTTGGTTTTCCGTGAACTGTCGACCGTTCTATATTGCCCTCCCCGATTGATGTAGTAAAAAGGGGAGGATTTGAGAGTATAGGATTAGAATATTGAACATTGCATAATTTTTCATAAGTATTTGAAAATGATTTTGGAAGAATTGCTGCAATTTTGTGAATTTGTGGAGAAAGTCGTCCATTTCTAAATAATAATAATAATAATAATAATAATAATAATAATAATAATATACCCTCGTCTATCGTAGTCGTGTCATGGGTATAGAGGTCCCTGATGTCAGCTGCAGGGCCTGCCGCAGGGCGCCAGAGACTTTAATGCACCTGTTGTCGGCTTGTCCGACATATGCAGTCTCGGCCTATATCCAGAGGCACGACGGAGCATTACGAGTGCTTTATTATCACCTAAGGCACTCGTATGGGATAGACGAGACACCAGTGCTGCCTTACACTCCGGGGGATATTGAGTCCGTTGTGGGAAATGAGAAGTGTCTAATTTATTGGAACTACTCTTTTCCCACCGTCAGGCAAATATAAGCCAACAAGCCTGACGTAGTACTCCTCGACCATCAACTCAAGACAATGTTCGTCGTGGAGTTCTCGGCTCCCGCGGAGAACAACATTGTCTTGAAGGAGGAGGAAAAACGGACAAAATATCGAGATCTGCTCTTCGAACTCCGCAGACTGTATCCAGACCATACTGTTAAGATAGTGGTACTGATTATAGGAGCCCTCGGTGGAACGAGACACACACTGCTTTCGGAACTCAAGATCATACCGGCATGCCGAAACTCGGCAGAGATCTTAGCCGGCAGAATGCAGAAGGCCGTCATTCTTGGTTCATTACGTCTGCTCAGGGCACACGATTCCCGGACCCAGTAGTCACTTACCCCACGGGCGTGGGGAGTGGCTACCGGTACTACCAGCTCCCCTCTGTGAGGGTCGGAGCCACAGAGAAGGGTGACTGGTTTTTAGCTCGCTAAAAAAAAAAAAAAAAAAAAAAAAAAATAATAATAATAATAATACCCAGTAGTCACTTACCCCACGGGTGTGGGGAGTGGCTGCCGGTACTACCAGCTCCCCTCTGTGAGGGTCGGAGCCACAGAGAAGGGTGACTGGGTTTTAACAAAAAAAAAAAATAATAATAATAATAATATGTTTATTAGACCATAGTATTTACATAAATTACTTCCACAAAAAAAAAATAATACATTTTACTTAAATACACAATGGTAAACAATGGAAAGTTGCTCACTTAGGTAATAACCCTGCATGTGAGATTGGAACTTTAGTAAAATAATAATAATAATAATTTGTTTGTATACTAAATACCTGGAAAATTACAATAAAACTTAAATTCTATATTTGTAGTAAAATAGGATACGTTTAACAGGAAATAATAAAAATATAAGAAATATAAGAGATTATTTTTGAAGGGCTGTAAATTGAGGTTACTAGCAACATATAATTTAACCACTTCACTTAATAATAATCCATACATCAGAGCCATAAGAACCGTTATATTTTAGTGAAATTAATTGTGTAGCATAATTATTCTTAATTTCACAAATTTGATTCAATAATATTATGTATTGATTGTCTGTTGAGAGATAGGGTGTACTGTTTGAGTTGATTTTTAAACGAATTTTGCGATGTTAAGGATTTTAGTAGTACAGGTAGAGTGTTGTATAGTTTAGGACCAAGGTAAGTATAACTTTTTTGTCCAATAGTTCTTTTCATATATGGGACAACGAAATTATTATGTCTTGTGTTGTAATGGTGGTCGGGTTGTGTCAGGTTTTGTTTATTTTTGTGCTGATGTATATTACATTGCATAAAGAACAGTTGTCTAGAATCCATTAATGTTGCCTCTTTATACAATTGATCTGAAGGATAAGTAGCTGGTTTTTTGTACATTATCTTTAGTATGGTCTTTTGCACAATTTCAACTCTTTTGACTATAGATTTTGTTACGCTACCCCATCCTAAAATACCGTAGTTGATATGAGACTCTACTAAAGAGTAATAGAGTATTTTTAATTCTTTTAGGTCTAAGATATCTTTAAGTATTTTAAATTTTGGTATGAACATTTGGATTTTTTTTATAATAAAATCGATATGCTTGTCCCACCTCAAGTGGTTGTCTATGAACACTCCAAGATATTTTATGTTGTTTTTTTGTTCGATTTCAAATTCATCATTTATTTTTAGTTTACCAAAGGTGGGTAATGGGGGTCAAGAGTTTGCAATAGGTAGATAGTAAGTTTTACTAAAGTTTATTATAAGTAATTACTTTGAAAGGTGTTAAGAAACATTTTAAAAGGTAAGGGTGATGATAAACTTTAATATAACTTATCTAGAACATTATTAGTGATCTGTTGAGTGTCGGCAAATATTTCCTTGGTTCTTAAAACTGACTAAAAAAAAAAGTATCAGGTAAATGTAAAGACATTAATACATGCAAAGATTTAGCAGAAGCATTTACAAAGAAAATAGAAAAGAAGTACTGGAACTACAGTGAAGTTCACTTTGTGTTCGACAAATACATAAAGTAAACGACAAGGCAAAAGAGAGCAAAAATTGTTCCTACTCGATATAAAACTGCGTAGAGCACAAACATAGTCAACGTAATATGTAAAAAGTGCTATCGCATAAGTGTACCAAGTATGAAATAACTGCATACCTGGCAGAAAACGTTCTACAGCATGCTCAATTAACGAAGAAAGACTTTGTAGTCGCATGGGATTCGGAAATTAAATCATCACATGGCTCTTTCGATCATCTTCGAAGCACGCAAGAAAAGGCAGACACTAAAATAATTTTCCATGCTATTTACGCCGCAGATAGAGGAGCAACCAAACTATATAATATATTTGCATAAGACACACATATTGTGATTCTTAGCATAAAAATATATCCGAAACTTCCTACCGCATCGTACTTTGTACCCAGTTCCAAAGTAGTTATACCAGTTGCAGTTATGTACGCTTCATTAGACACATTAAAGGCTTCTTCACTGCCAGCTTTTCATGCTTTATGCATCTGGAATAGGAACCGAAAACACAATTTCTGATCAAGTAATGGCAATACTATAAACAATCATATGCAAAATCTACCAATCTAAATCGAACATAACGAAACTTCAAAAGTTAGGTTGGTCCATGTTTTCTGAGAAACAGACAAGTCGGGAAAAGTTGCCACCAACAAAAAGTGTTTTTATACCTGCTATGAAGAGAGTTATCTACCAAGTAATGATCTGAAACCAAGACTGTAATCCTCAGCCGATAATTCCATCCCCTATTAAACATGGACGGACTATGAAAAATGGACAGATGACTCCTGTTCTCTGCGAAATGGCGTGCGTTCATTCTCAAGTTGATTAGATGCTCCTGCATAAAAAATAAATGTAATCAGCCATGTAAATGTTCTGTAAGCAGCCTACCGCGTACCCATTATTATATGTGAGTGTGGAGGCACAGACGAACTACCAACCATTCACATATTGTACCAGAAGAATCAGATAATGATGATTGATAACAAACGATATACCAATCATTTTTTAGATAGATTTCTGCCACGCTAAATTATGCTCAACTGAAAAGTTGCCGATCACTCCATCTGCATTCTCTATCGAATCATATATTCATAGTTGCCGGTATTGTCCACAAGGACTCCAAGGTATAGCACCCTATTTACTACCTCGCAGAGCTGGGTAATTACTTGTAATTTAAAAATAATTACAATTACAAATTACTTTTTTAAAAAAGGAACTAATTACAATTACAAAGTACATGTCTTTAAAAAAGCAATTACTTTTCTAATTACTTTTATGATAAAGTAAATTATAGTGACCAAACAGACAAAAAGGTATGTTAAAAATTTTAATTAAAAGTGTTGTGTAATATTGCGTTTTAATATTTATTTGAATCGTTATTAGAATGTTTGACCTTAAGAGTAATCAGGAAAAATTAAATAAATATATAGAAAATGCAGCTTAATAGTGGAGTCGGTTTAGGAAAGGATTGGGAAAATTTTTAAGATGGATGCAGACCCTGCGGAAATTATTTGTAATGACGAATATAATAAAACCCTAAAATTTTAATTTCCAAAAATGGGTGAAACCATGCCGAAAAGGGGTATTTTAGACATTTTAAGGGGCAAATTCGTTGTTTTAATTTTTTTTTTGATCACTTAAACAACTAGTTAAGAAAAGAAAATGGTATCCTTTTATTCTCAATATTAAAGGAACCTTCAGTTTAAATTTGGGGAAGATATCTGACCATCCCCCCTCCTGATAATCTTATATATATATATATATATATACGAAAAAAACTGAGAAAATCAAATTTCGGTTGTCTTGATCAGATCTCAACCGATTTGGATGAAATTTGGAATGGAAGTAGTCTTTATCACACAAAAACTGTTAACCAAATTTCAGCCAAAAATGTTAAATAGTTTGGCTGAAATTGCAGTTTCAGTCAAATTTTCTGAAATTTTCAAATCGAAATATCTTCGGACCTAAAAGTCGGATCAAAATCTGCTTTGTGACAAAAGGTAGGCGAGGTATAATATCAAAATACTCGTTTTGAAAAGTAAAAGATAGACCACGGTTACCCTTCGATTATACATGAAGCGGCTACCTGAGTCACGTAAAAATAAAAAAATAAATAAAAATTGTAACACATTCACATACTTACAGAAATAAATACACGCACGCACACACATATATAATATAATATACATTTATCTATACCTAGTCAAAGCAGTAGGCACGACCATACAGATAAAAAATATACATATTTTTTAAAGTTTTATAAACAATAAATAAAATTGTTTTCTGCTTTATACCAGTGCGTGTACACATAGTCACTGAGTACACATATATTATATATATATAAAAAGTGATTCTTGACTTATATCATGTAAAAGTACATAAAATAACCTACCTTTTGCCATGAAGAAAAATTCGATCCGTCTTTTAGGTCCGGAGATATTTCAATTTGAACATTTCAGAAAATTTGACTGAAATTGCAATTTCAGCCAAACTATTTAATATTTTTGGCTGAAATCTGGTAAATAATTTTTGTGTGATAAAGACTACTTCCATTCCAAATTTCAGCCAAATCGGTTGAGATCTGATCAAGATAGCCGAAATTTAATTTTTTCAATTTTTTTCGTACATATGTAAAACTGCAAATTCTTTTTTTTTTTTAACTGTTTAACGTCGGCCTATTTCTGCTACCAGGGCCTATCACCGACGCCAGGAGACGAGCTACCACCAACCTGGAAATTTTGCCGAACCTCTTCCCTTAAGAAGAGTAGGGATCTTTTACTTGCCTAACATTTAATAGACAAGGGACCGCCTGCTTTACATCCCCTCCGAAGGATGGTATATCCACTATGTAATCCTCGTCTGAAATTACGTAACTTTCGCGTATACACTGATATACAAGCCGCTAGAAGGTGGGACGAGAACGCTGTATTTCCCAAGATAGGTGGGTCACTCATCCAAGTACTAATCGCGCTCGACGTTGCTTCAACGGAATATCGACTGATAATCACATTGAAGTGGCCTCTACGCTCGCCCCTAACTGCAAATTCAAATTTACAGTTTAAAATGTCCAATAAAACACTGTTTCACCCAAGATTTGATAGAAAGATCGTCCTAATAAAGCCATCTCTTGCGTCAGCGCAAGATTCTGGGATTTTGTTATACTGACCATGACAAACAATTTCCGCCGGGTCTGCATCCATCTTAAAAAATTTCCCAACCTCGCTATTTACTAAATCGACTCCACTAAAATAACAATGCCTAATAATAATAAGAATGATAATAATAAACAGTAAACACATTTAGTTTTTAAAAGTTTATTGAATAAAAAACATAAATGTGCAGCCGGACCACGGCAAAAACTCGTTTTTAGTCTGTAACTTTTTTTGAACTTTTCAGATTCATTTTAAACTATGGAACTGTAAAATTCTGCTTTAGTGCATTCTTGTTTGTTAAACCACATACGCATGTTCTTAAAGTAATTGTAATTGAAAAAAGTAATTGTAATTGGAAAAAGTAATTGTAATTGAAGAAAGTAATTGTAATTGGAGAAAGTAATTGTAATTGGAAAAAGTAATTGTACTTATAGAAGTAATTTGTAATTAGATAGTTCAAATAAAATAATTACAAATTACAATTCCTTCAACAATTTTCCTGCAATTACAATTCCAAATTACTTTAATAAAAAAAGTACTTAATTACAATTACAATTACACGAAAAAAAAAGGAATTGTAATTGCTAATTACTTTTTCACCAGGAATTACCCAACTCTGCTACCTCGTAATCACCACTGTCCTTAGCGTGCCTGGGTGGTTTTTCTTGTACTCTGTCTACAATCATAATTTTCGTTTTATTGTAATGTAAACTTTTACTACTTATGGATCAGGAGCCCGTCGACCACTAATTGGGTGTCATAGGTTTAGTTCCAAAATGTGTGAATTGTTGTTAATTTGGGGCAGTAGAGCACAGAAATGAACATTCCACCCAATTAGTTGTCGGCGGGCTCCTGGTCTATTAGAGCTTATTGTTGGAAGGTTGTCCAATTTGTGTGTGAGTTCATCCTCGCTGGCTGCAACTAAGATGTTATCACCTGCAAATCTCAAGTTAGAAATTTTTATTCCTCCTATAATAACACCTTTCTGCCTGTACTCTCACAATGCTTCTTTTGGGGGGCAGGGGCGTACGGCAGGCCCCCAAAGCTGTAAGAAATATGACTTGTAAAAGTAAAAAAAAGTCACAAATAAGTCATCGGTTTACGCATGGGGGTTGGAGGGATTTCTTAATTTACCCCCAAAATCATGAATCCAGACTCCCATTCATTTTGGGCGGTACCAGGAAGCGCTACGCTCGCCCAAATTTGAAAAAAAAGTCAGATAAAAAAAATGATAAGTTTATGAATGGCAACCAGGAACCTGGTAAGTATGAACCTCCTGAGTGCGAAAAGACATTCGCCATTTTTGAAAAGTGGTGCGACGGAATAAGATGTAAATATAATCTAGTTCCAGATCCCATTAAAGTACATACGTGTACCAAATTTCAAGTCAAGACCTTCAACGGTTCCAGAGTAATAGTACCCACAAAAATGTTACAGACAGACAGAAATTTTTTTTTTTTGGTCAAACTTAAAATCTCGACGTTTCGTGACATTCTAAGTCTATTTGAACAATAAAAACTTTCAAAAATTTTTTTGTCGTTACTATACTTCCACTGGATGTAGAATTGTAGAAGTAAAATACAGTCACGACATTCGTTATTATACAACTAGTTTCGCATATTTCTAATAATAATGCGGAATTTACCTTGATTTAATGTTTACACTAAAGCTTTCGATTCCGTTAGTTTATGTTAATATATTTTTGTTTATTTCTTTCGCTATTTATTTAATTACTAATCAAAAAATTTAAACCAAGTAGAACGAAAATACTTAAAAATTTAAACAGTGTGCCTCGAGGAGCTTTGATAGTTACGTTTTCTGTTAGGGCCATTATTAAAAATTCTAATAGTATAGTTTTTTAATTTTGTTATCTACACAGTTAAAATATTCTTTTGTGAGGTCTGTCTGCGATGGAAATTGAAAAGAAATAATTCAATCAGTTTCTAACAAAAGCAGTTAAAGTGCCAACACCTTGTATTTCAGAAATTACGCCGTTTCAGTTTAGGAATCCCGTCGTTCAATATTTTAAATTACTCTGAGAACACCCTGTGTATAAAAAGCGAAACGTTTATGAACCTCTTGATAGGAGTGTTCCCTGCTGAGTTAACCTTCATGGAACTCCGTATATACATATAAAATACAAAAATAGACACATAAGACAAAAGTGAATTAACCTTGATTCTAAAATTAAAAGAAAAACAGATGACAGTGAATATTCAAAAAATAAAATTAAAATTACAGATTAGCTAAACAATGGATATAGATAACAAATAGGTGGAATATCAAGATATCCAAACAAAAAAATTAATCATTCTGTTGCTTGTGTTTTACTTAATATTGTAAGTAAAACTGTCATCAGAAGATAATGTGTGCATACGTTTAGCTCTCTTATAATCTATGGTCCTAAAAATATCTGCTGAGTCAGTGACTTTGTTCACCACTTTAAATATACATTTTTCATACATTTTTCTTGTGTTCTTCAATTTGTGTAATTTTTTTTTATTACATGGCTGACGGGAATAAAATCTTTTGGGTAAACGTGATGGTTTGATGTCAAAAACAATGATGAGAAATGGGGTAACAGGGGGTTCTCTAGATGTTCGGGTGTATTTTGGTGTAAATAGTAAGTAGTAGTAAGTGTACCTACATTTTCAGAAACCAATTCGGGGTGGAAAGCAGTTAAAATGGCAAAGCAGGTCATATTTTCACTTTTTGTGTTATAACTCGAAAAATACGTAATATTTAATGTAGAGTTATGAAAATGCTTTTACTGGAAAGGTGCAAACCAACTAAAAACAAAATATTCAAAAACCTCATATATTTTTTTTATTAATTTTTTAGTGGAAAATTACAAAAATTGATATAACTTTTGATTTCATTTCAAACTGATTGGAAAAGATCTCCCCTATCGCACCCCACTTCGTTTGATCGTCCACTTCTGGGACACCCTGTATTTGAATGTTGTAAAATGCAAAAATACTTAAATTCTTTTAGTGCGGAAGTAAAAACAAAATCAAAATCGTGCAGGCGCAGCGGTATAACGTTTTATCACGGACCTGAGCAGTCCAAAAAATAAAAATAAAATTTCTGGATAGGGCCACCCTTATCACCTAGGGGTATAAAAAATAGCCTATGACCTATTCTCAGACCTACCAAATATACACCAAAAATTTCATAAAAATCGGTCAAGCCGTTTCGGGGGAGTTCGATAACAAACACTGTGACACGAGATTTTTATATATTAGATTTACGGCACTACAAAGCTAGCGGCACCCTTGGCACTATCTTTGTAATAATTGTTTTACGTTTGTAAATAGTAAAAGTAAACAGTAGTAGGAGAAGCCTTAAATGCTCCTAACATTTTTCGAAGGGCTTTACTTATATATGCGTTTTGAAATATCTCTTAAATGGCTGAAGATATCAAAGTAATTATTCTCTCATAGTTTTTAATGTCAACCTACGCTACACAGTAATAATGTTATTAGTGAAGCGAATTGTTACCCTCATTTCCATCCCTCCACCGGGGCATAGCGAAGGGGGTATGGGGGCAATTTTTAATTCGGTAGAAAAAATCTTTTTTTTGGATTTTCTCCCGCCCGCCCATCAATTTTTTGGAGGAATAATTTTTGATATTTGTAGAGTTGGCTGCTTAAGTTTATGAAGTTGGCAAATTTGAAAAATAATCCTCAAAAAGGTCGGGTCGCTACGTCCCTGTCCCTCCAGCTTGCAAAAGAAAATTGTGAAATCCTAGAAACATACATCTGAAATGACAGGGACAATGTGTCTTGGATTGCATGAAAAAAAGGAGAAAAATGCTTGCGCAACCTGTTTGTCGCATTCAAAACGCCAATTTTGAGTTTTATTTTTCTGGGTTTGATTTCACTATTAATTTGAGTTTAAGAAAACTATGAAACTAATAAAGACCATAGGTTACGCTGATGCGATGAAAAATACGTGTAGCGTAAATTTCGACTTTTGGAGGTCCGTCAAAAAAAAAAATTAAGTTTCTATTTCTTTTAGAATTGACCAAAGCGTAAGAAGCTGCCTTTTTCTGAAAGTCGCCATATTGAATTTTCTGGATTTGAATTTTTCTTTTCAACTTTAGGTGCCAAGAAATGAATTACGTTATATTATACCAGGGAAAACGTGCTGGCTTTTTCACTGAGTTAAAAATGGAGTATTTAGGCAGCATGGTCATTGGTCATGTTTCAACATATGTACCTCATATTTAAACCACATTTATTCTCAACAGTTTCTTTTTTGAATTATGTCCAATATTTGTCTTCTTGTAGGAGAAACTTTTCAAACAAAATGCTGACAATTTTACAGAATTAAATATGATTTGGCCAGCACACAGGCCAGAGTTCAATCCTATTAAGCATGCCTGGGATAAGCTGGGCAGAAGGATACGATGCTGTATTCCTGTCTAATAGTTTACAGGTGCTGGGTGCAGCACTGCTTGAAGAACGGAGAAAAATTGAACAGGATCATATTCGACACCTTATCGAAATAATTCCAAGGTATAGGGGTCGTAATTCGTGCTCGCGGAGGAAATACACGTTACTGATTTTTTCTGTCTTTTTTTTACTATTTTTTTTTGTTATTCATGATATGAATGTAGTTTCCTATATTTATTGTCATGAGTAAAAAGTACTGTAAAACTGTAGCTCCTACGGGAAGACAGGTATTGGGATGATTTTAAAAAGAGAATATTGAGAATAGATGTGAATTGAATATGAAGCATGCTGGAACACGACCATGCTGCCTGTATATTCCACAGGGTGTTTTTAACTTAATGAAAAAACCACCATTTATTTTCTTTGGTATAATATGACACAATTCAATTCTTTTTTGAAAATTATAAAACACGTCCTAACCTCTATGAATTTATCTACAACTTGCTAAAAAATCATTAAAATCAGTCCTAGGGAGAAAAAATTTTCAAGTATCGAACTTACGGGTGGATCGAATTTCCTGCCGGTGAGTGTATTTAAATATAGGTACATGTTTCAATTAAAGCTAGTTGAATTATTTTTGTCCTTTTTAAAGTGTTGCGATTAGATTTTTGTCGGGGGTTTTTTTAATTTTAATTTTTATTGTATCAAAAAATCCTGTTCCCACATTCACAATAAAAACGTATATATATTGTATCATAACATACACTGTCTTGTCTGCGCTGGATGATTATTCATTAACTTTGAGTGGGCATTACGCCAACTACCAAGAAAAACGTTATACGTTAAAATAAATAAGAATTCAGTTTAAGATTTAAAAAGAGTGTGTCCAAGTCCAACTGTCAGGTGCAACTTAAATTCAAATTTAAATTCATGACTGACCTTCAATAGTAATACAAATGGACTTTTTAAAACCACATTTTTTTTACAGAAGTATTAAATAAGGTGTCTTATCCCAATATCCGGTTTTCTCATTACAAAATACAAATTTTTGATAAGCCTAAAAGTTTATATACTTACTACAGTTGAGGATATAAATGAATTTTGATTATATTTTTCTGAAATAAAATTGTAAAAATTTCGTAGGTAAGTAGTTGAATAGTAATTAGTGTTTTTTAATCGAATCAAAGGTGGAAGCGCTTAGTTTAGTCGTAACTTTGCAAGGGATTTGTTGAACCTCCCGCCGAGCCGGTCGACGGACCAGACGTTCGGGTCAAAATACGGAGGGCATTCACTACTATACCGTACCACCCATTCCATAGAGTAACGTACTCGCCGGGACGGCTACTTTTTTATTTGATGTTATTGCTCTTTTAAACCCTAATTTAATAATTATTCATGATTTCATGAATATTAAAAGGATTAATATTAACTATAAGTTCGCAGAAATAGATATAAATCGTTGACAAAGCTAAAAGTGAAAGTGCACGCACCACAAGTATTTTATCCAATAAGTACTATGCGTACAACGTTAGTTCATGGGTCAAATTATTATTTTTTAAATTCGTGGTTAAATTTCTTTTACAATTTGCCAACAGTGAAAGAGTGGCTCTTTTGGAGATTGAAGCTATTAGAAATTTACAGAATAATAAAAAAACTTGATAAAAGTCATTCAACAAATTAGTATTAATATATCATATGAAAAATAAATTATTATGCAAAACAAATTTGAACACGAATGAACGATCTACTGCTGCAGTAAATTATTATACAATTACAGTGTTGCTACCTACACGTTGCCATCAATTACTAATCCTAGAAAAAAACTGTCAAATAAAAAAGTTGCGTACATCTTTTATCTTTGTTTCTTCTCGATATACTTTCTGTTTGAAAGATAGAAAAGTTCCTGCTTGCTATACTTATCCCTTACATAGCCTTTAAAAAAAGTTCCTAATTTCTAAACTTAATATTTGGCGTTTGAATTAACATATTTTGTTAACAAATATGTAGTGGTAACGCGGTGAAAATTTTAAACTAATTCAATAGTTTGTTTTTGAGTTAGAATAAGATAAATGAAAAAATAATTGTTTTATTTTATTTTCAATCATTTATCCAATAGACGTGGAGAACGAGAGAAATAATCAGTGGATACTCTATGTTAAATAATTATTTATAATAATTGAACTACTCGACGGATCATTATGAAATTCAATATGGTACTGTTCCTCGTACTATTCTGGTTTATTCTGATAGACGAAGCGAATAAAAACAATTGAAATAGATCCGTTGAGGATTGTGACTTGTAGAATGTTTCCGCACGTATGTACGTACGTACAGTACCAACTGACGAAGTCATATCGCAATTTCCAATAACAATTTTAGAAGTTACCGAAAAAGCATAATAATAATAATATCTTTATTATCCGTAAAAACCTGTACATAAATAGTAAGTACAAAAAATGGCATTGGATTCGTCATTACAAGGATGAGTACAATAATCCAAAACACAATAAAGTAGTCGTATACAATAAAATAAAAAACCGCTGCCCAAGGAATCACTACTTCCACTTCCAGATTTTCTATCCAAGTCACTCACAACGAAAAAATTTTGTATGTGGAAATAATTGTTTAATAATATAATATTTGAAATCCTCTACCTCAAAAACCCATAAAACGATACCCCACATCGGTAGTTGGGTGGGGGTGGTGATGGGGGTGGTAGTGGGGGTGGATAAGGTAAAAAAATATTTTGAGGTTTCTGGTTCTTGTACACACACTAAATCACAATTTTTTTCATCCCATTTAATAATGGGGTGGGGGTGGTAATGGGGGTGGCTAATGCCAAATTTTTTTTTGAGATCTTAGCTTCTCTTGTATATAGTAAATACCAATTTTATGAACTCTTACCTGCTTGATTTACCTATTTACCCCAAATTTACCCCAATTTACCCCCCAACCCTTCGACGGAACAAGATGAAAATATAATCTAGTTCTAGATCTCGTTAAAGTACATATGTGTACCAAATTTCAAGTCAATATCTCAAACGGTCCCAGAGTAAACGTGCGCACAAAAAAAGTTACAGACAGACAGAACTTTTTTTTTCGCTCAAACTTAAAATCTCGACGTTTCATGACATTCTAAGCTTATTTGAACAATAAAAATTTTTAAAAATTTTTTTGTCGTTACTATATTCCGAGACTTGAAAATATTTCCCGACAAAAAGTACATCGTCGCATTCCTACTATATTCCTGATAGCCTTTTTTGTAATCTAAAAATTCTTACATTTTTAGATGAAGCATGGTAAAATAAGACACAGTATGTCATCCTCGAGACACTGTGCATGGTAATAAGCTAAAACAACTTTTCGGCTCGCTAAATCCCTGAGCCTATATAAAGCATAACAGATCGGTGATAATTTGCTACACCGAATTTATATACACTTCCCCGTTTAGGCTGTTATCTAAATGCAGTCCTAAAAATGTTACTGAAGTCACCTGTTCTATAGATTTACTCTCCACTTTTACTAAGTTACTTTTATTAAGAAGGCTGATGTTCGGAGTAAAATGTATAAAAACTGTCTTTTTCCTATTCAAATATAATTTGTTATTGTTAAACCAATGAACAAATGTATTTAACATAATAATATGCTGAGTTTGTAAAATTATATCAAACATATTTGAATCGGAACAGAGATAACATCAGCAAACATTATGAGATTTTTTCTTGCTCTATATTGGGAAGGTCATTTACAAACAAAATAAACAGCAAGGGCCCAAGAACTAATCCTTGTGGAACCCCATACTTAATTTCTAGCATTTCTGATTTGTAACCATTTATGTCGACAAGTTGAGATCTACCGAGTAAATAAGATTTTAATCAGTTATGCGTTCTGCCTCTAAAACCGTAATTATGTAGTTTATGTAACAGTAAGTCATGATTTACTATGCCAAACGCCTTACTTAGATCCATAAATATACCAATTCATTTTTCATTATTATCCAGTCTGCTGTAAAGTACACTGATAAATTCTAAAATGGCTGTCTTAGTAGATAAGTTTTTCCTGAATCCATGTTGTGCTTTATTTAAAAATCTTATTTTTTGTAATAAAAGATAACATTCTGTTAAGCATTACCCTTTCCAAGATTTTGGAAATAGTTGACAGTAAAGATATGGGACGATAATTTTCTACATGACTTTTTTCACCTTTTTTGTGTATGGGAACAATACGGGCTATCTTTAATACATTTGGAAACACCCCATCTGAAATTGATTTATTTATTAAAATTGTTAAAGGTTTATAAAGCTATAAAGTTTACCGCGCATTTTAGAATATTACAACTTGTTGTCTAAACCTGCCGAATTTTATTTTTTTAGTTCATTTATTATGTTACGAGTTCTGTTTCAGATACAGGCTCTAAAAACATTGTACTAGGTATATGTTTGCTTTCGCCAATGTAATCAACATTCGTTTATATTTATGAAGTAGGAATTAAAATGGTTAGAGATTAATTCAGGATCACTCGTAATCGTATCATTGCATTTTATTTCCGTTATATTTTCCTTGCCTTTATGGCTTTTTAGACTATTATTAATAATTTTCCACGTCACTTTTGATTTATTATCATCAAGATTGTATAATTTATCATTGTGTAACCTTTTTGCTGCTTTTATTGTTTCTCTATAAATACGTTTATATTTTAATTGTTTGAAATAACTCATGTCTGCATTGCTTTTTGTGAAGTGTGCTAGTTTGTACAGTTGTTTCTAGCTTATCTGATGATTTAAGTATTCCCCTAGTAATCCACTTATTTTTCTTGCCTGTATATATTTGATTTATTTTCTTAATTCTAATTTTTGGGAAAAGCTAGATCTATATAATATTTAATAATGTGTGTGAACAGCTCAAACCCTTGATCGACAGTACAAGATTTATAAACATCAGTCCATGTTCCTTTACTTAAATAATGATGCAAAAATATGTTATAGTTATTGTCATTAAATATTCTGGTTGTAACATATTTATTATTGATGTTTTGCATATCATACTTAACAGTTAATATTTGACATGAATGATCCGAGAAACCGTTGTGAATAATTTGACATGAAACATCGTTTTTAATATTAGAGCATACATAATCAATACATGTTGATGAGTGAGTGTAATTCTGGTAGGTTCTAAGATAAGGCTATTGATATTATATTTATACATAGGGTCGAAATGAGAATCTTCTTTTTTATTTGTTTTTTTTTATATCTGTTAAACAGTTCAAATCAATCTAAAAATGGTACCAGAATCTTCCCTTTCAAAAAGCTATAATTAAAATCGATTACTTACAGAATTAACCAATTAACAAATAAAATTGAAAAGTTTTAAAAATTCCCCACTATGTCCTATAATCTTTTCGTAATGTACTCGCATATACGGAAAACCACATCGATATCAGTTGAAACAGTATAGATCATGCCAACAACTAACTCTTTATTGATGGTGTGCAGCTCCTTGAATGTCTACGGAGATGAAACTTTGCTAAAAACCTCTGACTTCTGAGCAAACTACTCTTTCAAACAAATTCAAACCAAGTTTTTAATTTAAATCACTGGCATTCGCCAAATTTTCGAATATGCTGGTAACAATAATTAACTCTATGGATAATGTACAGCTCCACGAAGGTCTACCGAGATGAAATCTTGCTAAAAACCTTCACAACAAAATACTCTCTCAAATTAAAAAAACCGCATCAAATCGACGTTAACAACACACACACAGTTACACATACACACAGATAGACATACAAATATACGCATCAAACTTATAACGCCATTCCTTTTTGTGTCGGGGGTTTAAAATTATTTTTATTAGCCAGCGCTGACGCGACGAGCGAGAATAGACCACACACTCAGCGGGGTGTACAAAAACATATAAAAGTACGTCTTGGATTTTTTTTATTTATTGTCGGTATTCATTTACCACTTGAATTTTGAGCTTCATTTTTAATTGAATATGAAAGGTGAAGATAAAAATTTGATATTCTTATCTAGTTAAAAGAGTTAATGGATTAGTTAATAAATAAGAACTATAAATATGTTTTGGTCAAATATTTTTCAGATAAAACTCATAATGATTATAATATTTCATTAATATTTATTATTGTGAAAATATGGGTAATTGTATACACGTATTCATTCACAGTTATCAAAACTGTTGTGTAATATTAATATATTATGTAGATTGTTTCAAACTTTAGATTGTGCGTTATTGATATTTCTTTTGCACGTATTTTTTAAGAAATCAGACAGAAAAAAGAAATCCTAAATGAAAATATGTTATCTAGAAATCTAGAAAATCGTAGATATTCAAATTTAGAAATTTGATTTTTCGCTTATCAGCATTTTTGTTTTCGCATTATTTGAATAATGTTTCTTTTCCTTTATAAGAAAGGACGTTTCATGGATTGTGGTATATTTCTTTCAATTGCAATTGCGTTTTTCAATTGCAGAAATGATTTTACTTTTCAAGTGCATATCTTTATTTTATTCCAATAGTCTAGTCATGTGGAATTGTTAATATAAAGGGCGAAGGGTAGTAACTCGGGACTAGATTTTATTTTGTTTAAATCCTTTATTTTGTCCTAAGTTTGTGATTTCTACCTCTGCCGAGAAGCCGGAATTTTTTTAAGTACAAAAATTACAAAACCGTTAATTGATCGATTTCATTGTGTCCTACATCAACAGAAACTCTAAGAGAAAAAGAAACTGATAAAAATCTGTGTAAAACAAAAAATAATGTTCTAGTTCTAATAGTTTCCAATGTGCCGTTTAATAAATCCCAAATTATGGCCAAAAGATTTCTTGAGGCACTGTTGTCCCTGATGTTTGCATACATAATGGCCTAAAGGTGGTGTAAATAAAAAAACATAACCTTTAATTTGAATAGATCGCAAGCTATTACTTCTCAAAGGAGACCATTTTGAATAGTTTTTTTGAGGTTGTTTAAGACCATTATATATCCCGAGATTAACGCGTGCAAGAGTAAACAGAAAAATTAGGAAATAAGAGATACTGCTCCCAGCACGCTCCACATTTCGTGAAATATTATTTTTGTCGTATAGGTATCACTTCTAATCGCGTGTACATTGTGGTATTGTGATGGAAGTGTATCCGTCTTTCCTTTTCTAATTTTTGTGTTTTCTGCTGAACCTGAGCATAACGTAAACATAATACATATTAAACCAAAATTCGACAGCATTCACAAGACATGCTTTAGAATATAATCATAGCTTTATCTTTGACAATATTAAGATTTTAGAAAAGCAATCTGTCACCGAAGAATAATGGATATATGAAACATAACAAGACAATAAACAACCACACTGGTAGGATGTAATTTTAAGTTTCATGTCATTAAAAAAAACTGGTAATGGAAAATGACCAAACAAATAAAAAACCTGTATACCATTTTCCTCCAGAGACACTTAAAACTGACCTAGGTAAAAAAAAATGAACAGTTACCTACAATTAGTTTAGGAATCTCTGCTTTCTGTGAGTCAATGGACGTATAGTTGTGAAGGAACATATTATGCAAGTTGTTTACATTTCCCTAAATACCTACCAAAGTGCCGGGTTTTTGCGCTAGGACAAAACAGTTAAAGACGACCCACCCAACCAATCAACCAACCTTCTCGGTACACTTTGAAAATTGCCATGACAATTCGTAAAAGTGAGCTGGTCAAAGCGTACCGACAATGTTATCTCTAGCAGCTTTACGAGTTCGCATGGCAATCTTCAAAGTGCACCGAGAAGGTCGGTTAGTTGGTCGGATCGTCAAGCCGGCTGGCACACAACTAAATCCGGTGATTTTTACACTTTTTTTTTATAACTTAAATAATAAACTTCTATACAAAAAGATGGCGAGAGTATCCAAATAGGTTGGGTGGCATTTATATGGTGCTCGTTTATGTTGGCATGGTAGCCCGAGGCCTATTGAGTAACGAATATGCTGACCGACTGTCTATCGCATTCTGTGTTCGAGCCCCAGCTCCGGTACTGACAACACCGGGGGGTAAGGATGTATGTCTGCGTTTTTCCAAATGTGTAACCCCCTTCCGGACAGCCTTGCTTTTGGATTTGGGGGTTGTCTACAATATGTGGTGTGTTTATGTTGTTATGTTTATTTCTTATTATCGATGCAATGACCATTAAGAAAGGGAAATGCAGGTCGAAAAAAGACCCTAAACTTGGTTTAGTTCGGCAGCTGTTACTATCCTAGTCGGCACTATTTAGTGAGAAGTTCTTAACCAATTTTATTAAAATTTCTTTTTATTTTCTTAAAATCGTAAGCTTTAGACCCCATGTTATTTGTTTGTTTGGTTGCTCCCCAATGCTAGTTTTTTTTTAATGACACGAACTAATATTACACCCTGTACGGAGAATTTTAGTAAAATAAATCAAAGGCTTGGATAGGGGAGGTGGGGTGGAAGGGGTAATATCCCCCTCAGAGTGGCTTATATACAGATACAAAATTATATTACACCTACGCTTTATTTTGGTTGCCAACGTTTTGTTTATTATTTTGACCTCTTTGCTTATCAATTTTCAGATAAGGATAAAAAAAATGTTTTTGCCATTTCGTTCCTCCACCCGCACATCAATTTTCAGACATTATCAAGACTAAATTTCTCCCTGTCGTGACGATAAGAATCAGTTTTCAGCGATTTTTAACCGTACTAAATGATGCTTATTGATGATGGATTTTCTGAATACCATATTTAATTTTTTAGCTTAAGAGGTCTGCATTATAGTTGAATCAATGTATCTTTGAACGGACGTCATCATTCTCCTTTGTCTGAACTAATTCATTGGAGGATGACAATGATTTCGCACCATCGGCGTAGCAAATTTTTATTAAGATGAGTATTGGAAATTATTATAATAATAAGTAATAATAATATTAATAATGATAAATTGAACTAGACTACAGTATTGGGCATTATCAGTAGGTTCAATGAGTAAATATAAAAAGTCAAGCATGTGAAATCTAACAAGTTATAAAAACTTGTCATGCTTTGTATTATCTTTTCACAATATTTCAATTTTAATTATACTTTCATTTACACTTGATATCCAATAAATAAAATATTAATTTTTGAAAATGGTTATTCATTTATATATACAGGTGTGTCCCATTTAGCTTGGAACCACCTTCATGAAAAGTTTATTTTCCGATTTACATCGGTTTCTTTTACTTCCACATCCAGTGAAAGTATAGTAACGACAAAAAAATTTTTAAAAATTTTTATTGTTCAAATAGGCTTAAAATGTCATGAAACGTCGAGATTTTAAGTTTGAGCGAAAAAAAAATTTCTGTCTGTCTGTTACTTTTTACTCTGGAACCGTTTAAGATATTGACTTGAAATTTGGTACACGTATGTACTTTAACGAGATCTGGAACTAGATTATATTTTCATGTTGTTCCGACGAAGAGTTGGGGGGTAAATTGGGGTAAATTTGGCGTAAAGGGGTAAATCAAGCAGGTGAGTCCATAAAATTGGTATTTAGTATATACAAGAGAAACTAAGGTCTCAAAAAAATTTTTGGCATTAGCCACCCCCATTACCACCCCCACCCTCTTATTAAATGGGATGAAAAAATATTGTGATTTAGTGTATGTGCAAGAACCAGAAACCTCAAAATATTTTTAACCACCCCCACCCCACTACCGATGTAGGGTATCGTTTTATGGGTTTTTCGGGTAGAAGATTTCAAATATTATATTATTAAAGTTCCATAAACAATTATCGCCACATACAAAGTTTTTTCGTTGTGAGTGACTTGGATAGAGAATCTAGATGTGGAAGTAGTGATTCCTTGGGCAGCGGTTTTTTAATCGTAGATCTCTGAGAAGTGATACATTAATTTTATAAAACATAAGCTGCGGTTTTTTCTCGGGGTGGAAAATGAAGAAATCTTATTACCGATGTTTTTATTTCTAATCTGAGTACTCCATTGGATTTGTAGCAAATTTCGTAAAAATTTCCTATTTTTGAATTTTTCCCGTAAGAAATAAAAATTCTGAAATTGTCAAAGAAAATCCAGTGTTGCACGGAATTTTGTATTTAAAAGAACGTCTTGACTCAAACAACCGACAAAGGAATGTGTAATTGTCAGTTTAGGTAGGTTCACTTATTTAAACTTCTGCTTGTAATAATAATTATGGCGCGCAAGGGTTGTGTATAGATCTCGCATTATCAATAACAATTTTAATAATATCTAGATAATTCAACCTTTGCACGGTAATAATAATTGTTACAATCAGAAAATAAAAAAGTAAAGCCTACACAAATTGACAAATAAACATTCCCTGTCAGTTGTTTGAGTCAAGGCACTCGTTTAGATACACAATCTCGTGTAACAGTTGATTGTCGTTGGCAATGTCAGAATTCTTATTTCTTACGGAAGAAATCCAAAAATATGTATTTTTTCGCGAAATCTGGTACAAACTCATTTGATGAATCCAATGGAGTGCTCAATTTTGAAATAAAAAAATCGCTAATAAGGTTTCTTCATTTTCCACCCCGAAAAAAGACCACAGTAGGCCGAGCTGTTATGTCTTATAAAATGAAATACATTTTAAGAATGCACTTTTCAGAGGTCTACGTTAAAAAAAAAACGCTCTAAATCGGACATAAATAAAATTTTTATGGGGGTGGTTCCAAGCAAAATGGACCACACTGTATGTACCAAAGACATATATTTATAAATAATATACATAAATACGGTGAGTTGTAAATGCGTCATATTCGAAATTGGCATGTTAAGTGCTCATCCACTCGCTAAAATAATTTATTTATAAGTAATAAGAAATATAAAATATCATTCGACAAAGGCCGTGAAAGCCTGAATTCTAATGATAAGAAACATGTGCATTAAATTTAAACGTATTCAAACGTTTTCCAGGCATAATTAGTTAAATTAATTAATTGCGTTGCGAAAAGTAAACAATATGTGCGCCACTGACGATTGATACACGAGACCGATGCTCTTCGATGTAGTATACACGTACGCATTACCATTACTCTCAAATCTAACGCGCATGATAAGCATACGTAGGTCGTAGACCGTGCAAGACATACCCTCACGTCCATTTCAGGCAGTTCGATTGTAAGAAGTGAGACGCCAACATACAAACGATAGTCTTTGATTGCTTCTCGCGTTAGTGACGTGCGTTCAAACATCCATTGATTCAACTATACTGCGATTTTGCGCCTGTAAAAAGTTATTGTCTAGCCTTCCGTTGAATGAGGGAGGGGAACTGTCTGCCACTGTTAAAGGTTTTTATTTTATCACACGTTCAATTCATCATTCATTTAAATGAAAACCTTCCGAGGCGCGCGCGCCCCACACGGTAAAATTAAAAGCGAATGGGAATAAACATCCCCCCCATATTTACATGCAATATGCGCGATTGATGCGCGAAGTGTGATATGACCAAGGCCGGCTTTGCAGCGCGCAGGTGCATTTGGAATTGGCTACACATGCGGCGTTAAAACATGTCACTCGATGTACACTTGATTTACACCTTGATTCCTCAGATTTTAGTAACTCCTCGCGGTGAGTAACTGGATCAGTGCTAAAGCGGCCCTCTTAAAATTCCAAAATCCATCTGGTGTAAATACACGTTTGAAGGTGACTATAGTTTTTATTGAGACATGTGGCGGGTTTTGCAAAAGGGAAAAGTGTTAATATTTGTTTTACATACGTAATATCCGTGTATCTACTAGAAACTGTGGCGTTCATACAGAAATTATACGTATTACACTTTTTCGCGTTTACAAATTCTGAGTTACAAATATTTGTGTGCAGTGCACTAGAGCATATAGTGGTAGCATATGACATCTTTTAATTATGAATTTTTCAAAAACAAAACCTAATGGCATAATATGTATACTCATATGACAATTGACATTACTAATACAGTAAAATTAATAATTGACCCGGAACAAATTTGTAACAAGCTGATTTCTTAGGGATTGTATTCTATGGCTATTCAGGACTCTCTGACTGAAAAATCCCAAAAAATACGCCGTGCAGAAATGAATAAACAATGCGCCGCCATGTTGAAATTAGGCACTTTTTTCCTTTAATCGGTAATAGCCCACACGAATGACACTTTATGAAAAAAAGTAAAGAGGCAAAATATTGACAGAAAGAGCTAAGTTTTAATGTGGTATAAGTTTTTTGCAATCGTTTAAATATTAGCAAAGTTACGGTTGTCAAAATGACAGATTTATATAAAAAAGATTACTTTTGTATTTCAATATCCAGTTCTCTGGATTAAGATTGTTGCCTAACCAGACTTGAATTTGCCAATACACTCTATAAATATGATATTTAGTGGCATCGGATGTTGGCGGAGGAACTGCTAGATCGAAGTGTTGGAAAATATTTTGCCTAGCAGAAATCTGATTATACCTAACGAACCTGTAATCATTTAAACTATTAGTTTTTTTTACTGCCGTACCATCTTAAAATAAATTCTTCCCCAGTTACTGCAAGCTGATTTGCTTCAGCAAATTTACTTTTGAAAATTAATAGGCTGTTACTTCAATATTATTTTCTAAAACTGAAAATACTGTTTTTTGCCCTTTTTGTAAAATGCAGAGGTGGTATCGCATCCGGAGATGGCTTGTGTAAATAGAATATTTTTTACTACATTTTCACTGAGTTCTGAACGTAACTTGCAGATATTCGTTATTTTATCATCATGTACACATTTTTTGTTTTGCAATGTTCAATGAGTAACGTTATTAAGTCTGTATCTTGACCCACAACTATAACAGGGTAAGGGTTACACATATCAGCTGAGAAATCAATAGCAGTTTTTACAATTAAAGAATCAGCATCTGAATCCGTACATTTGACTGTGATATTGTTTTGGGAAAAATTTGATGTTAGAAGTTTAATTAACTGATCTTTATTTGATGCAGATGCTAAAAATTCGTTTTGAGATATCTCTAACCATGTTTAATTAGTATTACCAACAAAAGTTTTTGTTGAGTATTGTTATATTTTTATGGTGTTAAAATACAAAAAAATACCCTTTTTTATAAGAATCTGTCATTTTGACAATCGTACCTTGGTTAATATTTAACCGATTTATGCCATACTGAAACTTAAACTCTTTCTCTCAAAATGTTGCCTCTTTACTTTTTTTCATAAAGTGTCATCCGTGTGAGCTATTACCGATTAAAGGAAAAAAGTGCCTAATTTCAACATGGCGGCGCATTTTTTCTTCATTTCTGCACGGCGGATTTTTGGGAATTTTCATTCAGAGACTCCTGGATAGCCATAGAATACAATCCCGAAGAAATTAGCTTGTTACAAATTTGTTCCGGGATTGGTCCAAATTTAATTCTATTTTACTGAAGTAGGTATACATATTCTTCCAAATTCGCAATCTCGACACTAGTCAAGTTATTTGTTTACAGAAATTCAAAATCATAGAGATAAAGTTGACTACAGACTTACTCTGCGTGTAAAAAATGTCGGCGTCTTTGACGGTGCGGTACAGATCAAAGGCGCCGAAATTTTTTGACCGCAGAGTAAGTCTGTAGTCAACTATACCTACAGTTACTATTGCACCTGTGCATTGACATTTGTCAAAAGATTCTCAAAGCATTTGCAACATGGTCTATTTCTCATTTCTAGAGTTTAACTATTACTAAACTTGTAGTGTTGTTTCGCCATACTCTTTTTTTCTAATTTACTCCAAATCAGACCTGTTGCGTTAAATTTGCAATAATAGAGGGGCAACCTTAAAATGTCATGTCCAGATTTTTTGCTATATTGTCAATCACATGCTTTTTTCAAAATCTTTTACTTTTAAAACTTCTAGTGACTTTTTTGTATATTATGTCAATATACTTATAAATCTAAATTATTTATTACTGTATTAATATAAACAATTAGTGTTAAATAAACTATTAATATAACAAAACTTGACGGAACTGTTCGTTATGACAAAATATTTATTTCATGATATTCAAATTTACGATTCCCGATTGCCTCTGTACTCCTACAGCAGGCACTAATTATTTAAATCACCCAGAATAAAGCGGCCCCCACTTACGACACATTTTGTTTACATTAGTCATTTTTTGTGTAATTTTTTGTGAGTTCAATTATCTCTGGTTATACTATACAGTTCATATTACAGTTCAACTAGAAGTTTAAAGATAAGTTTTTCTAGGTGAATATTTTCTAATAAGGCCCTCCATTTTGAGATACGGTCGCTTAAAATATAGGCAATGGAAGTATCTTTTTACTATAAATAGGCGCCAACTTCGATCGTGAGTGAGTGGAACCCTCGATCCATAATACCGAATTAAAAAAATATGGGATTGAGATGAGCATCCGGGTAAAATTTCAAAAATCAGCACCTGTGCTTTTTACAGATAATTCCAATATTAACTATGCTTAGTATCTAATATTAGATCCCCTACTTACAGAGAGATTTTGCTAATTCAACATAGGCTGCACTTTGGGACAATAGTTTTTAATTTTATCTTGATTGTTTTTGGGGTAGGTAAGTTATTGAACATATTTTCTTGTTCATCGTTAAAATATAAAAAGCAGCAACCTAATGTTGCTTTTGAATTTTCATCCCAGAGTTTCCTAATTGAAAAAACAGTTTTGGCAGCATTATTGTTCTAGACTCCAAAAAGTAAATTATATTTTAAAAAAGGGGAAAAAAAGTTATTAGAAAATTTTGTTTAGAATTAAATTGTTTTACCTTACGTGTATGGATATTTAAATTAGAAGAATATGGAACAAAAAGAATTAAAACAGAATAATTTACAATTTTTTACACTGAAGTATTTTCCACACTGAACACTACACTCGAATACTATATTCGGCGGTTTCGTCAATCATGTTGACATTATCAGGTTATGATCTAAGTAAAGTTCACTATACACTTGTTAAACGTGTAAAAAATGTCGGCGTCTTTGGTGGTGCGATGCGGCGTGTTTGATGATCAAAGGCGTCAACATTTTTTGAGTGCTTAGTAGACCTGAAGACAACTATACCCACCCGTTTGGATATAGCTTGAGTATCTAGGTGGATCTAGGCGTTGAACTTGGGGGAGGGGCTAATATAACAAACACATGTAAATAAAGTATATATTCAAAAATATAAAATATACCAAAACAACAAAGCAACTATAATCAACGGAAAATACATTCTTTAATGTGTTAATACCATGATAATTATAATTTATATTATATAAAAACAGAATCAACTACACGTTAATGTTGTGGGTTAGTGTGTCGAGTTTCTTTTAACTGGGTAACGGGAAGTATAATACACGATATTTTTGGTTCGTATTTTTTCACTTTCAAAAATATTTATAATTTTGAAACGAAAGTTGATGCTCTAACGAATCTTTAAGAGGGTTAATTATCCCATTTCCCTTTTACATCATATTTTTTATTACTCACCTGTGTCCCAAACAATAAATAATATTTCCTTGATTACTATACCATTAATAATATAATATAGTGTTATTAAATTATTTATTATCACTTATTATGTTCTTTTGCGTAAGATGTTACTACGTGTTACTAGGCCTTTTCTTTATAAAGTTACTTATTTGCTGTAGGTATATTATACAATAATTAATTCTTAATTTGTATGAAAGGAATTTTTTTGTGTTTACGTAATGTACAAGTAAAACGATTCAATCTGTTGTAAAATATTTTGCATCTGCTATATTAAAACAATTTCAATTTTTTTTTAGTAACCTCTATAGCGTATAGACATTTATTTACTACTTTTTAAGTGCATATTGCTTATTTATATGACGATATTAATAATTATTACATGAAACTATAACAAAAATCAAGGTTAAATACATATATTTACTTGGATGTTAATATCAACAAAAATATTTGCAAAGTTAATTTTAGGTTAGAGAGTATTAAGCTGCGTCTACCTTAATAAATATTTACGTAGGGTGACATTGTATTTGACACTACTTGTGCAGTATGTTGAACAGCGTGTCAGGTACAAACGCAAACGTGCTCAAATAATTTCGTGGCAAACAGCACATGTCTTTATTAGACCAGCACATATCGGGCATGAGTATGGAAGATTTTTCGGATTCGAGTTTTTTTAAAGGTGTGGGATGAAGTACTGATTATAAAAGTGCATGTTGCCGACCGAAAACCCGATCAGGTATTGTTTAAATTTGTTTTTTTACCTTGTATTAACCTGGCGAAGTCCACCACTCGAATAGGGCGCTCATACAGACAATCATTCTCTGCGACATTGGCATCTACCGCAGCTGAGAATCGAACTCGGGAGAGGTATGCAGAGGCTAGCCGCGTTGTATCACTCAACCGCGATATAGCCCACTGCGCTATTGTCTTGATAATTCAAAATTGTTTAAGCAAGTAAAAGATTTAAAAAAAAATGCGTCCAACAATTTGTTTTTATATTCATTCATTAATCTTTCAAGAGGAAATGTCTTCAGTCTTTCAAAACTACCGGATGTAACAGGATCATGGTTTTCTCCTTTGGGAGGATATCCCAATATACATACTAAGCGGCACTTTTTGACATACAAGTGATTTTTTTTTCACTTCCGGTTTCGCCGGAAGTGCACTAACTTTCGATTTTTAAATTGAACACCCTGTATAATAATTTTCTGAATCCAACGATACCAAATAAGTGTCATTTCAAACGTCAATATTTTTTATAATGTAATTTTTAGTTTTCCATTTAAGTGTGCCATGACGGTTCCGATTTGTTCTAAATGACCCGTGTAATGCTAGAAAAATCGAAATCCCGTCAAAAATACTAAATTACGTGATTTATGAGCAAATAAAGTTCATCAAAACGGTTTTTTTTCAAATGGAACTATATTGGTACCGTGGTACCATTTATTAGTGCTATTAATAAGAAATTTATTTATATGTCCGTATTAAAATGTGCGATATTTACAAACAAAATTACAGCTAAAAGAAAATAAGAAAATACAATTGCATGCAAGTAAAATGCAAGTAAAAAAAATGTTTGAAAAAAATTGAATTGCCTTCAAAAAAGATTCCTAAAAATTATGAAATAATATTTCACCGTTAGTTGAACCTTATTCCGTAATATCGATATTGAAGTCGGTTAAAAATACATTTGATTTCGTTATTTGTTCATTTTTTCACCCTTGAGGCCCTTGGTTCTTGTACACACTCTAAATGAAAATTTTATTTTTTTACCTCATTTAATAATGGGGTGGGGGTTATAATAAGCTGATACCAAAAAAATTTCTCAAACCTTAGTTTCTCGTTTAGATATTAAATTCCAATTCTAGGGGCTCTTGTTTATTTTACCCATTTACTCCCGTTTACTCCCCCCCCCCCCCCCCCTAAGGCTTCAACGGAATCGGTAAAAATACACATGTCTACCAAATTTCAAGTCAATATCTCAAACCGCTCCAGAGTAGTCGAACACACAAAGAAAAAGTTAGACTGATAGACCGACAGACAGAATTTTTGTTCGTTCAAACTTAAATTCTCGACGTTTCACGAAATTCTAAGCCTATTTGAAAAAAAAATTACCGTTACTATACTTCCGCGATGTGGAAGTAATATATGCCCAGCTTCAGCCTCCTTAATACTTCAGAGCTAGTTCCGTGCCTGTGTTTGGACTTTCCATTTTGACTATTTCCCACACTGATATCTATTTGTGCGTGTCCATTCTTATGTCTGCCCTTTCACCTGTCCGCTCGTCTGCCTGTCAATTATTGTGTATTTACGAAAACTCAAAAGTTCTCATAGACAGTGCCGGTTTTAGATATAAATTGCCCCTACCCAGTCAATTTTGCGCCCCGGAATAGGAACGAGTTAAATGTCTTGTATTATAATCTCTATGCTTGCTATCAATTTATGGGCACTGATCATGAGATGAAAGGCAAAGGCGCCCCCCGCAGAGTGGCGCCCCTAGGCCCGGGCCTAGGAGGCCAAGTCAGATAACCGGCCCTGCTCATAGAATCAATTAAATTTCATAATTAAGGTTACTAACATTAAATTTGGTGAATGTAGTAAGTACCACCGGAAGTGGTAATCTACTTCAATAGGTTTTATGTAGGGTTGCCAGACCTAAAATTCGAAAAGCCGTACTTTACTTATAAATTTGGCCGGACATTTGGTACAAAAAGCCGAACAGCATCCGTTCGCCATAAAAAATAACTAAAACACAATTATTTAATATTTTATATTAAACAGATTTCACCATAAAATAGCCTATCAATATACCTAATGGAAAGTTAGAAGGAAAACTAACTGGAAACTTTTGAAAATTCCGAAAGTTTCCAGGAAGTTTTCCTTCTAACTTTCTATTGGATATATTGATAGCCTATTTTATGGTGAAATCTGATTCGTGATGATGCAAGCTTCATTTTGATACCAAATAAGTGCATACAATTATATTATTTACATGACTTTTACAGACTTTTATCAAATATGGAAAGTTTCCTCGACCCATCTCTGGAAAGAATCACGTTTTCGAGCCATAGGCAAAAAGGCTAACAAAAGCCGGACAGGCCGGACTTGTAAATTTTTAGCCGGACGAAACCGTAAAAAGCCAAACATGTCCGGCTAAAGCCGGACGCCTGGCAACCTTAGTTTTATGCGATTATTTACAAATTAGAATGATTTGCGGTGTTTTTTTCAAGAGTAAAAATAATTTAATAAATTCGCCTACATGGGAGGATGCGCGATTTCTAGAGGAAAAGGCGTCACCTTGAGACAGTCCAACCCTGCCTTTAATATTTTAATACATTATAATATAGTGTAATTTTATACCGCGCCTTCTATAACTAACCACCAATTTAGGTGGTTAGTTATATGTTATATTTTGCATCGTTTTTTGTTCCTGAGGTAGGAGTATTTACTAATTCGTTAAACCTACATATTTGCAATTTAAATCATGTTAATTCCCAGAATCTGCACCCGCCAATAATTTCTTCATTAGCATAGCTGTATATTTACGATCAATAAAGGGATTAAAGGGGGGAAAGGCGGAACCATTTTTATATCATCAACAATTATTGTTTTAGTTGAATTTTTATAATTGAAGAGCGGTGAATTTTTTTGGAGTTATTTTATCAACAAAGTGTTTTTTATTTTGCTTTATAGGTATGTGGATTGCAAAAATACGAGTACGCCTGCTCTATTGTGAGCAATTGCAACAAGTTCTAGTGTCTAATCTGATTATTTTTATGGTTAATCTCAACGTAGTTATGGTGTTTGATATAATTGACAAGTTGAGCAGAAGTGGGCAAACAAGCAAAATTCTAGTCGGAAAATTCTGACTGTACGCCTTGAACGGCAAACCCAAGCAACGAGTTGTATATCGTTTAAACTCAGGCACGGAAGTACGATGGGGCCAGGGTGGGCCATCGCCCACCCAAAATTACATTGGCTCACCCTTGTGCTCACCCTGACAAATTAAAAATTTAGGTAAGATTGTGCAAAGTTGTTTGAGCCCCTATTCCCTTATGCCCAGTCTCAGATCACTCAATACTACACAGCTTAAAATACCCTTTACGTTAAAAGTGACGCCCCACCCTCCGCTCATCAAAGAAATTTTGGGTTTCTCTTCCCAGGGGCAGTTTTGCACTTCTAGTTCCTTGCCTGTTTAAACTATAAAAACATTTCAATATATGTTCTTCATACATTTTTTTAATTCTGAACAAGATAGTATACGTCAAAAATGTGAATAAATATAATTAAAATATGATGAGTTTGTTCATTAAAATTGAGCCGATGAGTGATTTTATTGTATTGATATTACGTACAGCCCATGATAGTATGAAAGAGAGATACGCTCTCTCGCATACCTCCCCTTACCGCAGTCTCCGCTGTACCGTCACGTAAGGATCAACTAGTTCAGCGGTCAATTTTTATTTTAAATGTAAACTAAAAAACCGCTGCCCAAGGAATCACTACTTCCACATCCAGATTTTCTATCTAAGTCTCTCACAACGAAAAAATTTTGCATGTGGAAATAATTGCTTATGGAACTTTAATAATATAATATTTGAAATCGTCTACCCCAAAAACCCATAAAACGATATCCCACATCGGTAGTGGGATGAGGGTGGTGATAGGGGGTGGTAGTGGGAAGTAAACAAATATTTTGAGGTTTTTGGTTCTTGTACATACACTAAATCACAATTGTATTTCATCTCCTTAAATAATGGGGTGGGGGTGGTAATGGGGGTGGCTAATGACAAAAAATTTTTTGAGACCTTAACTTCCCTTGTATATACTAAATGCCAATTTTATGGACCCTTACCCGCTTGATTTACCTATTTACCCCCATTTACCCCAATCTACTCCCCAATCCTTCGACGGAATATGATGAAAATATAATCTAGTTCCAGATCCCGTTAAAGTACATATGTGTACCGAATTTCAAGTCAATATCTTCAACGGTTTCAGAGTAATCGTGCGCACAAAAAAAGTTACAGACCGACAGACAAGACAGAATTTTTTTTTCGCTCAAACTTAAAATCTCGACGTTTCAAGCTTATTCTTCGATGAAATAAGAAATTACGACTCTTTTGGTTGGTGGAGACAAAAGATAGAACCAAAAATATGAGAAAATTGTAAAATAATACATACAGTTATTTTTTTGTTTAACTCGCCCAGCTCAAAAACGGGACAGCGAATTAATCTCAAGTTTTTACTGTTTCATGACTCCATATTTGTTAACAAAATGGGTTAATATGAAGGTCAAATTTTAATAAGTGTAGAATTTTTTTTTTTTCTAAGGTTGTCGATAAACTGAAAATTTACAGGCGCGAATATAACAAGCGAGAAACTTTTTTATCTTTTGAAATAGATACCAAGTATATCGATATGTGAAGATAAAGGATCGAGCTAACACAAAAAAAAAATATTCATTAATATTAGTTAAAACCATACATTAGAGTCCCGAGTACCAAAATCAGATTTTTTTTTATTAATAAATATTTTAATTTTGTCAATTATTCGTAATAGAAATCACCCAAATGCAGCGAGGCTAAGAAACGTTCCCAGGCAGAGGCTAGTTATATGACGTCACTTACCTTGCAGATACACAGGCCTGTATGTGTAATGAGAGCCCGTTGTTTTTTATTGAAAGAAGAATGTAATATTATTGATCAGCATGCTCTAGAACCTCCATATCCAAATTTTGAAGATATTTTGATTTATAATTTTCGAATTACGGCCCCATAAAATCATATTTTTGAAATATTAAATAATTAATAACTTTTAAACGAATTGTATTTCGAAAAAAAGTCATTCTTCATAATCTATTTAAATTCACTTTTTCTACAACCGTACTGTACTTTCAAATTTTCATAGACTAAGAATTTTCATTGAAAAATTACCAAAAATTATATCAAACAATTTATAACTTGGAAACGAATTTCTTTTCGAAAAAAAGTCATTCCTCTTTTTCTGTTTAAAATCGCTTTTTTTATCTGTCGTCCATGATTTCAAATTCGGCAATCCTTAATGCTCGTATAGTTTACAGGACTGCTGGTTCAGAATGTTGACATGTTTTCAATGAAAATTCTTAGCTTATGAAATTTGAAAGTATGATTGTAGAAAAAGTGAATTTAAAAAGGAAAATGAAGAATGACTTTTTTTCGAAAAACAATTCGCTTAAAAGTTATTAATTATTTAATATTTGATAAATATAATTTTAGGGGGCCGTAATTCGAAAATCATAAATCAAAATGTCTTCAAAATTTGAATATAGGGGTTCTAAAACATGCTGATCAATAATATTATATTAGTATTTCAATAAAAAACAACGGGCCCACATTTCACACACAGGCCGGCGTGCCTATAGGTAAGTGACGTCATGTTCCTCTAGCCTCTGCGTAGGAACATTTCTTAGCCTCGCTGCATTGGGGTCATTTCTGTTACGAATAACTGGCAAAATAAAAACATATATATTATTTTATTGTTACATTAGTATATAATGCCGATAAATCTATCATTTTCAATTAAGATTAAAATTTTGTGAACATGCCTATTGTAATTATGTATAGGGAACGCCCTGGCGGACGAAACACATCCACATAGTGGAGTGGACATTTTTTTGCTCTAATAGGCTTGGAATGTCATCAAACGTTGAGATTTTAAGTTTGAGCAAAAAAATTCTGTCTGCTCGTCTGTGTAACTTTTTTTGTACGCGCGGTAACCCTGGAACGGTTTATAATATTGATCTGAAATTTGGTACAATTGTGATTTAGTATGTGTGAATATGAGCCAAAGGCCTCAATTTTTTTACATCATCCACCCCCACCTGCCCCTTCGTAAAATGTATATTAAATTATCATTTAGAAGTAGTGAACCCGTTACTTGCGTGTTAACGAGAGCAATAACTTGCTGCATCAGTGATGCTCATTTTAGTACCAAACAACTAAACAATATTATCACAATTTTGCTAAGATAGTTCAAAACAAGACAAAATAAGAATTCGAAATGCTGAAAACAACTTGATAGCGATGCCTCTATTTCCGGTATCGTTGGAAATTTCTGTAAATATTGATGAATTGATTGTTAACTGTTTACATAAATATAATTTCAAATCAGTTTCAAAATGTGTTGTTTTTATTTGTCAAATTTAGAAGGAACATCGGGTCATTAAACTGTTTTTATATGATACGAAAACAGATTCGGTTCAAACCTAATTTACTACCCAGCAAACTCTGATTTTGGCGCTCTTTGGCAAAATATAAATATACAGTGTCCCCGGATGGCATACCGCACTCTTGTAAACTTGTTCATTTGAAGAGAAAAAAGTTCCGCTCGTCTTGAAAACTCATAAACAGTAGTCAAACTTATAACTATGCAGTGTGTTTTAAAAATTAGAAAAACCTTATTTCAAAAAACATTTTATTCGTTAAAAAAATATTTTATTCATTAAAAAAACATTTTATTCACTAAAAAATCGAGGGGCAAACCGCAGCCCAAAATTTGTACACCAGGTTTTCCCTTTTGTAATGATTTCCCTGATTTCCCCCAAATTTAACAATAAATTAAAATCAACGAGTACCTACGTCTAAAATATCTCTGCAGGTAGAGAAACATAATTAGATTAGAAATTTTACGATTGTATAGATAATCTATCGTGTATGCCGATATTTTCCTATAAAGTAATCGCACTATTATAGAACCTGTTAAGTATGAATCGGACTTCAGTCGCAATTTTTTTCACTTCAATTCTATTATAGAATTTTTTTAAAGTAAATTTTTAAAACTTCAATTTTTGATTCGTTTTTGAGTACGGATTGAGACAAGTATGATACATCCATGATTTAAAACCGCTGCCCAAGGAATCACTACTTCCACATCCAGATTTTCTATCCAAGTCACTCACAACGAAAAAAAATTGTATGTGGAAATAATTGTTTATGGAACTTTAATAATATAATATTTGAAATCCTCTAGACCAAAAACCCCTAAAACGATACCCCACATCGGTAGTGGGGTGGGGATGGTGATAGGGGGTGGTAATGGGGGTGGATAAAGTAAAAAAAAAATTTTGAGGTTTCTGGTTCTTGTACACACACTAAATCACATTTTTTTGTCATGCCCTTTAGTAATGGGGTGGGAGTGGTAATGGGGGTGGCTAATGCCAAAATTTTTTTTGAGACCTTAGCCTCTTTTTTATATACTATATACCAATTTTATGAACTCTTACCTGGTTGATTTACCAATTTACCCCAAATTTACCCCAATTTACCCCTCAACCCTTTGAAGGTATAAGATGAAAATATAATCTAGTTCTAGATCTCGTTAAGGTACATGCGTGTACCAAATTTCAAGTCAATATCTCAAACGGTTTCAGAGTAAACGTGCGCACAAAAAAAAGTTACAGACAGACCGACAGACAGAAATTTTTTTTTCGCTCAAACTTAAAATCTCTACGTTTCATGATATTCTAAGCCTATTTGAACAATAAAAGTTTTAAAAAATTTTTTTGTCGTTACTATACTTCCACTGGATGTGGAAGTAATAGACTTCTTGATGAATTTTTATTAATAATTATTTAAACAATAATAATAATAGAGAATTTTGAGGAAAATTTCCCATATTACACAGGTTTCCTTAAATTTTCGCATTGTTCCTGACATTTCAGATTTTTTTTTAATCTTCTAACAAAAATGACATTTTTAAACATTAAAATAATATATTGTAATGTGTTACAACCCTTAGAATGAATGTAGTGTATTTGCACCTACTCGAGAAACCTACCAGAAGTTAGTTCTGGTGACATCTGGAATGATCTAGAGAATGGTGGCGTCATTACAGAACAATCGAGATCTGTCATTTTTGGGTATAAAAGACCGACCGCATTCTCGGCGAGTAGTTCAGTAGTTCAGAAAGTATAGAAAGTGAGGTTAAGACTTCAAAGATAAATAAAGTGATTGTGATTTTAGTCAGTAAAGTGTATTTAAATTAATAATAGTATTGTGAAGTATCCAGTAAATTTTAATAAAGTGTGTTAGTGGACATCTCTTGTTATAATTTTTGGAACCCACGGAATTTGCGAGGATGGTTTCCTAAGGGTGGAAACACTTCACAAATTGGTGTCAGAAAGCGGAATTCTATGACAAGAGGAGCTCTGAAGTTGTGCTGGAGTGTTCGAGAAGTATTCTCGAGGGTTAGTGCTAACACGGAGGACTCATTTACTGGACATTGTTCGAGGGTTATTTTCGAACAGGAAAATAGTGTTAGTGCATTTTTGAGACATTGTAGAACATTTTATTAGGACATTAGTGTGATAATTAAATCCTTTGAACTGAGAAGTGATAGAGACACTGAAAAAGACTCATTTAGTGCGTGAAAATTTCTAGAACTTTTCTATTTGGACATTAGTGGAGATTATTAAATTCTCTGAACTGGATAGTGACAAAAGACTCTGGATAAGACTTTTTCGTGCTATTTCGAGATTTGTCTAGAAAGTTCCATTACCGATATTGACGTGACAGTTAAATTTATTTTATTTTAATTTCATCGTATGCCCGTAACAACAAGAAGTATGGCATCCGATAAACAAATACAGGACTTATTCGAACAATTCCAAAAAATGATTGCGCAGCAACGGCAGGAAGACAAAGAAGAAAGGAACGAATTAAAGAAAATGATGGAAGATCAGGAAACAAGACGTCAGAAAGAAAAAGAGGATGAAGAAAGAAGACGTCAGAAAGAAAAAGAGGATGAAGAAAGAAGACGTCAGAAAGAAAAAGAGGATGAAGAAACAAGACGTCAGAAAGAAAAAGAGGAACAAGAAAGACGCCAAGAAGAATTAAGGAAAATTCTGAATGAACAAATGAAAATGCAGCAGGACGCGATCATTTCTGCCAACGAAGAATTAAAGAGTCAAGTCAAAGAAGAGATAAACAAGGTAGAAGAAAAAGTAGGTGAAGTCGAGACAGAAGTCAGTCAAGTAAAAGGAGAAGTAACTGAAGTTAAAGAGAAAGTAAACAAGTTCGAAGAAGAAGTCAAAGGAGAAATAGACCGGCTTAAACGACAGTTGAGAGATAGAGGAAGCCAGCAGGTGGTATCATCAGGTCAGCGACTAAAACCTCCTTCTTTTGACGGCCAAAGTTCCTGGACGACGTACAAGAGGCAGTTTGAGGCAGCAGCATGTGCGAACAACTGGGATAACGAGGAAAAGGCCATGGCATTAGTTCTGGCGTTAAGGGGCCAGGCCTCAGAGTTGCTTCAGACTATCCCAGTGGATAAACAAAGGGACTTCAAAGTCTTGGAAGCTGCATTGGACTTGAGATATGGCGACCAACATCTCGCCCAAGTATACCAAGCCCAGCTAAAATCACGAACACAAAAGGCTGGAGAAAGTTTACAAGAATTTGAAGCTGCGATAGAGAGACTGGCACACCTGGCGTATCCAAGTGCACCTAAAGAATTCCAGGAACAATTAGCCGTGGGGGCCTTTTTAGATGGTATAAGGGACGAAGAGGTCAGGCGAGTTTTGAGGCTGACAAGACACCAAAGTAGTAGCGAAGCTTTGGTGCGTACACTTGAAGTAGAAGCCGCCTACAGAGATACTCCAAGGTCGAGAGTGCGAGCTGTGACTCTCGAAGAATCGCAACCAGAAATGAACCAGAACCTATGTTGACGGAGATGCAGAAAATGTTTACCAAATTATTGAACAAAGTGGATGATCTTAGGGAGCAGAGAAAACAACAAAATAAAGGAAAGCCGAGTGGAGGTATTAAATGTTACAACTGCGGCAAGGTAGGACACATGAAGCGAGACTGTCGATAGCAGAATTCGGAGAGTCGAGTAAATGCTGTGAATCTTGAAGAGAAGCAGGAAAACAGTACCAAGGGGGTTGTTCTGGCTAGGGAATGCAGTGACCCCAGAGAAATAAAGATTTCCCAGCTTCGAAGAATCGCAAGCAGTCTGTTGTTGCATGGATATGTGAACGGAAGAAAATGTTTGTTTACCATCGACACAGGTACTACGTCATCAATAGTAAGGCCAGGATTTATATCGGGCATAAAGATTACCAAGAGGCAAAATGAAGAAGTGATCGTCCGGACAGCTACGGTTCATGGAGAAGTAGACCTGGGTTTGCAGATTGGGCATTTGAGGTTCGACCACAGGGTCATCGTGGCTGACATTACGGATGACTTCATTTTGGGACTGGACATTATGGAACAGTATGGATTTATTGTTGACGTAGGGAAGCGAATGTTAAGGATTGGGAATGAACAATTTATTCTGTCAAAAGTGAACGACCAATGCGAGAAAACCAGGCTGTTGACAACGCAGGCAGTCAAAACTCCTGCATTATCCAGAAAACCAGACAAGGAAGATTGCAAGCGCTACCCTCAGGTGAGAAAATTGCCGAACATGGTTAAAGTCAACACTGTCAAGGTCGATCTTCCAGACAGTTGGTTAAAGAAAACTCTGAGGCAAGAGCAATTGCGTGATGTAGAAATCGGACCCATGTTGCGAGCAAAAGAAGAGGGAACGCGTCCAGCATGGAAGGATGTTTCCGACAAAGAAGTGGGGCTGAAGGCTTTATGGTCACAATGGGATTCACTTATGGTCGTAGATGGGCTTTTGAGGAGAGCATGGGAAAGCCCAGATGGGAAGCAGGTTGCCATGCGTCTAGTGATTCCCAGGTGTCGTGTACCAGAAGTACTCCAGAAAGCGCACAATGAAACGTCCAGCAGACACTTCGGCATAAACAAGACATTGAGTAGAGCACGGGAACAGTTCTATTGGGTTAATAGTCGCCAGGATGTGGAGGCCTGGTGTCGCAAGTGTAAAAATTGTGCTGCCCGTGGAGAATCATTTTCGATGAGCAACTACAGAAATGGAAGCCGAGAACAGCCGAAGAATGATCGAGAGCAGATGAACAGAACTAGTAACCGCTTGAAGGCTCGTGATGATCAGAATGCCAGTACAGGGGGATTCAAGGTGGGGGATCTGGTTTGGCTGTACAACCCACAGCGGAAGGAATGGAGATCCCCGAAACTTCAACCTCCTTGGGATGGACCGTATACTGTTATTACCCGAATTAATGATGTCGTTTATCGTATTCAACGAAACAAAAAGTCCAAGATGAAGATCGTACACTTGGATAGACTGGCGAAGTATGTGAAAGAGGCTGAATTGCCTGACCGGGACGTTCAGGCTTAAGGAGGGGGCAGTGTAATGTGTTACAACCCTTAGAATGAATGTAGTGTATTTGCACCTACTCGAGAAACCTACCAGAAGTTAGTTCTGGTGACATCTGGAATGATCTAGAGAATGGTGGCGTCATTACAGAACAATCGAGATCTGTCATTTTTGGGTATAAAAGACCGACCGCATTCTCGGCGAGTAGTTCAGTAGTTCAGAAAGTATAGAAAGTGAGGTTAAGACTTCAAAGATAAACAAAGTGATAAACATTGTGATTTTAGTCAGTAAAGTGTATTTAAATTAATAATAGTATTGTGAAGTATCCAGTAAATATTTAATAAAGTGTGTTAGTGGACATCTCTTGTTATAATTTTTGGAACCCACGGAATTTGCGAGGGTGGTTTCCTAAGGGTGGAAACACGTCACAATATTTTTATAATCCTTGCCCGGATAAAAACATTTTTTTGTAAGTCTTACATTTTGATCCACAAGAGAGTGTCAGAAAATATTTTTAGGGCACCTTATTCAACAATTAAATTTATCTATATGTCCGCTCGTTACGGTGCATCGCTAGTGGGGGTGGGAAGAAAAAAAATGTTGAGGCCTTTGGTTCTTGTACACAGTAAATCACAATTTTATTTTTTTCACCCCCTTTTATAATGAGGTGGGGGTGGCTAATGTCAAAAGATTTTTTGGGACCTTAGCTTCTCTTGTATATGTAATGTGTAGGTATACTAAATGCCAATTTTATGGAGTCTTACTTGCTTAATTTATCTATTTACCACCATTTACCCCAATTTACCCCCCAACCCTTCAACGGAATAAGTTCAAAATATAATCTAGTTCCAGATCTCGTTAAAATACATACGTATATCAAATTTCAAGTCAATGTCTTTAACGGTTTCAGAGTAATCGTGCTCACAAAAAAAAGTTATAGATAGAACGAGATAGACAGACCGACAGATTTTTTTTCTCAAACTCAAAATCTCGACGTTTCATGGTATTCTAAGCCTATTTTAACAATAAAACTTTTCCAATTTTTTTTGCGTTACTGTATGTCCACTGGATGTGGAAGTAATATTGTGTTAATAGATTAATAAAAACTCGAAAAATTCCGATAAAATTCATTCTTTTAAAGAAATACCTAACACTACTGTAAGTCAATTTTATTGATTATGCAAATAAATGAGTATTAATAACGTCGGAGCAACAGGACAGACATTTTCCGAAATTCAAGAAACTTTTTACTGAGCTGCTGTAATTTTACTTCCACATCCAGTGAAAGTATATTAACGACAAAAAAAAATTTAAAAATTTTTATTGTTCAGACTTTGAATGTCATGAAACGTCGAGATTTTAAGTTTGAGCAAAGAAATATTTCTGACTGTCGTCCTGCCTGTCTGTCGGCCTGTCTATCTGTAAGGTAAGGTCTATAAAATTGGTATTTAGTATATACAAGACAAGCTAATATCTCAAAAAAAAATTTGGCATTAGCCAGCCCCATTACTATCCCTACCCCATTATAAAAGGGGACAAACAAAATTGTGATTTAGTGTGTGTACAAGAACCAAAGGCCTCAAAATATTTTTTTACTTCATCCATCTCCACTACCACCCCCCTATCACTACCTCCACTACCGGTGTGGGATATCGTTTTATGGGTTTTTGGGATAGATGATTTCAAATATTATATTATTAAAGTTCCATAAACAATTATTGTCACATTGTGAGAGACTAGGGTAGCAAATCTGGATGTGGAAGTAGTGATTCCTTGGGCAGCGGTTTTTAAACTGGCCGTGGAAGAAAATTGTTAAAACAAAAGTGTTGGAAAATTTTAAAATCTACAATATTGATAATCACTAATTACTACGTAGAAACAACGGACGCAGAGATAATTGCAAAACTCTGCAGAGAAGCACAAAGTTTCACCATTCTGATGGCTGTAAATCGTAAATAGAGGAAAATAAAAGTTGTAGCCTTTTTCATTTTCTACAATATTGGTAATACCTAATTTTAGGGTAGAACTAACAGGAAAGGAGATAATTGAGAAAAATCTATTTTGATCGTCATTTTTTCAACGTGGCGGCCGTAGCGACGACGATATTTTTATGGAAAACATTAATTAATGATTGTGGCACCACCCACCTACATTTTACAAAAAAAAAATGCCCGCAGGAATTATTCAAATCACAGATTGATTGGACTAAATGACCAGAACGGTCGGCGAATAATCTGGAAGCGAACGGTCACGTTTGGGTCCTTCTGATAAGCGGTTTATCCGAATGGGAATCCAGGAAAGGATGCGCATTGACAATCACTTTTACATGCTTTGGTTTTGCAAGTCTTTAAACATTTGCACTGAGAAATAAGATTTTCAGGTACTGAATTTTTTTACTTAAATCTAGGCAACAGTACACTTGTTTCATACAAGATTCAGGATTTTGTTAGTGGATGTTCAAAGATTATAGTTGTGGTAAGCTCAAAAAATTCATTTAATATTGTGGTTTAACTTTGAAAATGTCCATTTTTGCTTTTTTCAAACATTAAATTGTTTGTAAGTCGGAAACGGTCAACTTTACGAAAAAAATGACAAGAGACCTTTTTTGAGATGACCAAAAAAAGCCTAAAAAGGGTAAAAAAAAAGCGTTAAAAGAAATTAGTTTAAATAAATTGGGACCAGATTTTCTTCCGGTAAACTCTTGATCCTTATGCAGGGGTATGTCCCGAACGTGAATATGCAAAAAATCGTATAGGACATTTTTTTCATACGAAGGCCTTGTCTAATATATTATATATTATTAGCTAAAAATAAGTCTACATTTTATTCATTGAACTATACTACATAATAAATCTCTCACTGGATTACACCTACCCGGTGAAGAAGGAGAGGGAAACGTTTTATCGTATTGCAAATTGCAATACAGTGCCACAGACATACAGACAATGCTAGCTAAGGGTCCTCTAACGGTCACGCAGTTGTCATTCCATTATGTAGTATAGTTCACTGATTTTATTTTTATTTTAAAGCACGTGTCCTGTCATTTTCCTTGTAGAAGTTGAAGCGTTGACATTGAACTTTATGTCGAAATAATTTTAAAAAATTGCAAATAGTCTATTATCAGTGCAACCTTGGCCTTTGAAGGTTTTCTAGTTTAAGGTCACATTTTTTAACAAATCTGGTTTCGAATTAGACATTTTAGAAATAGTGTGTCTATTGGGTAATATAAGTAACTTAAATAAGAAACCATAATAAATATAAACTAACAAACAACCTTTTTATATGTTAATGATTTACTAAATACCTAATTAAAATAATGTAGTGGAAATTACGCAACATGAAGTTCCCATTATTTCTTATAATTACCATATCAAATTAGGTCAGAAAATAATAGTATCCAATTTAGCCCTTGGGAATAGTTTCATTGCAGAGTATTACAGAATATATAAAAAAAAATTGATTTTTCAACTGCGATAAACTCGCCTTTTCCATAGGTTAAAAACAACGAAAAAGAAAGGTCAAGTAAGGAATCAGTTAGTTTGCACCATTCTCCTTCTCCATCACTACGCAAGTTTTCCTTGGCAAGAGATTTTCGTATTAGAAATTGTAGCAAAACGCAGCACGTGCGAAGGTAACCTTTATATTTAAACAGTGAACGCGATGATGCCAAACTTCGTAATATCAATTTAACATATTTTAATTATATGCCTAAAGTTATGAAAAATACCAGGTATGAGACAATAAATATGATATAATCTGATGATGAAGTACTACAAATACCAAAACACTCGACGTACGTTTCACCAACCATCTTAGGCATCATCTGGATATGAATAAAACTAATTTTGACGGAACATACATCGATTATGGTAGTCGAACATTTCACGCGAGTTTCGCCAATCATGTTGGTATTATCTGAAAAGAGTATAATAGCATTCGACTGTAGTGCCAAGTGAATTGAGGTTTGTGGACAAGCTTCATCATCAATGTCACACCGAAGGTTCCAACCCCGTCTGAGGCAATGATAAGTATAACTTTAAAATTTTAATAATATACAAGGTGTAATTAGTTTCATGTCATTAAAAAGAAACTGGTAATGGGGACCGACTAGACAAACAAAAAAACCTATATGACTTTCCTCTAGGGTCACTTTGAAAAAACTGACAGGTCAAAAATTTGAATGTTAAGATAGGAGACATTTGAACCACTGCTTTTCTGGGTCAATGGACGTATAGTTCCAAATCATAGAAGTTTCTTAATTACTTTTAAAAAGTCATAAAAAATGATTACCGACTCAATTACCGACTTGCCACGGGTTCTCAAACAAAGAAGCGCGCCATTTTGATGGAACCGCATTAGCGTGTTTGATGGTCAAAGGCGGCGACATACGCTACGATATTAAACCCCAACATTCTTTTTTTTTCCTCCAAAACTATGAGCTTTAGACCCCATGTCATATAAGGTTTTTTCGTTTGTCTAGTTATTCCCCACCACCATATTTTTTTAACGACGTGAAACTAATTACACCCTGTATACGATATGTAGCAGAATCACAAGAAGGGGAAAATGTGTTAAAACAGCAAAACAGACAAAAGTGATGATGGCGATCGGTGGAGTTGAAGCCGTTTGAATGAGGAATTTTTGGGAATGTCGATGAAAATATATTTTCGAAACCTTGAACGACTTACGCCATATTTTATCATTTTTTCATTTGTCGTGTCTTTTATATATTTATGCAACAGTTTTACATTCCTTTGCGCAAATATCAAAGATTTAAAGCTAATGTAGCCTTTTTACATAAAAATAAAATTTTACCCAGACGACAAAATTAGAAATATATGTTAATATTTTTAAGTTTTCTAAATATTTTTGTGTAACTAGGTTAACATGAAAAGTCATTATTCCTGGTTTTCTCTTACATTTGGACATGAACCCATGTTAAGTTATTTCTGACGAAACCTATTTAGCTAATGCTAAAATAATTGTCTAATAATAAATTATGGAAATATGTTACTATTATTAATGTAATTCTAATTACACATACAAACATTATATGTATACGGTAGTCTAAAATTGTCTCCAGACATTTTTGTGGCTGATAAGTGATAGTACATCTAAAAATAAAGGTACTCTTTTATATAATTATTTCCGAGAATTAATAATGAGGGAGCTGTACCCCCTTTAAAGGAGGATAATTAAATATCAGTTGTTCCGACCATAAAATATAAATTCATATTTTTCTAGATATAGCTTGTTTGGACACCAGTTTACATATAGTCAGTCAAACTCCCTCTTTTGCTTGAGGGGTAGTTTTAGGGGTGGGTGTCAGTATTTTACCTCTAACTTTTTCTGTTTTCCATATTTCTAAAATTTCGTATAAAAATATAATTTTCAGATTTAGAAATAAGACAAGTATTCTTATTGCATTTCGATAAACCGAGCCTACTCAAGTAAGTTATGTTTACAAATCAACGTGTATTTACATTTTAGTAAGGAATCCTTTTTCACAAAGAATACTTTGAAATATTAAGTGCAAAAATCAATTAAAACAAACAAATGCTAATTACACAGGCACACAAAAAAAAAATTGCACTACCCAACAGACTATGTATTTTGGGGCACTAAAACCGAATCCGAGGTCAGCATTGACCCATCACGTCAGGATTTTAACATAACCTCCAAAAACAGGTAAACTTTACCTATACATATATATTTTGAGCACATTAGAATTTTTCAGAGAGCATATAACGAACCATGTTTAAATATTAACGACGTAAAAATTACGTGAATGACGTCATTTTGTGACGTGAAATTGGCATTATTTAGCGCCGTTGACCATATTTGTAAGTCATTTTTGATAAATTGAAGTAAACATACATTAGAGAAATATAATAAACCAATTTGGCGCAAATGACATGTGAATCTTCAGGGCTCTGGCTTTCGTGGTGATGGATGAAGTAAAAAAATAATTTTTTTGAAGTCTGGTTCTTGTACACACACTAAATCACAATTTTATTTTTTTCACCCCCTTCAATAATGGGTGGTAATGGAGAAAATGGCAAAAATATCTTTGAGATCTTAGATTCTCTTATATATGTCCTAAATACCAATTTTATGGACTCTTACTTGCTTGATTTACCTATTTACCCCAATTTAACCCCCAACTCTTCAAAAAATTGAAGTCTTTGGTTCTTGTGCACACACTAAATCACAATTTTATTTTGTTTACCCCGTTCAATAATGGGTGGGGGTGGTAAAGAGGGTGGCTAATGAAAAAAAAAATGGGACCTTAGATTCTCTTGTATATACTAAATACCAATTTTATGAACTCTTACTTGATCGATTTACCAATTTACCCCCATTTAACCCCCAACCCTTCAACGGAATAAGATCAAAATATAATCTAGTTCCAGATACATATATCAAATTTCAATATTTTAAGCGGTTCCAGAGTAATCGTGCGCACAAAAAAAGTTACAGATAGACCGACAGGCAGAATTTTTTTTGCTCAAACTTAAAATCTCGACGTTGCATGACATTCTAAGCCTATTTGAATAAAACGAATTTTCATTTTTTTTTGTGCTACTATACTTCCACTGAATGTGGAAGTAAAAATACGTCACCAATAGTCACATCGACGTCTCATTATGACGTCATAAGTTCGCCACAATATGACGTTACTCAGACGTAATTTTTCCGTTACCTGAGCTCGACCAATATGTTACCAAAAGATGACGTCAGCATGCTGCCTGCCCAAGGAACAATTTAAAAGTCATTTGGTCAAGCTAGAAATAAACGCATTTTAAAATATTTTTTTGGCGGTTTCTATTAAAGAATGAATTTATCTATTGTCCCCGAAATATGTATATTACTGTATGTAAAGGTATTTCGAACAGAAAATACCGAATGAAAATTTAAAAAGGTTAATTTAACCTGGACATTGGACATTCTTTGTTCATTCAGTGCTAAACTGCTGAAGTATTTGTCTATTGCCTCAGCCTGCCTAATATTTACATCTGACAACGTGGTGAAGCGTAGCACGCCCAGCTGTCTTGCTTCTGCTCATGATCAGCTGTGAAGCGGCAATTGGCAACGTACATTTATAAACAGGAAGAATATCTAGCCGCCCAATCCTGAGCCGACAATGTATTGACGTCAGAAGACTATCCTTGAAAAGGGATAATAATCAGCTGTTTTGACTTGACACACGCAACGTCAACTGGGCGCTGGATCAATTTAGTGTAATTGAAACCCTTGAGACGTTGAGTCATAGATGAATAGGTGGAAACTCCTTGAACTTAAAAAACAAGCCCTTCTGAATATGCCGTTTGATAAATTAACAAATAAAAAATACCTATTTGTATTTGCAGAAATTCGATTCTACCAGTTTACTAGGTATTCATTCAGATTTGAATACTTACTAAACTTTGTCATTAATTAAATTTGTTTATTTTAATCAAAATATGAAAAAAACAACCAACTTGTTTCCATATTCAAATTTCGCTTTTATATGTCTATCCTATCTTTTGCATATCTATAAAAATAAAATGTAGTGATAATTAAACTTTAAAAAACAACAAATAAGAATATTTGATGATGAAATTATATCAACGTTTGCCAATAAAAAATTCTTTATTACAGGGTTGTAAATCTTGAGAGAGTTCGTACTTATTCCAATAATTATATTTGATAATATACAGTGGCATGGCACAACACGTTAGAGGGGGAGGGGTTACTGAGATCGGAGTTAATAGATCATGACTAAAAAAAAATCGGGATTCGTTCTATTTCTAGATTGTGTTAAGAAATTGTCTTAATTTTAACACAGTTTGTGGTTGTTTTATTATTGAGTGGGCTCAGTTAAATTATTTTCATAACCAGTGTGAAGTTATAGCAGCCAGTGTACCGAAGTAACCCAAACATCCATAGATGTGAAATTATTGAGCAAAAATATCCGATTAAATTTAAAAAAATAGAAAAACCCGAGTATACAATGGCACTCACATCAGGTACAGATATTTCGTATTCGCAAAACTTGCGAGGGGAAGAAGGCTTTCCTAAAATAAAATGAAAAATACAGATAAAATAAATAATTACTGCGGTAACTTCAAATTACTACAGTGCCTAACAAATATATTAAATAAAGTCAGCAATTTGTTATGTACTCGAATGATAGCTTAATGGAGAAATTCACTCCTATGGAGTACCTATTATAAACATCATATGCAAGGAAATAAAAATCTGTCAACATGAAACTGTTTCTTTTTCTTCATGTATTTAACGTCGGCTTATTTCTGCTACTACGACCAATCACCGATGCCAGAAAACAAGCTACCTCTAACCTGGAAGTTTATTCGTTTATTTTCTTTTCGAAGAGTGGGGATTTTTACGTGCTTAACCAGTGACGTAGCCAGGATTTTTATTCGGGGGGGGGGTCCGAACATTTTTTTGTAAGTATATTATGTAGGTATTGTTATGTAGCTTTCGCACAATTCTTATGTAAATTGGCGTACAGTCAAATTGATTGAATTTTTAATATTTTGTAGATTTCGACTTTCTGATCAAAAACTCTCATGGGCCCAACTCGATCCTATGTCTAGTTTCCGAGATACTACTGCTCAAGAAATGTACAAGAATGACCTTTTGTACAATTTAAATAATTTCGAATTCATGATTTTTTTCATACATTTTATATTGTGGTGCGTGATTCGTTCTAATAGCCCTTTATAATATTTTGCATTAAAAGTATTTGTTGTTTTACTTAATAAAGACAGCGTAGAAAAAATTAAAGTTTGAAAAATGTTGGCGAAGGCGCCGGGAAATCTGTAGAAAAATAACAAGTGAAAATAATATTTGGTCATATTGGCTAAAACATTTTTTACATAAAGTAAGTAAGTATGTGTCTTCCTGATCAAAAAACTTTAATTGAAAAACTTTCGAAAATTGCTTCTTTGACATCTAACAACAAACACCCAATAAATTAAAAGTTCGACAAGATATACAGAATTTTACAAGAATTTACTTATAGTTGTATCTCGAATACTAGACGAGACTAGACTATATAGATCGAGATGGGTCCATGAGGGTTTTTGATCGGAAATAAGTCACATACATATACAACATTAAAAATTCAGCCAATTTGACTGTTGTAGGTACGCCAATTTGCATAAGAATTGTGCGGGGTCCTTTAGTTGAACTATTCAACAACTTATATTCCAAGTAACTGATGCGCAATGTAACGTGGATTTCGCTTGGCTAGTAATAAAAATAAATCGAATTTACTCATGGTTCCACAAGGTTTTATACATTTGACTGAATTAAGGCTCCGCCCTGTCAATATTGCGGCAATAAATTGCAAGAAATTACGATTTGCGACGGGACTGGTTGCATGGAATGAAGATTTATTGTAATCGGCCAAAAAAAATTTTTGACTAAAACCGAAAATAAAATCAATATAATAATTTTATATAAATATCATGTCTATCAATTATACAAATGTCAATAAATTTCGGGGGGGGGGGGGGGGGGGGGTCCGGACCCCCAGGACCCCCCTGGCTTAACATCTGATAAACTGCTTTACGTCCTCTCCGATAGATGGTATATTCATTAACCAATCCTCGCTTAAGATTGTATAGCTTCTGCGTTTACGCTGATATATATACAAAGCGCTAGAAGGGGACAAGGCCACTGTGTTTCTCTGGAGAACACCCATCCAAATACTAACCGCAACTATTGTTGCTTAACTTTTCATAACGAGTACGAGTATGGTCAAGATAGAGCTACGCTCGCCCATTTCAACATGAAGCTAACACGTGCGGAACTTATGTTAACGAAAAATACGTTGAAAAGTGAATTGTGGGGTAGAAACTGCACCCCGACATTCTAATATTATTAAATGCAAGATGAGAAAGGAAAGCCAACTTCAAATTAACGAAGAAGTCAAAAAACATGGTAAGGAAAAGCATACTGAAAGATGACTTACTTGCAGGCCTCTTGAGGATGGAAACACATTCTATAAAAATTATTAAATACACGAAGGAAGCGAAAAAAAACTAGTAAGAAAAGACATCCTGAAAGAATATTTCCTTGAAAGCTATTGAATGATTGCTAAAAATTTTTGAAAATGATGTAACGTGCATTTAAGGAAATTTTGTTTAATATCGTAATAATTTTAGCAATTTTTTTTTATTGCTCAGTGTAAGTTTAATGAATGAATGATATGCAGATGGCCGTTTCTTAAATAAAAAAAATATGAACCTGAGAAATTTTAAGTGGCGGACCACCTTGTGTATATAAATAAATCTGTAAAGTCTACGTAATCTTTGTAATTTGGTTTTCTTTTAGAAGCTGACATCTGACATATTTTGTGTTTGTTTTATTTAATTATTACCAAAGCTAACACATGTATTATCATAATTTTTGTTTGTGGGTCTGACTGGTCCACCATAACTATCTATCATACTTAGAGAACAGATCACATTATATCGGAGGTGGTGGAAAAGTAGGGGAAGAGGGAGGAAAGATTGTGGGAAAGCGAGGGAGCTGGCGTGAAAACAGTGGAAATGTGGGAAGACCGTCAGAAAGCTGGGGAGGGTGGTGGAAGAGCGAGGGTAGAGGGGGAGGTCAGAAAAAAAGTTCGTATACAGGCTGCTTCTATCGAAATAAAAAAGTTTCTGTCAAGCAGAGCTGGGTAGTATTCGAATACATCTGTATTCGAATACAGTATTCGGATACTTTTTGTGTATCCGAAAGCTGTATTCGAATACTTTCTTAAAATTGTATCCGTTATCCGTATCCGACACAAATTAATAAAGTATCCGTTATTCGAATACATTAGGCGAGTATTCGAATACTGATAAAAGTATTCGAATACAAATAAAAGTATCCGAATACACCAAAAGTATCCGAATACACCAAAAGTATCCGAATATACCAAAAGTATCCGAATACACTAAAAGTATCCGAATACAACAAAAGTATTCGAATACAATAAAAGTATTCGGATACTGAAAATATCCGAATACCACAAAAAATATATATACATATTAAATATTATTTTCTAGTCATTCTTTATAAAAATTTTCATATATTCTGAAAAGTCCTTTTAGCTATGGTTAGAATGTCGATATAACGTACAGAATGGTTAAAAAATACGAAAAGTTGAAATTGTTACAAGAGTAAAGTACCAGTTCTTCAAGTAAAAGTTGAAAATATTATAGGAAAAATTGTTCCTAATGTTGAGATAGAAGTTCAGATATGAAATTTGAAAGCTTATGTCAATTTTTTTTGGCATCTTTAAGATTTAAGTAATTTTGCAAAGTTAACCAAAGTAGCAAAGTGGCTAATTTATTTGATAACATGAACAGTTTAAAAGTGACTGTTTTGTGATTATTTTATGAAACACATTAATAAATCATGCACTTTCTTTAGTTACTTTTGCAAAATTAATTTAATCTTGGTGCCAAAAAAACTAGATAATTTAAATCAAATGTCATGTCTGACCTTCTATCGACATTAGTAACAATTTTTCCTATAAGATTTTAAACTTTTGCTTCAATTTCAACAACTGGTATTTCATTCTCGCAAAAATTTCAAGTTTTCTTATTTTTTAACCACCTTGTACGTTATATCAACATTCCAACTATAGTTAAAGTAGTTAAGTATTTTTCAGTATAAGCAAAACTTTCTATAAAGAATGACTCCTTATATCATATGTTTTAGTTTTTGTTAAAATGTTGAATATTTTTTCTAGACGATTTTTTGCACTTAATAGTTACATTGTGTATTTAGTAGTAAAACCAATACATTCTCGGACGACGATATAAATTTTTGGCCGAGGCTTTAAGCCGAGGCCAACAAGCATTGAAGTCCGGGAATGCGCTTTTACTACGAAGTACACATACTATTTTTTCTGAAATCGCAATCAATATTATTATAAATTAAGGAATTTTTATTGTTTTGAAAAAAGTCAGAAATTCAGTGCTTATTATTTACTGTTTAAAATATATATATATATATATATATATATATATATATATATATATATATATATATATATATACATATATATATATATAGAAAAAAACAGTCTGGGAAAGTAACTTACCCGGCCTAGGCCGGGAATAGTATTAGGTGTGAAAGCAATACATTCCCGGACGACGATGCAAATTGTAATGTATAAGCATCGAAGTCCGGGAATGTGCTTTCACACCGAAGTACACATACTATTTTTTCTGAAATCACAATCAATATTATTATAACTTAAGGAATTTGTATTAATGCATAACATTTCTTCATTACAGTCTAACTGCTTACTAATAAATGCAATTTTAATGTGAATTGGTTTGTCTGCGTGTATTTATTTACTCTCTAAAATATACAGCCTAGGCCGGGAAAGTAACATTCTCGTACGATTTTGTTGATCGTTGCTTGGCAATGGATCTTTTCCGGTCTGTTTTCTGATAGCTTCTTAGAAACGGACTAACATACTGGAATTGTGCATTTTTCGATCTGAAATCGCTCCGAAAATGCTGATATTGCCGATCGATTTCAGAAAAAGTAACTTTGCCAGCTTAGGCCGGGAAAAAATAACTTTTTCTGATAGTTGCTTAGCAACGGACTAAAATACCAGAATGGCGTATTTTAGGATCTAAAATTGCGCCGAGAAAGTATACATTAAAGTACATTCTTGACCAATTTCGGAAAAAATTAGTTTTTTGTTGTTGGTGGACTTTGTTTTGCTCCAAAAAAAAAAAACAAATAAAATACACAAAGGAACTAGATATATTTATTTAAAAGAAACAGATTACGTCTTGGACAGCTTTTAAAAAAACTGATTTTCATAAAATATTTTTTTCACAAACGAAAGAAAAGTATCCGGTATCCGTATCCGAAAAAAGTATTCGAATACAAGGTATTCGGATACTTTTTAAAGCAAAAAGTATCCGTATCTTGTCTCTGGTATTCGAATACATTTGATGTATCCGTATCCGGTATTCGAATACATTTTAACTGTATCCGACCCAGCTCTGCTGTCAAGTCATATGGATCCGATAACGCATCGCTAACAGAAAATGAAAAAAAAAAGAACAGAAAAAATTAGATTCTCTATGAGATTTTAGACAGTCTCTCTTATTAATAATTTCCTCTGTAGGTACAGGTACCTTCGCGGTTGCATTTTAGGCGTACTGCCTAATCAAAGTTCTTTTCCATCAGTTCCTTAGTGACATCAGCACAACATTTTGGAGGGCATCCTCTTTGCCTCTTGCCTTCTGTTTTTCCCTGAGTCATCAACCATTCCGTATGGTCCTTGCTTCAGTTGGTGTGGTCAGAAAATGATAAGAGACGGAAAAATGTGGTGCTGAAGAGATACATATTTCTCGTCTTTCTGTTAACTTTAGCCATTTCTTTTAAAATTTTTAGTGATTTATGAACAACAATATTAATTGTTATTGTATTATACTGTACGTGCCTTGTCGTTTATTGTTGATTTTTTTTGTGAAAACAAAGAAAAATTTTTGATGATTTTCTTCCTCCCCGCTCATTAATTACTTCCACATCCAGTGGAAGTCAAGTAACGACAAAACAATTTTTAAGTTTTTATTGTTGAAATAGGCTTAAAAAATTTCTGTCTGTCTATCTGTAACTTTTTTTGTGCGCACGATTACTCTGGAACCGTTTAAGATATTGACTTGAAATTTGGTACAAGTATGTATTTTAACGAGATCTGGAACTAGATTATATTTTCATTTTATTCCGGGTTTTGAAAAATTTTTAATTTTCATATTTTCAAGGCCTACTAAGCTCTAAATGGGTCGAAATTTCGAGATCGACTATTAGGCAATTTTTTATCAGCAAACTGGATAGCACATTCGATTCGCAGTTGTGTCAAATACCTATATACACGATTTTAGCTCGATACTTCATATAGGGTGTTTGTTATTCAATAGTCAAATTTAAAATTTCTCATTTTTCGACTGGCCCTACATAAAAGTCGGTTAGGTTTACCAAAAGGCAAATTCATTCGACTTAAGGAATGTCAGACACTAAATGAGGAAGAAAAAAGAAAAGTTATTCTTTAAATAAATAGTGCTTCTATACATTATTCGGTTGCTGTGCGTAGGTGCCTTAATGAAAAATTTTCAAACAAACGGATTGGACGGAATAGCTTTTCTTTTTTCTTCCATATTTAGTGACATCAACATCAGATACTAAATAAGGAACAAACAAAAAAAGCTATTCCGTCTAATCCATTTGTTTGAAAAAATTTCATTAGGGTACCTACGTACAGCAACCGAATAATGTATAGAAGCACTATTTATTTAAAGAATTACTTTTCTTTTTTCTTCCTCATTTAGTATTAGATGTTTCTTTAGTCGAATGACTACTTTAACTTCTCAGTAAACCTAATCGACTTTTATACAGGGCCAGTCGAAAAGTGAGAAATTTTAAATTTAACTGTTGAAAAACAAACATCCTGTATGAGGTTTCGAGCTAAAATTTTGTATAGAGGTATTTCAGACAACTGCGATTCGAATACGCTATCTAATTTGTCGATAAAAATTGCCTAATAGTAGTTCTCGAAATTTCGACCCATTCAGAAGAACTTTGTAGGCCTTGAAAATATGAAAATTACAAATTTTTCAAAACGGTCAAATAGAGCTCTTCGAGTACTATATCTCAGAAAAGAAATTAAATCGGGCAACGCGTTCCAATATAACTAGGTGTTGCGGTATTAAATAGTACACACTGTATAAGAGAAGCCAAGGTCTCACAAATTTTTTTAGCATTAGCCACCCCCATTACCAACCCCCACCCCGTTATTAAATTGGTGAAAAAAATAAAATTGTGATTTAGTGTGTATACAAGAACCAAAGGCCTCAAAATATATTTTTTTCTTCACCCCCCCCCTATCACTACCCCCCCCCCCCCACTACCAATGTGGGATATCGTTTTGTATAGGTTTTTGGAGTAGACGATTTCAAATATTATATTATTAAAGTTCCATAAACAATTATTTCCACATACAAAATTTTTTCATTGTGAGAGACTTGCGTAGCAAATCTGGATGTGGAAGTATAGTACAGTACCTAGAGGTAAAAAATATGCAAAACTTCGGAATAATGTCATATTGAACGGATTTCGTTCATTTTTAGCAATATAATAGTAAATGCTTCACAAAAAAGTTTCTATATTGTGCGGGGGCTTGCTAATTTATAGGGGGTGGATGCCTCTCAGGGGGTGGCACTTAAAAAATATATATGTTTATTGAAGTAGAATCAAATTTTAAGAAGAAAAGGTTCTTCTATGCAATTTTTCACATAAATTGATAGTTTTTAAGTTATAACGACTTCAAAATTGCGATTTTAGCTTAAAAAAAGATATTTCCAAACGTCTTTCGTCAAGTATCTCGAAAAGTATTACTTTATCGAAAAAATGTTATAGACCAGTTACAGAAAGAACAAACTGGGAATTAATTATATTTTTTGTTTATTGATGTAGGATTAATAATTTCGGAGATATTTAAGTTTACATTTGGCATCCAAGTGTTCATAAGATAATTATTTAGAGTGAGAGTTAAATATCTCAGAAACTGTGACACCTACGTCAAGGATGCTAATAGGTAGAATAATAGGTTATTAATTAAGCTTTCAACCGTTTTTTTATTTGTTTCTGTAACATAAAAAACAAAGAACTTATGACCGAAGCAATGTGCTTCTTCACATTTTTTTAATAACAAAGTCGCCATTTTGTTACTGTAATTAGCCAGTTAATAAAAAAGTTTCAAACACTGTTTCTCATTAATATATAGCATGACGTAGATGCTCAAATCTTTTCGTTTGTATACAGCACTTGCTTTAGAAAAAATACAGTTTAAACTATAAAGGTGTTTCCGCTAGAACGTATTTTTTTTTCCTTTTCCAAATATCTCAATAAATATTAGTTTTATTGAAAAATGTGTACAGACCAAAAATAAAGCTCATAAACTGATAATGAATTTCGCTTGTTTATTTATTTACATAGATATGAAAGTTTACAAATGGCGTCCGAACGTTTATAAGACGAAAAATGCAGTTTAAATGTTAAATATCTCAGAAATTGTGGCACCTACGTCACGCATGCTAAGAAATAAAATTAAACACAATTAATTGCGCTTTCAAATTATTTTTTACTCGTTCCTGTAGCATAAGAAATAAAGAAGTTATAACGGAAAAATATGCGTATTTATATTTTTTTATATAAAAGGTCGCCATTTTGTTACTCTAATTAGCCAGTAATTTAAAAAAATTATTTCAAATACAGTTTTTCGTTAAGATGTAGGTAGCATTACCTAAATGCTCAAAATTTTTTGCTGATTTAAAGCACTTGCTTTAGAAAAAAATGCATTTTAAACTTTAAAGGTAATTTCAAAACACTTGGATACCAAATATTAACTTAAATATCTCCGAAATTATTAATCCTACATCAATTGACAAAAAATATAATTAATTCCCAGTTTGTACTTTCTGTAATTGGTCTGTAACATTTTTTCGATAATGTAATACTTTTCGAGATACTTGACGAAAGCCGTTTGGAAATACCTTTTTTTAAGCTAAAATCGCAATTTTGAAGTCGTTATAACTTAAAAACTATCAATTTATGTGAAAAATTGCATAGAACCTTTTCTTCTTGAATTTTGATTCTATTTCAGCTCCAACAAATATATATTTTTTAAATTCCACCCCCTGAGAGGGCATCCACCCCCTATAAATTAGCAATCCCCGGCACAATATAGAAACTTTTCTGTGAAGCATTTATTATTATACTGCCAAAAATGAACGAAATCCGTTCAATATGACATTATTCCGAAGTTAAAACCTCTAGTTACTGTACTAGTAGTGATTCCTTGGGCAGCAGTTTTTTCATTGCCAAGGAAAAATGTTTTTCTTTGTGATTTCAAATATATTATTAAAATTCTATGAATAATTATTTGCACGTAGTGGAGTGCAAATATAGATTCGACATATTTTTGTTGTAAGAAATTTTGGATAGGAAATCTTGATGTGAAAGTAGTGATTCCTTAGGCAGCGGTAGTATATTTATTAATTTGAAGACGGTTCAATTTTTCTTCCAAAAATTCTTTTAAAGAAATATCACAGCAGCTCAAATAACTATTTCATATAAAACATGTATTTTTGGTTCCAAAAAATTTTTTTAGCGTTTAGTACGCTTAAAACCAAAACTTAAAAATGTTTAGGTAGGTAAGGTAGCTGGAAGCGTAGGTATGTACTCACCTGCTTCTTTACCTTTCAAACAATTTTCTCGTTTAGCAAAAGAGATTAAGTATCCATTAAAATTTTAATAATGCTGCCTGATAATTTATGATAGGGTACTTTCCTGAATTTGTATTTAAATAGTAATCAGTAGTAACCGCGCAAGTGCCAGTGTCAATACAACATGAATTATCTCTCCCACAGATAACTGAGGTAACTTTTTAGAAGGGTATATTCCAGTTTTTAATTTCGTACTACACTTATTAAAAATGTTAAAACAACGTTGGTGTATATTTTTTTATATAAGCGGTATATAGATTGTAAATTAATAAAATATATACGTGTTATAAAACGACTGGTTACAGATGAATATGGTGTTAAAATGAAGATGTAACTAGTACCTGCTAAATCTAAACAAGGTATATATTTATAAATGCATAAGTAATAGTAATATTTTTAGTTTTAACACTACCTCCGTCAGCAGTGGCGGACCATAGTTTTGTGGGGCCCCAAGCGTAACTTGGTCTGGAAACCTCCTATTGATTCAACTAAGAATTCAAAAGATCATTTTGAGGATGGTCCACTAGAATGAACACTAGTATAAAATCATAGCTGTCTTATTTTTTAAATAGACAAAAATATAAACGCGTAGGAATAAGAAATGAATAAATATTCTCATTTGAAAACAAATCACATTACCATATAAAATCGGGAAATAATTAAAATTACAAATATAATAAATTCTGTATCTATAAAATGTATTTATTTTCAGTAAACTGCGAAGATTATCCTATAGAAATTTCTAAAAATTGACAAAGAGTTGTTGATGTTTTTCATCTAATTTTATAGGGCTAAATGGTAGACAGCAAAAACTTGTTTTTGGTTTTTGAGAATGAGGCCCCAACGATGTTGAGGCCCTAGGCGGGAGCCTTATGCGCAGTACGGTGATCCGCCATTGCCCGTAAAAAAACATTTCTCAAAATGATTTGTCACGGTCACACATTTCTACTTTCATTTTTTAAGTATTGAATAGACACCCTGACAAATTATTTTTTTATACGCATTTACATGATCTTAATATCCTCTAGAAACAACCGCACACCTATAGTACCTACAATTTTTGTTTGGCGCATATTAGTATATTAATTTGCTTTCAAATTTATCAATGAGTGGGTGTTCCTTCATTGTTATTTTAAATAATGTCAATATGTCTTCAAGATTTCCCAAACACTGTAATGGACCAAAAATTTTGGAATGGTATTTGGGGATTGAGTCCTGCTTGCTGTAAAACTAAAGTATACCAAAAATGACTTGATTTGGTGGTCTACAGGGTGTTTTATAAGCAAAGTTGTAAAAATCACCACTAATAAAGTACCTTTATTTTTCAAAATAAGAAAAAATTCCACTAAGAAAAGTTATTTAGAATGAAATTTTATACCTCTACACCAAATTTCAGGAATATAAAATTATTTTTTTGAAACTTCCCATTTTTTGCGAATCTAGAGTTGAATTCATATTTAAAGTTGTGTAGGAGCAAATGTTAATTATCTCAAAAAGTAGGCTATTGGTAAATAAAAAATTGAATATACGAGATGTAAGAAGGTATAATGTTAATCGAATTAATTGTAAAACAAGAAACAATTACTAACAGAAGATTAATGAGGTTTAAAAATTATAACAAGTACATGTCAAAAACGTAACAGATTCACAAACAAATTAATTATTGACCAATACAAAACAATGTTTACAATTTTTTTATTATTCGACGTAGCTACCACCCACATCCACACACATTTCGATCCTTCGCCTGAAGTCCTTAAAACTGTTTCGAATATGATCTAACGGTATGGAGTTTACGGCATTTGTAATTCTCTGCTTCAATACTGCTACATCGTTAGGAAGTGGTTCAGCGTAAACTAACTGCTTGAGGCGACCCCATAAAAAGAAATCCAATATTGATAGGTCTGGGGATCTCGCCGGCCACTTGATCGGTCCATTCCTGGCAATCCAATTTTCTCCAAAATTTAAATTCAACCACCGATTAACCATTTCTGTGGAGTGGCCAGGGCAACCATCATGTTGAAAATGAACTAAAGGCATATCTCTTAAAATATTTAAATGTTCTTCAGAAAATCTTTTAAGAAGCTGTAAATAAGTGTGCTGATTTAACCTTCCCTCAATGAAATAAGGTCCAATAACTCCAACGTGATAAGAAACGGCACACCACACATTCACTTTTTTATAATATTGTCTTCTACAATGAATTCTAAAATTTGGGTTTTCAGAAGCTCAAAACCGACAATTCTGAGATGAAACAACACCATTGGTTGTGAATGTGGATTCATCTGAGAAAATTATGAAATGATGAAAAAATCTCTCTTTCATGATTTTCTCTCCAATGGTCAAACAAAAATCCAACCTACGGCCGTCATCTCCTTCTTCAAGCGTATGTTTATAATTTGCTTTATATGCCCTAATTTTTTTTGCCTTGTAAATTCTTTGGAGTTCAGACTTGCTAATATTAATAAGAGCTGATCTCTCTCTTAGTGGCATCCTAGGATTGTCTATAACAGAGGCATGAGCTATAATAGCCCCAACATTGTCTTCGTCATATGCTTTTATTTTTCTATTCACGTTAAGAACACTACCAGTAGCCAGAAACTTTTTAATTATTCTCATAGCCTGAGTACGTGACAAAGCTATGTTTGGAAATTTCAAATTAAATTGGCTTACCACTTCTCTTAGCGAGTTTCCACCGCCAATTCCGTAGCATTGTACAATATAAATTTTTTCACGCACTGTGAGTACCATTTTCACTTAAATTTTTATGCTTGGTTCGTTAATTTGAAACAGAAATTAAGGATAATATTGACTACGTTTAACAGATATGTCAATAATAAATGATAAATGTGTATCCACTGCTTTTCTCATAGCATACTTTTAGCTTCTACATAACCTTAGATATTAATTCACAAAAAATAATTTCTATGCAGTTTTAATTGAATGGTTCAAAATAAAATACTAATTTATTGAAAAAATGGAAACTGATTTCAGCCATTGACGCGTCAATAGCTGAAATCAGATTTGTTTTACACAAAAAAGATATAGTAAAGGTCTTTTGATATCGATTCAAATTTGGTTAAAATTGGATGAGTAATAACTAAGCTACGAAGGTGTTACCGTGAAAAATGGGACACACTGTATATAAATAATATGTTCTTGATTCGAAACATTGAAGAAAATACATATTCTTAAATCAAATTGTAACATATTTTTAAATCAAGCCTTTGGCACTACCTGAAATTAGAATAGCTGCATTTATTACAAAGTTTTTGTTGTGCATTTTTATTAAAAAAAGGGTTGATTTTTAGAGAAATCATAATAGGCATTTTTTTACCGAAAAAATTAATGCAATATTATTGTTCAGCATGCTTTAGAACCCCTATATCAAAAATTTAGCCAAGTTTTGATTTATCGTTTTCGAATAACGGCCCCCTTAAAATTACATTTTTCAAATATTAAATAATTAATAACTTAGAAATGAATTGTTTTTCTAAATTTGGTCTACGAAATTTGATGAAAAGTGAATATAAATAGAAAATGAGAAATCACTTTTTTCCTAAAAACAATTTGTTTCCCCGTTATTAATTATTTAATACTTACTTGAAAAATATTATTTTAGGTGGGCCGTATTTCTAAAACTGTAAATCAAAATATCATTCAATTGTGGATATAGAGGTTCTAAAGTATGCTCATGAATAATATTGCATTCGTTTTTCAGTAAAAAAATTATGCCTAATATGACTTCTCGAAAAACCGACCTTTCCCTTCTAAATAAAAATGCGCGCCAATGACTGAAATATGTAATGGAACAATAATTAGATGTTAATCGACTTACCTTAAGAAAATTGATTCCTCAACTTGTGGATATACAAGATGCTTTCACCATAAATACAACAGTAGTTCTCTGAGAATTATCTATATAAAATGGCTTCGTAAAGTGTTTTCAGTTTAAATCAGAAAAAATAAAAAACATAATGTCTCGCATAATGTATGTTTTTATTATGAATAAAAGTAAACACACATAAGAGTAAATGTACAACAAATTCCAAAAAGTGGGAATTGCACAATTTAAAAATAACAGTACATAGGTCCTATTCTATTTTTACCAAAAAAAGTAAAATGTATTTTTTATAAGTATAACATAACAACACATTCACATTATATAAAATAAATAACGAATTCATAAAACTCAATATAAACGCTAAATAGCAAAAATATTTTTTACTATAGAGAAGTAAATAAATAATTATAAATTTAATGTACAGCCAACTAGAAAAATTAAACACAATTTAAATATAATAAATAATTCTGCTCTTACGTGCAGATTTGGTTAACATAATACGGAATATTATAAAAAGTTTTGCTTTTAAAAGAAATCAATTTTAATGCTATTCAATTTTTGGCAACAAAACAGAAAAATCAAATTTCAAAAATTCAAATAGTTTGTATATAATTTAATAATTTGGAAATAGCCAAAGTATAAAGGACGCCCAAATACACGTAAAGAACAAAGTAATTTTTAGTATATCTTATGTACGGTTTTAAAATAAAGTAAGCAGTGAAAAATTAGTAGAAAACCGCTGCCCAAGGAATCACTACTTCCACATCCAGATTTTCTATCCATGTGTCTCACAACGAAAAAATTTTGTATGTGGAAATAATTGTTTATGGAACTTTAATAATATAATATTTGAAATCCTCTACCCCAAAAACCCATAAAAGGATACCTTACATCGGTAGTCGGGTGGGGGTAGTGATAGGAGGTAGTGGAGGGTGGATGAAGTAAAAAAATATTTTGAGGTTTTTGGTTCTTGTACACGGTACACACACTAAATCACAATCTTTTCTCATCCCCTTTAATAATGGTAATGGGGGTGGCTAATGCCAAAAAGTTCCAGATCTCGTTAAAATACATAGATGTACCAAATTTCAAGTGAATGTCTTAAACGGTTCCAGGGTAAACGTGCGCACAAAAAAGTTACAGACAGGCAGGCAGGCAGGCAGGTAGACAGACAGACATAATTTTTTTTACTCAAACTTAAAATCTCGACGTTTCATGACATATTCTAAGCCTATTTGAACAATACATTTTTTTAAAATTTGTCGTTACTATACTTCCTCTGGACGTGGAGTAAAACAGAAAAAATACACATTTTTGCAACTATTTTTGGCAACATCCATGGCAGGAACAAAAAAAATTCCTAGATTTTACACTTGTGTTTGGACGCACTTTGCTTTGGTTACTTCAAAAATATCGAATTAAAAAATTTTTAAAGCTGAATTTTACATTTTTTGCGGAGCCTGTATGCTTTACCTATACTTTAACAGTGTTAAAAGAGGTTTCTTTTCAAGCAAATTTTTATCAAGGCAGGTTCAGGATTTTTCAAATAATTTAAATATTGCTATAAGCAGTTCAAACCAAATGTATTTTTTTTTCTTAAAAAAATTATTATTTATTGTTGCAACATTGCTGCAATGTTGAAGTATATTTTTTTGTTTATAAAGTGTAAATTAATATTAAGGATCGAAAAGTTGCTGATTTTTTCGCATGCTCATTCTGATGGTGCTATTAAAAAAAATTGTAATGTTGAATACTAGTATTAAAAAAATAGTAAATTTTAAACCATTATTCGAAAAAAAAAGCAACAATTTAAAATAATAAAGCTCCACAAATTGTTTATAACAATTGGTTTATTTAAAAATAATGAAAATAAAAAATAACAATTTTTTCAATAGCCACCATCAGAAAGAGCATGCGAAATTATAACTTTTCGTTCCCTAATAAGTATTAATTTTTTATACTTTATAAATAAAAAAATACATTTCAACTCTTATTTTTACTTTCACGTCCAGTGGAAGTATAGTAACGACAAAAAAATTTTTATTGTCCAAATAGGCTTAAAATGTCATGAAACGTTGAGATTTTAAGTTTGAGCGAAAAAAAAATTTCTGTCTGTCTGTAACTTTTTTTTGTGCGCACGTTTACTCTGGAACCGTTTAAGATATTGACTTGAAATTTGGTACACGTATGTACTTTAACGAGATCTAGAACTAGATTATATTTTCATCTTGTTCCGTCGAAGGGTTGGGGGGTAAATTGTGGTAAATTTGGGGTAAATGGGTAAATCAAGCAGGTAAGAGTCGATAAAATTGGTACTTAGTATATACAAGAGAAGCTAGGGTCTCAAAAAAATTTTTGGCCTTAGCCACCCTCATTACCACCCCCACCCTCATTAAAGGGGGTGAAAAAAAATTGTGATTTAGTGTATGTACGAGAACCAGAAACCTCAAAATATTTTTTCACTTCATCCATCCACCACTATCACCCCCCTACCACCACCCCCCACCCCACTACCGATGTGGGGTATCGTTTTATGGGTTTTTGGGGTAGAGGATTTCAAATATTATATTATTAAAGTTCCATACACAATTATTTTCACATACAAAGTTTTTTCGTTGTAAGTGACTTGGATAGAGAATCTGGATGTGGAAGTAGTGATTCCTTGGGCAGCAGTTTTTTAAGAAGAAAATCAAGGAACCTGATTTGAATTTTTAAAAGCCCCATCGAGTGCTGAAAAAATATTATTGAAAGTGTATATGTTTTGAATTGATTTAAATATTTTTAAACTTCATTATTATTATTATAGCCAGGCCGCTTGGAAAGTGCCGAAGAACGATCATTATTACGTTTGCGTACGGGTAGCTGTAGATCCTAAACTATGATGGATGCCCTTGCAGACTTTTTTCTGGAAAATTCGATGGTCTACAAAAAGGTTCAGTGCACTTATGTCGAATCTATTACCGTTTTCGCTACGTAAGCGACGAAAGGTTAAAAATCACTATCCTCTAATTCTTAACAATTTTCGTATAACTTTTTAAACAAATTCGATGACCTTAAAAGTACTCACAAATACTTTTCCTATCGAGCTGAATCGAATGGCTCCAAGAAATAACGTTTTCAAGCACCGGAAAATTAATGCAAGTGGTTTTACCAATTGCATTACAATATATAGTATTTCTTCCTTATCCCACTATTTGCATATCACACATCAGACAAAACAAAACCCTTGCACTACTATTCACTGTTAAATGATTCTCCATTAACTGCACACAACACAACGAAAGCGGCAGGTGCCATGATAGAGGCCCGTCGACGCATGTGCAGAAAATAACATTTAAGAATAAGTGTATTTGAAGTAAATCGAATATTGAACCTTTTGGGTCAAGAATTATATAGTTCTCTATCAAGAATACTTTTTAATTAGCTTGAATTAAACTCTTCTCTTAAATGAATATGAATTTTAATCTTAACTTAAATATAAAATATTCTACCTGAATAGAACGATGCTTGGAAATCAACACCATATAAATATTTGATAGAAATATCGACTATTATTTAACCTAGACTTCTACTCTTGTATGAAATTTAAAATTTCAAGAATAGGATTGTTCTTGGAGACAGTATAGGATTTTTTTCCGTGTGCTTATAAAACACTCTGTAGAACACCAAATCAAGTCATTTTTGGTATACTTTAGTTTTACAACAAGCAGGACTCAATCCCCAAATACCATTCCAAAATTCCAAAATTTTTGGTCCATTACACCTCTTGTTACATCTATCCTGGGACACACTGTATATCGCGGACAAATTATATATCACTTACCTAAAGAATTATAACAACAGTAATTTTACAAATTTTCAATCAACAATTATAATCGTTTGCAAAATTATTTTCAACCAACTCCAGAAAATGTTAAAAAGGAGGAGGTTCTCAATTCGACCCGTATGTTTTTTTTTTAAATATGTATGTACAATCATTATTCTGAATTGGCTTAAGAGATTTCTAGGAAATATTTCTCAAACTGTATGGCTCGGCGGTGCTCCCCACCCATATTAATTTTATCAAGCCAGTGGCGGATCCAGAATAAATTAACAGGGGGGGCACAGCTATTCAAAATGCGCAAGCGAACAATTTTTTTTTCCACTCAGCAATGAAAATTGATGAGCGGAAGGGAGAAAATCACAAAAACTTTTTTCCACTCTCCAATGAAAATTAATGAGCGGGGGGAGAAAATCCCCAACAATGTTTCCTCTCACATATAAAAATCAACACATTGTTCATGCTCCGTCCTTTTTGCCAAAATAAACGACAGGGGGGGGGGGGGTACGTACAGAACATATGTATGTATATTACAATAACAATTGATAATGTTGTTCACTAAATATCAGGGGGGCACGTGCCCACTCCTGGATCCGCCACTATACCAAGCTATAAGTTGAACAAAAATCGGCAATAAGATTTTTTTAGTCGAGAATTTGGTGAAATTGCTATTGATAATCTAATTTCATTAAATTTAATTTAGTGATAAAAAATTGAAATTAATTTTTTCGGAACGGCATTAAAATTATTGGGAGTTATTTATTTTAGCGGATAACAAATTTGATGTCAAAAGTTAAGAATTCAAAATAGCCCAGCGGGTCCAATATGGTTGCGATAATTGCAATATCTTTTGCAGATTTACACGAAATATGATACAGTAATTTCAGGAGTTTCTGATAGCGAGCCTAATGTTAAAGCTTAAAAAGTCACAACAACGGATATTTTACTGTGTAGAAGCTAAATAAAGAGGCCACTAAAAAGGGTGAAAAAATTTTGGAAAAAAAATCTGAACCTTTGCTAAAAATTATGAAATAAAATTTCACCGTCGCCCAGCTAATTGAATTTTATTACCTAACTAGCTGTGCCCGCGACTACATTAGCGTTGTTCTCGGATGTTCTGGAATATTACAGAAGTTTAATTATAGCGGTTTATGCCTTGCAAATACGCTCAAGCTGTAGCTCCGGTTCTACTAAACCGATTTTCATAAAACTTGGCTTAGAGTAGATTTCGATGAAATAAAAACTAAATGCCAAGCTTAGATAAATTTACCCGTGAAAGCTCTATTCAAATTGGTTCAGTAGTTTTTGTGTGATGCGCATAGAAACAAACAGACTATAATTCCAAAAACTGTCTTAATTATCTTAATGTATTCTATTACCCATCTTAGATCAGTTTTTTTTGCAAATATTTTCAATATACAGACACGCAACTTTACAGATTATTATATGAGATCGGTGTAAAAACGTATTTTAACCGACTTCTATATCGATATTAGGTAATAATTCAATTAACTGGACGACGCGACGATGAAATTTTATTTCATAATCTTTAGCTATCTTAGAAGGAAGTTCAAATTCTCTACAATATTGGTAATATTTAATTTTAAGGTAGAACTTAACAGGAAAGGAGATAATCTAGAAAGACCTATTTTGGCAGGGCCGGATTATCCATAAGGCTAAATAGGCTATAGCCTAGGGGCGCCGAAGCGCGAGGGGGCGCTAAGTAGAGATGGTACGAAAGAACCGAACCTGTTCTTTCGGAACAGGTCCGAGCCAACAGTTCCGCGGAACAGTTCTCAGATTTAGAAAATACCAGTTCCGACTCCGCTGGACTGTCATGCGTTTGAGCGGAGCACTGAGCACATGATAACGTTGTACCTTCGGACACGGAACCGGAGTGGAGTGAGCAGATCAGACTTGCGGACTTTTTGGTATTGGTGGTAGTGGTAGTACTTGTGTGGGATGTATATAATAATAATAAATTCTGTTTAATTAGTGTTAAGCATTACAAAAATGTAGCTATAGCATTTTTTAATTCGAGGTGAAGCATTAGGTGAATATTTTGACTTATTTCCATGCATGTAACAATAAAATGAATTGAAGAAATAGAAAAACTTAGAAATTAAATACTCACAGTTCTAAATCGCATTACAAAACAAATTAAAAGTATACTAATTTATAAGACACATCATCGACACCCTCTATTCTTATTCAGAGTTCAAATACTAGTTCATATCGGAGCTCAAAACTGTGAATGGAGCATAATTGACATGTCAGTTTTCAACTTTCATCAACCAATCAGCATTCTTGTTTAAAAAAAATCAGGACTCCAAGCACTTGAAAAGAAAGCGGTGTCATTATGGAGCATATGGAGCTGCGAGTGCGAAAGAACGGGCAATCACTAATGTCGGACTCGGAGCAGGTCGGAATCGGAACAGGTTTTTGGAACAGGTATACTTTTTTACCCGGAACAGTTCCGACCTGTTCCGAGAAAAATCCACTCAGTACCATCTCTAGCGCTAAGGCAATTCAAAACTAACTAAATTTATCTCCCGACGGCCGACGTGACATGTACTGTTTACCATAGACTTTTGGAAAATAAATGCATTGTAACGTATAATGCATAGGGGGCTGGCGAAAAAAATAGCCATAAAATCGAGTTGGGATAATGAGCGTAAAAAAATGTTTGTTCAAGGAAAGACAAGCATAAAAAGCTTTTGTACCCGCCGTCTTATCTGGGCCGAAATTAATAAATTTGTGTAAGCCTATGTAAACCCATTCTATGTAACTATTTTGGTTACATATTATAATTATATCCGTATTAAGAATTATAAATACCAAAATACCTAAATATTCGTTTACTTATATTTATTTTTAAGAGATATCAGGATCTGAGAGAGAAGTAAATAATATGAAATAGAAAATGCGATATAATTTAAAGTAGAGTCCTGTTCATACGTTTAAAATAATTATCCATATCTGAAGTTTTTATTGCCGTATTCCTTGCCAGGCCCCCCGTATGGGGGGGTCTATTGGGTACCGAGGGGCCCGCTAGAGATTTTGGCAATTTTTTTTTCCAAATTTCTCCCCCCGCTCATCAATTATCAAACGCGAGGGGCCCGTAGCGGAGGCCCGCCAGAGATTTTGGCAATTTTTTTTTTCAAATTTCCCCCCCCGCTCATCAATTATTAAGCGAGAGGGCCCGTTGGCTCTCGAGGGGCCCACCAGAGATTTTGGCAATTTTTTTTTCAAATTTCTCCCCTCCGCTCATCAATTATTAAGCAAGGGGGGCCGTTGTGTTTGGAAGGGCCTGAAGCAGGGGCCCTCCAGAGATTTTGGCAAATTATTTTTTTTTTTTAATTTTTTTCGGTCGTTCATCAATTATTAAGCGCGAGGGCCCGTAGTGGGGGCCGCCAGAGATTTTGGCAATTTTTTTTTCAAATTTCTCACCCCCGCTCATCAATTATTAAGCACGGGGGCCCATTGGGTTCCGAGGAGCCCGTAGCGAGGGCCTGCCAGATATTTTGACAAAAAATTTTTCCCGCTTATCAATTATTAGGCGCGGGGGCGCGCCAATGAATTTAGTAGCGGGACCCATGATTTGATGCGGGGGGCCTGATCCTTCCGGGTATAACCGAAGGCCTTCCTTATATCTACGTCGGTACATTTTTTTTATATAAGAAAATTATTTGTTATTTGATTATTTTATTTTGATAAAATTGTCGAATTTATTACTTCTGTATTGTATAGTTCAGCGAAGAGATGTTTACCTAAAACCGCGAATAGTACAAAAAAACACCCAACCTGCTCTGCACTTTATATAGAGGTCTACAGACGATCCAACCAACCAACCGACCTTCTCGGTACACTTTGGACACACTTTGGTTGGGTGGTTGGATCGTCTGTACACCTCTGTATACCTTCCGCGCCGGTCTCATTGTTCGTCCTAAAGCGCTAAAGCAAAAAACGGTGCAATTTGACCGGCATGCGCCAGTTCAACTTTTTGTGCCAATTAAGGAAATGTATACGTCACCTATATGTTCCTTTTCAATATATCAACATTTTACAGGATTATTTATAAGAAAATAGAAACGGAATGAGATATTATATCTTTCCGCTCCTATAGTAATGTCGCTGCCTTTATTGTAGCCGCTGGCCACTCTCCCTAGTCATCAATGTTGATTAAAAAATTTTTTTTAGATTTCTTCCCCCCGCTCATCAATTTTGAAAGTGGGACAAACATTTTTTTTCATATATCTCCGCCCCCCCAACGCTCGTCAATTTTGAATCTGGACAAAAAATGTTTTTTTCAGATTTCACCTCCCCGCTCATTAATGTTCTTATTATGAATAAGAGGGCGCAAATACATGATTAGCCTAGGGGCGCGCCCAATCCTTAATCCGGCCCTGTATTTTGGCCGTCATTTTTTTTAATATCGCGCCCCTAGCGACAACGATTTTTTTGTAGAGAACATTTTAATGATTGTGACAACCTTATCTACACTATACGAAAAAATCTTTGTAGGATGTATTCAACCCAGACTATTAATTTTATAATCAAAATTTCTTTTCATTCATCGTTTCTACAATAATAAATCTTTGTTTCCAGATGCATAGTTCAAGTTTCAACACAAAAGCAAATAATATAGATGGGGGTGACGTGTTGGTGTCTATAGCAACTCTGGTTACGGAAGGTCGCATACCTGGTGGGCTAAACACCAAATCCAAGAAGTTTTATGAAGGTCCACACTGCACTCTCATCAAAGGAGCAAACAAAGGCCATACATGTGACTTAAATGATTCTCTGGTAAGAATTATTTTCAAAAAGGTATTTTAGTTAATATATGCTGTTAACTAGTTTGAATGAAAAATGTGGTACCAAGTTTTTGTTGAGCAGTTTTATTGAAATTGTGTTCCAGTATATGTCAATGTCACACCATAAAGTGGGGGAATTTCTTGACGTCTTTTATTTCAACCAGTGTATGTACAACATACCTACTCAATTTGGTAAACACAGAGAGTAATAAAAACTCATTATATATGCAAATCCTCCAAAAACATGTTCAGGGTGCTGTAAGAAATTTTAAATATTCCTTTTTATTTTATATATCTGCATATTAAAAAAAAAAAAACACTCGAAATATCCGTGCTCTTCACAGTTTTTGGATAAATTACTATGTGCTTGTGTTTTAAAAACTAAATACGATGTGAGCTGTCTTTTTCTCTGCCACTCTGAATTGTCTCTTTGATCTCTCTCATGTACCTGCTCATAAAGTATTCACAAACATCATAACCACCGTGTAATGGGGTCGAGACCCAGAACTGGAACATTAACTCCCCCCTTCTACCCCCTCTCCCCCTCTTACCATGCCACCCTTTTTTGGGGGCAGGGGCGGACGGCAGGCCCCCAAAGGTGTAAGAAATATGACTTGTAAAAATAGAAAATAGTCACAAATAAGTCATAGGTTTCCGCATGGGGGTTGGAGGGATTTCTTAATTTACCCCCAAAAATCATAAATCCAGACTCCCATTCATTTTGGGCGGTACAAGGAAGCGCTACGCTCGCCCAAATTTGAAAAAATAGTCAGATACAAAAATGATAAGTTTATGAATGGCAATCAGGAACCTGGTAAGTATGAACCTCCTGAGTGCGAAAAGACATTCGACATCTTTGAAAAGTTTTGCGAACGTCTTGCCTTTCACGATAATCGACGGCGTATCGGCTATTCCTACCGCATGTACTAGTTACCCTCGTGATTCGATGAGTATCACAAATTTACGACTGGCAATCATAAACTTGGTAAGTATGAACCCCCTGAGTGCGAAAATATATTCGCCATCTTTGAAAAGTGGTGCGAAAGTCTTGCCTTTCACGATAATTGACGGCGTATCGGCTCTTTCTACCGCATGTACTAGTTACCCTTGTAATTCGATGAGTATCATAAATTTACGACTAGCTATCGGAAACTTGGTAATTATAAACCTTCTGAGAGCGAAAAATACATTCGCCATCTTTAAAAAGTGGCGCGAAGGTCTTGTCTTTCACGATAATTGATGGAGTATTATCGGAGCTTCCTACCGCATATATTGGTTATCCGTGTAATTCGATGAATATTATAAATCCACGACTGGCAATCAGATACTTGGTAAGTATGAACCTCCTCATTGCGAAAATACGTGCGCCATCTGTGACAAGTGGTACAAGGGCCAGGCTAGAGGTTGAAACGTCTAAGCGCCTGGTTTCACTATAATTATTTATTTTCATTCTAATAAAGTTTGTTTTTTTTTTCTGATTAATTTCTCTTCTGGTTTTAAAGAAAGTCCCACTTTTGGTTTTTTCGCTTATATCTCTAAAATGGTGCATCGCATATATACAAAATGAAAGCTCATGAAATTCTCTACAACTTTCATTTTATATACTTTTTTCGAATTCGCAACCGTTTTCGAGCTACACGCTCCGGAAAAGTGAAAATTTTCGAAAAACAGATTTTTACCTCTTCAACTTTAAGAAAAAGCAAGGTGGGCTTCTCAAAATTGTACTTAAGTAAAAAATCATCAAGGAAGCGGCAGTGATCTTTTACAACCCCTCCTCCACTTAAGGCGAAGTTGAAGAGGCTGGGAAGATTTGTTTCTTCAAATGGTATGGGGCACCAGCAAGACAGACCTCCCTCAGCCAGTACCGCTTCCAGTTGTTCATGAGGTCAGTGGCAATATTAAGCCTGACATCAGCTCCTTCCCACCAACTGAGAGCGCAACTAAACAGCATTTCTGGCGCACCTACCAACAAGTGCAGTAGTGGCTCGGGAATGAGCTACCTCTCAAGAGTGGTGGTGGACACATGTAGGCAGGGGCGGACTAACCGGCTGCGGGGCCCCGGGCTATTAATGCTTTGGGACCCTTCCCATCTCAGAAGATAACTTTTTTTTTAAGATCAGGTCAGATCACGCACCACCAAGACAGTTTCACTTTGTTTTGGCTAAATAATGAACTAAACTATAAAAATAATACAGTACAGAGAATAGTCATAATCATATCGGATTTGGTTTTCAAGTTCGTTTTCAGCGTTCGGGGGCCCCTTGAGCATCCGGGACCCTGGGCTTAAGCCCCTAAAGCCCCCCCTTTAATCCGCCCCTGCATGTAGGGCGTTTTTTCACTGGCCGAAACGATACCGATTCGTCGTCAACGACACTGATACAACGATATCGGGGCAGCACAAACGCATAAAATTATATGGAACTCTTTTTCACTTGCCGATACGTTACCGTTTTGTCACATTGTGTCGGCGCTGTGTTATTATATGGTATTCATCAGTGTCGGTACGACATTGTCGGTATCTCCGTCGGTGTCGTATCGGCCAGTGAAAAAACGCCCGTAGGAGACACCCTGGTGCCAATTACAAGCACCGGAGGTCCTACTTTTTTTTATCATCTTTAAAATACAATTTTCTATTTTTAACCTCCCCACAATAAAATTGTGGGAGGTTACTACAATTAGTCCAAAATCGAAAATTGAGATAACATCAAATCTTTACGTTTTGAGGTCCCAGGAACCCAAAAAAGTTGTTTTTGAAAAATGTCTGTGTGTGTGTGTGTGTGTGTGTGTGTGTGTGTGTGTGTATGTCTGTTAGCACGATAGCGGCGAAGCTACTAAACGGATTTGGATGAAACTTTGCATGAGGGTTTCTTTAGTGCTCCAGAAGATCTGAAAAGGTTTTGGTTGAGATCGGATTACGTTTAGTGCCGTTTTGGCACAACAAGTTGTTTATTTTATGATTACTTACAATTTGTAATTGAACCATTGAAAAGCAGTAAAAATCACACTTGCACTTTTTCGATTTGGTTTCCGTGAAAAAAATTAAAAAACAAAAATTTCACTTGTTTTGTCCTCAAAGCAGTGCAATATACAGGGTGATATTCTAATAATGACATAGGTGTTCAGTGATTTCGGCTGATAACTCGGGAACGGTTGAAGATATCGAACTGAAATTTGAAACGTAGGTATAAATATTGTAGACGGACGGATTACGAGTGAACTAATAATACACCTACGTCACATGACGTCACAAATAAGAAAATTCTTAGAAACTGGTGCAGATATTGTAGATAGATGGAATACGAGTGAATTAAAAATACACCTACGTTCTGATGACGTCGTAAAAGCATAAAATTCTTATAACAGGCGAACTGATGATGATATCAAAAAAATATTTCTACAAGACGAGTCACGAATTTTTTTTTTTTTTTAATTTCCAAGAAATATCAAATTTTCGGAGAAATGTCACTTTTCAGAAAAATGTCAGATTTTTAAAAAATGTCAAATTTTCAGGAAAACGTCAAATTTTCAGGAAAACGACAAATTTTTGGAGAAATGTCACTTTTCAGAAAAATGTCAAATTTTCGAAAAAATGTTAAATTTTCAGGGAAATGTCACTTTTCAGAAATATGTCAAATTTTCAGAAAAATGTCAAATTTTCGAAAAAACGTCAAATTTTCTAAGAAATGTCACCTTTCAGAAAAATGCCAAATGTTTGAAAATTGTCAAATTTTCGGAGTAATGTCACTTCAGAAAAATGTAAAATTTTCGAAAAAATGTCAAATTTTCAGAGAAATGTCACTTTGCAGAAAAATGTCAAAAATTCAGGAAAATTTTTTAAAATTTTTCAAATTTTCGAAAAAACGTCAAATTTTCGAAGAAATGTCACCTTTCAGAAAAACGTCAAATGTTTGAAAATTGTCAGACTGTAAGTAAATTTCAGGAAAACGTCAAATTTTCAGGAAAACATCAAATTTTCGGAGAATTGTCACTTTTCAGAAAAATGTCAAATTTTCGAAAAAATGTTAAATTTTCAGGGAAATGTCACTTTTCAGAAATATGTCAAATTTTCAGAAAAATGTCAAATTTTCGAAAAAACGTCAAATTTTCGAAGAAATGTCACCTTTCAGAAAAATGCCAAATATTTGAAAATTGTCAAATTTTCGGAGTAATGTCACTTCAGAAAAATGTCAAATTTTCGAAAAAATGTCAAATTTTCAGAGAAATGTCACTTTTCAGAAAAATGTCAAAAATTCAGGAAAATGTCAAATTATCGAAAAAACGTCAAATTTTCGAAGAAATGTCACCTTTCAGAAAAATGTCACCTTTCAGAAAAATGTCAAATGTTTGAAAATTGTCAAATTTTCGGAGTAATGTCACTTCAGAAAAATGTCAAATTTTCGAAAAAAATGTCAAAGTTTAGGAGAAATGTCACTTCAAAAAATGTCAAATTTTCGGAAAAATATCACTTCAGAAAAATGTCAAATTTTCAGAAAAATGTCAAATTTTATTAAATGAACTCAAAGGAAAATTCCCAAAAAATACTACGGGTCCATTTGTGGTATAAGTTCTCTGCTAGTGTGTTAAAGCGTACAGACTGTATGCTGAGTATTTTTGACGTGTCAGGTGCATCGAGAGATTACAAGTTTTTTCGACGTTTATAAAGCCCACGGATGGTGTGAGAGGCCATCCTGAACCACTTACAAGCCCTACAAGTGTAAGCAACCCCACCGGAACGCTTTCGGTGAGTTTTCCAATAAAACTTTAAAAGTGACAGTGACATTATATTTTAAAAACTATTTCCGCTACTTCCGGCATCCCGCCGGAAATTCTTCCGGCAACATAACCTAAAAATAGTACTACATAACCTAAAAACAATTTAAACGATTTAGTGAAAAATTGGTCGAGGCCAAAAGATAAAACAAAATATACCAACTCAAACTTAAACGATCCACCATGAACACTACCCTGGCTACATCTGGCAGGGAAGCTGTCCCCCAAGAGTTATATGGTTTTTTTCAAAGATGACCACCCCTGCTATTCATTACCATTACCAACGAACAGGTTTTTTCGTTTAGTTGTTTCCCGTATCAATAATCAAAATTATTAAGTGCTCTTGCCTACGAACGTTTTTATAGAATTGTGTTTATTTTTATATTAATTTTAGGTCCATGTGGACACATTATAATTTTAACCTAGTCTTTAAGCCTGCCTACAGAAGACAGGAGCTACTTTTCTATTTTTCTCCAAGCCAAACCGGACCTACCCCGTCCAGCCTCACACTCGCCACGGCGGTGTTTACCGTGGTTGTCTGGCTGGCCCCGGGCTAGGATCCGATGAAGCATATATTTGTATTAAAAACATTGAATAAAATATTAATGTTGTGCAGACTATAAATTTAACACTCAAGTTCTTAGGTCCAAATCCCACCGAACGCAAGACTTTTTGTCTGATTTAATACGAAAAAAATATTTCAACTTAATAAATATAATTAAATGAGATCGTTCATATTGTTTAGTGCTCTTTCCGGCTTCAAAGATTCACCGGGTGGGGAGGTTCCAGCCGCTTCCAGTAGCTGCCGATTTTTCAGATAAAAATCTGTTTTTCGAAAATTTTCACTTTTCCGGAGCGTGTAGCTCGAAAACGGTTGCGAATTCGAAAACAATATATAAAATGAAAGTTGTAGAGAATTTCATGAGCTTTCATTTGGCATTTTTCCCTGCGACGCACCGTTTTTGAGATATAAGTGAAAAAAGCAAAAGTGGGACTTTCTTTGTGCCCCTTTCGGCTCACCTCCTAGACGTCAGGACTTTCAGTATGTTCACTCCCTAAGCACCCTAAACAACTTGCTAAAGGAATCGTTTAGGTCCCTGCTCACGCACTCTACACCTCCTTTATTGACTGGAGTAATTGCCAAGCAACACACTATCGACTATCAGTAAATTTTTCCGACAAAATTATATCGCTTGTGATACTACAAATAAAAAAAAAACATGCACACTATTGATATTCTAAAGATTACTGTTTTACCTAAGCATTTAAATTATATTATGTAATGCTTAGAAAATACCTTTTTATATTTTTACTTTTATATGTTTTGTGCGCAAAACATGGCATTTTTACCAATGATTTGACACATTATTCACACTGAAATATTCGGGAAAACATAAAATCTTTTAATAAAGTACCTATCTGCAATTTCGATAACAATTTTCTATTAAAGTATGAGATGTAGAATATTGAAGTCAAAGCTGTAAATAGAAGTAAATATTTTTCAGTTAAAAAACGTTCGCCTGGATTAGTTCTAGTTTTTCAATTTTTACTTATTTTTACTGAAAGAATATGTTTTTGCTTATCGAAATGTCTGTCTGAAATGCAGTGAAGTGAATACAGCTTCCAAAATATCACTAAATCGAGTATTGCCTTCGTATATTATTATTATTGAGTTCAAAAATTATTTCTTTTCCTAACAAAACTTATGACATAGTTCATTGAATTTTTGTATGGACAAACTTAAACCTAGAATTTTTGGCAAATATATAGCTACCATGTGTATTAATAACGAAAAATATTGCCAAATGAATATCTATTTATCATAAAAGCTAAATGAAATAGGAAGCTGATTATTTATACATAATTATTCAGATATATTTCTTCAGATATTTCCCCGGAAATTTCATTAACAAAATCACAACCGGTAATTTAGAAATAGCAATAAATTAAGCTTTAATCATCGCCTGTCTGTATCAACCTTCCACATATAAATGATATGTAATTTAAATAACTTATTAAATAAACAGTGCAGAGAAACGGCGATTTTTGAAAGTGCAATTGAAAATAAAATTTCGAAATTTTAAGAATATTTAATAATAATTGTAGAAGTAAAGTATGGCATGTACTAGGTGGGATAGACGCTGTTTTCGATATAAAAATAATATTGTTATGAATAACAATAAAAAAATATTTAGCAATATTTTTAGATTTAGTTCAAACATACAGACAGTATATACAGACATAAAAAATTGTCTGGCTGTGGTCAAATCGAAAGCTCACAGGAGTCACAGGGGATTTGATGGATTATCATTCCTGGACCCATTAGGAACATCTACAGTGTGTCCCAGGATAGATGTAACAAGAGGTGTAATGGACCAAAAATTTTGGAATTTTGGAATGGTATTTGGGGATTGAGTCCTGCTTGTTGTAAAATTAAAGTATACCAAAAATGACTTGATTTGGTGTTCTACAGAGTGTTATGTTGTAAAAATTCCACTAAGAAAAGTTATTTAGAATGCAATTTTATACCTCTATACCAAATTTCAGGAATATAATAGTATATTATATTACTAGGAGTAGAACTCACTCTTTTTTTGTGTTGAGCCCAGGATTTGCAAACTGGGCGAAACACAAAAAAAGGCGTTCTACTCCGTGTAATATATACTATTTTTTCTTCAAGCGTATTAAAATGCAAAAATTCATTTATTTATCATAAATGTACAAATATTCAAACTACAGTCTTACATGTTGACACAATATGACAAGTGGCTAGTGGATAGCGCGCCACCGGTGGCTTTCGGTATTAACATTATGTTACTAGTAAAACAATACCCACTGCGGTGGCGCTTTCGGAACTAACATTATGTTACTAGTAAAACAATGTCCACTATGGTGGCGTTCGGTACTAACATTTTGTTACTAGTAAAACAATGTCCTACTTCTACTTCTGTTTTTGGTGACATAATTTAAACATTTTAATATGCTTGAAGAAAAAATTATTTTTTTGAAACTTCCTATTTTTTCAGTAAATTAGTATTTTATTTTGAACCATTCAATTAAAACTGCTTAGAAACTATTAGGCTATGAGAAAAGCAGTGGATGATTAACATTTGCTCCTACACTACTTTAAATATGAATTCAACTCTTAATTTGCAAAAAATGGGAAATTTCAAAAAAAACAATTTTATATTCCTGAAATTTGGTATAGAGGTGTAAAATTGCATTCTAAATAACTTTTCTTAGTGGAATTTTTTCATATTTTGAAAACTAAAGGTACTTTATTAGTGGTGATTTTTACAACTTTGCTTATAAAACACCCTGCAGAACACCAAATCAAGTCATTTTTGGTATACTTTAGTTTTACAACAAGCAGGACTCAATCCCCAAATACCATTCCAAAATTCCAAAATTTTTGATCCATTACACCTCTTGTTACATCTATCCTGGGACACACTGTATATCAAAAATCAGATTTATACTATTTTTGTCCCCAATCAGTCATTTTAGAATCCCTATTTACCAGAGATAGGTAAAGGAGACTTTCCAATGAAAGTTCCTAGGAAATTTTCGGGAGTTTCAGGAACCAAGTTTTGATAAAAACCAGAGATGGCTAAAGGAAACTTTCTATACGAAAGTTTCCAATAAAATATTTGAATAATCCGGAAGTTTCCAAAGTAAACTTTTCCGGAATTTTGGAAACTTTCAAATATTCAAATATTTTTATTAGAAACTTTCATTTTTAGCAAAATTTCGTTCCAGAAACTTTCAAATGGAAACTTTCTGTTACCCATCTCTGCTACTTACTACACTATGCATGAGTTGACTTCGTGGTATGTGCTCTGCGGCTAAGGCTCTCCATCTTCTTGATGCTTGCCTATGCATGAGATATACATCATTTCCCTTTAATACGCCACTTTCCTGCCTCATGTTGCTATCTCTTTCTCTCATTCCACGACCACCAGCAGTGGGGTGCCTCTGGGCGCTTTTTATAATGAATCTAATGTTTTGCTAAGATGCCTGAAAGGAGTGAATATGGTTGTTTTATTTTTTGAAACACTTTAAAGTGGTATTATTATATTTTTTGGAGAAAAATATCTATATTGTATCTATCTACACAGCAAGTGAATCAGGCATTCGATTTTGCAGCACTTCCTCCAACCAGTGATGCGGTTAAACAGCACTCTTACCATGTGTACTTACAAGTACATTACTGGAAAGGAAATATGTTGGAGCAAACATTATGGGGGTGGACTAATAAAAATAACTTTTTATTATAGTTCCTGTGATTTCTTTCAATAAGTCTGCACCACCTGAGTTATTAAAACTAGTGTCGCTTTGATAACGCTTTGAAGAATATGTTGGGAACAGACAATTTCAGAATGAAATCTCATGCATACATGCTTCAACAGGCTGTTTTGTCATAATTTTTTTTACTTAAATTTTGGTTCAGTTAATTTTAATTCGAGTTGATTTCTGTTAATAGAACTTCTTATAATACTTCAAATTTTGTTATCTACAACCTTGTTCCTTAAATCACTACTCTCTTATTAATAATAATAAAAAAGCCTCTTTACCTTACTCTCTTTTATTACCATTGTTTCAGTCACCTGCCATACCAGTCACAAAACGGTTCAATGCCATTTTGTACCTTCAACAACAAAAAAAAAAAAAAATAAGCAACAAAAGTTGTAGATAATTACTTACTTAACAACTTTTATTTGAACTTTTCTTTTATAATTTTTTTTTTTTTAATAAAAAAAAAAAGCGTATTTTGTCAGAAGGCTACAGAAACTATATCTACAAATTCCTTTGCCTGAAATACGTATAATGATTAGAGCCTGACTGGAGGCAGAGAAATACTGTTGCCCTTCTACTATTTATTTGTTGACGTTATTAAAAGTCTATTTCTATTTTCATGTTAAAATATTGTTATACAAATCACTTAAGCACTTTTTTCTTTTTTCAGTGTTTAAAATTTGAAAATGACCGTGATACTGTCTTAAACTTATGTCAGAAGAGCTTACCATTGTGTATCGAGGTCCTTTTAACATGTTCTTGTAAAGAAATCGATGGCATAGCTGATACATTGGATGATATTTTTGTCCTAGAGCAATGGCATTTCAGCATAAGTATTAAAAGGTAAAATAGTTGACTTGTTACTTTATTTAATTGTCTCATTAGACAATGACTCCCAAATAATATTAAATTGAATAAATCCTATTCTGAAAACTGATATATAAATAAAATAGTTTATATCTTAAAAGTATATAGCAACATTGAATGAAATGAATACCCAATACCCATCATAGGTAAGTGAGGGACACTCCAGATGTAATAGTATGTGAATTTACCTATATAAAATTTTTCAGTTAGGGACAGACTCTTAGTGACATATTTAATACTTCTATTTATAAATACAAAACCAGTACCTATCTGTTACAAAATATCTATTCCAATTTAGTTAGATATTTAGGATAATTTATTTAAATACATTTATTTCCTTATTGTTTATTTTAGGTAGTTAATTAGTTTAACTTATTACGCTGTATTTAATATTAATTGATAATTATTCTGTTTTTGGATATTTTCCCCTGTTGGGTTTTCTGCTTATTATTTACAAAAATAAATAAATATATGCACTAATCGTTTCAATTAAACGTCGATTTTAATTGGGTATATGCATTTGTAACATTTTTAAGTAAAATTGATTATAAAAGGTAATCAAAATGCTGTAGACAATTGAATTTCAATAAAATGTTATGTACAATGAATATTTAATGTTTCTTTTCCTTTATAAAACACTGAATTAAATACTATTTTAACAGATTTTACACAGTTTTACAATGATATAATGCAAATGTTGATACAACACATCAAAATAAATTAGAGTGACGTCACAGTAGCATGGGAGCCCTTTACACGACGTCAATGTCATTTTCGCAGCAGTTTAGAATAATGATATTTTGTTGGATGTTTTTTTATAACAAGTTATATTTTTTGTCACAATAGCAAAATTTAGTTTAGTTAAAAATGATGTGTGTACCTAATTAAAAGTATTGCTTTTATTCTAAAGACATTTAATTTAGCCAATACTGTACACTGATTAGTATTTTTCTTTTCAGAAGTCTTGAACCACTATTTTTCAATCTGAATCAGTTAGTGAGTGCAATTCGTTCTCAGTTATATTTTTCCCAAATAACGGCGTGGCTTTCGACCCAGGACAATAATTCTACTCTAAATATTACTGAAGAGAATTTTCGTTATCATTTAACAGTACCTGGAAAAACATTCACAACACCAAAGTTTCATGTCTCAGCTACTAAACACGAATTTCCCTTAACAGATATTGGCAATGGTCTTATTTTAAACGTTTCTTTCTTTAGTTTACCCCGAACGTCCAACATTCCTACTATAATTTGTTCTAACTGTTTATCAAAGGAAGAAATTATGTATACAAAGGTGCAGGATCAAATGGATTTAAAAAATGGACTAGTGGATGACAGAATGCACACTTCGTGTACAATGAAAGGTAAACATCGTTGTGAAGATTTTGAAGATCATGATGTCAAAATTAAAAATAAATTGGCAAGTATAAAGAGATTATGCCATAGCAAGAAAGGTACAAATTACTCCTGCGAACCATCAACGTCAAATAATATATCGAAGCCAAAACTTAAAGTCAATATCGAAAAATGTAATTTATATTCCATAAATTATGCAAATATGCACAGATGTGATCTAAAAAATGAGAAAAGAAACATTAGTCCTAATCTAGAGCAAAAGATGAAGAGCCCAAAATTGGATGTGTGGCAAGAAGCATTTGAAAATTGCCATAATAAGAATGATCTCAATAAGATACAAGATAAAGGCCAATTATTATTAGATGCAATAGAACGTAGTGGACAAAAGAGTACAAATGAAATGCGAAAGGGAGATAGTGATAAGAACATGGGCAAATGTGTTCAAAAACATAAGAAATGTGCAAAAATGAGTGAAAGTGATAATGCTAATTGTGATATGAGCGAAAGTGATATTTTTAGTATTAAAGAAAAAAATAATTTTAACATATATGTAGATAAATATTGTGATAGTCCTATTCCAATAAGTCAGAAGAAAATCAAAGATATTTCTAATGTTGACGTCTCAAAATTAAAACATGCAAGAAGAGTAAGTGCCAGAAAAAAAATTGATTTTGATGATATGGAACAATCATTATCATCTCAAAATTCTAATATCATATGTGATAAAACGTTGAGTTTACGTGAAAAGAAATCAAAAGAAAGCAATGTTATTGTGGATGTTCCTAGTCCATCGGAACAAGCAAAGTTTCGAAAAAATCTTGATAATGCAGCTTCCATGGTTTTCCATTCTAGGACAGGTTTACCGCTTACCAGCAGTCCAGCACCAGTCAGAAGGGGAAAGTCTTGTTTTGATTTTGATTCTTCACTCAACTCTGTATCAGCAATAAAAAGGTAAGTCTTAAAAAATTGATACCAACCCTAAATTGATGACAAATCAATAGAAATTTGATTTTGAAGAAAAATGTTAATAGCCCAGGAATTTTAGTTTTTAACCTGGGATTAATTATTGTAAAGCTGAAAATTTGCTGGATTGTAGTTTTGGTCTAGGAGAACACTTACCAAAAAGTCCCCTATTCTCTCCCGTGGCTTCCCTATTTTTGCGGAGCAACAAGGGCCTAAGTCGCAGAAATTGCAGAGCTGGCTGTAAAGCGCAGCAGAAAGGTTGTTACTGGTCCGATTTGGGCCAAAATTATCATAGAAGCTTCGGAAAGGCATATCCGTTTGCATTTCAGATGTTTCATGCATATTTTGTTCATAATTTTCCGTTCTAGTGCTGCAAAAATTACAAAAATTGAAAAAATCCCAAAATGGCGCCATTGTGGATAAATGAAGGGAGAGGAAAATGTACCCGAGTAAACATTTCTCTTCATACTTTGGGCCTTCTATTGACATATATACCTTCTCTGTAGCGCCCGCCGCTACGGAGCTACGCCACTCCACGCCTGGTGGAACTGCCCCGACTACGCTGATGAGACTTGTTGCGAATTCCTGTTTATATATTATTGGTGTTTTATAAGATTTATTGAATAAAATTTAACTGATCAGACTCAGAAAATGGCTTTATTCGGCAAGACAATTGACATTATTAATCTACTGGGAAGTAGGGTCATCCGGATCTTCATCCATATCCACTAACTGGCTGTTTGTGCAGCTGGATCGTCTACAGCACATGTTGCTGCAGTTCAGACCAGAGTTCCTGCACTCGCACCGGACACCGCAGTCCGCCTTGCAGGCATGGGAAATTAGCCGTAGCAGGCTATCAGGAGCTGGCTGCCTTGTGGTAGGAACCGAAACCAGGCCCTGGAGTCCTGATTTCCACCCCCAGACATTGCTTGACCTGCAAAAAAGCACATGGACATTGACATTAGTTGAGTGCTGCAAGCTCTTCGAGAGATTAAATCCTCACACTATTCTCCCTAATGCCCTCACCTGGAAGTATGTGCGGAAAAAATGTTCACAGGCGGCACTTGTTGGGAGGCTTGTCAATTCAAAGGAGGCTGTCACCGACTGCCTCGCCAAGCTATGGTTGTATCGGACTACTTGTAGTTGGTCCAAGCTCTCCTGCTCACCTCCATAAAGTTCTACGATAAACCTTTCCCCAGCGGCGACCACAGCCCTATTGCCAGATGCAGTATGTGAGAAGACCACGGAGCATTCCTGTAGCTCAGTTCTCTTCTTCAGGAACTTCCACGCCTTCTGTTTCCCTATTCTGTACAAAGCTGACTCCTGTGTCTACGACTTAACTACGATCATTCGATTTTCCCGCACCAATGAACCGATGCACACACTCCGAGGACTGTCACAGCTACTGAACTAAGAAGGCACAGGTTGCCGTGCGCCTGCTTGATTGTTTAGACTAGACGTGATCGACGCAACAATGAACGCACTAACTGTCCGAGTGTCGCCGCTCCGTAACGGTTGGCGCTACAGAGAAGATAGATATACCAATTGAAAGCCCAAAGTATGAAGAGAAATGTTTATTTGGGTACGTTTTCCCCTCCAAGTTTTCATTTTTCCGGAATGGCGCAATTTCAGAATTTCTTCAATTTTTGAAATTTTGACAGCACTAGAACAGAAAATTATGAACAAAATTTGCATGGAACATCTGAAATACGAATGGATATGCTTCTCAGAGGCTTTTATGATCATTTCGACCCAAATCAGACCAATAACAACCTTCCGCTGCACTTTATAGCCAACATTGCAATTTCTGCGAATTAAACCCTTTTTCTCCATAAAAACAGGGAAGCCGTTGAGGGAGAGTAGAGGACTTTTTGGTATGTGTTGTCCTGGACCAAAACTATAATACTGCAAATTTTCAGGTTTACAATAATTAATTCCGGGTAGAAGCGATATATTGACTAAAACTCTTGGGCTATAATTACAACTTGTTTATTTCGTTTTTTTTTTTTTTAATTATGTGCTATTTATTTTTGTAGCTTTTGATAGATTTATAAAAAAAAGTAATATAAAAAATGTACCTAAAATTCAATTACTCTTTGAAGTGTCAATTTTCAAGTGTAATATATTAATAATATTTAGATAGATCCATTGATGAATCCATGATTATGTATATACAGCATCAATTTCTTACAATGCGAAAAATGTTCATTAGTATCCAAAAATGGCTATTAACTGACTATCAGTTGTTAAAACCAAATAGTTCAGACAAAATGGATAATATTGTACATCAAATCTATTCTATATGTTTAATACATTCATATAATATGCTATAATATGTAAAACTTAGAATTTATTTTTTTTACGATGTTCCCATCTCAAGAATTCAGAAAGATTTTTTAATAAGTATGCCCTAATTATATCTACAATACATATTTTTTGCATTTAAATTGGTCAAGACGTTCAAAAGTTATAAATTGTTTTTGATACTTATTTTTAATATTTTTATTACATCTAAACGGTTAAATATTAACGGCTAATATTTGATAAAATTGTAAGCACCATTGATAGCAATCAAGATGAAAAAAATTAATATCATTCATGCTGGAGCTGATTCTTATCCTGCTACAATTTTTATAGCCATGTTACATGCCTGGTGAGCAACGTGAAAGGGTATAGCAGAATAAGCATGGTAAAATGGGCCCAGAAGCGTTTGGGCCTAATTCGGTATCAGTAGACCGACAATAGGAAAATAAATGTTTTCCTCGAGTTTTGGCCCCCCATCGCCACGGGTAACCCATGTACCCTAATAAACATGACATTTCGTTTTCATTTTTTATCTCTGCAAGTTGTGCGTTAATTATCATGAAAAAAATAGAAGATGTACATATAATTTAAATGCATCTTAGGAAAAAAAATCAGCTGATTTTGCTGCCTCCTTCGAATAAAAAAAAAATTAATATTAGAATATTTATTTTTTCATGAAAATAATGATTCGCATACACAAAACTTTTACCAAAAATACATTGATATGAGTAGTTTATTGTAGATTTTTTTCAAATTTTTTGAAGCGGTGCGCCATAATTTAAAAAAATAAAAACTGTTACGACGCATTGTTTAGTGGTGCTTAACCATTGAAACTTTAATTCACACAAAAAATAAGTGGTCTATCCGGCAGACTAGACCAGTGTATCCGTATGTATTTGGATCCGCTGAAACCGAATCCGAAGTCAGAATTGTCAGATTGGCTCGTTTTTCACCCCCAACCCCAAAAAACACCCCCCCAAAACAAAAACAAAGTGGCTGACGATACCAGTGTATTCTTATGTATTTTGACCTGCTGAATCTAAATTCGAAGTTAGAATTGACAGATTGGCTCGATTTTTACCCCCAACCGCGACCCCCCCCCGACGGACCAGACTAGTGTATTCTTATGTATTTGGATCTGGTGAAACCGAATCTGATGTCAGAATTGTCAGACTGGCTCGTTTTTCACCCCCAACCCCAAAAAACACCCCCAAAACAAAAACAAAGTGGTCTGTCTGGCGGACTATACCAGTGTATCTTTATGTATTTTGACTTTCTGAATCCTTTTTCTACTATCTGTGGTGTGTGTTTTTTTCCACTGCTAACCCCAAAAAACAACCCCAAAACAAAAAGAAAATGGTCTGTCCGGCGGACTATACCAGTGGATCCTTATGTAATTTGACCTGCTGAATACGAATTTGAAGTCAGAAGTGTCAGATTTGCTCGTATTTCACAAGGAACCCTAAAAAACACCCCCAAAACAAAAAAAGTGGTCTGTCTGTCGGACCATACCAGTGTATCTTTATATATTTGGACTGCTGAAACCAAATCCGAAGTTAGAATTGTCAGATTGGCTCGTGTTCACCCCCAACCCCCAAAAAACACCTGCCCCCACAAAATGGTCACCCCGGCGGACCATACCACTGTATCGTTAAGTATTTGGTAAGGATACACTGGTATGGTCCACCGGACAGACCACTTTTTTTATTTTGGGGGTGTTTTTTGGAGTTAGGAGTGAAAAAGAGCCAACCTGACAATTCTGACTTCGGATTCGGTTTTAGCGGATTTAAATACATAAGGATACACAGGTATGGTCCGCCGGACAGACCATTTTTTTTTTTGGGGGGGGGGGGGTGTTTTTCGGGGTTAAGGGTGAAAAACGAGCCAATCTGTCAATTCTAACTCCGAATCCGGGTTCAGTAGATCAAAATACATAAGGATAGACCCCTTTGTTTTTGTTTTTTCTTTTGCGGGTTTTTTTTGGGGTTGGAGTGAAAAACGAACCAATCTGACAATTCTGACTTCGGATTCGGTTTCAGCAGGTACAAATACATAAGAATATACTGGTCTGGTCCCGTCGGACAGACCATTTTTGGAAGGGGTGTTTTTTAGGGTTAGGGATGAAAAACATGCCAATCTGACAATTATGACTTCGGATTCGGTTTCAGTGAGTCCAAATACATACGGATACACTGATCTGGTCTGCCGGACAGTTTCAATGGTTAAGCACTTCTAAACAATGCGTCGTAAAAGTTTTTTATTTTTTTTAATTATGGCGCACCGCTTCAAAGAATTTGAAAAAAATCTACAATAAACTACTCATAACAATGTATTTTTGGTAAAAGTTTTGTGTATGCGAATCAATATTTTCATGAAAAAAAAAAATATTCGAATTTTTAAATATTTTTTTTTTATTCGAAGGAGACAGCAAAATCGGGTGATTTTTTTTCCTAAGATGCATCTAAATTACATGCACATCGTCTATTTCTTTCATAATAATTAACGTACAACTTGCAGAGATAAAAAATGAAAACGAAAGGTCATGTTTATTAGGGGTTACCCGTGGCGACATTTCTTTTCCTATTGTCGATCTACTGACACCGAATTAGGCCCAAACGCTTCTGGGGCCATTTTACCATGCTTATTCTGCTATACCCTGTCATACCAACTCTTGGAGCATTAACCATTAAGTTGTGGCTCAAATTGATCAACCAGAAGTAATGTGCGTTTTTTTAGTTTTTTTTCTAATGTATCGAAAATTATGAAATTTTAAAATATAATATTAAATAAGCAATGTGAATTAAAATTTTCAAGTCTAGTCCTTATATAATATTTCTAATATCTTAAAATTTTCTGTGATATATTCCTTGTACTAAAAGCAAGGTTATTTTTTTAGTTTAATTTCAAATGGAATTTTTTTGGGGCTGTGTGTTCCCTAAAATATTAATGACGAGCTGCCACTGCCCTTATGAGTTTTTGTAAATTGAGAGTTCTTTAAACTTTATACAGTTAATTGAAAATTAGGACATTAATTTGCTTAGTGTTTTTGTGTCAATATAAAGCAACTACCTAATTATTTTATTATTCATAATTTCAAAATCTAATCCTCAGCTGTCTTTATGTTAATTCTTAGAGCAAGTTGTACAAATAATACATGAGTTTAACCTCAGTTGTAAGAAGTCCTTGTTACCATTGTTTTCATGATTGTACCTAACTTAATTCGGAAATAGTAAAATTGTATGTATTTGTATAATTGGCCATTGGAAAAAGTCATTGTATTATTGGAATTGCAATGAAATTACTATATTCACGTTTTTTTAAAGAGTGTCTAATTAATTTGTCACATCCACTGAATTTATGGGTATTGAGTAGCATAGGACTAAAAATTATATTGTTTTTAACAAATAGAAATTCTCACATTTCACTGTTACTGATGCTATTGCTATTGTGTGGTTTTTGCTTATATTTATTATGATACTTTATTTTGATCGTTGAAGTAAGGAGCAAAATTTACTAAACCCATGTAGTTTTAGCCAACTCTAAGTGAATATGCATTTATTATTTATTACAGAAGAAATACATTATTATTAATAGTTCATATTGATATTTTTCAGTGCTTTATTCTCAAGCAGTTTCTCAACAGATGATGAAAGTGAAAGTGAAGGGAGTATAGTGTCTCCTTGCAGTCCAGAAATTTATGTTGTTTCTAAGACGGAAGTGTCCCCTGTCAAATATCGCAGGAAAGGACACGCTGCTAACTTATTAGGTTGGTAATTCATATTCGGGTCTTAGGGATTGTTCGGGAACCTACTATGCTAGCTTACGTGTTGTCTGGATAATATCGATGTACGTACTTATGTTATTTTTTAATAACAAATGGTATTATAGATTTAGAATACAAGGTTTGTGGTATTAAATAGTTTACAGATTCACACTGCTCTTTATCTGTATTCTCAATCAATTAAGTATTGAAACAGTTAAGAGAATTATTTCAGACAAATATAGGGTTTGTGAAAACATTTTTCTAAAAAATTTGAAAATATTGAATAACAAACACATATAACCTCACATTATTATATTATGTTGATAATTACTTAAAAAATATATATGTATTAAGTATTATGCTTTAAACAGTTTAAATGAATCAGTTTATATAAATATTTTCATATACTCCTTCGTTCACTTACTGCGCTGGTCAGGCCACTATTACAAGGCTAGTCTTAATGCAAAAAAGAAATGAGTTAATGCTAATCACTAACGATAAACTAAGACAGTTAGAATTTGCGTTGATGCCAAGGTGATAACAGGGATCGCTTAGGCCACAAGCCCGCTCTTAAAATGCCATCTGCGGGGATATTATTTATCTGTCTAACATCTTTAACAATAGCTTTATTCTTGTCTTATGTACATCATAAGTTCATTTGAAGTTTCAAGCTGGCCAGCTCTGTATAATATTTATTTTTGCAGATCAGTTAAATATTAACATATTTTATTAAGTCCCTGGATTTATGTATAGATATATTATACCCCTTGAATTTGCTATTTGTTAACCATTTTAATTTTTCATTATAACTTAGCCATTAGGCTCAATTTTTATATTGAAGTATATTTACCATTACATATTGTTTTAAATGTTTATTGAAATTAATCAAAGCTCAAAAATAGTAAAAGTAATTTGTTTACAACATAATTACGTAGACAATTTTAGTGGACTGAACACTATAGTATTGATGCAGCAACCGCCTACTACATATTGTTGTCAAATGCATTTTGGTTATTCACAGATAAAATTTTCACTACACTGAAACGTCAATGAAATTTGATCAGTAACAATATTTTTAAACTATTTTTAATTTTTCAATTAAATAAGCTGTCTTGATAAAATACTATTTAAAATTTTTACACATATTCTCTAGTTTATCCAAACACTTGAACTTTTCGATAAAATAGACAATAGTTCAGTTGTTGTACTAAGTCATTATTTTAGTATAATGTGTCTTAAATATTTCTCTTAAAAAATAATTAGAAATATGTAAAAATTTAAAATAATATCTTATAATCATAGGGTGTGTTTTGGATGACATTGACGCAAAATTCAGAAACGGCATGGGAGGGTAGTACAAACTTATGAAAATTCTTATCTTATTCTTATCTCCTTTTGGAGTTAATTGCTCATTCAATTGGAAACATTAAATTAAATATACATTACTGATTAATACCACGTAAATAACAATTGATAATTAAATATTGTTTTGAATGTTTAACACGAAAAAAACGACGTCTGAAAATATCACTTGTAAATAATTATTTCCTTGTTGATGAGAGGTAGAAGACATATTCCTAGTAATTACAGGCTTTCGTGACCATAACAAGGTAATATTGCACCTTTAATACTGAAACTCTGTAGGTATCATTAAATGTTATATAACTGTCAAGTTGTGTCACAGGCTAGGAGCCTATTCAGGGATGGGTCATACATGGAACAATGTAGCTGTAGAGGTTGCAGCGGGTAATTAAGTAGAGATTATCTGTAGTGTTAGATGTTACACGTAAAGGAAAAAGTACTCTCAGTTTGATTACGGCATACATATTATAATATTTATTACTCTGAATGAAAATTATATTTCATTTTAAATCTTTGTTTTTGCAGAGAATCTAAACTATTATTTTTATTCTTTCATTGTAATTAAATTCTGTATATGACATCGGCCGTAAAGTAATGACGGAAGGAATACGGGTTTCTAAACGTGGAGATAGGGATTGCATTACCGGTTAACCGGTTAATCGGTTAACCGGTTATCAGGATAAAAAACACATGACGATAATTACCGGTTATGTTAATTTTTTACCGGTTATTTCGGTAAACTCTGAACTTACGATATATCACGTATTCAACGTTTCCATTTATGTCACTGACTAGTATTCACTAAATACAGAGTGACTGTCCCAACACCGAGCAATTTAACAATAAATAAATAATATTATAAAAAGTAAACTCCAAACACCAAACTCTAAGAAATACAAGAGAGACATTGACAATATCTTACGATAGAAAATTGAATATTTCACTGCCGCAAATATCCGTGGAATACATTTAGAAGTATGTTATTACCAATTGCACAAATATCAGACGACTAACAGATATAGCTTTGAAAAACTAACCCTTTTAACAGGCTATTTTTAAAAAATATTGTATTTTTAGATTAGATATTCAGTAAATGCCCTATTTGAGTTTATGTTTATAATTTTTGTTATTTACAGAATAATTATTTATTTAAATTTATTTTATTTATATTTTTTCCTTTTGACAAATTAACTCCTATATAAAAAAGTCTATTTGACAGTCACATTTTTGTCACTTTGATAGCGATAAAAAAGGTTTTTATCGCTTTTTATCAACAGTAAAATCACAAGAGCTTTTTTTTTATCGGATAAATTTCTCTTTGTAACGAAATAATTTTGCCAATCAGTGATTTTATGAGAAAAACTGACATGAAAAAATCGCGAGACCGGAGGTCGAGCGATTTTGTCAAATGTCAGTTTTTCGAGCAAAATTACTGATTGGCAAAATATTGAGTTAAAAAGAAATTTATCCATAAAAGAAAAGCTCGAGTGATTTTTGGCAAGATAAATTAACGACAGAATATGTGAACGAACAACAATTAAAAATAATTATAATTTTCTCAAAACGACTCATATCGTACAGTATAGTTTCCACAAGACTTAAAAATTATAGCCGACAGTACAGATTTTAAAATGACGTGTGACTACTAGATATACTCTGCTTTTGAGGAACAGGCATTTTTATCGTTATAAAAAACGATGCACCTTTTTTATCGCTGTCAAAGTGACAAAATGTGACTGTCAAATAGACTTTTTTATATAGGAGTTAATTTATCACCGATAAAAATGCCTGTTCCTCAAAAGCAGAGTACATCTAGTAGTCGCACGTCACTTTAAAATCTGTACTGTCAGCTATAATTTTTAAGTATTGTGGAAACTATACTGTACAATATGAGTCTTTTTGGGAAAATTATAATTATTTTTAATAAATTATTGTTGTTGTTCGTTCACATATTCTGTCGTTAAGTTATCTTGCCAAAAAACACTCGAGCTTTTCTTTTATGGATAAATTTCCTTTTAACTCAAAATTTTTCCAATCAATAATTGTGCTCGAAAAACTGACATTTGACAAAATCGCTCGACCTCCGGTCTCGCGGTTTTTTCATGTCAGTTTTTCTTATAAAATCAATGATTGGCTAAATGATTTCGTTACAAAGAGAAATTTATCCGATAAAAAAAAGCTCTTGTGATTTTACTGTTGATAAAAAACCTTTTGTTTGTTCATTATATTAAATATACGTATATAAAAATGTTTTTTGTTAAATTTAGATAATTTTGTACATTGAAAAAGACAACTGCCATTTTCGCCACCCTAATCATCCATTCTAACAATTACCGGTAAATACCGGTTAACCGGTTATTTACATTTTTATTTACCGATTTACCGGTTATTAAAACTTCCGGTAAATTGCAATCCCTACGTGGAGAGGCTAGTGCTTTAGAATGACACCGTATGTCAGGCGGGTGGGCCGCTACTGTGTTCATAGCACTCTACAGCCTATTAGCTAATTTTTAGATGTCACTGAACAATATTCAAGGCCACTAACTATTAATGATATATATAATATTAAAATCCAGTTTATATCTATAAAATCTGCATATTGTCTAGGTCGAAGATAGCAAATAATAATATTTAGAATTTGCAATAGTTACACATAATTACTTTACATTGCACTGTGTAATCGCCAGTGGCGGTTTCTCAATAGAGGGAACGGAGGCTGAGCCTCATCAAGATAACCTAAGTCAAATATATCAGATTTTGTATTTTATATTTTACTAATAAGGTTAATAATTGACTATCAAATCATGTAAATTATTTATTTGCCTTCTGGCGCTAATCTATCCCAGGCCAGGAAAAAATTTTTTTTTGCCTTGAGTGAGATAAGAAATCAAACTGGGGCTGAAAAAAATTATCAATCCGGCCCTAATGTATCTCACACTCATTTAAATTCATTTTAAATAGAAGAAGCGCTGTATTGGACCGGAGACGTGAGGCTAATTCATATTTGCCTCAAGCGCCTGCCGTCAGCACTGCAATTTTGACATAGTAGAAAGAGAATAGAAATCTCAAGTACACTTGACAGTACATTAAATTATGATAAAAAATTATTTATAAAAAGTTTCGATAAACCGTGGCCCAGTTTAACGTCCTTAATATGTTCTACTGTAAAGCAAAATCAGGCATTCAACATAAGCTGGTATAACAAATGTTTTCGGATGACAGGGAACCAGGTAAGAATTAAATTATTTTGCTGGTCTTGTTTACTTTTTTTTTGGAGAAAATTCGGTGTGTATGTAGCATTACAGGAATTTAGAAGGCTAAAAATACGAAGACCTTAAATTTTCCGAAAAATTTCCGCCGGTGGCACATACAATGTCACTATAATAATATTATGATATGACTATTTGTCTTTTACTTGTTCCGAGGGTTGGGACAGGTAAATATCTCGATAAACGTTCGACTGGATTTTCACCATGATTAGTAAAATAAATAATATGTTTTTAAAGATTTTTCAACTTGTGTGGCTATTACTTATTTTTAGTGTCCGATGTTTCTGACTGTAACTTTACAAAAGTATTAGATAGTATCGTGTAGGATGCACCGGGTACCCGGTAAATACCCGGTATGCCGGGTACCTGGCACTTTTTAAGGGAAACCCGGTTTCGCCGGATAACAAAGTAGTACCCGGTCGGGTACCAGGTACTAAAAAAAATAGATGTCATTTTTTTAAAGGTATTTACAAATTTAAAACAAAAGTAATGCACATATAAAAACAGTATGAAAAACCAACAAAATGATTACACTGCTTTTAACGTTGCACACTCGCAGACAAAAATATTTCATAATTTCAAAATCTGCTGTGAATTTGAAGTTGATTTTTTTCTAAACCATTTATTCGATTTTAATGATTTTTTAAAATTCTACTGCTGGTGACTTCCACAGGGTGTTTTGAATTTTTCAACAAAAATATAAATCTTTTTTGTTACGCCCTATATTTAAAGAAAAGATAAGTTTCACTTATAGTAGACATGGTTCCCTATTCCAGTAGAGTTTGCCTACAAATCAAAATAAAAATCTAATAAACGGTTTGGAAAAAAACCAATCTCAAAATCGTGGCAAATTTTGAAATTATGCAATATTTATGTCTGCTAGTGTATATCATTTTTAATTTTTATACTATAATGATAATCTTTTACTAAATGTATTAACCAATCAAAATTTTGCATTTCATGTCGTGTCAAAATTCATCCAATCTGTAAAAGATTACAGCGATAACACGTATACATGTGGTGTTATCAGGAGGCACACATGATATATTCAAATGTCAGATTAAATTCAACAAATGCCAAATTAAAAATCAATTTATAAAAATGTCACAAAGGTTTGGTAAACGATTTAATTAATCAAACTGTATTAGAAAATACACCCAAAACACCAATAAAAGTAAAAAGGGTACGTGGAAAATGTTTTTAGAATTTTGTTCGATCAGAAGAACCTCGAGCATTGATAAATACTCAAAATTTTGTCGAAGAGAATGCTTCAAGCGTGCTGCTTAAAGGTAATAGCAAAACGCTTTCAGCAGTCTCTATGACAAAATTATCTTGGTATTATCAATGCTCTAGGTGCATTATAGGTGAAAATGCTGATTACTGATAATGTGATAATGTATAACTCAAATAGAAATAAAACAAACATTTGCAATGTCAGAAATTAATTAAAACTAGTTATCACTAACCACCGGCGATGTGTGTCAAACTTGTCAACTGCCGATTTGACTAATAAAGTTAGGTTATGTCACTTTTCGCATGATACGATTCCTCGGTGAATACCTGGTACCCGGTCAATACCCGGAAAATTTACACAGCGGGTACCGGGTATCAGGTACCCGCTGTGTAAATTTCAGGTTAAACTCGGTATCCGGCGTTTATAAAAACAACTACCCGGAGCATCCTTAGTATCGTTTAATTCATAGTCTATCTCTGAAATGTCATCTGAAATACATGCTCTCTGCTTATAATATTACAATATCAATTCATAAAATACATGCATTTCAAATGCCGATGCCATCGCAATGGCAGTCTGCAGAGAAGTTAATCACAAAACTATGACTACCTGAGTTTTGTTACTTCATTGGACAAGGTTTAACTCTAGTCTCCGTGAATCTATAGTGGTTCCAATATATCAAGTGTAGCACTTCACCTCTAAACTGACGTACATAGTTTTACTACCTTTACATGGTTTTAAATTTATTAGGTACATAAAATCTTTGATCAAATTATGCACAATAGTATTGGTTTGAAAAACACACTAACTAAACTTTACCTAATTATAAGACTAAACAAAATCAATTAAATGTACAATAAAATGACAATACGATGCAAGCTAAGCCAAGGTATTCAAAGCAACACGTGGCAATATGCCATGCAAACAAAATTGTAAGAGCACGTGACGCAATACCAACTTTTAAGTTTCCTGTGGATGTATACGGAATTAGCACGTTGATTTAATTTTGTATTGGTACTTTATGACGTCAGCATATTTGCAGTGATGATGTGCAACACTTGATATATTGGAAGATTCTGTGAAATTGGGCTTTACCAGATTACTTTAGTTTGAAGAACACAGAGGTGTATGTACGATCGAATTTTTTAGTATGCATTTCTCCCATTAAAATTGGATATAAATTAATCCCAAAAGTAGAAATAAAAGGCAAAATTGACAAATAAATTCGAGTCTTTTGGAATTTTTTTTCTTAATCAAATTCAATAATTCTCATAAAAGAAATTTGAAAGGAAAAATTAAGGCATTCTCTTAGTCAGTAATTCAATAATTCATTAAAAAATATATATATTATATATTGCGCTGTTTTTTTTTTCTGTTTACCAAAGGGAAGCAATGCAATTGTGACAAAATTATACTCTCAGATTTCTTCAGATTTACGTATTAGATTATGTGTAGATTACATAAATTAGGGTATTTCAATTTCGACAGTCTGTCTATCTGGGTGTTTGTCGGCGCTTAATCTAAAAACTATTTAACAGGGAAAATAATATTTGGCAAGTGGTTGACGTTATAATCAAGGAAGAAACCTGATACACTTTTAGTGGTAAATAAACAGGGTGTACACTGTACAATGTACACTCTAAAGAAAGAGAATAGTAGTAGAAAAATGTGAAGGAGGACTACTCTATTGCAGTGATGCAAAATTTCATGAAACTTAAAATTTGTGAAATTTCAATGACATTTTTGTGAAAGTTTTGAAATTCAACTGAAATTTATGAAATGTCTGAAATATAAAATTAAACATAAATATCATGAAACTTTCGTGAAATTTCAATGAAACTTTCATTTTATGAAATTTAAATGAATAGTTTCCTAATATTGTGAAAGTTAAGTGAAATTTCGTTGATATATTTCATGAAATGATGAAACTTAAGTTCTGTGTAACATTTGTAACCAGTGATGCAAAATTTCGTAAAACTTAAAATTTGTGAAATTTCAATGACATTTTTGTGAAAGTTTCGAAATTCATCTGAAATTTATGACATTTTTGAAATATTATATTATACTTAAGTATCATGAAACTTTCGTGAAATTTCACTGAAACTTTCATTTTATGAAATTTAAATGAATATAATTCCCGAATATTATGAAAGTTAAGTAAAATTTCATTGAAATATTTCATGAAATGATGAAATTTAAGTTCTGTGTAACATTCGTAATGTTTTAAACCTCCAAGAGATAATGACTAATAAATCCCACTTTTGCAACTAGTCTCACACATTTTTATTTTTAATTTTTTTTTAACATAAATAACATCTTGTTTTCTTTATAACAGGATTAGAGCTTACAAATAATATATTTGTGAAAAGTAAAAATAATAATACATTTTTCAAAACGTTTTATTACAAAATCGACAAGTCACATTGTTATTATTTTGAGAACACGAAAAATAGAAATAGAAATAGAAATATTTCCAAGTAGCACTTTTTGGCTTCATTTTGTTGATTATTATGGGTTTTAACTTTTAACGGCGTTTCTTCACTTTCCCGCGACTTTTAGCTAACCTAACTTCTATAATAAATGTCAAAACCAGACTTTAATCCGTATTGGTCGAAAAAAAGCTAAAAATGCTCGCGAAATTCAAATTTTGTTTGATGTAATGGAAGATTTTGCGGCTGAAACTTTCATGAAAGTTTCAAAAACATTGTAATTTTCAGATTAATCTGAAACTTTCATAAAATTCAGATATTTCAGAAATTTATGAGGGCACGTTGAAACTTTCAGAAATTTCAAATTGAAATTGAAACATTCAAAATGAAATTTGAAATTTTGCATCACTGCTCTATTGGCATGTAGTTCACACAACGCCAAAGAAGAAAACCTACTTTTAATAATTAATTTATGGAGTGGTCAGGTTATTGTTAAAAAATATTCAATAAAGAAATGGCGAATAGAAATATTTGACATGTAGGTGGTAGGTGGTATTGCTAAAGAAGACAACTTTTAATAAAAAAAAATTATACAGGATGGTTGTTAACTGTTCTCCTCTGTCGTTATTTTATCATTTTCTTTGGGTGTCTGACCTATATATTTCTCATTAAAAGTAACCAGGCTTTCTTCCTTGGCACTAGTGTCAACTACATGCTAAATATTATATTCCTTATGTTAATTTTAATTTTTTTAAGGCGACCCTCTACATTGTTTATATATAAAGTATAACAGACCCACTGGCGAAATTGAAAGACTTAAGTTTTTGCAATCTACATAATCTGCCGTGAAAATCTTGATTTTTTTACAAAATTACTTCACTTTGGTAAGCGAGGGAAGTAAAATGTGTGTCAAGAATCCAGTGAATATATTATTTTGTTGACTAGTTAATTTGTGAAAATAAAGCATGATTTTGTTTAGGACAAAAATTAACAAGGACAACAAATATCCAGGAATAGAATCCTTCAATGACAAACGATGCAAATTTCTGTAGGAAATTTCTATCATGGGCAAATAATAATCTGTAATAAAATCCTGACAACTAATATTCAATATAGATAGCCACAGTCGGTAGTGGAATCAAAGGATTCGGTATTGAGGAAGTAAACCTGTCTTCACTTATCTTCACTCCTGAAACCAGTGACCAAACACAGTTTATCCTCAAGTGATTCAATTATAGCATCACTTGACTTCGTTTGCTGTAGGAATTAAAGCTTATTTTTAAATCTCACTCAGATCAGATCCTATTTCTCTGTTATACAATTATTTATCATAGAGTCATACCTACTATCATCCTTCAATGTGCTAGCTCTAGGTATTAATCTTAAACCAAGTCAAACTGTTAACTCTTAAACCTTGTTTATATGTACAGTTAAAAAGTCATTTAGAAATCTAATGCCTTGAATACGAATACATTTTGACAGAAGTGAATCAAAGAAGTCATTGTTTTGTTTGTATTCAACTGGTCTAAATTACGCGAATTTTAAAAGTGGATTTTACTTTTTGTGTATTGTCACCAAAACAGCAATACGTGCCTTCAGAATTTATTCGGAATCTCTTTCTCGATTTTCTTATTAAATTCGATTACTGCTGTAAACAATAACGGAGATATTAATTTGAGAACAGATTTTCATACAGGTTTATATAGATTTTTTTATGGGCGCAGTTTAGTACAAACTAGCAGGCATTGATGTGCTGTTACTGAAAGTATTTCACTGTATCCTTTTAAGGAGGAAATGCATTTGTAACTCCTGGTCCCAGTGTATTTTAATCTAGTTCTAGTGTCACTAGCATTCATTATGAAAACGTCTATAAACTCATTTCAGTAGTAAATAAAATGTATGATGTTTAAGTAGAATGAGAATAACACAAGACGTGATCGCATAGTGTGTATAAGATTTGCTTGAGCTTGGTTTGCAACAGACCGAGATGAACTGGGACTATGATTCACAAATACATTTCTTCCTTTACTATGACCCGCAACAATAACATAAAAAAAACATTTAAATAAGTTAATGTTCATGTAGTTTTAAGTCTATTATGTTCATGAAAAAATCAGCTTGCAACACATATGTAAGATTACGATATAAGTATGAATAATATTAAATTATATATTAGTGCATGCCCGACCTGACTTTATTTAGTTAACCCTGACGCCGAGAGAACGGAAGTTAATGCGAAATAAAAATAAAATTTCATTAAGCACATTTTTTATTGTTTTAAACTTCAATCAATTTGTGTTTTAAAGTTAGTAAACTTTTGTGTAAAACTTTCTCTTACAGGTTTTTTACAGAAAAATACTTAAAGCTTAAAATTATCTTGATAACTTTTATCTTGTAAATTTCAGTGAGAAATATTAGAATGAGTAACCACGATGCGACCGCACAAATAGTAAAAACGTCATGGTATTAAAGAAAGTACCACAGCGCGAGTTGAATTAAATATATCAGGTCTATATATAGCTGGATGAAATTATGCAAGGTATATTTTCCTCCAGGCTCAAGTGAGATCATCACCACCATCAATACTGTCATTTTGGTAGATGGCTAAGGTGAAGTAAGTTATATGCATAATACAAAACAAAAATGCCTACCCTGTATGGTCACAAATAATTTTAAATTCAGTTTCTAGTTGTTTAACTGTGTGGATACCCCAAACAAAATAAGTTATATTATTAGATATTATAGCACTGTCTGAAAATACCAATATTTTTAATCTATGGGCAATTCAAACTAATAATACAAAATTAGGCTTCTTATTGTTCTTATTTTATAATAGTAGAACGTTCAGAAAGGTTGCTTAATTTTTGATCTGGGTACTTTTATACTAAAACATATGAGCTAATCGAAGATGTTACTTGTGAACTGTAGATTGTAAACCCACTGATAGAGCCAATCATGAAGAATATTTTCCTCAAAAATAATAATCTCTGTGGGATATGTAATTTAAATAAAAATTTACTTTTACATGGACTTATATGACAATGAAAAATCCTCATTTTGTAAGTTCCACATTTGCTGAAAATTTATTAGTTTTTCGTCATTTTAAGGACAGGCTCCATAAGGCCCTTTTCCGGCGCTAAAAATTCTTGAGAAACAAAATAGGACTCGCAAACAAGTAATCAGAGATGGGCAAAGTACTCATTTAAACTACTTCAAGTACTTGATACTTGAAGTAGTTTAAATCAGTACTTTGCCCATCACTGCAAGTAATTAGCATTTCTTATTCTAAAAGCTCATTTTACAAGAATCGAACAATAAGTTTTATTTATGCTTCTTTTAGATGAGAAAAATTGGTAACTTTTTAGGATCTGTACTATTACAGAAGGGAAATTATAATGGTTAAACAGTACTTTGTATTCGCATAAAAAATATCTGATATAACTACCACTGTCATCTAGAAAATATGGAGCACATTTTCTAAAGAATGCATTTTTTAAATATAATTAAGGAAAATAATTAATAATCATAATAATATTATATAATAATAAAATAATAATATAATTTAGGAAAACGTTATGTAAAGCAAAAAAATTGAAAAAATAATTTATTTTCACCAGTAATTAAACCAAGGAAATGAGGATTGTTTTTTTACTACTATAAAGATCCATGTAAAAGTAAATTTCTTTTAATATTTAGAAATTGAAATTCTACAGAGAATATGATTTTTTGAGGAAAATATATGCTTCTTTATTAGCACTATTACATGATGACCTTAATTAGAGAATTCTGGTTCGTGCTCTTATAAATCTGTCGATTTTTTTATGGTAAGTGGATTCGTAATCTGCCGAGCGCAAGTAGCAACTTTGGCTAGGTCATAACTTTAGTGTAAAAGTGTCCAAAGTCTGAAAGATGGAGATTGAATTGCATTGTTATACAATATGACATAATTCATAATTATTTATATTTTTGAAATTGGGAAGTTTTAATAACATCAATAATTTAAGAGTGCAGTAATTTCTGTCAAATAACACAATAAACATAAAAAAGTCATACAGAACAACAAATATTCATTCTTAGAAAAATAAATGTTCACGTTATGATAAGTGGAAATTACTGTTTATTGAGAATTGTAAAATTTAATTTGAATAGCCTATTATTGCTAAATTATTTGCAAATTTTTGTTGGCAAAATCAGAGTAAAGAGCTTAACAGATAGAGTAGTTGCACTTCCCCTACAATTTTGTTCTGGACCCCCCACTATACTAATGAACGCGTGGTACCCTGCGCACAAAACCAGTCCCCATTCCACTATATTTCAAAACAGCGTGTTTAGTTTGAACTTCCGTCGATCTGTCGCTACTTGTACTTGAATCACACGGCGGGTTATATGCGAAGCCGTGACGTATGTTATCTTTTCTAAGTAATTTCACTCTACCCGAGTAGTGGTAATCGACTCGAATACTTTAACACTTCGTTTCGATTTTCCAATTTTAAGCCTGCAGAGTTGTGAACGTTATAGTCATTATGTACTCGACCCTACCAGCGTACTATGACGCTAACTCATTTCACGATAATTCTAAACCGAATCAGCATCGATGTAGGTGTCAGGCTAATTCAACATATGGCAACCGGCTCACTGACTTATTTAATAGTTTGTTGTCCTGCTCTGTCTTTTGTTTTGTGTGAAAGTATGGGGACACATGTGTATCTATAATATTTATTAAAGAAATTAATTCCAAATTATAATAACAAATAAAACGAACAAAAATAATAATAAAATATTTTAAATTCTTGTATTACAAAAACAAAACATAAATAATAAACTACATAGAATAGAAATATAATAAATTACCAAAAAAATAAACAAATCAGGTGTTTAGGAAAATAATTTTATCTAAATTAGCAAAGTCCGTTTCTTGGATAAGTACTCGATTTTTGATTGTTTTCGCATACAGAGTAATAGATTTTTAAAAATGTCCGATTCTCCCCAACACTAGTTTGTGAAGAGCCAAATGTCTGTACAGTGACGTAACCTCGATTTGGTTGAATCCTTCATTTATAATTATGCAAAATAACAATTAATCGAGAAAATGATAATTATAATATATACGTTTGGACCTGTCCATTGTCCAAAATCATTAAGCACATAGGTATGTCTTTTGTATCATTAACTCGGTAAAGGACAAAAACAACAGTAATTATATTGAAACTGAAGATACCTATATTACTTCTTTGCATCTGTAGCCGTATTAAAAATATTCAATGATTTGATATATATGCAAGCGCGGATTTATGGGGGGCCTAACAAACAAACAGAAGATCGGCCCATCACTGGGCCAGAAGTTTCATTTCTGGCCCAGTGATGGCCCAACGAAGGGCCAACTTTCGGTGTCTTTAGGGGGGTAACGAGGTAAAGCATCAAATTTCTTTTTAAAATTTCATATTTATTATTTAATTTTATATTTTTGAATATATTTAGTTGTGTTTATAATTTTTTTTCTATGCTAGAAAATTTTTTGTGATTTACCCCCGCTTATCAATTTTAATTTTCGAGGAAAATTATTTTTGTTATTTTCAGTACGCGGCTGTGTTACCCCCCCAAGCTCAAGGTCCAGATCCGCCCTTGATGATATGTAAATAAAACATAATAAGTAATATGATGCCATCATCTATAACATTATTGTGTGCCTCAATCATAAATTGTTTGTTATTGAAGTATTCGTTTCGTTAAAATTTAATAACAATTAGTCCAGTTATTATGTTTCATTAAGTATCTTTTCCATTATGTATGTTTTTGCTAATAGATTATCACCTAAAAATTTTATTATTCATTTGCATATCCAAGTTTTAATGACAGTAATTTTCGGAATACCCTCGTATGTTTTTATTGAATAACCCTCGTATACAATTATTCCCCTATATGCGCGTGGTACCCTATGATATGTGCGCAGAAGAGGAAAAAAAATAAAACTTGGACCCACGAGGTTATATATTCTTGCTGTACAGTGGGACTACTCTATCTGTTAAGCTCTTTACTCTGGCAAAATTTATTTCGTTGACTATCATTTTCATCTATGGTAACTGTAAACTCCACAGACTTGTACCATTTTAACACATTATATGTATACTATAAATAAAACTAGATTTGCATTTATTTTAAAGTACTAACAGGGTTCATAGTGACCTGGAAAAGTCAGTGAATTTGAAAACGTTTAATTCTCAAACTATAAAACTGCAAATTACACTTTCAGCAGTGTCCCCCTGCTTATCAATTATTGGGCCTGAAAAAAATTTCCAAAAGTAATTGGAAAACCTGGAAAAGTCGGGGAATTTAAGTTTGAAAAATTGCTATGAACCCTGACTTCTTGCAAATGATTTGGCCACAAAAATATTAAAACTAGAAAACAATAAATTAATTTTTTATTTGTTAATTAATACTTACAGTGACAGTTATATTATTTTAAATAGGGAGCTTTGAAGAATCTGTTTTAAATGGTCGGTTGGAGCCAGTCTCGACAGTACATGGATTTAGAGCAGAGTTGGGGGCAAGCGGATCCTTTGTTCCTAAACACCTCGTTGTACCAGTCACAGTATTCTTCTACACATTAGGCGATAATGACAAAGTTTCATCACCATATCTTGTAAGTTTTAATTAAGTAATAAGTAATTTTTTTTTCATTTTTTTCATTGATATAGTACTTATTAACTCATAAATTGATTACTAAATAGTAACTACCTTTTTAATGAAAGATAAATTCTGCAAAGTGTGACATTGTTATCACATATGTTCAGATATTTTTCAAAGTTGAAAGATTAGCAAGCACGGGAGCAATAAATCATTTGTCATATGCATGTGTTACAGTGACTATGCTAATCTTTTTAGAAAATGGGGGTACAATTTCTTAAAAATTCTATAGGGAGCTATGCGTTTGCTTAGTAAGAAAGAACAAAAATATGATTGTTGGCTCCCATAAATGAAAATATTTGTTTCGGGTGCAAGATGCAAATTCCGTAGGTATGATTAAAAAAAAATGTAGTTCATAACATAACTATGCGTAAAAATAAGAAATCTTAATTATGTATATTATGTATATCCTCAATAAATATTATTATTATTATTATTATTATTATTACCCAGCAAAAATTTTTGTTAAAATTAGCTCTAACGACTTGGTAAAAGAGGAATTGACTGGAAAAATACACCTCAAAAAAAAAAAACCAAAATCAATACGTATAAGTAATTTTAATATAAGAAGCCTCCACACAAGGGTGTTGAGCTTTCTGTTCTTTTAGAAACTCGAGACTACCCTGAAGTTGTAGCTTTAACCGAAACTTGGTGCTCAGAGCCTGAACTGAAATTATTGCAAATTAAATTTAATCGTTTAGCCGATTGCTTCTGCTGTGTGAACTCTTATGGTGGTGGTGTTGCAATTTTTGTTAGGAATGACATTGTTTCTAAGATACCAAATCTTGAATCTGTTTTTGAATTTGCCAGTGCTGAAATTAAAACGCACAAGGATCAAACTTGCTAATGCCTTTGCTACCAGTCCATCAAGTCTTGAATTGTATGATGCAGAAAATGATTATATATAAAGAGATAACCCAGAGACTCTGGTTAGCAAATGGTAAAACATATTTAAGTATCACTTGGAACGCTTCACGTTTCTATCTGTTTAAGTAAAATTTTGTTGTTGTCAGCACTTTAGTATGAAATACACTAAAAATCAAATTCCAACTTTTTATAAATTATGACATATCAAACTATAGAAAGTAGTTTTATGTCATGGCATGTTTCTGTGGAGTATTTGGCATCACTTGTGTGATATTGACCTCAGGAATACATACGTGTGTATTAATCGTTTAAGTTGGCCATGTACAAGAGAACTGAGAAAGTGAGAGAAAAAGGCAAGAAGTGGGAAATAGAGGGGGAGGGGGAGTGTGGGAGAGGGAAGGGGAGGAATAGAGAAAATAAAGAGACAGAGAGAGGCGTAGTGCTTACATATTAGGCTTGAGTAGGGTTGACAGGCTTTAGCCGGACATGTTTGGCTTTTTACGGTTTCGTCCGGCTAAAAATTAACATGTCCGGCTTTTGTTTGGCTTTTTGCCTAAGGCTCTAAAACGTGATTTTTCTTGTTTTTCTTTTTCGTTTTTAGTCGCTTTTATATTGACACATTTTATTGTTTTGCGATGACTTTTTTTGTTCCTACCCAAGCAACACAGTTTGGTATAATAAATATAAAAATTGTTCAGATTTTCTGAATATACGTTATACCCAAGCAGCAATTTTAGTAGTTTCTACGTAATAGTTATCATTAGGGGAACTTTAAAGGTTTCCGCAACTAAGGACTGTTACGTAATGGGAACCATCCTTCTACCAAGTATTCACCAAAATGGGGAATAATAATTACGTGGAAAACTACTATTCCGGTACTTCTACCGTTACCGTGTCGAGAACTAGGTTATTATGTAAACGGAATGTAACCAATTAGTAGAAATGACTAACTTTTGGAACAGCTCAGCTGACCGAAATGAGAGCGCAAACTATATATTTGGCTCTCTGTTATTCGAATAGCAAATTAATGACTTACTGAGTTTAAGCACATGATATGTCCAAGGTCCAAGTTAAGGTGATTATATACAACATGCATAAGCATATATTATAAATCATGATGTTTTACATTTACCCTGGGTGTGGATATTAAAACCACCACTTGTTTTCTGTAAAATGCTATCATGATGCTTCGATAAAAAAGACGCCCCCTCGAGAAAATGGTTTATTCGAAAAAAAAAAAAAAAAAATTTTGCAAAAATTATGTGCACAAGCAAAACTGCAAAATTTTTTATGGAAAACGTTTTTTTTTTAATTTTATATATTATAAAGTATTAATCTATTTAGAAAACATATTATTTGTAAATGACTATAATGAAAAGAAATTTTTTATTGAATTATATTTTTATCTGTGTCAATATATGGCGTCTTCATTCAACAACAGAAAAATGACGATTTTAATTGCAATAACTTAGAGGTTGCAAAAAGTAAAATTATTTCCCTACAAGTTACATTTACTATAAAGTAGCAGATGCCACCAATGTTACTTTAAAAGTGGTGACGGGAACTACAACATTTCACTGTGTAGTTATATTTACCTAGATGTAGCAAATGGGGCCAATGACGCTATAAGATCTTAGTAACTGTTGCTACCAACTTATTTTCATGTTGGTAGAATTGGCAGAATCGATATAGGTAATTTTTTTTTTTAATTGGCAACGCAGTAATAACTGTTAAAGTGTCACTGTCACCGTGTATGATAGGAATATGTGGATTAAAAATAATTTTATACTTTTACAAGTACTTTTTATTATCTGGTATTATTAGAAAGATATTATTTGGAAAGAGCACATATCGAACAATATTTGATGGATGCCCCAGACGGTGAGCATCTTATGTCAGAGGTAGGTGTTTATTATGATCTTACTTTTGTGTACCTATTTAATTGTTTGGGGTTTTTTAGGTTGCATTGATATTGGGAGTTTACGGTACCTGCCGTTGCGGTGAACTGACCTTCTTAAGCGTCGAAGATATAAGAGATAAAGAATAATATCTGTATATATAACCATACCAGATACCAAGACAAATAAATTCACAGTTTTAAATGAAGGATTTTCGGTAAACTCACTTGATTCAATTAGGAAATATGTGTCTTTAAGACCGCAAAATGTGTCTCACAAAAGATTTTTCGTAAATTTTCAAAAGGGAAAGTGCACTGTCCAATGCGTTGGATTAAATAAGCTCTAAAAAATTCCAAGAATTGTAGCTGATTATTTGCAACTACCAGATGCAGATTTGTATACTGGCCATATAGCATGCGCCGTTCCTCATCAACTCTTTTGGCCAATGCTGGGGGTGACATTACCACCCTTAAACGTCACGGTGTGTGGAAATCATCCACCGTGGCGGAGGGTTATTTGGAAGATTCAGTCTCAACAAGATTGTTATTGCTAAAAAAAGTCAGGGAGAGCAGCACAACGAGTCAGGCAATACAGACGTTGTTACTATTTTAGAGAAAAATTGTGTACAGAAGAGCAGTTTTCTTTGTGAAAAATCGAATATGATGACAATAAATGTTAACATAAATATAAATAAGTGTTAGTGCATGGATTCTTTGTTTTGTTAATTTTCCATATAATGGAGACAATAAATAAATTCCTTGGACTTTATTTTATATTAAAATTACTTTTTAGTGACTAAATCACTTTACCTCACTTTAGCTTACTACTTTATCTCACTAGTGACTTATGGGTCACTTTATACCTTCAAAGTCATCAATAAAGATCACTTTATATGAAAGTGTTGGATAAATATATTTATTAACGTAAGGTGTGTAATAATGGAAAAAATACATAAGAGTTTTCATATTTATTTAGTGATCAGTTTACATTTAATTTCATTCAATTCAATTTATTGTACATAAATAATGTCTTATGCCGTTATACCGACATTGTCCGTTCCCCATCAACACAATATTTATTAAATTTGGAGTTTTTAATCGGCAAATTCATTTAATATGCTCAGTGGATCACTAACTGAACTATGGGTCAATCTGTGTGTTAAAGACAAGTTGTAATTTTCGAGCAGTACACAGTATCATTAATCACTACAACTGTTATAGTTTTCGATTACTCTTCTTGTGTTGATGGGAGCACTTTTGCACTTGTTGCCAAAGATGATGGTTTTGCTGTGGCGAAATAATCTTTCATGTTTACATCATATTCTGAAGAATCACTATTTCTCTACTACTGTTTAACTGTTTCTTCAGTTTTCTATAAAACGTGGATGAGTGCTGATAAACTTTATTTCGCTTTCACTGAGCATTTCAGATGCCGCCATTTTATTCAATGCCAATAATTATATAAATTGTCTTAAAAGTTAATATTACTCTATAGTAGATTTTCAAGGTATATGTAACTTTTAAGTCATTTTCAATTAGTGGGGAGTAGTAAAGATAACTTCAAAGCTCCTATGTTCGTAGAAATAACCTCATTTTTACTCGAGATGTCACTAATAAGTTAAACTACTTTCAAGTGGTCCTTTGGTAAAGCTGTGCAGTCGGCATTACTACCAATTTTCACTTTGCAGTTGAGGATGCTTCAAAGTAATGCAGAGTAGTATCCGTGACGTTGCAGATTCTCCAGCAGTTACTTGAAAGTGTTATAACTATACAGTGCCTAAATTCAGTAGAATCTACTTAATTGTCACTACAAATGCATACCACAAAGTGAATATTACCCTGAAGTCGCAAAATTAGTAACAGTTATGTCATTCCTACTATATTAAAGTTCCGATGCCTCAGATGCCAGTTCCCATCACTTTGAATGCTGCTTTGTTATGTACGTAAAAATGTCCGCGCAATAAACGTATACTGCCGGTATATGGTAAACTGTTAAAGAAATTACAAAATTAAAACAGTGAAAATCAATTAAAAAAATTGATTCGCATAAAAGAAGTTATTAAAAACGTATAAAAATTATATTTGAAATAATAATAATAATAATAAATTTATTTAGACATAGACATTGTTACATAAATATTGATACACTTTAATACATTACATAAATAGTCAAAGGATTGTACAACTGCACCTAGATGACTGAACATCTGTATGTGCATAAGTTATGTATTACATAACGATAATAATAATTGTAGATAATTACATCATACTTACTAACTATTTATAAACGAAATTAAGAGTACCTACTTATACATAAAAAAAACAAAATATAATAATTAACCCCATTAGTTACTAAGGGCTAAAGTTAATTTAAACAGAGTTAAATTATGGTATAAACTAAAAGAGAGTCATAAACTTCTGTATATTATGTGTTATGTATGTCCTATATGTGTGGTTAAACTTTCTTAGGTTTGCAATTGATCTTATTTCCAAAGGAAGAATGTTATAAATTTAGGAATCTTAGATTAATATTAGAATTACTATTGGGAATTTCCAAGTGTCTATTTACATTGTTTCTGATTCCATATGAGTTCCAGTTCACATTTTTTTGTGTAAAGGAACATACATTTAGTATGTATAAGGAACGTACATCAAAGATTGTGTCGGAGTATAGCAATCTAGTGGGAAACATCTTGTTTTTACGATAAATAATTTTTAGAATATAGTTCTGCACAACATTTAGTTTTTTAGAGAATTCTTGTAAAGACCACCCCATATAACTCTACCGTACCTTATTAAAGATTCAACTAGTGCTTTATAAACACAAATTAAAAGTTTTTTTTCCCCATTATCTCTCTTATGGTATAGAATTTACTTATTAATTTTCGAATATTATTGCTCAGTTTTATAATGTGATGGTTCCATTTGAGATTTTCGTCGATAATAATACCCAAGTACTTAGTAGAATGTACCTCGTTTATTTCGGTATCCATATGTATCCATATAGATACTGTTAAAATTGGGGCGGTTAGCTGCAGTCAGCGAGAAAGCTATAGAATTTGTTTTATCAACATTCAGAGTTAGCTTGAAAGAGTCAAGCCAGTTTTTTATTTTTGCAATACCTGCACTAACCGAGTCTTTTAATTCCTCCCACGTTTTTCCTTCAAAAACAACAGCCGTGTCATCCGCATAAAAAATTACAAATCCATTATCAATGCCAATATTTGTTAAAGAAATAAACAATAACGGTCCTAACACAGTACCCTGAGGAACTCCAATTTTCACTTTCCTAGGTTCACTGTATGTATCTCCAATTTTAACTTTTTGTATTCTGTCACTGAGATAAATTTTAAAGACATCCAGCACAATGCCACGTACTCCATATGTATTTAATACATTTAATAGAGCATCGTGTGGCACAGTGTCAAATGCCTTTGCGAGGTCAAGGAAAACAGTTATACATTTGTTATTACAGTTTAGGTTATTAGTAATATTTTTAGTGAGTTCATATAAGGCATCAGTAGTACTCAATCCATTGGAAAAGCCAAATTGATTCTTTGAAAGTATATTATTATTAGCAAGAAAGTTAACCAGTCTTTTCTTCAGGCATTTTTCGAGGACCTTGGCAAAATTGTTAATGACACTAATAGGACGAAAATTGGTAATCTTGGATTTATCACCAGTTTTGAAAATCGGAGTGACTATAGAAGTTTTAAAGTAGGAAGGAACAATACCAGTTTTGAATATCAGATTAATTATATATTTTAACGGCTCAAGAAAATAAAGATGAAATGTTTTAATTAACTTATATAGTGTCAATAGCATCAGCACCAGGTGAACAATTATTTTTCAGAGAATTGATATGCATTATGATTTCTGTATCATTTACAGGTTTTAAAAACATTGATGATAATGTGTTATATTGTATTTGAAATATATTATTAGGAGCTTTAATGTTGTTTAGCATATTTATACCTGTTAGTGAAAAATTCATTGGAATAATTAGACATGTCTTTAATGGTGGGAAATGGTTTATTATCATTATCGGTGATCGGAAAATTATTATTATTATTCTTGGTAGTTGTCTCGTCAGCTGCTTCAGAAACAATCTTATATACTTTTTTAAAATTGTTTTTGTTTCCGTCAATTTGTAGCTTATAATAGTCATATTTACATTTTTTAATTAATTTGTTCAGTTATTTCTATAATCTTTATACCTAGAGAATATTATTTAGGTATTATGCAAATCACAACTTACACACTTTTTTATTTATTATGAAAATACCTACTTTCTGTATATTGTTGCCTTAATCTGGGCACGCTAATATACTAGTTAGGTAAATACTTTAAAACACTTATTATTGGAAAACCAATCAAAACAACTACTCTCCTAGCTAATACTGACGAAGTATTGAACCACATGATGGGATTCTTAGCATTTTAAAGAAAAAAAATATTGAAATACTTAAATCATTTATTTACATTTTGTCATTCACACTTTTTTTATTTAATATGAAATTATCTACTCTCCTAGCTAATACTGACGAAATATTGAACCACATGATAGGATTCTTAGCATTTTAAAGAAAAAAAATATTGAAATACTTAAATCATTTATTTACATTTAGTCATTCACACTTTTTTTATTTAATATGAAATTATTACTTTCTGTATGTTGGTACCTTAACTGGGTCACGTTAATATACTACTTAGGAAAACACTTTAAAACACTCATTATTGGAAAACCAATCAAAACAACTACTCTTCTAGCTAATACTGACGAAGTATTGAACTACATGATAGGATTCCTGGCATTTTAAGGCAAAAAAATATATTGAAAATACTTAAATTATTTATTGAAATTCAGTCATTCACAACAATTATTATTGAACCTTACATTCTATTTCAACTCTAGAAAAGTTGTACCTGTTATCATCGTTTATGTTAAAGTTAGTACTAAATTTTTTTTTCATTTTATCCCGTTTTTTTATAGAGTTAATAATGCCGTTAGTTATCCAGGGTTTGATTTTTTTATTAGTTTTATTAGTTTTATAAGTAACAGTTTTAATTTCTTGAGATTGTTCTATACAGTTAGACCAAATTTTTAGAATTTTTCAGTTGCTATTTCAGCATCATTAATGTTTAAAACAGATTCCCAAGTTTCATTGCTAATTAATTCCTGGAAAGATTGGTAATTTATTTTTTTAATTGTTTTCGAAGCATACTTATCAACATCATGAGGTACATTATCATTAGAAAAGTTTATCATAATTGGAAAGTGATCAGTTAAATCTGAATTTAGAATATATGAATTATCTTTGAGTAAGTTAAACTTTAGCTTATATTTAATAAATATATGATCCAGGCATGTTTTAGAGTTTGTAGTTAAACGAGTGGGACGATTTATAGTAGAAACAAGGCCAAAAAAGTTCAAAATCGACATGTACAAATTTACGTTATTGTCATCTTTATTACAAGTATCTATGTTAAAATCTCCTATATACAATTCCACTTGACCACACAGATTATCAGTAAAATAAGTTTCGAGATCTTCTAGAAAATATGGAATGTTTGTTGACGGCGGCCTATATCCACATGTGATGCCATACTTTATATTGTTTAGCTCGAAGTAAATTTTACTAAGAGTAACACCAGATCTTATGAGTTTAACATGATTAATATTAGCATTAATCTTTGCATTTATAAAAATTGCAACACCATCATTTTTATTTATATTGGCTTCGTTATAATACATATTGCATCCGTTAATATTGTATTGATTTTGATTGTTAATCTGGCAACATTCGCTTAAAATGATGACGTCACAGTAGTTAATATTATAAGCTTGTAGAAAAACTAGAACCTCATTAAAATTTTTTTGAATGCTACGAATATCAAAGTGTACAATATTTAAAATTTTCTTATTTAAATCAAGTTTATAATTTATATGATCACAGTCTATACATTCTGTTTTACTCTCTATTAAATCAAGCTCATTTAATATTTCAATTTCATGGAGATTAGCAGCCATTGAATCCACTGAAACACCCCTAACCCCCTAGTCGTGTATTTATCTCTCTCTTTTTGTTGAGACAGAAAAATACACAAATTTGGCAGTTTACGTGATCGTCTAGATTTTTAAAGTTAGGACCCAAATTCACGTTGTGATAGTAATTTTATTTAAAACAGATTCTTTTTATAAAGTTTGATATTACTTGTTCCTATTTACTGCTTGGAATATAATAATAATTATTATTACATTAATTATATTATTTGGAAAATCTCATTTAATGTTAACTTTTACCTCTGTAATCTTTTATTTGTTCTACACTTTATTTAAGACTGATTTCACTGTAATTACAAATTTTATTAGTACTTGTTTTATTTGTTTAAAGAAGTATAATCTTATTTAATCTCACTTATTCCTGAAAAAGTAAAATATGGAAGAAAAAACACAGAAAACGTCTTAATACGTTTATTTTATACTATATGAACATAAGTTGGGGCAAACAGCCTCGATTATGGTAAAATGTATGTCTAAGTAGATATATAGAAGTATAATCATTGTTGGGACAAATCGTCCTAATGAAAATAAAGATAAAGAGTGCGTAGGGGAACATTGCCACTTACGACTCTGAAATGATCAACACAAATAAGCAAACAAACAGTAATGTTTGTTTTTCGAAAACTTGTAATTTTGTGTTCGGTCAACATAAAGTTTCACAGTAGGCTCCGGGAAGTTTCCCGCAACATTGACCAACCAAACCCACACAAAAATCCATGTGATGGTATTTACAATTTTCTAGGATTCGTAGCATACACACCCCAACAGGGAGGTGTGTAGGTAGATAGGCCAACAGGGACCTTGGCGTATTCGCTGGCGGGGTAGACAAAACTAGTTGTCTATGCCCGATGATACGCTTCGTAGTTATTTATTTTATATAAATTGACAACACCATCAATAAAATCTTGTGTTAGGCATTCGGACAATAACCGAATCCATTACTTTGAGAAAAGAGCTATCGTCAAACCTTATTGTTGTTAAATAGCATCCTTATTTACAATACCCCCTGCGTCGAACACTTAAAAGCCAACAAAGTAGGTTAACCACCGATGGCTCACAAACTTCAACACCGGAGTGTCTAGAGGGGTGGACATTATCGGAAGGATAATGTCAAACACAGTGGGCCGCGGTCCGAAAGGTTAGTGACCAAGAAGTTTGTTTGCATGTGTCGACCATTTCACAGTTTGAATGGTACAGTATAAATAGATTCTTCCCACGTAGTCCTTGTCAAAATTCATCATAAAAATAAAAGGCAAAATAATTAAGCTTAATTAAGTGTATCCTATTTAAATAGTGTGCCCTAAATGAAGGAGAACAAATTACTATAAGTAATTAACTATAAGTAAATAATTACCCTCAATTAATATTACCATCATGGTATCACAGTAACCGATTACGTTGGGGTGGTTTAATATAAAGTCGTGAATTGTAATTCGCGTAGCCAAGGATTTATAGAAATTTAGATAGAAATGAATAAACAAATTAAAGTTAATTTGACATTTTGCGATAATTATTTAAGTTACATTACCTCTACCTGTGTACACGGTAAGATTACCAGGATTCTCTCCCCCTGTACCTTGTATGCCTTCGTGATTATTTTCTACACCGTCCATTGTCCGAGTACCAACGAATCATTAAATTTGGATTAAAAATAATCTTCTAGTTTCGTTGCAAAAAATGAATTCTTATTAAGAGTTAAACAAAAGAACCGAGCGTTGCCTATTCAGACAACTCGTCTCGTGATTATATAAAAAAAAATGAATTCTTATTAAGAGTTAAACAAATGAATCGAGCGTTGCCTATTCAGACAACTCGTCTCGTGATTATATAAAAAAAAATGAATTCTTATTAAGAGTTAAACAAAAGAATCGAGCGTTGCCTATTCAGACAACTCGTCTCGGGATTATATAAAAATGAATTCTTATTAAGAGTTAAACAAAAGATCGAGCGTTGCCTATTCAGACAACTCGTCTCGTGATTAATTAAAGTTTTTCTCCAAGTTTAAAATTAACTAACAGAAACAAGCGTTGCTCTTATTAGACAACTTCTCGTCCCGGGGGTTCTTGACCAGTGGGTTACCAAACTTGATACTGCCAACTGACCCCTCTACCTAGTTTAGCGGCGTTTTTATATGATTTCCGATGCCCGCGAGTTCCTTATGTTATCTTACATTAAGGAACTGCTTCGTGCTTACGTCATCCTCTGACGACGAACCCTGTTAGCTATGCGTTCACTATTAAAATTCCTCCAGGTCCGATAAGGTTTACTTTCCCAATGGATTTGTAGCACACCGTTAATTTACAATAGAGTTCTTTATCGTTTGCGGTACTACCTTGTTTGTTTATATTTCCACCCTAGCAGTTACACTTTGTGCGTGAAGATTTTGAGGTTTTAGAACGTTTTTAAAATATATTTATATACTGTACGAAATATTATTTACCTAAATAAGAACTTAATATTTCCGTATTTATGAGAACAAAAGAATTTCAATTAACATTATGCATGCAATATTTAGGAATTGTGATTTAACTTTAGATAGAATTATTTTAAAGTCCAAAAATAAATAAAATTAGATTAATAAATCAGAAAATTCTTGAAAAATAATGTACCTGGGTACGGTATATTTCACCACCATAGTCTATTTTACTTCGCAGAATTTCTATATGGTACTGGTAAGAAGGGCACTACTGGCACAGAAGCTTCATGATTTATGTTATGATTAAGATTGAACTTTATATTTGCTTTTGAGCAATTGCTACACTTTTTGTTAGATTTTGGACATTCACTAATATTGTGTTCTTCGGCATAAATTTCACACAGGTTTATTTGTGCATTTTGTATTCTTGTGATAGTGTTCTTTGCAATTAAAGCAACGTTGTATGGAAATGTCCTCATAAATGGGAAATCGTTCCCACTGAATAAAAACTTTTTTTATATTTATAAACTTATGGAATAGTCGGGGTGAGCATTCTCCATATATTGTATGAATGTTATTTTTTCTACCGTGTGTGTAGTCGCGGGCTAGGCATGGGGAGAAGAATTACAACATTGCGCGTGCCAGCTGGCTAAAATGAAATAACAGAGCTGGATTGCTCCATCAATGGACGAATTTACGGCTGACGGTGTTGTCAAATCTCTCGCGCTACGTGAATGTACATGCCTAATGGGAAATTACACGCACGGTATTATGTTTTATATACGTCACTTTTAGATTATCATTATCTTCAATATTAGTTATATTGTAACATTGAATACACGGTTTTCTTAAATATCAATATAACATATATTAAACGTTAAAGGGAAACGTCATGTAATAATCTTTTAAGATTAATTGGAAACCTTGTAATAAACAAGGCTTAAATACCAAAACTCTAGGTTTCATTATTTAAAATCAGCATAAATATTGTAATTTTCAATTAAGGTTTAATGACATGATGAACATTACGTATAAAAATATTTATTGTATATACCATATATATACTTATACCAAAAATATACCCAATATACGTATAATAAACCATAAATATACTACTTTGTGTTGCTTGGGTATGTAATAAATGTTTATGTTTAATCAAGTTTAATATAAACATTAAAAGACTGATTTTGTTATTTTTTTATGGCGAACGAATACTGTTCGGCTTTTTGTACCAAACGTCGGGCCAAATTTATAAGTAAAGTCGGTAGGGAGTAGCTAAACTCAGGGGCGGCTCAAGGTAAATTTTTCGCCCGGGCGGGAGCACTTTTTAGCGCCCCTCCCTGAGATAATCACGGAAATTTCAGAAACGTACTACGTACTAAAGTCCGGACCCCCGATCCTTCTTAAATGAACACAAAATTGTCTCGATATTTATTGTGAATCCAAAAATAAAGGTACTTTTCCTAAGGTTCTCATCTAAATTTTCTGAAGTATTTTGACGCGCTGAAACCAATTTTGGACAAAATAATTTTTCTATCGTGTCAGTTCCCCTGTACCCCCTTTATCCCCTAAGAAAAAGGCCAAAAAAGGTCTTATTTGTCCTAAGGTTCTGATTCAACTTTTCTGAAGTATTTTGACGCACTGAAGCCAATTTTGAACAAAAAAATGTTTTCCTTCATGTCAGTTTTTCTCTACCACCTCTCTTATCCCCTAAAAAGGGGGTCGAAAAGGGTCTTGTCTTGTCGTAAAATAACTTCTCTGAAGCTCAAGGCAACTTTGAACACAAATTTTTTTTCTATCATGTGAGTTTCCCTCTACCTTTTATCCCCTAAAAAAATAGCAAAAAATGGCTTTGTTCCAAAGTTTCTGACCTAACTTTTCTGAAGTATTTTGATGTACTGAAACCAATTTTGCTCAAAAACAAATTAGGGGATAAAAGGGAGGTGGAGGTATAGGAAACTGCAGGGCCATGGAGAGAAAATACCCGGTGCGGAAGTTTTTTTGAAAATCATGAGTTGGGGGAAGAAATCCGAAAGAAAAATTTTTTGATGAGCGCGGGGAGAAATCCGAAAAAAACTTTAGTCCAAAAAATTTTTTGCTCAGCGAAAACCGGGCCTGGGAGGAATCACCCTCGCACCGCCTCCCCCCGCTCCCTCTCGACCGGACTGGGAAACTGGCCTGACAGAAAAAAATTTTCAAAATTGGCTTCAGCGTGTCAAAAAAGTTGGATGAAAACCTTAGGATAAGATCTCTTTTTGTCCTTTTTAGGGAATGAAAGGAAAGGAAAGCTGACACGAATGGAAAAATTTCTTTGTCCAAAATTGGCTTCAGCGCCTCAAAATACATGTTTGTGTTGCATTTTTTAATTATTTAGGCGGTTTTAATGTCATTCGACTGTCTGCATTATTACCATTTTAACTGACATAGATACTGATATTTGATATTTTCTTCTGAAGAAAACTAAATAAAAAGGGTACAAACAAAATTTAAACAATTTTTGCCCTCAGTTTGGCGCCCCGGGCAGTCGCCCGGGATGCCCGGACCTTAAGCCACCCTTGACTAAACTTAGCCAGGACGTTAATATAAATAAGGCGATAAAATAAAAAGTAAAATGAAACAAAAATATATTGCGACAAACTATAAAACTCCCTCGGTGGAACGATAACAAGGGTTGTGTTATAAATTTTGTCAATAAATAATTTCAGTCATTTGAAAAATAAATAGATTTAAAACTAAGAAATAAGAAGATTGTATATTTGTTATATTTAAGTTCGGTGATTTTGAGATTGAAATTATTAAGTGAAAATTCATAAAACTATTCTTATTATAGAGTTCTACTTAGGTAGTCTTAATAATTTTTTCACAATATGTGTGTTAATAGAAAAGATATGGCGAAGAATTATAATTGCTTACTATTCAGGCACATGCTGGCCCACCAGGCTACCGAGCACTTCCCGGTAGGCCCCTGGTCATCGGCCCCCTCCGTGGCCTCAGCCTCTGGACCATTAGACCATTACCCGCTGCCTAATAGACGTATCAGGTACTGACGGTACTGTAGCATGGTGGGGGTGGAACACATGACTAATACTTATACACTTTCATTGCTCAATTGCTCATTTAGTTCTTATTTTTAGTTGCTTAGGAAATGTAACACATTGCGGACAGTGATGCAAAATTTCATGAAACTTAAAATTTGTGAAATTTCAATGACATTTTTGTGAAAGTTTCGAAATCCATCTGAAATTTATGAAATCTCTGAAATGTAAATTTAAACATAAGTATCACGAATGTTTCGTGAAATTTCAATGAAACTTTCACTTTATGAAATTTAAATGAATAATTTCCTAATATTATGAAAGTTAAGTGAAATTTCATTGAAATATTTCATGAAATGATGAAACTTAAGTTCTGTATAACATTCGTAACCAGTGATGCAATATTTTATGAAACTAAAAATTTGTGAAATTTCAATGACATTTCCGCTACAGTTTCGAAATTCATCTGAAATTTATGAAATTTTTGAAATATAAATTTAAACATAAGTATCACGAAACTTTCGTGAAATTTCAATGAAACTTTCACTTTATAAAATTTAAATGAATAATTTCCTGTATTATGAAAGTTAAGTGAAATTTCATTGAAATATTTCATGAAATTATGAAACTTAAGTTCTGTGTAACATTCGTAATGTTTTAAACTTCCGAGAGATAATGACTAATAAATCCCACCTTTGAAATATGTTTTATTACAAAATCGACAAGGCACATTGTTATTATTTTGGGAATACGAAAAATATTTTTTCACTTCACTTCCCTTTTTGGTTTCATTTTGTTGATTATTAAGGGTTTTAACTTTTAACACTTTTAAGGATAGGATTTTGCAGAGTGAGAGGGAAATTGCGTTTATTTTCTGTTTATTATAAGTAATTAAAAAGTCCAAACATAGTATAATCTTTAAAGCCGTTTTAAATAATTGTTCTTATTCTAACGAATACAACTATATATATTTCTGTTGTACTTGAATATTATAGTTTGTCAGTGAAAATATAGTTCCTAATTTCATTATTAGAGTATGGCATTTAACTTTATATAAAATTTATGATAAAGACTGTATAAGGTTGCAATGATTTTTTAAATATTTATAATAAACCTAAAATAAACGCATATTTCCCACTCACCCTGCAAAATACTATCCTTAACGGCGTTTCTTCACTTTCCCGCGATTTTTAGCTAACCTAACCTCCAAAATAAACGTCAAAACTAGACTTTAAAGCCTATTGGTTGAAAACAATCTAAAAAGGCGCGCGAAATTCTAATTTCGTTTGTCGTAATGGAAATACAGATGTTGCGGTTGAAACTTTCATGAAAGTTTCAAAAATATTGTAATTTTCAGATTAATCTGAAACTTTCATAAAATTCAGATATTTCAGAAATTTATGAGGATACGTTGAAACTTTCAGAAATTTCAAATTGAAATTGAAACATTCAAAATGAAATTTGAAATTTTGCATCACTGATTGCGGAGCGATCGGACGGTGTTCGATGTCATTGCGGTTCGCATACTATGCACATGATATAATACTTTTGTCTCTTGTTAAAAACGTTTTTATGTATGGTATTGTTGTAATGTATTTTACTGTTGTATTGTATTTTAATGTATTATTTTAAGCACTATGACATGTTCTACACCCTATGGGTATTGTAATTTACAAGAACAAATAAAGACTATTCTATTCTATTCAGAATTCAAATGATCAAATCAAATGTAATGTCATACAAAAGCAGGAGCAGCAGATGCACATGAAAATATGGTGCCTCTACTCTACCGTACAAAATCAATTATTTCAAGAAGATATTTTTTACCTGAATTCTCTTCGTTCATTTAAGATCAGTTGACCTTGAAAAATTCAAAATTTTTGCCTGCGGCGCATCTTCATTCGAGGACCTCCTCAAACCTTATATACCCGAGCCCCCTATAGGGTCCCAGCATGTGCCTGTTACTATTTACAAACAATCTTAGTTAAGCAAAGTAGTTTTAACATTACGCACAAGCTGTACCGTACAGATTATTTTCTCACATCATCAGGTGTGGCTATGAAACTACTCATAGACGGAGAGCCGGCCGTCGAATTTCCTATGAATAAGATACATGAAAAACTTTTTGTGAGTGATTAGTACTACTACAGTCCTAAAGGGAGCCACCTTTTATACGAGCTAATTTTGCCCGCGTCATGGATTTTTGACCTCACTTCCGCTTACGATTTTTAGTGTTTTCTTAAGTCATCAATAGTCTCTTGGGGTAAAGCTTTTACCCCACCGGATCACAAGACATATACCCTCCCGTTTTCGTGGGCGGGGAACACGATGGTGACAATATTTTCCGACCTAGCGTTCAACCGCTAAATCGAAAAAACCACCTCCTTTTCCTACTTTCCGGTGCTACGCTTGCGAGGGCTTGCCGGATCTGGTTTTTCTTGGTAGATTGAAAAAATAAGTGAATATTGACCACAGGTGACCTAACCCACTCCCAGGGGTTGAAACTACCCTCACCCCCAATAACTAAATGCTACGAAAACAGCGAAAATCAGCTGGAAAACGGGCGAGGAATACGATGGTGATATTATTTTCCGACCTACCCTTCATCCACTACCCCTAAACCTGAATACCACCCCCTTTCCGATTTTCCGGTGCTAGGCTTGCGAGGGCCTGTCGTATCGTTTTTTTCTTTTGGTCAGTTAGAATAAAATAGTTAAATATTTATCACAGGTGACCTAACCAATCACCGGGGGTTGAAACTACCCTCACCCCCAATAACTAAATGCCACGAAAACAACAAAAATCAGCTGGAAAGCAGTATACCCCCGTTTTCGAGGGCGGGGAATATAATGGTGACAATATCTCCCGACCTACCCTTCACCCACTACCCCTAAATCGAAAAAAACCCATCCCCTTTGGCGATTTTGGTTCTTGTACACACACTAAATCACAATTCAATTTTTTTTTCACCCCCGTGGTCAATACTTATTTATTTGATTCAAATATACCAAAAAAAACCCGATCCGACAAGCCCTCGCAAGCGTAGCACCAAAAAATCGGAAAAGGGGGTGTTTTTTCGATTTGGGGGGTAGCAGTTGGATTCTGGGTTGAAAGATATTGTCACCATCGTATTCCCCGCCTTCAAGAACGGGCCTGATTTTCATTGTTTTCATGGCATTTAGTTATTGGGGATGAGGGTAGATTCAACCCCCCGGGGGTGGGTTAGGTCGCTTGTCGTAAATATTTAACTATTTTATTCTAACTGACCAAAAAAAAAAAGGGTAGGTTGTGAAATATTATCACCATCATATTCCTCGCCCTCGAAAATGGGAGTATACCATTTTCCAGCTGATTTTCGCTGTTTTCGTGGCATTTAGTTATTGGGGGTGAGGGTAGTTTCACCCCCGGGGGTGAGTTAGATCACCTGTGGTCAATATTTACTTATTTTATTCAATCTGACGAAGAAAAACCAGACCTGGCAAGCCCTCGCAAGCGTAGTACCAGAAAATTGGAAAAAGAGGTGGTTTTTTCGATTTTGGGGTAGCGGGTGGACGCTAAGTCGGAAAATATTGCCACCATCGTGTTCCGCGCCCTCGAAAACGGGGTATATGTTTTGCGGTCCGGTGAGGTAAAAGCTTTACCCCAACCCAAGTAACAATTTAAATCCTATGTGGACTTGAATAAGTTTTGTAATAGTTTTATTGAGGATGTAAGTTTGCTAAATGGCTTTATAGCGGTAGTATAGCAGGCCAACAACTCTTTCAGCCTAAGTAGTTTTATTAAGAGTTGTAACAACCTCCTGGAGGCTGGGTTTCAATACCATTTAGCATTTGTTTTAAATCGAGTCTATTGGCACTTGTAAAGGTTTTGTGGTGGTGGTCAGCACTACCACAATAAAATCATTTGGCCTAGGAAACCAATTTACCTCAGAGACAACGTTCATAAAACCTAAGAGTTTTATAGGGGCACCTGAATATATTAATCATAAAACTGCTATAAAGCTGTATTGGCTTGTTGGTTTTATGAATAGTTTTATCAAGGTCTTCAGAACGTTATAAAGGCTGTTAGAATAAAGCCAAATGGTTTTAAAAGGACTTTTAAAAAAGGCCCTCAGAACTCTTTTAAGAATGGTCCCTCTTAGCTTTATGCAAACTTTATAAAGGTTTAATAGCGTTTGTCAAAGATATATAGTTTTATGAGAAGTTTTATTAAATAGACTTCAAGAGGTTCTGAAGATCACGATAAAATTTAAATTGTTACTTGGGAAGGGACTATTGATGATTTAATAAAATATTAAAAATCGTAACCGGAAGTGAGGTCAAAAATCCATGACGCGGGCAAAATTAACTCGTATAAAAGGTGGCTTCCTTTAGGTCTGTGGTAGTACTAATCACTCACAAAAAGTTTTTCATGTATCTTATTCATAGGATATTCGACGGCCAGCTCTCCGGCTATCAGGTTAGTTAAGATTGCTTGGAAACTGACAACTAATAAATATTTCGCCACATCTCTCTCTTGGATTTGACCACTTCAAGATTGGCACTCGACATGCTACTAATACGTTGCATTTTCTACATATATCTGTATTTTCAGCTTAAAATAACATTTAACTCCTACATTAATTATTATTAAGTTATAAATTAGTTCATCAAGAAATAAATATTTTGTAATATTAAATCAAATGAAATCAAATATGCTTTATTGTCTAAAAATACAAAGATTTTTATTGACAAAGCCTTAATCTAATATATAAAAATCTCGTGTCACATTGTTTGTCATCGAACTCCTCCGAAACAGCTTGACCGATTTTTATGAAATATTTGGTGTATATTTGGTAGGTCTGAGAATAGGTCGTAGGCTATTTTTTATACCCCTAGGTGATAAGAGTGGCCCTATCCAGAAATTTTCTTTTTATTTTTTGGACAAAAATTTATAATTTATATGGCAAAACAACGTTTGCTGGGTCAGCTAGTCTTTGTATAAAAACATCCTAGTATAAAATACAAACACAATGACACAAAACAAACTTTTATTTTTGTATAAAACAGGGACTTAGTCTAAAGAAACAAACAGTAAAGACAAATAAAGTCAATCAAATGTGTCCTGAAAGTATTCATCGACTGAATAGTAAGCTTTACTAAGTAACAATTTCTTTACTTCTTTTCTTAATTTAATTTCGTTTATAATTCTCCTCAAATTTATAGGAAGATGATTGAATATTTTTTTGCTGTTATATAAGATAGAATTCTTTGTTTGAGTTGATGATGGAATGGGGAGAAGGATGTTATGAGTACGACGTGTGTAGTGAACTGGGTTAGCGTTTATCTCATGTCTGAATTTTTTATGCATGAGGCATGCAGTCTCAAAAATAAAAATACATGCAATACATTCCATGTTTCAAAAACAGCGGTTTACACCGGTCTCTTACATTAGCCTTACTCATATATTTTATAGCCCTTTTTTGCAGAACAAATATTTTATTAAATAAATATTGTTGCCTAGTGCACCAAACAAGTGGGAGTGTGTCACTTTGACAGTTGAGCTTTAAACAGGTTTATTACGGATATCGGTTTCAGTTACGTATTTGCCCGTGCGCCAATCCCAAAATGAAATAATGGATTGCCCTCCAACAGCCAGTACAGTGAGGCTGGAGTAGCTGCAGTGAAGAAATGGTAATGTCCAGAGGTCGGTAAGATAGATTAGACATTCATGTTCACAGCAGTGAAACGCAAGATTTAGTAAAATAACAATCCTTTTTCAGCTATATGCAAAAGAAATTGATAACAAAATCAGATACCAAGTAATACTTACAAATATGAAAATATAATAAAAATATAATACAAGTTTACAATTATTTGTAGAAAAGCCATGTATTGCGGCAAGTGAAAACTACTGCTGGTTAACAAGCGCATGCGGCAGCGCATGATTTATTTACAATTGGGAAATGGTAAAAATTTAAAGGAAAGCTAGTAAATAAGAAAGACGTGGCAAATGTTAAAGTGAATACGGGTAGGGACCTACGTCAAATTACACAAGGCGCGGAGCAGAGCTAGCAAGTCAATAATAATCGGATACAAATCAGATTCAGACAGTGGCCTGTGTTAAAATAACGCAAGTCGTGTATCGGTAATTCACAATTTCACAAGCGGTTAATTTTCAACTACCTATAAAATCTCACTTAGATTGGTCTTCACCAAAATATGACAAAGTCTTTTACTTTACAATATTTAGTGACAAACTGTACTATGTTTCAACGGAAATATTTCTCAAAATTGTGAATTGAGTTTTAAATTAAAATATGATTGTTAAAATTTGATGCAAATGGTAAAAATGACAAAGTCGTTTGGTTTATGAAGACGGTATAAACGACAAAGTCTTTTAGTACAGGAAAATGTTTACATCAGTTTAACTGAATAACCTGTAAAATTTTCAACGGACAGTAATATTTAATATTTTATAAAATAAAATATTACCTAGACAGGATTGCTGCGGAGTAATGTACAGAACGGGAATGAAATGAAAAGCAATGTCTTTTCAGGTGCGAGCTCCGGCTTTTAAAAGTTTCGCGACGTTGGTGGGGCCGGGCGCAAAAATTACCCATTGAGGGCCTCTAGTACATCAATTTACTGGCGATCATACATGGTTTTTATCTACAATTTTGTAACAGAAAAACGAATTCGATACTTTTTTACACACAGGTTAACAATTTAATGTGAAAAATACATTTCAGCCTTTACAAATAAACATAATTTTTGAACAGCAAAAATTATAGAGTAAAATTATTAACTGAACAAGTTAATTAAAATCAAATAATTAATACTCACAGGCCAAATGAAATGGTTGTATAATGAAATACAATAACAGACAGGGACACAGAGCTTATTTTGCTACCAGAATTAAATTCCTTAAAATAAAGTACCTAATGCGGACGGGATAAAAATAAATTAAATTACTATCACTAAATTTATAAGAGAAATGCGCAACGAAGCGTATGTTTGAAATGAACTAAAATTATGCAAAAATCCCAAATGAAAATTGCTTCGTTACATAACTCTGAAGTTTACCTCTTATAATTGTAATTCAGCTGCAACCATGCAAGCCCATATCGTACTACAATCATAAATTAGACGTAATATATTTCTATTCCATTACTTTTCATAATAATAGTGTGTTAATTTATTTATATTTTTATTTTATAGGGTCACATTAACCTTGGCAAAAAAGGTTATAATATTCCAAAATCAGGAACTGTTCAAGTAACTCTATTTAACCCTTTGGGAACTGTTGTGAAGATGTTTGTTATCATGTATGATCTTTCTGATATGCCACCAAATTCTCAAACCTTCATTCGTCAACGCACACTATATATGCCGGCAAACTGTAAGGATGCTAATTTGGAATGGGGACCAAAGTGGCTGAGATATCTCATACATTTAAGGTAATTTGGACATAAGTATGCTTTTTTTACTAATTAGAAATTTTCTGGTAATTTTAAAGTTAAAAAATTTTTTCATATGTTAATTACTGCCCTCAGTGTAAATTTTATTTATGTGGTGAACTGATGAAGTCGTGTGTTGAGATACTAACAACACTATAGTGTTAGTGCTGTTTGTGGTGCTTTTCTCTTCCATAGGCATAGGCAGTTTAGTAGTGTTACAAGTACTTTTGTTACTCGCTCCACTCAACACACTGTTAAAGTTTAATTTAATAATCTGTAAGGTAACAAGACCCAGCAGTAGCTATAAAATGTTAGACGAATTGCGTACGAGCCGCTCTACCCCGTTAAAAATTAGGTAAACAACATTTGATTGTTCGCAAGTTTAAATTTAACAATTTAATTCTGCACTTTACCCACAGTTTCGCCCAGCAAACTCCAATCGCCTAACTAGTGTCTACTCGGTAGCCATTGTAAAGGATCATGAAAAATGAGGTGGGACAATGAATTCTGATAAACTTCTCACCTGGTACAGAAAGTTATGTGATCGTTGTTAAGGTATTTGCGTTACCGAATTACAGCCCCAGTGGAAAATTTACTGCACTGCTTCCCTCTCAGAATGGTACTCTAACAGCAATAACCTTACCAAAAAATAAAATAAGATAGAAAGTCTTTATAAATTGGAAACACCTGGAGCTATTAAAAAAAGAATTAGAAAAAGTCCCCACGGTGTGCTACAACCAAATTTAAGTCAAAGTTGATGCCACTCGGAATTTTTTTTTTACACATTCTTGGATATATGTATAATGTATAATGTATTTATTTTTAGCTCCAGCTAAATCTTTACAGATAAAAAGTATATATAACATGATCTACCATGACATGCGGAAAATTTAACAGTAGGTTGTCCCCACCGAAAGGAGTTAAAAAAATTAAAATTTTTTTAAAAAATGGCCATTAAAATTACCTTATTTTTTTGTAGAAATGCGCCGCCAATGACTTTAACTAATCTAACGTAACGCGGTACAACCATATCACTTTATCAGACTTGGGATTGACACTACTGACAGCAAAGCTGGATAAGATAGAAGTGACTTTTTGGTTTTAATCAAATCACACTACAAAAATAGCGAAATAAATCGAATACATTGATCCCATGCTGAAACGACCAGCAAGCAGATATACAAGATATTTAGTTAAACTGGTCAATGACACGGCGGTGTGAACTCATTCGTAAAAGTCCGCTGGAATTCCAATTATCTTCAAAGCGTACCGACAATGTTGGCTTCCTGCCGCTGGATCGCGTGTAGCCCCTTTTTTTGATCTCGCTGGCCGGCTTCACTTTTTATGCCAATTAAGGAAATGTAAACAGCTCGAATACGTTCTTTCACAAGTAAATTCGTCGACCTATTCAGGAGTAGGTCAGGACTTACTCAACATCAGTAGTGTATCTTCTCAAATTTACTAATAATTTAATATACTAAATTACCTCAGAATCCTCTAAAATTTTGCAGGGGCTTTCCCACATTGTAGACTAGTACACCATTTTATTTTCCGCATTTCTTGGTAGATCACCCTGTATAGAACCAATTTCCACGATATTTAAAATCATTCATCGCAGAATTTTTTTTTACAAATATTTTATGTATTTGGTCCCGCTGAAACCGAATCCGAAGTCAGAATTGTCAGATTGGCTCATATTCACCCCTAACCCTAAAAAAACACCCCCCCTAAAAAATGGTCTGTCCAGCGGACCAGACCAGTGTATTCTTATGTATTTGGACCCGCTGAAACAATCCGAAGTCAGAATTGTCAGATTGGCTCGTTTTTCAGACCAGTCTATCCTTACCAAATACATAAGAATATGCTGGTATGGTCCGCCGGACAGACCATTCTTTGGGGGGATGTTTTTTTGGGGTTGGGGGTGAAAAGCAAGCCGATCTGACAATTCTGACAGGCCATACCACTTTTTTTTCGTTTTGGGGGGTGTTTCTTGGGGTTGGGGGTGAAAACCAAGCGAATCTGACAATTCTGACTTCGGATTCTGTTTCAGAGAGTTCAAATACATAAGGATACACTGGTATGGTCCGCCGGACAGACCATTTTTTGGGAGGGGGTGTTTTTTTGGGGTTAGGAGTGAAAAACGAGCCAATCTGACAATTCTGACTTCGAATTAGGTTTCAGTAGGTCCAAATACATAAGCATACACTGTTCTGGTCCGCAGGCCTGACTACTTTTTTTTGTGTGGCTGTGTCATTAAACAAAAAAAGTAGAGTTGGCAATTTTCCCAAAAATGGTTTTTTTCCTGGGAGGGTTAAAAAACCCATTTTTGAATTTGCCGCCAATTCTAACATATTTTTTAGTATCAGTCCTCAAAATTTCATTATTTCATCATTTGGTCTGGGTGTGAATTTTCTCCAAATACCTAATAGTGCTAATAATGCTAATTCTAATGAATAGTACCGTCAAACGGGGTGAATCGGGATTAAGGGGTCAATCGGGACAGTTTGACATTTATTTACAAATGCGTGATTTTCATGCTTGTAGCCAATGTTTTCGGGATGTGTAGTATGGGGAGTCTGTTGCAGATATAACGGGCGTTCCAGTTTCGCACGTAGCCGTCAGTTAGTTCGCAAGTGCACGTTGCTAGAGGTGTCCAAATATTGTGCAATAATTTTACGTTTTAACAACCGGCGGAAAACTTCGTTTGGAAAAGGTATTTATTGTAGGATTTCACTATTGTCCCGTTAACATAATATAGCTGTGGGTATTGTCTGGATGGTACGTAGAGTTTGATTCGATTATTTCGTGTAATTTTTTTTTCATGATTAAAAATAGAAAAAAATTCACTTTCAGGGGTGAATCGGGACAATGGTCCGAGTATACAAGAAAACGCTTGGAAGTAAAGTGTATCAAAATTATAGCAAAGAGCTGTTCTTTGCTATAATTCAAACAGCTTTGAGGCAGTTCAAAAGGGGCCAGATATCCCTTCGAGAAGCAAAAGACTTATATAATATACCAAGATCGACGCTGGACGGAGTCTGTTGTAGAATTGCTTAAGGAAAGCAGAAATGCGTGCAAACCAACAAGAGCAAAGAAGAAGAAAATTCAAGTCGAGCCAGGCAAAAGCGTTTCAACCGAAGATTTTTCAAAACCGCAACCACCAATAAGCGGCACTGCAGTGCCTCAAGAGAACGAAACTTGTGAACTTGAACCAGAACCAGAAGCAATGGAACAGCAATTTGAAGATGAAGTTCAGCTTACGATGGAAAACATCGCCATTAATGATTTTGTTGAAGTTGAATTTAAAACAAACAAAGTGAACAAATATTTTATCGGACAAATTAAAAGACTCTCTAGTGAAAATTTGGAAGTTACATTTCTTAGACCCAACAGAAAAAGAAAAAATTGCTTCATTTTTCCCGTAGTGGATGACATATGCATGATTAGCTTGGAACAAATATTGAAAAAACTGCCGGAGCCAAATAAATTACGACGAGGAGGATACGAGTTTCCTTTGCAATTGAAGCTGAAATCTTATAACATCTAATGTTATGTTCCTTCGTGTTAATTCAGAAAATGTGTTTTTTTATAGTTTCCTACAGAGGAATAAAAAATATTTTTGTTATAAATTTTTATAGAGCAATGTTTTTTATTTAGATACCCTGGTAGAAATTTTCTCTGAAAAATCTTTGCACTACCTACTCTGAAAAAATTCTGAAATTTGTAGTAAATTCGGACATTTCCACCAGGATATCAATGCTGTAATGTAAAAAAGTCCTGATTGTAACTTAAAACTTTGAAATAAATGCTATTTTCATGTTTCTTTGTTGTATTTTGATGTTTTTAGCTCAAAAAACCAATAAAAAATATTTTTTTAAATTTTTTTTGTCCCAATTCACCCCAGATGCGGGGCGACATGCACATTGCATGGTTTTAAATAGGGTATCCCGATTCGCCCCAAAGCGGGGTCAATCGGGACACCCCACATTTTATTTTTTTTTAATTAATCAATGCAAATCAGAAGGTAGTCCAATACATATTTCAGAAGCTGTATTAACTGCTGTCACTTTCCCGTAAATTTTAAATTTTGTCGATAGTTGTACAAGAAAATATTAATAACAATATCTAAAAATCGTCCCGATTCACCCCGTTTGACGGTAATTAAAAAATACTGAATGGAATTGTTGTTAGTTTGGTTAGAATTGGTGGCAAATTCAAAAATGGGGAAAAAACCATTTTTGGGAAAATTGCCATCTCTAGAAAAAAGTAAAATACTTGTAAAAAAAAAAAATTCTGTGATGAATGATTTTAACACGTTCACGACACAGTGTACCACGGGTGATACATTGCTATGTTCTTTTGTAGATTCAGTGCGCCACCGGTGGTACACGCCTGATCTCACATTGCATTGCACATAATTTAATTTAATAAAAAAATATTTTTTTGTTAAAAAACATTATTTTGGGTATTCAGCAGATATCTTTTAAAGAACCATTCGTTTTTTTTTTTACAATTTAATTTATTGGTACAGTTACAACAAACTTACAAATCTAGGCACAGGGCAATGACAGTGGAAACCATGCATATCGTGAACGTGTTAAATATCGTCGAAATTGGTTCTATACATCCAAGAATGTGTAAAAAAAAATTCCAAGTGGCATCAACTTTGATTTAAATTTGGTTGTAGCACACCGTGTCCCAAGTCTGTTTGTGAAGAAAAAAAAAGTTATCTTGTTTATATTTAATGATGTATATTCATCATTCATAGAATGGGGTATTTTCACAAAGGGTGTAACAGAATAAGCATGGTAAAATGGTCGCAGAAGCTTTTGGGCCTAATTCGGTGTCAGTAGATCAACAATAGGAAAAGAAATCTTTTCCTCGAGTTTTAGCCCTCCGTCACCCTAATAAACATGGCATTTCGTTTTCATTTAAATAGACGATGTACATGTAATTTAAATGCATCTTAAGAAAAAATATCAGCTGATTAAAAGTAGAATATTTATTTTTTCATGAAAATAATGATTCGCATACACAAAACTTTTACCAAAAATACATTGTTATGAGTAGTTTATTGCAGTTATGACGCATTGTTTAGTGGTGCTTAACCATTGCAACTTTAATTATCTATCAGTACGGTGTAGTCTTCTACTGAGAATTATTGTCCACTGAACTGAGCCTCATTGCAATGCATATGTTGCTAAATATTAACGTTGTCGGAATTTCGACAACTCCACGATTAACTAATTACCAAACTAATCCCACATTTACAATAGTCTGAGCTAGTTCTAAGTTTTTTTTTTTTTTCATTTAAATATTTACTTACAATTAATTATTACCGGATATTCTGAGAATTTTGTAAAAAGTTTCAATAGTTAAACACCACTAAACAATGCGTCGTTTTTATTTTTTTTAATTATGGCGCACCGCTTCAAAAAATTTGAAAAAAAAAATTTGAAAAAAATCTAGAATAAACTATTCATAATAATGTATTTTTGGTAAAAGTTTTTTCAAGATTTTTTTTTTCAGAACAAATTAGGATCTACTTATGGCCAAAAAAAACATTCGCCTCATACAAATGCAAAGCCACCTGCGGTACCAAAATAAATGGAAAAAATAAAGAAATCATATTTTGCATTGGGGCGAGCATAGAGGCGACTTCAATGTGAATATCAGTCGATATTCCGTTGAAGCAACGTCGAGCGCGGTTAGTACTTGGATGGGCGACCCACCTATCTTGGGAAATACAGCGTTCTCGCCCCACCTTCTAGAGGCCATATATATCAGTGTATACTCGGAAGTTACGTAATTTCAGACGAGGATTACGTAGTGGATATACCATCCTTCGGTGGGGATGTAAAGCAGGCGGTCCCTTGTCCATTAAATGTTAGGCAAGTAAAAGATCCCTACTCTTCTTAAGGGAAGAGGTTCGGCAAAATTTCCAGGTTGTGGGTAGCTCGTCTCCTGGCGTTGGTGATAGGCCCTGGTAGCGGAAATAGGCCGACGTTAAATAGTTAAAAAAAAAAATAGGCATTTTTTTATTGAAAAACATTATTAATAAGTTGTAACAATGTCCGAAAAGTCCGAAAATATAATTTTAATTGTTTTTTTTTTCTTTAGAAAATTATGCTATGACAATTTTGTTTGATATTAAACGCAAGCTGTCAGGTAGTTGTCCAGTGATTTGTATGTTTTTTTAAATTTCGTCGAAATTTTGGACTTCAAAAACAAAATTCGTTATTTTTTAATATTGCTGAAATTTTGGACTCTAGGTTTTTGGACAATTCTGAACAACTTTCATTAATAAAGTTTTCCGATAAAAAAATTCCTAATATGATTTCTTTATTTTTCCATTTATTTTGGTACCGCAGGTGGCTTTGCATTTGTAGGAGGCTAATGTTTTTTTGGCCATAAGTTGATCCTAATTTCTTCTATATTTTGATGAAATTTCATTTCATTTAAAAAAAATGTAATTTCGTCTTGGCTTGCATGTATATTCGAAAATAATTTCCGGTTATAGACTTTTTTACCTTGTATTTTTTTTTAAACTCGAGATATCGAAGTCCGACGCACTATTGCCCCACCCTGTATAATGATATAAAATTCCAAAAATTGAGATATATTGATTACTATTTGCAAATTTCCTTCATTGGAGTACGGTGAGCGAATATTGCCAATGCTGCTTTCCCCTAGAATACATGAGAGACATGAGGGTGACCCACTTTTATCGGGCTTGAGTAAAACCAGTCAAATTTGAATCCTGGTATCCCAAGGAACAATTTTAGTTTCTTAAATGTATACAAGGGTGCTATAAAACTATTTATAAAATGCCTTGAAAAACCTATTTTGCTGTAACAATATCCTTAATACCATCATAAAGTGACTTGTAGACTAAAAGGGCCCACCCTTATGAAGGTTGTTAAGGCCTTTTTAAATTCCATCATAAAACTCCTTAGTGAGGCACAGTGCTGCTCTTGAAAACCTTGTCCGGGCCGTTTTAAAACCTTTCTTAAAACCTATTTTAAAGCTGTCAGAAGCTTTTCTATTAGCTTCCTGCATTTCTAGAAAACACCTAGAAGGCTACCTTAAAACTGGTTTTTAAAACCATATTAGAACTGAGAAGCTATAAGAATGTTCACGAAGGAATCCAAATAATTTTATTATTGCATTTATTTTTTCTAAACTGATTTAAGCAAACACACCATCAGACTTATTGAAGATAAAATGGAATTTGAAATGTATAAAGCGTAGAGCACTATAACCTCTCTAGGTCCGATTTAAAAGGAAATAAAAAGCCATCAGGTATGACAAAAAAATTAAAACCAACGGCAGTTTATCGTTAAAACTACATAAGAAAGGCCCAAAAAACAAGAGCCCCTCAGAAATAATAATGATTTTAATATCTATACAAAATTTGCATAGACACACGTAATCAGCAAATTTAAAAAAGTGGGCTGCTTCTCGGTTCCCACGGTAATTTTCAGTCGTTTCTTGTAATTCTACCTTAATTTGCTAACGAAAAAGTGATAATTATTGATAATTATAGTTGTGAGATTGACCTTGAATATTTTTATATAACAAGAAAAACATGGCCGGCCAACTAAAAACCCAATTGTCATTTTACAGTCCTCTCCAGTGTTGCCAGGTCTAGTGAAATTGTACTAGATCTGGTGATTTTTTTTAAATCTAGTGATTTAGTGAAAACTTTTATGAAAATGCCCATTTTTAATGATTTTTGAATCATCCAATTTATTGCCCTCTACTGGTAGGTAGACAAACATTAAATTCGAGTTGCGATCCATTTAATACAGAACTGTTCACGTTAATCGCCACCACGGTCAGTAAACTCTACGGTTACCTCGGTCAGCAGCTCTTAGACGAATGAAAGAGACAGACATATCTGATTTTCGTGCAAAAGACAGACAAAGATGCCTGTAGTGTCTACAGCTGACGTAGGCTGTAGACCCTTCCCCGCTCCGCGCATCTCTCTCGTCTAAAAGCTACTAATTGAGGTAACCGTATAGTTTATTGACCGCGAATCGCTACAATCGAATAGCCTGGGCTCGTTGCCCTCTAGCGTTTCGTAGACAAACAGTACTTTCTAGTTACAAACCATTTAATACAATACAGAGAATGAAGTCTGGCAACGAAATAATCAGATAGAGGACGCTCAAAGCTATGCTGTGCTCAGAGAGCTCAAGAAAATTACGTGTCCTACAGACACTGCAACTTTTGAAAATTAAAGATGAGAGCTTTAATTTCAAATCTAGTGAAATTTTAGTAAGATTTAGTAACTTTTTAAAGCATCGTCTGATAACTTTTAAAATTTTGATCTGGCAACACTGGTCCTCTCATTAAACTATATATTTTAATAATGGTAATGACCTAGAACATTTACTCTAAATGAACCCTTTTAGTCTTTTTGTATACTATCACAAATAATCCCTTCCTTACAAAAATGCAAATGCACTTGGCGAAGATCACATGGACTTGATAAAAGCTGTAATAAAACGTTTGGGACCTTGACATTTGATACAAAAAACTTAAAACTTAACCTCAAAATAATTTGTATGTGTGTGTTTTAACAGTCCTTTTAAAATGGCCACTCTTTTTTATTTTCTTCCACCTTTCCAAAAAAGACTTAATTACACATGAGAAAGTCGTGAAATGCTTTTAATTAACACACACACACACACACATGCATCAACGACACTTCAGGCAGACATATTGTTTATTATTTTTATAATAAATGTTTTATTGAGGTTTTGGAAAGTGTTTTATGGGATTAAAATTTGCCTTTTAGATTTATAGAGGCCTTTTTTTCTTCATAATGGTTTCATCACAACATTTATCAAGGATGTTTTAAGAGACTAGTTTTGTAATGGCCTTTAATAAGTACTAATATGCATTGAAAATGTCTAGTTTTAAAAAGGATTTAAAATGCATTTATTGCAAATATGTTAAAACCATAGAGAATAATTTAAAGCCTCTTTAAATCTAAATGGAATTTAAAACGTTCATAAAACTAATTAGCTTTATGGAGAGTTTTATGTAGGTTATGATAAATCCATTACAAATACATATTATCCTAGAAGCAAATTAGCTTTATAATTAGGTCTTACAGAATGCTTTAAAACTTACTATTAAGAGCAAGTATACTTGAAGCCTAAAAGGCCTTAACTACAACATCAATAAAGCACATGACTATTTCCTAACCCTGACAAAACCTTTTTTAAAACCTCCTCAAGTCCAAATGACTTTTAAATTGTTCCTTGGGATAGTACGTCATTACCATGCGGGAATTCTTTAATTAGCTATTATCTCAGCAATTACTGAAATTAGAGGACTGATATTTGGTTATGATACCCATTTCTGTGAGACTTTACATATTCAAAGGACATTATTAAATTCCACCGAGTGAGAATACCCCATTTCTGAGACTATTAGGGAGTGCTACCGGATCATTATTATTTGGGTAGGTTATTTCATGAAATTCTTCTAAATACACTATTACCTCTTGAGCCCATTTCAACACGATGGAAAAATTGTCTAGGAGTTAGCATTGTACTATTATTGTAACATTGATAATGTCAAATCAATAGTACAGGAGTTCCAGATGACACTGACACAGTTGCAATTTCACATGTTCAATTACTCCTGTTGGTAAAGTAAAAAATACACCAGAAGCTCCCAAAAAATGTTATCTGAGATTTTCCTTCGGTAACTGTTCGTGGAGGGATTATATATCATAAAACCAGAAAAATCCGTTCGGGGGGGGGGGGGGGTGCCGCAACCCCCCCCCCAAAAAAAAACACCCCTCCAGTGAAAAAAGCCTTATTTTACTGATAACTTTTTAACCGTTGAAGATATAAAAAAAAATTGCTCATCGTAAAAAAGAAAGCTTGACTAATTTCCTAAAAAAAAGTCCTATTGTAATTTTGTTGTATATGCCATGGTTTTCGAGAAAATCGATATTGAAAAAAATTCCAACATTTGTATTTTTAATGCGCGCGAATTTTCGTTTATTTTAAATTTATTGCTCGCGGCCTATAGAAAAAATTGAATTGCTCGAAAACCATACAAGCTAGGAAGAAAAATCAAAATGGGTTTTAAAAGTGATATAAAATACTCTTTTGTGTTGCCATTTTTGATGGCTATTGATATTTATTAGTATATAAAAATAACAATATAATTTTTTGCGTCTCTAACTATTCACAGGCTTATAAAAAATAACTGACTTTAATATAAGTTATAAATGCATTATTATCGTTTACTTCAAGGTAGTACTTCAATACAGAAACAGTTAGGAATAAAAATATTCACATTTACAAATTTACCAGCATGTTGAAGTTGAATTTTTGCCAATTTTTTATTTTTTATTTTGATTTTGCCAATATAACCATTTTCATATAGGTAATCTAAAGTTTAACCGTTTTTCCTCTCTTTTCAATGTCCTCCATTTTATTGAATCATTTTTTGAGCTAAATTTTCAAGATGTTTGGGTCTTTTTTTTTATTTTTAGGAAGTAATAAAAAATTGGCCAAAATTTGGTTAACTTCAACATGCTGGTAAATTTGTATGTGTGAATATTTTTATTCCTAACTTTTTCTGTATTGAAGTACTACCTTGAACTAAAAGATAATGCATTTATAACTTATATTAAAGTCAGTTATTTTTTATGGACCTGTGAATAAATAGAGGCGCAAAAAATTAACAGATAACTATATTATGTTGTTATATTTATATACTAATAAATATCAATAGCCATCAAAAATAGCAACACAAGAGAGTATTTATATCCCAATTAAAACCAATTTTGATTTTTATTCCTAGCTTGTATGGTTTTCGAGCAATTCAATTTTTTCTATAGGCCGCGTGCAAAAAATTCAAATAAACGAAAATTCGCGCGCATTAAAAATACAAATTTTGGAATTTTTTCAATATCAATTTCCTCGAAAACCATGGCATATACAACAAAATTACAATAGGACTTTTTTTAGGACATTAGTCAAGCTTTCTTTTTTATGATGAGCAATTTTTTTATATCTTCAACGGTTAACGAGTTATCAGTAAAATAAAGCTTATTTCACCGAAGGGGTGATTTTTTGGGGGAGTTACGGATTTTTGTGGTTTTGTTACTGTTACTGAAGAAAAATCTCAGATAACATTTTTTTGAATGGAAATTTTGATAATTATTGGACTAAATAAACATTTATGGATCTAAATGTTAAAGAAAATTTGAAAGCCGTATATGGAAATTTATTATAAATTACTTTAGCTATACGGTAGTTTGAACATATGCCAAAAACTTCCAAATTTACTACAGTTGATGCGAAAATCATTGTTTGATCTTTGACGACGCATTTCTTGATTTAACAGGAGAAATTGCTGAGACAGTAAATTTGAAACTTTTAAAAACAATACCAGATTTTTTACGATGTCAAGTGCAATAGACCTTTTTAACGGCAAATAAATAGACTTTTCTACACCAGGTGCAAATATGGCGACTTTGTGAAAGTTCATATATCTTAAGTATGTGCCAGTTATATGTAGGTGTTGAGCGTTCTTTTTCACAATATAAATGGATTTCCAATGAAATATGTGAAAGTTTGACTCCAAAACATTTAGAGCAGATATTAATAATGCTTCTATTTTTGTAATTGGTAGCGAAAAATACACATGTGTGTGTTAGTTTAGTGTTACATCCCCCAATATCCCTCAGCCGTCTTCGAGTGAGTGCTTATAATAATTTTACCTGAAAACCTTTATACACTGACACGTTATCTAGAGCCAACCTTGGTTTTGATGTCCTGAAGATGGTTCTAAATATAATACACACATGGATATTAATTATTTGTATGAATTAAAATATTCAAGATTGTTGCTCCCATGTCTTTTGTACTTTGAATTTGTATTTTGTACTGAATTTTGGAGTGATAAATATTATTATTATTATTATTATGCGCTCCACAGTATTTGGTTCCTTTCTAATTTTTTATCTCTAAGATCATAAAATAATCAATGTCTGCACTCAAAATTACTGTATTTTTAACAACCTTTTGTTTTTTCTTAATAGTTTCCTTTAATTTTTCATATCTTGGTACTAAAATAGTAAATTATTGTGTTTACAAATTTATACTTATTGTAATGATAAATATAATGATAAAAATCCATTTTTCAGATTTATGAGTTCAAAATCGGGTAAGATATATCTTCATAGTGATATAAGAATGATTATTTTTCGCAAATGTGATATGGACACTGCAACAGCACATGGAATAGATATGAGTTATGAATTACGTAGTTTCACCCACATGCCTACTAATCCCCGGTTTTCACCAAGGAAGTAACTAGAAGTCAACATAAGTCAAGAAATACCTTCGTCCACGAATATTTATAATCACATTTGTCGTCTGTTACTTAGTTGTTTCCTACAGAAATAATACATTTTCTTATAGCGGGGAATTTAGAAATTATTGGGTGTTTATACTACTATTTATAATATTTTAATAACTTTCCATATACCAGGTGTCACAGAATCACATTAACAGGCGATATCTTTATTATTTAAAAAATAAAAATATGAATAAAAAATCTACAAAAGGTAACACCTCTGAAAACTGAAAACATTTGCCTCCTGCCTCCTAAGAAACCACCCCCAACTTTTTTTTATAATGGCACCCTGTATATAGTTAGAGCCTGAAATCACATCTTCATTCTAAGCACAGTGGTGATATACCATACTTACTAATTCGGAGGATCTTATGGATTGGATTTGTGAGGCTTGCCACAGAGTAACACCACTTATGCTTAATGCAACCTGCACGCGAGACTTGCTGCGACTCTTGGAAGCTTGTATGGAGGCCAGAGGTACTCAGTTGGAACATTTGTTAGCATAATTTCTCAATTTATTAATATGGTACATACTCATTTTTTGTCATAATTTTGTATATCTTATTTGTAAAACAACTGTAACTGAGACTAACATACCAAGTATCCAGTGGCGGCTGGTGAAATTTCAATATTTTTTTCTCGTCTGTGGCGCATGGGACCCATACGAAACTTGGGAAATAACATCTAGAGAAGCACTTCTCTAATGACCCCTAAAAAATTTTGAAAAAGCAGTTTGCGAAAAAATTTTTGAAAATTCGCTAGCCTCCCCTGGGTCTAGGGACCCCTGTTTACTTTTATTTTTTTTTGTCATATGCATTTGACTTTTCATAAAAATGCATCGACAGATTTTGGAGTTTGTGAAAATATTTTCATTACTAACTGAGATACAACGAATTGAAATATTGTAATTTGTTAAATTGTAAATTACAAAATTTCAGTTCATTGTATTTCAGTTAGTAATGAAAATATTTTCACAAACTCTAAAATCTGTCGATGCATTTTTATGAAAAGTCAAATGCATATGACAAAAAAAAATAAAAGTAAACAGGGGTCCCTAGACCCAGGGGAGGCTAGCAAATTTTCAAAAATTTTTTCGCAAACTGCTTTTTCAAAATTTTTTAGAGGTCATTAGAGAAGTGCTTCTCTAGATGTTATTTCCCAAATTTCGTATGGGTCCCATGCGCCACAGACGAGAAAAAAAATATTGAAATTTCACCAGCCGCCGCTGCAAGTATCATCACTGTGCTGAGAATGACGTTCTAGCTGTACAGGGTGCCGTTGGAACAAAAAAGTTGGGGGTGATTTTTTAGGGGTTGCAAGAGACAACACGATTCAGAAGGAGTCTTTCATGCCTTTTGCAGATTTTAGTATTTATATTTTTATCTTTTCAAATAATGTAGATATCATCTGTTAACGTAATTCTGGGACACCTGGTATATTTCAACATAGTAAAGCATGAACAAAAAGAAAAAATAAAAACTGTATGTTAGCTTTTTAAGACAAATCTTCAATTCAAGTTTTTTGTGAAAATATTTAAAAAACATTTTTTTCAATATTTCTCTTCTATTATAATATAATACAGATATTAGTAGTATAGCACCCATGATTATCTAATGTCAGTGTATAAAATGTACAATTTTATATTTTTAAGTAATGAAGTATGAAAGATAATGTATTTTTTCTGTTTTATTTTCATTCGCATTTTTAGAAGAATAGCTCATAACTGCCATTAAATTTGTACATAGTTGTATATATTATATTTTTAAAGTAATCATTTTTTATTGACATTACTGGTAGGTATATTATGTTATTAATGAAAGAGAAATTAGTAAAATTCGTTATCGTTTGTTTTTACTGCTTTAGGTTTTTGAATCGTCAATTGTTTTTATTTAGGTTAGGCTACCAGTAATAGTGAGCGTTATAACTTTATATGTGTGTTATGAATTCTCCTTAAAGTAAAAGGTTGCATAAAGAATTAAACATAAATTTAATTTAAGATATTTTTTTACATGGATACAAATACAAATTTATAACGAATATGATGCTACCTATCATATGATAAAGTTTTCCAAAATAATTATAAAGATGATTGCAAAAAAATTGATTTCATAGCCATTATATTCACTAATTTGAGGATTAATTGTTGTTTATATCATTGCTTATCTGACATAGTGTAATGGCATACCTCAAAATATTTCGTACAAAACAAGAATCAGATTAACTTTTTTTTTTTTGTTAATATACAAGTGATTGAGAGAATGTTGATATTTTTGTTAGCACTCAGATTTTAGATACAGCGATCTATATACAATCTGCTCCTGTATAAAATTAGCAAAATTGAGATATGCCACTATCAAATAAGCGACGATATGTTTAATGACAAGCTTCTTCCCCCACTTTTTAATTTTTATCTCAGATTTCTTACAAATTGAGTGGTTAGTGCTGAGATGTACAGTGTGTCACGTGTCACATGTTTCATCTTGACATCTGAATATCTTGGTTATTTTTTATCAAATTTCAATCAAATCATAATTGGTATAGGATGATGTCAGGTCGTTGAGACAGTAGGTACAATATTTACAGCAATATTTGTCCTTAAATCGTATACAAGGATCTCATGTAAATATATGCCAAAAGGAATGATTTACATTTGCTGTAGTTTTTCCACTGATATTTAGAATTTATTTAAACACAAATCAGTTTTGGGTGTTTGATTGTATTTATAAGTATATGTAAAGATAAAACGGAACTGTTTATTGGTATATCACACAGGTATAGTTTAAGTCGATGAGCAACAGTATTGATTAAAGTTATTACATTGACAATTGTTATTTTAAAAGTAGGACCTGCATGGCTGAAAAACCTGTTATTTATTGATAACCTAATCATTTTGACTAATACAAACGTCTTTGACGGCGTGTGGCTTGTGTTTTTGTTAAGGAAAGGGGACGATTTTTGAAGAAGTCATATTAGGCGGTTTTTACTGAAGATCTAACTCAATTTCATAAGCCAGTAGAAAGAAAGTCTGTTTGAATAAAGAACAGAAATTACATTTTCAAATTCAAACTATCTCCAATTGTTAATTGACTTTGCAAGTATTATCGTCGTTACGCTATTTTGGTTGAGGTTGGCGAAGGTCCACGTTCCAAACAAAGTAAGCTCTATAAGTGTTTTTACCATAAGAGGCTATTTTGAAAGTAATTAAATATACCAATATTTCATTGGTTATTTATAGTAACTGGCGTCTATATTACAAAATTTATTACAAACCTGTTTTCCAAGAATTATATGACTTACAAATAATCGACTATGAAATATAGTAGGATTATGTGTATCTCTGGCAATTTTTGCCTGTTTTACTTTACTAAGGTCAAAAATACATGGCTTACAGAACCAACGCTAAGTAAGTAAGTAAGCACCTATACTTCAAAAACCAACGGAAACTTCTATAAAATAATCTTTTTTAAAAACCACTTTGCCTAAATTCACGTTTGGAACTCGTTTTAAATGCTGGCGTGTACCTATCTCAGCTCAAATGGCTGTTCTGTCATGCTTGTAGAGTCAATTACAGTGGAATCTTAATCATCCGAAACGATATAAAACACACACCATAGATAGTAGACAACCCCCAAATCCAAAGCCAAGGCTGTCCGGAAGGGGGTTACACATTTAGAAAAACGCAGACATACATCCACATCCACTGGTGTTGTCAATACCGGGGCTGGGGGTCGAACCCAGAGCGCGATAGACAGTCGGTCAGCATATTCGCCACTTAATACGCCTTAACCGATTGAGCTACCACGCCGGTTATGATCGCAATGATTTTTCATAATCAATATTTTGGTTAAAATGGAGTTTTTGAGAAAATAGTAACACGCTTATAAATAATTAGATGATTAGACTATGGGTTATAAGAGATTTCTGAACATAACATACAGTGTCCGCCATAAAGTTGGCTACATATAGCGACATGACCAGACTTTTTTTAAAATTTATTTCCAGCAAAATGTCTATTTCACAAATATTTGATTAGTTTTGATACAAACTTATGTAATTCAGTTGAATAAAGCTATTTCATAGTAATGGTACGGGTAAAAATTTTTGTTTTTTCTCAGATCTGGTTCAAAATTGATATATGAGGTTGGATTATAAACACCTTTTTTAATAAAATTTTTTAATATCTTGTCAATATGACCCATTTTTCAGTGCCAACGTCAACTATTTTTCACATTCCCGCCAAACCGGTGATCACATGACATATCTCAAAATGTATTTTTTGGTTGTCGAACATGCAGAAACGAACCCCAATTAAGTTTTTTTAGAAATCTCAATACAGATTTTTTTCCATATGTAGCCAACTTTATGGCAGACACTGTATAAACATTAATTTGAATTTTGGGTCACTGGGAGTTAAAAGAGAACAGTTTTTAATAACATCTGTTTGGCACTTCTATTTGGGGAGTAATGTCTGGCAAATATAAAACAGCAGTGGCTGTTGTCTTCTTGTTCTATATTATGAGGCTTTTTATAGAGTTTCCAATTCAAAAGCTGATAAATGGAGTTGGGTGAATCACGACGTGCATAGTCGAGATTTAACAGTGTCTATTATGAAAAATGCACATCTTTTATGCTTTTGGAGGTTTCAAATATGGACTGGTAATATTGGATTAAGTATAAAAATGTTCCTAATATTACTCCTGAAAAATCAACTAATTTTTTTCATAATACACCTCAAAATTATCATCACATCAAACATCATTGGTACCAATTCAATTTAGTTGCATTGAAATAACTAATAACTGAAATATTAAGGTGTCCAGATGAAAAAAGTCTATATTTTAATTCCTTTTTTCTTTTACCAAGGTCAAGTTAAAAAATTGTATTTTAATGAAATATATGACCGATTTTATGTCTATAAAAATGAAAATTTGATATAAAATTTACAAGCTACCTAGCTACTTAAATACATTTTTTTAACCTAAAATTAGTTTGTTTATTTTCAGTTATATCTTATATCATTAAAAAGGTTTTTCTCTCAAGAAAAGAAAATAGACTTAATTAATTATCCAACCTGACTTTACTAGTGTATTTAACAAAATTTTAGTAAGGAGTACTGGAACCAAGCAGAAACTTAATAGGGACATATTCCATAGAAACCTTAAGAAATGTATATTTTTGAGGTTAGTTATGACGTCATGTGCAAATATGCCCAATTAGGTCTATTCCTTTGCACTAAAAGTGTGGCACTGAGCTGTACTAGTGCCAGTTTGTCTCTCTTTAACTTAAGATATCCATATTGATGCCATCTCTGTCACTCAAAGTTAGTGTTACACTTCTTGTGCAAAAGAATGGACCTATTATCTTATCTCATTTGATATACTTTTCATACTAGGAAAGTTAGTATTCGCGGAATGGCGAGTGGTGGTATGCTCATGAGGTCACACACTACAGTCAGTGTTTCCAACTTAAGTAGAGGACCGCAGTCTCTTAAATAATAAACATTTGAGTAGATAGATAACCATGTAGTCAACTGAAATTTAACTTGAACGGTCGAAAGATCGCTTCGCAGTCTGAACTAAGACTGCAGCTGATGGCAGAATTTTACAAATTGTAATGCTTTTGTTGACAAACTTGAGAACAACTCTATAAACTATTTGTATGTACTTCCTACGATAACATTGGCTCAACGTAAATGTAACAAAGTTAATATCTAAATAAAACTATTATTTGTTAATAAAATAGTCATGAATAAATACAGACAATTTGGCTGTTTGAGATTCGCTGAACTTGACTAAAATCTCTGTTATTAGTGTCTCATAACAGTTCAGTCAGAAGCTTGACAGACATACACGACTAGTTGTTCTGCATTATTGCAATAACTTGATGCAATACACATATCAAATTGTATCTGTATCACAGAAGACCTATACCAGCAACGACTCTCTGGCCTTCCCGCCAATATTGAATTTTATGCACATATGTCATATGTCGGTGGTATTATTGTCAACCTATAAATCCGCAGGTTTCTAAATTCACCGGTGGAGCGTACCGGTAAGCAATAACATTATATGATTGGCTATTTTGAAAACCAAAGCCAAAATCAGCTTCGAATTTTATCTACCAATGCGTCCAGCGGTGAATTTAGAAAGGTGCGGATTTATAGGTTGACAATACCACCGACAAGATGGCCGAAGGTCACCCCAATTTACCAATGAAAGAGTGCGTTTGCACGCACTCAGTAATTTAGTCGAGTCGCTTAGTAATTTAGTACTCGACCAATGCGGACAGCGTGTTTTAGTCAAGTAATTTAGTGGAAAGCAATTACTAAATTACTGGACTGTCTCTCTACTCGACTAAATTACTGGATGCGTGCAAACGCACCCAAACATTGAACGTGCCTCCAACAGTGACGCTTCTGGTATAGGTCTTCTGTGTCTGTATTATCAACTCGTATAGATGTCAAGTTAAATTCTAGTTAACTCGATGTACTGTGACACAAATTATAGATTCGCATGCAATTTTTTCTCAGGCTTCTTCTATTCAAAGAATTAATTGTGCTCTTCCAGAATCATTTCCAAATATACCTAATGAATAATAATTTTCAATTTGAAATCATTTAGTTAAATAAAAATTACTATGTAAACCAAATTGTCAAATTGTTACTTTTTTCATACTTGAGCCAATCTGCTTTTTTATTTGTGTTCTTTTAACAGTGACACTTCCGATTTATTTTTAAAACTTATCACCAGATGGAGGCTAATGCCTTTAAAGTGATTTTTCCTTATGACTTCAACATCATTTGTAGGCACGTATCGACCACTGTACCAATACAATTTTTATGGCCATACTAAATCGCTTCAAGGTTTTGATGTTTAATCTTGAGATTAGATTTGAAGAGTTTTCTTCATGTTTGTCAGTTAATAACCCTTCAGCAGTAGAAGTTTGCTATACCACACTGTACTCGTAATACCATATTTAACATGTCATCTTCAAATAGGCTAATCGTAATTTAAGTGACCTGACATTTCAATTGCTCGCCACCATTTACTCTATTTTGTTGTAGAAATTTGTAGTGCTATTGAACAAAACCCCTTTTTTGAAGTTTTTAAAAAATATTTTACATAATTATATTTCAAAATATCCATAAAAGTTGAGTTTTTTTTTTATATTGACTAATATGGAAGAAAATTTTTGTATCTTTCTATAATTGCAATGAGTGAAAAAATAAGAAAATATGCCATTACTTCCATTTCTAAGACTACATGTCCTTTAATTCAGGAGAGAACATAATATGCAGATAAAGTAACATTAAGGCGTAATTTAAAGTTATAGTTATATAAAAGATATTTGTTATATATATATATACATATATATCTATATAAATTATATTATACTAATTTTTTATTAGTACTTGAAAAATAAAAGTGTGACCGTAATATTTATTAGTTTTATTTTTGAACCAGTTAGTTTAGTATCAGTTTACTACTTGGTATGTAAATGTTTGGTAAATTTAAAAATCCAATCCATTATTTGTTATTTAATTTTAAAATGATATTAAGAAAAAAAATTTTAGACTTTAGAGCATAGTAGCCTATGCCTATGGTTTAATATTACACAACCGAAGGTCAACTACTCGAATAAAGAAATGTGTCTTCTAATAAAGCCAAAGAAACTTGGAATATAATGCCAGTTTTTTAAAGTGTGAGTTATTTTTTGTTTGCAAAATCCCATAAAAAATATTTTTTATTGAATTTCGCAAACAGCAGAAAAAGTTGTTTAATGAAAAAACAAAAAAAAAATCATCAAATAGAATATGAACTTCTAATCATTATCAAAGGGATAACCTACGTTCTGGTTATGCTAGAAACTTAAAAACTAAAATGACTCTGAATAACCCGACTAATTTCTATTCGTAATTTTTATTACAATTTATTGTTTTATTTTGAATATAATCATAATTCTTTTATTCAACTTGATAAACTTAACTTCTAAATATTATATATATGTTCTACCACTGACACTTGCTGTTTGTTGTCAATTGGTCACTGTTGGTGGTAGTGTTACGATATCTTTGCTAGTCTAAGATACAGAAATACTACATGACTCATAAATGACTGGGCATATAATTTGTTAGTACTTTTTTAAAGGCTAATATTCGTTATTTTTTGAAGACTTCCAAGGACATCATTTTGAACTGGTACTGTTATTTTTTTTATATCTTCATTAAAATGTAAAAAATATTGAATTATCTGGAAACAGCAAAATTTAATTGTCAATATTCTAAATAAGTTAGTGTTACGAGTCGTTATAACTATATCTTTGCTAGTCTAAGATACAGAAATACTACATGACTCATAAATGACTGGGCATATTACCTGTTAGTACTTTTTTAAAGGCTAATATTCGTTATTTTTTGAAAACTTCCAAGGACATCATTTTGAACAGGTACTGTTATTTTTTTTTTATATTTCCATTAATATGTAAAAATTATTGAATTATCTTGAAACAGCAAAATTTAATTGTCAATTAATTAATAAAAGCATTTTCTATTTTAATTTGTTTTTAATTGAGAATCAAAAACCTATATATTGGCCTTTAATTTAATTTGTCCACGGCGATTTTATAATATGGTTAGGTTAGGTTAGGTTAGGTTGATACGTGAGTGGGCTAGTAACAGACCCTCCACCGCGACCATCTGGTCTATTTTATAATATACTAATTATACTTGTGTTTGTTCAGTCATAATAGGGTCATTTAGTGATACGGCAGTTTCCTACTTTTTCTTCCTCATTTTAAAGTATAACAAACCAATAGCTTCAGAAAAAAATTTCAGCTCAATTGAATTAATACCCACAGAGATATTCGCATTTGAATAGAAACACGCTCGGCCGGCCAACAGTCCGTAGAGTGACGTCACTTGGCGTGCGCCGATACCTATATTAGAGCAGCAATTTCGTAAGGGCGTTTTTTTGACTGGCCGACATGATACCGACAATGTCGTACCGATACTGAAGTATAGCATATAATAACATGGGGCCGACCAAATGTGACAAAACGGTATCGTATCGGCAAGTGCAAAAGAGTTCCATATAATTTTATGCGTTTGTGACTAATCGGTATCGTTTCGGCTAGTGAAAAACGCCCTAAATCTATCGTGTCGTTTTTTTTTTTTGGCGTAGAACCAGGTCAAACATGTTAGGTTCCTTTGAGTACGTCACCGGGCATATGAAATCATATTTTGACATTTTTTTGTGGTCTCGAACTTTTTAAATCAATAAAAAGTGAAAAAAATGTATTTTTAAATAAAATTGTTTTTTTTTTGTTTCCAAAAAAACTATTAAAGGTACCGAAATTTGTTATGTGTCAAATTAAAAGCACACACTGCAGTGATTTTACCAATATAAACGTTTTGGGAACAATTCGCACTTTCATTTCTCTAAAAATCAGATAAACTAAAAATATATATTTTATGTATTGAAATCTTCACCAATCGATAAACTTTTTTATTTTTGAAAATATTTACATACATACAGTGAAGAAAATAAAGCCTAATAATCACAAAAGTTTTTGAAACAATATATTTTTTCCTAAAATGTACCGTGTGGCAACAGCGATTTTTTTTATCAGTGCTAAATGCGACATTGGGACGCAATTAATACACCTCACATGCAGGGTTGGTCAGATTAGTCGCGTAGAAGTGGCGGTTGTCGAAAATAATTAAGTATTCATTATTCTGATAAAAATTGTGACAATCAAAAATATGCTTGTTTTAAGGAAGGCCTAAAATGTCGTTCCTGTAACAACATTATTAAAGATTTCGAGGCAGATATGAACGAATTAGAATGCTATTAATGTAAGGCCTACATAAACTACTACTACATCAGTGGCGCAGCCAGAAAATTCATCTGGGGGGGTCAATAGAACCGGCCTCCCCAGAGGATGAGGAAAATTTTTCAGAAAATGGTTGAAAACGGATGTGTACGTAGATTCCTCTATTACATAATATTGGCATTAATTACAAAATATTTATTTCAAGGGATAATTTAGATACTGCTTGGTTTGGGGGGGGGGCATGGCTCCCCCCCTGGCTGCGCCCATGTACTATATATTTATCTATCCAAATAGAACATTTATTTCAACAATAAAATTCATTTTATGCGTACGTTTTTACTTTCATTCATTTAAAAATGTCTAATAAACTTACTAATTAGGTGGGTAGTTAGTAACACTGATTGATATTTATAGATTAGGTATTTATACCGTGCGTGTAATTTCCCATTAGGCATGTACATTCACGTAGCGCGAGAGATTTGACAACACCGTCAGCTGTAAATTCGTCCGTCGATAGAGCATTCCAGCTGTTATTTCATTTCAGCCAGCTGGCACGCGCGATGTCTAATTCTTCTCCCCATGCCTAGCCCGCGACTACACACACGGTATCTACCTACCTGTCTTTTTATTATTAAAAGGAGAGATTATTAAAAGGAGACTATTTTATATTTATTGTACAATTTCTTAATATTAACAACATATGATCAATACTACTAATAATAATATTGATCCCCTAGATGCTTTTGATCACTACTGGTTTTGTATCTATTGATCTAAGTTAAACTACTACATACACCCCGACCGGGACCGTCAGATCGTTGCAGTCGGCAGGCTTGCTACAGCCGAGCGCGCAAGAATATGACTTTTTCCGTTAAAAAAAATCGTTGACTTAATACTATGAACGGAACATGAAAAATTTGTATCCTAAAAACTTTTTTCAACTATTGGCTTCAATTTGTACGCAGCATGTATATACAAATTTTCATAAATAATTTTTTTTCTCGATTGTCTAAAATTACGCTACTGAAAATAACAAGTTTGAGTTTCCTATTATTTTTCAAACTTAAAAAAAAATAAATCGGGTTCACGTGGGACGTTGTTCGAAGCGCTATTGTGTCATCTTTAATCTAAAAAAAAAATAGCTTGATAGCACAAATATTTTCAGAGATATAGTGGTGGAGACGTTAAAAAACATATTTCATTAAAAATCTATTTTTTTGAGTTTTTCCGAAATAAAAAAGTTCTCGACCACCAAAAAATGTAAAAAATGATTTCGTGTACACGATTATCTTACTAAAAAATCCCACTAAGTCTGGTTTGGTTCTACGCCGGTGTTTTTTTTTTCTCGAAAACTAAGCGACTTTACTTCCAGATTTTACTCTACTAACTTGCATTCACAGCCGTGTTCACTGGGCGGTTCAGCCATCTGACGTCACAACTCGACTACATGGTTATCCCGAGCGTTTTTAAGCGCTCCGACTTTAATAATTTTTTTATACATGAAGGCGGCGTCAGTAAATTCTAATTTTTGGCATACTTACAATACTCACCAAGCTCTTTCAGAATATGTAATAATAAAAAATTGTTAAATGAGCCTATTATATAGATTATTTACTACTACCAGTAATCATTAATCAATATCTAGTAGTGATCAATGATTAATTACTGGTAGGTACTTCTTCAATTCGAGTGCAATCTCGCAACTTTTTAGTAGAATTTATGGCCAGTTTCTGAAATATTTAATGGAGTTATTCGTTAACTGTCGTAGCTACAATGGGGTATTTTTCTATTTTTTTTTTTTTTTTTTTATTGAATAATGTAGAATATGTACAAACAAGCCTTCCAATACAGATTTCCGCGAAAATAATTATCAATTTTTTGAGAAAACAGAAGTTAAAATAAGTGGAGAAACAGGTGTTTTAAATTGGTGACGTAGGTAGTTTGCATGGATTTGTTGATAGAATGGTTTTATACAAAACAGTGTGGTGTAGCCAAGTTGAAATTCCTTCTCTAGTTCTAGTAATGATAATTGAAGAAAACGGGAGTCAAAATTTTAATTTTAAATAGTAGGTTATTTTACCATTTTCATTAATTTGTAACTTTAACAATGTGTATTTTTTCTGTGTTGGACTTTTATTAATTTTTTTTTTAAGAAGTCGACTTGTTATTTAAAGGTGCACGTATGGTTAAAAATTTTTCGGGTAAGTTGCGTTACACCTGTATATTGGTGTTTGAGATGTAGGGCAGATGCAATATCCGATAATAATCAAAACACTAAACAATTTGTATCTGACACAATAAGAGAGGAAATCACATTAGCAATCAATAGCTTACATCCTCACAATAATGAATCTTTAAATGCAAGACTTGATTCTCTATCCAATGATATTCGTAATTTAAATGATAATGTGACGTTTCCACCCCTACGAAATTACCCTTTCAAATTCCGTGGGTTCCAAAAACTATAACGAGATGTCCACTAACACTTTATTAAATAATTTACTGGATACTTCACAATGCTGATATTAACTGTACTTTACTGACTAAAAATAACAATGTTTATCACTTTATTTTCACTTTGTAGTCTTAACCTCACTTGTCAAATCAAAACTTCTTCACGTCCGGCCGAGAATACGGCCTTATATACCCCTAGCGATTGCTTCCTGAATTATTCCAGAAACGGCACGGCGTTATCTAGAGGTCTCTTTTCTCTAATGTTCCAGAATGTTTCTACTGTCTCACAGATGGCATAACGTACAACATGTATTTTGTGCTGCCTATCCCCAAGGGGTGGATATTTGTAACAATAATATTGAATTGGTGAGGTTTCTTACCAACGGTAATCCACAACTAACTAAACCAGCTCACGATATGTCCAAGGGGAAAGCCTTATATGAAGATCTTTTAAGTACTCTAATAAATTTTAAGCAAAATTTAGGCAAATAAATATGGAAATAATCTCTCTTATAAACCTAATCAAGAAAAGCCCATCAACGCTGTCAGACCCTCTTTCTCATAATAATGACACCAACAATAAAGCTAGCTTACTTTCCTCTGAAAAGAACTAATAATACAATAAGCAATCCAAATAACTAAAACCACAAACAAACAAGTAGGTACTTGACAGATAACGGAATCTCTCTAGTGAAAAGTGACAATCAACGCAATTTTGCCCCCGTTATTGGAACTAGGAAGGTTGAAAATACTGAGCTATATCCAAAATTCGTAATTCAAGTGAGAAAATTGGGTGAGCAAGTGACCAAAGAAGACCTGAAAGATTATTTGGAAAAACAGAAAAATTCAAGACAGAAAAACTTCTGTGAAATCGGGAGATTGTGTCAGCTTTAAAGTAGAAGCTGATCTCAGGCGCGGATTTATGGGGGGGTAACGGGGTAATTACCCCCCAAGATTCTGTAAATCATCAACTCTTGTTTTAAAATGTTATGATTTTTGTTAATTTTGGGAAGAAAAAATTTTTAAAGTTTGGGTTCAGTGTTACCCCCAAGCTCAAGGTCCAGATCCGCCCTTGGCTGATCTTTTAGATAATTTGTTGGATCCTTCAAACTGGCCTGAAGAAATTGAAGTTATACAATTTTTTCGATATGAAGCAAAACAATGCCAGATATGCTCAAGATCAGAGTAAAATCATAGACCACATCAGTACACTCCGGTACAATCGTAGATGCTATTAAATATAAAAGTGAAAACTTCAAAATTATTACATTATTACATCAACACATTCAATGTATTTCTAAAAAAATTTACCTTTAGAAATATCCTTAAAGAATTTAGATATTGATATTCTCTTGATAACTGAACACTGAAAAAATATTGATTATTGATATTGATTATAAATTATTGAAACTTGTATAATAGAACTTGAAGACTTGAATATGTATGTTGTTGGCATCTACAGAACATCCTCTGTTAATATTCAATTGTTTCTTTACTCATTTCACTTGAATCCCTAAATTCTTTCTATCCAATGAAAATAACATCATATTGTTCAAAGATAAGTAGGACTGTTATAGATTTCAGTTTATAATACCACTCGTATCTCAAATAATTCCAGCACTTGCATCGACAACATATTACTAAATGATAAATGCATAAATTATAATGCAGGTACTTATTGTCGATTTGAACTTACCTGATCATATAGCACAAACATTAACAGTTGAAATAAATGAAGAAAAATCTTTAAAAAAAAAATTATATATAAACGAAACTTTAATTCTAAAAATACTTCTTAGGATGTTTACTAATGAAAACTGGCAAGATGTGTACAACTCAATAAAAAGGGTGTCCCATAAGTCATGGATAAAACGCAGGGGGATGATAGATGAGGTCATTTTCAACCAAAATAACTACATATGTTGTTATCCAATTTTTGATGGTTCAAAAGTTATATCAACTTTTGTATTTTTGTCCGAAATCGCTTAGTATGTTTAGTAAGAAAGTGGTACAAAAGACTGTAAGTTTTTTTTGCTTTTTTTTTCTTAAATAGGCTACTGATCGAAGGTTGTATCTTTCTGATGGAGGCATTTTTTATGATGTCTAGTTAGCAATTGTCAATTATAATAAAATATGTTGTTTGTCATAAAAACATACCTTACTTGTAAAAAACGGAAATAAAAAAAAATGGTTAGTAAAAAGTGTATGAATTATACCTTGTTAGAATCTACATAAATTGCACTAGTTTTTATTATTACGGGAAATATTTTTGTAGTAATTTTTTTTTTTACAAGGATAATTTTAAAATTCAAATAATTTCTGATGAACCGAACAATGATCGTAACATCTTTTATTATAATTGACAGTTGTTAACTAAACTTTATAAAAATGTTTCTATCGGAAAGGTACAACCTTCAGTAACCTATTTAAAAAAAAAGAGCAAAAAAAACTCTCTTTTGTACTATTTTCTTACTAAACGTACTAGGCGATTGCAGACAAAAATACAAAAGTTGATATAACTTTTGAACCATCAAAAATTGGATAACAACATATGTAGTTATTTTGATTGAAAATGAACTCATCTATCATTCCCCTTCTTTTTATCCATGACTTATGGAACACCCTGTATGTGTAAACAATGCATTTGAGCACTTTTTCAATATACTTTTTTATTACTTCGATTTAAGCTTTCCTTTAAAGAAATATTATTTTAATGACAATGACATTATTAACTGTGACCACTCAATAAATGACGAGATAATAGAATCTAAGTGCCAAGTGCCAATTATAGCGATCTCTCAAAAAAATATCCCCAATTCATCGAATTAAAAAACAAAATTCAACAAACATATAATAAAATAAACTTAAAATAGCAAACAGATCATACTATGATACACATACTAGTCAAGCTGGAAATAAACAAAAACAGATGTGGAAAATTATATCAAATTTACAAAATAAAACACACTCCGATTATAATATAGAAGTAACTGAAAATTACAGTGTTAATTAATACAGACCTGGCGAAGAGATTTAATCAATATTTCACTACTGTGCCAATTCCAAGTAACAATAACGATTTCGAATTTTTAGAATCAAATGTGTCAATGACAAATAACTGTGTTTCTGTCGCCACTAGTAAACTCTGACATTGTTGAGATAATAGGCAATCTAAATGCTCTAGTTCTAGCGGCTTTGATAATATATCGAACAATGTCTTGAAAAAGCGTAAGCATCTCATTTGTAATCCTCTGTCATTTATAGTTAATCTAATGTTTCAACAAGGAACTTTTCCAGAAAAACTTAAATCAGCAATTGTAAATTCATTACATAAAGAGGGTGATACAAATATAATATCTAACTATAGACCTATTAGTTTCCTTTCAAGCTTCTACAAAGTTCTAGAAATTACAATAAATGATCAGCTAACTATCTTTTTACATACAAAATTTTTTCGCCAAATCAACATGGATATATCAAAAACAAAAACACCGATTCAGCTGTAACGAACTTTGTTTTTGAAATCTTTAAATCAATCTGCCTTGGGACTCTATAGATTTTAGTAAAGCATTCAATAATGTCAACCATAAACTATTACTCGCAAAACTATTTAGATATGGTATTAGAGCTGCAACTTTAAATTGGATTAAATCATATCTTCAGGGACGTATACAAAAATTTCAATTGCCAAATGGAAAAATTAGCTCTGCATGCGACTTATTATCTAGTGTACCTCAGGGCTCAATCATGGGCACCACATTTTTTTGTAAGTTTCGTAAATGACCTGAATTTCTATCTAAGAAATATATCTACAACACAATATACTGATCACACTAACATCTTGATAGCAGCTGAAAGTGTAGACATTCTTATGACAGTTATGTGTAGAGTGTATGATATATAATCACGAAGTGGACTCAGAAAAACTATTTACTTATAAATCAACAAAAAACTCAGTGTGTACTGTTTAAATCACAAAGATCCGCATAGTCTTTGAGCAGAGCTGGGCAGTACTCGAGTAAATTGTACTCGTAACTGTACTGAGTACCCCAAGTACTCAGTAACAAGTACTCTCGAGTACTTTTATTTGGATAGCACTTTGTACTCGAAATGTTCAAGTACTTTACATTATTAGGTACTCGAGTACTATTGGCGCCCACAACTGACGAGTAACGAGTATGAGTACCGATGTGCAACACAGGCAAGTCTCAGCTTATTTTTTTCCATACAAGTATGCAGGGCAGTCAGTCAGTCAGGCGGTGTGAGAAGTGAGCGTTTTACATGTGAAACTATATCACAGAGTGGTAAGTTGGTGCTTTAGGCTTTGTTAACTTTCGTAGTTCTTCAGATTTGTAATAATAAATACGGATTTTTAAAATAAGAACTGACAAGAAAATAAAAAATTTGTGGTGATTCATGTATCACGTTATAGCTAGGGAGCTGGTGGCAGAAATTTTTATATGATCTTATTGTGTAACTGAAGTTGAAAAGTGTAAAGACGTCATAATAAAAAGCCGGAAAAACCATTTCAGTCATTATGGCGTTGCTGATTTTTTAATTAACAGTTAATTAAAAATGGCATTAAAATATTGTTCTACTTTTATTTACTGATAATAGTGTAAGACGTATTCTAATTTTTTGTCTATTAACCTATTTCAATTTGGTATCTTTCGAAGTACTCGTACTTGTTACTCATTTTTAGAAGAGTACTCTCCGAATTTCGCAAAAGTACTCATTTTTAGAGTACTTCAAAAACAAGTACTCATACTCAAGTTTTCACGAGTACTTTTTAAAGGTACTTGTTGTGAAGTACTCGTGGGTACTTTAGCAAGGTACTCTGCCCAGCTCTCTCTTTGAGCAATAACTTCCCTTTGCAAACAACAAATAATGTTAAGATGTCACTTTAGATTGTCATTTGCAGTGGAGTTTACACATTCAAACTCTAGGTGGTAAATTACGTATATCCTGGTATCCATTACATTTTCTAAAAAAAATTTGTAGTATTCACATCTTCAAATCCCTGTACTTTCCTCATTTCACTCTCATTTAAAAAATGGTATTCTAAACTGGGGAAGCAACTCGCAGACCCAGCATATATTCATTTTGCAATAAGTTGCCATAAGAATATTAGCAAATTTAGGGTTCATGACTCTTGTAGAGACACTTTTCGTCATCTTCAAATACTAACAGTTGTTGGCCCTTATATTTATGGTCTGTTCATTTGTTTTTAAAAATTGATGTATATTTTCACAAAATGCTGTCTTGCTGATCATAACAATCGCCATAAATCTGATCTTCAACCTGACATCCATGCTATCTCCTTATACCAAAAAAGTATTCAATATAATGGCTGCAAATTATTTAATCACTTACCGCAAGAAATAAGAGAATTGCCAAACTACTATACTTTCAAAAAAAACTGCTATATATTGAATTTTTTTTCTACTTAGTATGTTATTTGTAATGTCTATTTTATATTGACCTTTCTATTTGATTGACTTCTTTAAATACGTAATTATGTATATTATTTTCATAATGTATGTGTATATCTGTTGAAAATAAATATATCTATCTATCTACTTATGATTGATTAGGTGAAAAGAGTTCGCATTTAAATTTAGAAATATGATACTCAAAATGTGCGGCCACATTTAAATTACAGGTTTGTTTTACAAATTGATAGCTTCGGTGCATTGACTGAAACTGCGGCCTGAACTCCTAACTGCATAGCATCTTCAGCATGTTCATACCTTTACCGACCATGCTGCCATGATCAGTTTCAAGGCAGTATAGTATATCTACATCTAATGTGTTTTGTTTTTCATTAGAAAACATATAATGCCTTATAGCATGGCATGAATTTATATATTGCCATGGCTATGCCAAATTTAAGCGAATAGGGCATGTGCACGTGATGTCACATGTAACCTCAAATATATATATATATTTCTTAAGATTTATGAGTATTTCGTAGTTATTATTAAAATTTCAGCTTGGTTTCCATACTTTCAACTAAAATCTAATTCAGTGTAACGTTTATGAAGTTCTAAATACTTTCTTCTAATAAAATAGGACTCTTTTTGTAGGTTGGAAATCTGACCTGTAATTAGCAGTCTATTTTTATTAACCAACATTATTGAAAAATTATTTGCGTGATTTTTAAATATTTCCGTGGAGCCAGAATTGCTCCAAGCTGAAATGAGTATACAAACATCAAAAATGAGAATAAACTGAAAAACTTAAAATTGAGATTGTTGTTTGTGATTAGTTACTTATATGATGCACATGCCCTGTTGGTTAAATGTCAGTTTTTGAACTTACAGATGTACTTTTAGACGAAAATAATCTGACTGTAATACGAGTTAATAATAAAAATAAAGTCAAATGTATAAACTACTTATATTTCATTAAATCATATAAAATAATTAAAACTTATCTGGATTAGTTTTTATTTCTTCATACAATCTTTTCTCAATAAGAGGAATTAATAACCTATCTTCCTGAATATTACAACTTAAATAAACTGATTTATTAACTTTTTTTGATATACGACAAGCAATCATTTTTGAAATATCTTCTGTAAAATTTCCTAACAGTTGGGTACCAATTGGAGAATTATCATACCGACTCTTCATAGCTAATGATAGATCATTGAAGTTAAGCTGGTCTTTATCATTAATGAAGATGAATAGTGAATCTAACATCTTAATTATTTGAAAAATGATTTTTTTTTCTGTAATTTCTTCCATAAACTTATGCACAGTGAATTTTGTTGGTGTAAATTCCACAGTACTTTTTTTCAGGGTTTCTGCATCACTCTTCATTTCCTAAAAAAAAATAGTAAATAGTAGCTACAGTATGAAGAAGATAATTGCGAAGTTTCTTAGAAACAGGTTCTCCCAAATATACTTGTCCGTGGCAATTTGAATATCTCCGATATTAAAATAAATTAATATTAAATTTTGTATGCGGAAGAGCATACAGATTATTTGAGAAGTATATGTAAAACAGGGTACAAATGAGTGGGCTGTATTGATTAAGCATTTACGAAAACTCTCTTTGTGCATTCAAGCTCCACTACTTTCTAAAATTAACAATGAGCATTTATATGTGCTGTATAAAAATATCTTCAAGTACTAGTCAATTAAAGTAGCTTGGTCTCTGAAATTTGAATGTCCGGTGGTCGAGTCTCCAGTGGGAGCTCATTTATGAAAATGCTATGTGCATCGGTACAGTCTCGAGAAAAGCCATATTATATTGTTCACCTCTGTGTTTAGTGCAGCAAACTGAAACATAAAGTGGTTTCTGGACAAAGTCGAGAAATTATAAACAATGTATTAAAGTTTACAAAGAAAGCAGCAGAGGCTGGAGTTTCCATAATAGACATCTCAAAGGTATCTATCTATCAAAGGTACTATAGACCAATAGTGCTTTTAAGTTACATTGCCAGAATCCTTGAAAAATCAGTTGCTGTACAAATATATACATTCCTAGAAAAAAATAAAATATTCAGCACGTCTCAATATGCATACCGAACTAAAAGATCAACGGAGTTAGCTACTCTAGATTTTGTTCAATATATTGTAGATAAATTGGACGACAATTTTAAGGTACTAGGGCTATTCTTTGATTTATCGGCAGCTTTTGATACCGTTAACATAAATTTTCTGACGCAGAAGCTAGAAAGAATGGGAATTCGAGGCGTCGTTTTAAAATGGTTAAAATCTTACATGCAAAATAGGAAAATTATGGTTTCGGTAGGAGAAACTAAATCAGAACCTCTTGATATGAGTATAGGCGTAGGACAGGGTTCCATTATGGGTCCTCTCCTTTTCCTAATTTTCATTAATGATTTATCAGAAAACATTAATACTGGCAAAGTGTTTATTTATGCGGATGATATCTCAGTAATTATTCATGATAAATCACTCGAAACACTTCAATTAAAAGTGGAGAATGTAATAAAACAATTTGTAGATTGGTGTTACAAAAACTCATTAATAATTAATTCTGAGAAAACAGTGTGCATAAATTTTATAAATAAAATCACAGAGGATGACAAAGTTACTAATTTACATTTTAATATACAGGGCGAAAATATTTTAGAGCTATCAAAAACCACAAAATTTTTAGGAACTTTCCTAGATAAAACCTTAACATGGAGTCCAAACATCGACTATATCTGTATGAAACTATCCAAATCAACATTTGCCTTAATCAATTTAAAAAAAATTATAAACAAAACAGACTTGAAGTCAGCTTATTTTTCATTGGTGTATTCTGAATTAAGTTATAATATAATACTATGGGGTCAAGCAACTGATATTAATAGAGTATTCGTAATGCAGAAGCGTATAATAAGAATAATTTTTGATTTGCTGTTTAGAGAGTCATGCAGAGAAATTTTCAGAAAAGAAGGATTACTGACATTGTTTAGTATTTATATTTACAAATTATCCATATATATGTTTGAACACTTACAAGATTTTACATTAAATAAAAATATTCACGAACATCAAACAAGACAGGCTAATGACATTTATATAAAAAATTTCAAATTAAGTAAATATAAGAAATCACCGCAAGGTGCAGGGAGCTATGTCTACAACATGCTTCCAAAAGAAATTAAGAACGCAAGAAGTTTATCTGTATTTAAAAACTGATTAAGGGAATACCTAACAAAAAATTGTTTTTATATGAGTGAGTTCGTGAAAGATTTTAATAAATCTACTGCAATCTGATTAAACTAGATATTTACATGTATATCTTATCAAAACCTGTGATATTTATTCTATATTATAGTAGTTCTTGTTTTTCCTTTCCCTACATGTATTTTTATATTTTTATATTATTATGTGTAATGTCTGTCTGCTTGTCTGTTGGTTTTAGTTTAATATGGATGATAATTTATAGCTATTTTCAAATTAAGCTTATCTGGTTATTGAAAAGTAAATGCTAGTTTTTAATTAATTATATTCTCACTTTAGAGTATTGTAAAGAAACTGTGACGATACCTTGTACTTATGTATGCTTTTGGTAAATAAAATTATCTATCTATCTAAGTACTGTGTTACAGTGTTTATTGTAATTTCAACTGTAGAATTACATTGTATTTTTATATTCATTGGGTAGTTTACATTGAGTTTTCAATATGCTATGCTACAAAATTTTTAGGTTTATTGCACCATATTTTTTTTTTTTTTTTTTTTTTTTTCTTTTTTTTTTTTTTTTTTTTTTTTTTCGTGAGAGGGGAAATCCTCATGGACACCCGTCGCTTAGAGTCTATCGCGAACAGGTAGTGCTGGACTCTAACCAGCTAAAACCCCTCCATCTCTTCAGTGTTTCCTGTTGGCCTGGGACTGCTTTCGCTTTTCATCGGACCCACAGGTCATTTAAGATTGTCGGTGTTAATTGACGTTTCTCCATGGGTTCAAACCCATCTCTCTTTCCTCCTCTTCCTTCTTTTTCATAATGCGGGTTATTGCCTCCTCCGCCCTTCTCCAGTTTACTTCCGTTTCTAACATCCTCCCTACCATATCTTCTGGAGACAATAACGATGCCCCACCGTCTCGTCTCTCTTCTCTCCATCTGTTGCGTGCGAACACGGTGTGCTCCACGTCATCGACCTCTCCACAGTATGCGCACTCTCTGCTGTCAGTCTTGCCAATATCGTATAAGTACTCCATGAAGCACCCATGTCCGCTCAGGGCTTGGGTGAGGTAATAGCCTACCTCACCATGCCTCCGTTCCATCCACGCTCTGATGTTCGGGATGAGGCGTCTCGTCCACCTTCCCTTGTCTACAGTGTCCCACCGCCTCTGCCATCTTTCAAACAGCCTGTCCCTGGCCTCTGCCTTCCCGGCTCCTTCAAAGATTTCCAGCCGTTCTTTGGCCATCAAATCCAAAGGGGGGATCCCCGCCACTACCAACGCCGCCTCGTACGAAATCGTTTTGTATGCACTGCATACCTTTAGTGCGGCACATCGCTGGATCCTAGCCATCCTTCCTCTCGTCCTATCCACCTTCATCGCACTTTCCCAGACCGGAGCTGCATACAAGAGGATAGAGTGCACGACACTGCACAGCAGTCTCCTCTTGCTCGCTCTTGGTCCGTGCGTATTGGCTATTAGCCTCCCAATGGCTGTGGCTGCTTTTCCCGCCTTCTCGGCCGTCTTTGTGGCATGGACACCGAAGTTCAGCTTGGAGTCCAGCCAAACCCCTAGGTATTTCAGGTGGTTTCCTGAGGATATCTCCACCTGGCCCACCCTAACTTTCATGGGTGGAAGATTTCTTTTCCTCGTGATAACCAGGAGCTCCGTTTTCCCGGCAGCTAGCTCGAGCTGCATTCTTCCTAGCCACCTCTCAATATTCCTGATGGCCTCGTTGGCTGCTTCCATTATTTGGACAGTCCACCTTCCAGTCACCGTGATAGCCAAGTCGTCGGCATACCCGATGACCTTTACACCCTCCTCCCAAGGTAATCGAAATATATCGTCAAACATCACATTCCACAAGGTCGGACCGAGCACCGACCCTTGTGGAACCCCACACGTGATGCTTTTCCAGGTTATCTCTCCCTCTGATTCGAATCCGATCATCCTGTCTTGGAAGTAGCTCATCATCACCCTGACGAGGTACGGAGCTACCCCTAAGCTCTGCATCTTCCTGACAATCATCTCCCATCCCGCTGTGTTAAACGCGTTTTTGACATCAAAGGTCACAACAGCACATATCTGTTTCGTGGCTAGGGCTTCCTCTGCCGTTTCCTTTAACAGCCTAATGGCTCCTACCGTTGATCGTGCTTTCCGAAAACCGAACTGGCTTTCAGATAAGCCACCCTTCTCGGCTATCTCCTTCTCTAATCTCCCCAGTATCAGATACTCGAGGAGCTTGCCCATCGCGTCAAGTAAACATAGCGGTCGGTGGGATGACGGGTCCTTCGGCGGCTTGTTCCCTTTCCGGATCAGGACGACTCTGGCCTTCCTCCATCTGCTCGGGAAATCCCCACTCTCTAGGGCACGATTCATTACTCTTAAGATGTCTCCCAGGTATTCTTCTGCAACTAGCTTGACTATTTCAGGCGGAATCTCGTCTAAACCTGAAGCTTTTCCACTTTTAAGTCTGGCACATGCTGCCTCCAGCTCCTCCTCCGTGAGTGGGGGGACCACATCCACTTCTACCGCTCTCCATCTGACTATATCCCTTTCTGGAAATAGAGCAGCCACGACTTCCGCCACTTTCTCTGCCGGCAAGGCAGGGGGGGGGGGTTTCTGATCTGTCGAGTCGCTATCTTGTAGCCATCTCCCCAGACATCTCCATCCACAGTGTCGCATAATTCCCTCCACCTCTCTCTCTTTGATCTTTTAATTGCCTCTCTAAGGTTTTTTCTGGCGTTCCGGTACTCCTGGAGAGATGGGTTCTCCCCAAGTCCTGCTCTCCTATTCTGCCTTATACCCTGCCGACGTATTGCGATACATTCCGTTCTGAGGGCTGCGATCTCCTCCGTCCACCAATAGACCTCCCTCCTGGTCTTTCTGCTTCTTTCCTGGGCATTGACTCATTGCAAGCTCTAGTAACCGCATCGGTGAGGGCCTCCTCCGTTTCAACCATGCCTCCTCGGAAGGAGCCAGCCAGACTTCTTTTGAAGGTATCCTTGTTCAGCCTACCAAGCTTCCACCCTCTGCCTTTTACCACCTGGGTGGCGCGGTTCTGTCCAATTTCATATGTAATATAGCGGTGGTCGCTTAATGTCTCCTCCTCTGTTAGGACTCTCCATCCGCTGGTGTTCCTGGTTGCCCCTTCCGAGCCTAGAGTAAGGTCCGGGATGGAGCCAGTGGTCCCTCTTACGAACGTATAAGCTGCTCCCTCGTTCAGTATTTGCAGGTCTTCAGTGGCTATCCACTCGCTGATTACCCTTCCCCTCCCATTCATCCGGTCCATTCCCCATTCTGGGGCGCTGCCATTGAGGTCGCCGGCTACTATCACCTCTCTTCCTCTATTCCTACTTGCTCTAACGGCCCTTCCGAGCTCCTCCAGGGAATTTTCCAGTTCCGCTATACCAGCATTGGGTGAAAAGTAACAGCTGAAGAGAACCACCTCCTTCAACTCCACCCTTCTTTTCCTCGTCCAGTTCCATATATGCTAAGCCTAGGGTTTAGGACCCCCACCGCGGCATCTATGTTTTCATTGACGAACCACTCAGGCCTGTTTTTCACCATTTTCTTATTAGGTTCACTTATTATCCTCCCCCTTCCGTTTCCCTGTGGCCCAGACCAGATCCTGAGCGGCCCGGCATCTATTCAGGTTTGCTTGTCTTATTCTGGCGAATGCGCCGGGTTTTCCTCCCGCGTTCGCCTCGACTTCCTTATCGCTTCTGCCAGTATGGGGCAGTCTAGCGAGTCGGCACGATGCCCTCCTCTTTCACAATTAGGGCAAAAAGCAGCTGCCACACAGTCTTTCACTGTGTGGCCTTCTTTGGCACACTTCAGGCAGGCTTTTGACCTGTCCACTCCTCTGCAATTAAATCTCATATGCCCCACCTTCCAGCATCTGTGGCATATTTCGACCTCTGACCTTTCGCGGACCCGGCATCGAAGCCATCCCACTCTGAGGTGCTTCTTCCCCAGCACAGCCTCTGCAGCCTTCCGCGGGAGCCTAACCATGGCCACCAGACTCTCTCCGAAGGCCGCTCTCATCTTTTCTATTGCGATCTCCCCATCTTTGACGCCTGCCTTCGTCGCTATTACATGTCTGACCTCCTCCTCGGTGGTCGCAGCGTCCAGGTACCTAATTGTAATAACCATATCATTCTTTTTAGCCCTCACATCAATTTTGCCGAGTTTACCAATAGCCTCCTTCAATGGGTCCGATGCTCCTCTGCCCCCCACGACTTCTATAAGCATCTCCCCCTTTTTAGTCTTTCTGAGACTTGCTACCTCTACTCCTATAGTCTTTATATCAACCTTCTTAATCTTCGTGAGAAGGTCCTTATACGAGACTCCCTCTTCTTTGAGGAAGAGAACTTCCCTTCCTCCACCTCTCTTTCTTCCACTAGTACGAGCCTGTTGTTGGGTCGTGTCCGTTCTAGAGCTTCCCTCATTTGAAGTGGCTGCCATATTTGCCCAGGTCTTCCCTTTCTCCACATCATTCTTCTTTTTTGGCATCCTTCCTGGGGGGAATAGCACTCTTATCTCCCTCTCCTGGCCTTTGAAGACAAATTCAGTTATCTTCCTTAACAATACTCTATCTATACAATTAATTATCTTTTATTTATTTGCTTTTATCATGATTAGAGAATATTATTTAGGTATTATGCAAATCACAACTTACACACTTTTTATTCATTATGAAAATACCTACTTTCTGTATATTGTTGCCCTAATCTGGGCACGCTAATATACTAGTTAGGTAAATACTTTAAAACACTCATTATTGGAGAATCAATCAAAACAACTACTCTTCTAGCTAATACTGACGAAGTATTGAATTACATGATAGAATTCTTAGCATTTTAAAGAGAAAAAAATATATATTGAAAATACTTAAAAATCATTTATTCAAATTTAGTCATTCACACTTTTTTATTTAATATGAAATTATCTACTTTATGTATATTGGTGCCTTAATCGGGTCACGCTAATATACTACTTAGGAAAACACTTTAAAACACTCATTATTGGAAAACCAATCAAAACAACTACTCTTCTAGCTAATACTGACGAAGTATTGAATTACATGATAGGATTCCTGATATCTTAAGGCAAAAAAATATATTGAAAATACTTAAATTATTTATTGAAATTCAGTCATTCACAACAATTATTGAACCGTACATTCTATTTCAACTCTAGAAAAGTTGTACAAGTTTTTTCGAACTTGTTAGTTCTCATCAGTAGAGTATAGAAACATTCATTCATTATTTACAAGCCTATTCTTGATTTCATAATGAATAAAAAGTGTGTAAGTTGTGATTTGCATAATACCTAAATAATATTCTCTAATCATGATAAAAGCAAATAAATAAAAGATAATTAATTGTAAAAATAAATCAAGAATAGGCTTGTAAATAATGAATGAATGTTTCTATACTCTACTGATGAGAACTAACAAGTTTGAAAAAACTTGTACAACTTTTCTAGAGTTGAAATAGAATGTACGGTTCAATAATTGTTGTGAATGACTGAATTTCAATAAATAATTTAAGTATTTTCAATATATTTTTTTGCCTTAAGATACCAGGAATCCTATCATGTAATTCAATACTTCGTCAGTATTAGCTAGAAGAGTAGTTGTTTTGATTGGTTTTCCAATAATGAGTGTTTTAAAGTGTTTTCCTAAGTAGTATATTAGCGTGACCCGATTAAGGCACCAATATACATAAAGTAGATAATTTCATATTAAATAAAAAAGTGTGAATGACTAAATTTGAATAAATGATTTAAGTATTTTCAATATATATTTTTTTTCTCTTTAAAATGCTAAGAATTCTATCATGTAATTCAATACTTCGTCAGTATTAGCTAGAAGAGTAGTTGTTTTGATTGATTCTCCAATAATGAGTGTTTTAAAGTATTTACCTAACTAGTATATTAGCGTGCCCAGATTAGGGCAACAATATACAGAAAGTAGGTATTTTCATAATGAATAAAAAGTGTGTAAGTTGTGATTTGCATAATACCTAAATAATATTCTCTAATACTCTATCTACTCCTTCTTGTGCTATGATGCACAGCTTCTTCCTTTCCAACTCTATTACGATTTGTGCACACTCCTGTAGCATTTGATACGTTTCTCGAGTATTAGGGATTGCAATTTACCGTAAGTTTTAATAACCGGTAAATCGGTAAATAAAAATGTAAATAACCGGTTAACCGGTATTTACCGGTAATTTTTAGAATGGATGATTAGGGTGGCGAAAATGGCAATTGTCTTTTTCCATGTACAAAATTATCTAAATTTGACAAAAAACATTTTTATATACGTATATTTGATATAATGCACAAACAAAAGGTTTTTTATCAACAGTAAAATCACAAGAGCTTTTTTTTATCGGATAAATTTCACTTTGTAACGAAATAATTTTGCCAATCAATGATTTTATAAGAAAAACTGACATGAAAAAATCGCGAGACCGGAGGTCGAGCAATTTTGTCAAATGTCAGTTTTTCGAGCAAAATTACTGATTGGCCAAATTTTGAGTTAAAAAGAAATTTATCCATAAAAGAAAAGCTCGAGTGTTTTTTGGTAAGATAAATTAACGACAGAATATGAATGTGAACGAACAACAACAATAGTTTATTAAAAATAATTATAATTTTCCCAAAACGACTCATATCGAACAGTATAGTTTCCACAATACTTAAAAATTATAGCTGACGGTACAGATTTCAAAGTGACGTGCGACTACTGGTGTACTCTGCTTTTGAGAAACAGGCATTTCTATCGGTGATAAAAAGCGATGCACCTTTTTTTATCGCTGTCAAAGTGACAAAAATGTGACTGTCAAATAGACTTTTTTATATAGGAGTTAATTTACCAAAAGGAAAAAATATAAATGAAATAAATTTAAACAAATAATTATTCTGTAAATAACAAAAATATCCACTTAAATAACAAAAATTATAAACATAAACTCAAATAGGGCATTTACTGAATACCTAATCTAAAAATACAATATTTTTTAAAAATAGCCTGTTTAAAGGGTTAGTTTTTCAAAGCTATATCTGTTAATTGTCTGATATTTGTGCATAGAATACCACCAGCTGAAGATGCCCTTCCTCAATCGATATTGGTGGGTCGATAAGTCAATAAGAATTGGTAATAACATACTTCTAAATGTATTCTACGGATATTTGCGGCAGTGACATATTCAATTTTCTGTCGTAAGATATTGTCAATGTCTCTCTTGTATTTCTTGGGGCTTGGTATTTGGAGTTTACTTTTTATAATATTATTTATTTATTGTTAAAAGTGCTTGGTGTTGGGACAGTCACTCTGTATTTAGTGAATACTAGTCAGTGACATAAATAGAAACGTTAAATACGTGACATATCGTAAGTTCAGAATTTACCGCAATAACCGGTAAAAAATTTAAATAACCGGTAATTATCGTCATGTGTTTTTTGTCCTAATAACCGGTTAACCGGTTAACCGGTTAACCGGTAATGCAATCCCTATCGAGTATCCTGCATCTCTCCCGTAGGGCTGCGAGGTAGCAAAAAGGTATACCGTTTACCTTCCTTCTGGGTCCCATTCCTGCTAATCTCTAGTCGTGTACTAGAAGCTCCGTATACTATTTGCCCTGCCGTTAGCTGAGTACTGAGTATCTCCCTGGCGATTGGACAGGATTCCCTCGCTCTTCTCAGTATTCCCTTTTCTCCCTTGTCATCGGCATCTACTATTAGTAGAATATCTTCCTCGTCTCCACCCCAATTGGGAGTTCCTTCCTCTAGCTTGGTTTGTAGGAAAGCTTCCTCCGGCCAGTCCTGATTAGCAGTCTCCAGCCACTCCTCATAATCTGTGGTTTCCTTGGTTGCCTTAATTATTGCCTCTGCCTTTTTTCTCGTTTCCTCCTCCTTGTGCCACTTCCCTGTAGGGACGGTTTGCGTCGTGGCATCCACTGAGTTTGCCTTGCTTCTAGGGCAGGTATCTGTTTGCATGTCTGCGTCAAACATTTGTTTTTCGACTCCCTCCCACTTGTTGTCCTCCAGCCATTGCCTTATGGAGTCTCTATTAATGACGTCCACTGACCTTTTCAGCCTGTTTGCCAGTTCTTTTATTTCCCTTTTAGTATTCGGGTTTTCTTCCAACATTTTCTCTAACCTCTTTGTATGCTGCGTAATCGCGTTTAGGGCCTCAGTTAAAGCGAAGGCCAGTGGGCTTTCCTTTCTTTTGTACGGCTCTAGGTCCGTACTCCCGAGGGAGGTATCATGCACCTTGCGCTTCCTGCTCTCCTCCCCTACTGAGTTGCTCCTCTGCAATTTACTAATTACCTGTATCCTGCCTATCATAAGTTTGGATTGAGTTCCTTCCGCTGAGGTTTTCCCTCCCATTGCTTTTACCTTGTCCGTTGCCATGGTCATGCTTCGGTCTGCCGATTCCCTTGGTGGGGACCTGGCAATGCTGTCACGTCTCCTGAAGGGATCGGTCTCTTTATTTTCTGAGCCAGCAGCTTTTTTTTGCTCTTTAATCTGGTTCTCTCCCAGGAATGCTGTATCGTCTTTTGGTTTAGTATTCACCACTTTCAGAGTTACCGTAGAAGGTCTGTTTTCGTCTGCTTTGTTTAGTTTCTCCATTATTCGTCCCACGAGTCGGGTCGATGTTCGGTCAACCCCCGGGTGACGCCCATCCCGGAGGAAAGGCTATATACTGCGGAGGTCGCCCGGTGTCCGCAGGTTTTAGCGACTTCGCTGTCGGGTCTTTTATAGAGGCTTTCTCCTCGTAGGCCGGTCAATTAAGGCAAGCCTCCCGGTCACAGTTCCCACACGACATTCCCCTGTGGTGCCCTTTTTTCTTTTCCGCAGAGGTCGTTGAGGTGTGGACCATGATTACGGTGTTAAACGAATAAGTGGCACGGCTCACTCGTGGCTCGGATTACCCTCGGGTGCGCCAGTTCCCGTAGCCATACCACGTGTGGTATGGTTCCTGAGGTTGAGCTGTCCTTAGTTTTTTGCCGCTCACCTAGGACCTTACCGGCATGGGTGTCCCTGCCGGGAGTCAATTGCGAGACTCTCGCCGGCATTGCTCCTCGGATCATCGTGGTTACTTAAGCCCCTCCACCCACGGCAAGGTCTCACAGCTCCTCGGAGAGGTGCACCATAATATTAATTGTAAAATTAATTCCCAAACTTAAATGTCATAATTAAATAATTTATGAATACCCATATCTCCTGTAAATTCATTCTATGAATCGATTGCTTGAAAATAGCCGAAACTGCAGTGAAGTTTCAAGTTAAAAATATTGGTGATAAACTGATGAATAAAAAAGTAATGTGTTCTTATATCAATCATGCTAAACTTCTACCTCTGATTGTACTTTCTATGGATAGCCGCTAGTCTGCCCTCGTTACACGACAACGTTCTCTGTTCATCTTTTGCCCATCTCAGAGGCCAACCTAAATTATTTAACTAGTACCACCTTATACACTGTTGATTTTATAAACGAAAGCATTAGATTTTCAAAAGCACCATACATGCCGTTTTAGCCAGAATATAATTATGAGGGGCCTACCGAATATGCAGGACTACACCCGGAAACCCACCAGTACTTCATATTACACCCGTGAACTCCTGAAAACTAACCTAATTATAAATAATAATTAAAATGTTGCTTTAGTGGTAGGGCATGTTCTTGATATGATAAAAACTAAAAAGTGATGGCCAAAACTCAGGTCTAGTTTAATTTCTGTTTGTCCAAAACTCAAATGGAACTTGTATTTTATTAACATGTTGAGCTCCGGTGTATAAACGATTTTTTTTCTTACAGATATTGTTAAATACATTCGATTCATAGACTTTTCCATTTTTTTAAAATTATCTTGTTCGTTTGGCGTTTTATCGACATTTGAATTTAAGGTACACGTAAGTACCTTGCGGGCAGGAGCGGCCTAGGACCGGCGAGGTATTCACATGTGCCTCACAAATTCAGTCCCGTCTTACATCCAGTGCTATAAACACATGAAAGATGTGGACGGTAGCAAAACTGACAAAAAAATGCCCAAAAACCAGGTACATGTATTCTGCCTGCAATATATATTATTGTGTAACTTGTGTAAAGATTTTCACAACCCGCTAATATCCGCCTGAAAGCAGGGCATAAATGCAGGCTATCTAAAGCCCTTGGTATCATCCATCTTCCAAGCAGAAATTTATGCTATAGATCTATGCGGCCAGGAATGCCTAAATAGAGGCACTCGAAGGGCAAAGATCTATATACTTTCAGATAGTCAGGCAGCATTAAAGGCTCTCAGGTCCATATACCTTTGAGTCAAAAATTGCCTGAGAATGCAGACAATCCCTGAAGCAACTGGCAAAAAACAACAAGGTTACCTTGATGTGGGTGCCAGGGCATGAGGGAATAGAAGGCAACGAATTAGCTGATAGCCTCGCAAGAAAAGGGGCTGAAGCCCCGTTTTTTGGACCCGAACCGTTCTGTGGCCTATTTAGGGGACACATAACGGAGGAGGTCCTAAAATGGGAAAAGGAACAAAAAGAGTCCTACTGGAGGAACACTCCAGGACAAAGACAAGCAAAAAGGTTTATAACCTATTCTACAAAGAATGCCACAAGGCTTCTCGAACTGGAAAAGTCCGATTTAAGGCTGATCACAGGCCTTCTAACTGGCCATTGCCCCTTGAGATACCATCTCAAGAACATGGACATGGCAGAAGATGACAAATGCAGATACTGTGAAGCTGCAACCGAAACTGCGGAACATATACTTTGTGAATGCAAGGTGTTAATCCGCATTAGGCTAAAGTACCTAGAACAGGCGGAATTAACGCCTGAAGACATAGGGAAATTAGCCCCCAGGAAAATCGCAAGCTTTGCAAAAAGTCTTGGAATCCTGGGTAACAACTAGATGCAGGGTAATTCACAAAAGACCTTTTAGGTCGAGGTGAAGAAAGGCCAACCCAGGGCCAAGCGACCCCTTAAACAATCTACAATATCCGCCTGTCCTGGACCAGCTTGTACAGTTTCTAAGTATTTAGCATCTAAAAGTGAGTGTCATTTTCATCAAGGTCTGAATACATATGACCTTCTTGTGGGCAATGCATGTACCTCGCGCGGTCCAGTGGACCTTTCGGAGTGTGAGTCAAATTTTACCCACCCGGGGCTCAACGTGTTAATTTATTAGCTGTTACTCACTTAAATCATTATTATGGCGGACTTTAACGCAATAGGTAAGTGTTTCACTGAGTTGTTTTTTAATACGTCATAGTTCTCATCGTTTCTACCGGGGCACATAGGCAGGTAGTAAATTGACAAAGAGAGACGTTTTGACTTTTTTTACAGTTTTTAGGTTTCTTATAATGGCAAATACCTACCTTAACTACCTAGACAAATCACGTAAAAACTGCGTACTTATAGCTTTAAATTTATTATGAATATACATACATATAATTTTGGTTTGTGTTTGTTGACTTCTCAAACTTTGACATACCTTAGATAATATTCTTTAATCTATGCTTTGACAGAGAATTGAGCAGTGTTCCGATTCCGAGCAGTTCTCGTTCTTTCGTACTAGATGTCGTTATAAATTCGTAATAGATTTCAACTTTTCGTAATCACATACCTAGAGGAGAGTAGGAGAACGCCACGGGCGAAATTTTTTTTGAAGGTCATCGTGATTTTTGTGAGTATCTTCATGTAACGTATACTTATTACATCGAAATGAATAAATTGAATATATTTTAATGTTTCTATAGTGGCTCCACCTGTCATTGAATAGCGAAAATTTTTATTACAATGTCAAATAGAGGCTTTCTTCTTCTTCCTGTATAAAATTACTGTGACTTTAAGAGTCTCTAGCAATTTCGTTTCATTTTCAACACAGATTACCACTTCTGCTGGTAGCATTCATCGGTATAAATATATAACATACCTAACGGAAAAAAAAGTAATAGATGTTCGTTGCGGCGTAATAGCGTAAAGGTCTGTTTGCACGCATCCAGTAATGTAGTCGAGTAGTTTAGTAATTTAGTAGTCGACCAATGCGGATAGCGTGTTTAGTCGAGCAATTTAGTGGAAAGCAATTACTAAATTACTCGACCATCTCTCTACTCGGCTAAATTACTGGATGCGTGCAAATAGGCCTTAATAGGGAGCGTTTAATAGTAATAGATCTATTACAGAAGTAATAAGACTCGAAACACTGTAATGGGGACCATTTCTTTTTATTATTTCCTCCAGAGTCCAGAGTGCAACAGCCGTACTCGGTTGTTTCACATACCTTTCTAGGTATGTGGGTTGTTCGCAAGGAGGAAAGGACCTATGAAGAACTGGCTTGGATTGTTCCCCATTAGGTCCTTTCCTTTGTTTTTGAGTGTAGTGTGTTTTACACTAAACGCAAAGTCAGCTGAACATTCAGTGTACCTATATGAGTGTGATAAAAGCAATGGATTGGACAAGTGTAACTGAAGTTGAAATTTTTCTAATTTATTTTTTTCGAAAACTTTCTAAATTGATCATCTAAGAAAAATTGTTAGATTAGGTGAATAAATGTACCTATTTATTCACCTATACGGTATTTTTTATAGATACCATTTGTTAGACGATTAATTACCTGCAATTTTGAACTGAATTTCTTCAATTTTCCCACACCAATACACAAAAAATAATTCACCTAAAAGTCTAGAAACTACCCTATTAATTCAAATATTTCTATCGCGCATGTCCAGTGCAATTCACACCTGCCTTCGAGCACTGAACTCTATACTATATAAATGGAAGGTCAATATCCATACCAATTTTTACGCCAAATTGAACCTCGCGCAAGTATGGCGACCATAAGGAGGAGCGCAATCGCACTACAAAATACGTCAGAGCCGGTCTTATTGTTACTGCAACTGTTTAAAACCCGGGACTCTGCCCCGATTCTTGCAACACAGTACCATACAAGATTGCACCATATTGTCTTAATTAACTTTGTTTATAACAGTCACAAAATATTACACAAAATAATCAATTTACAAGTTTACACAAACGACAGAATAAACAAAGAATAAAATGGTGACACCGACTCTGGAAATTTCATCTAATCCAAGACTTACGCTACAGAATCTATGGAAAAGAAATAAAACACAGAATAGCGTCAGCCTGGCATCGGCGCGTAACTCCCGTAGACAGCCGTTTGGTTCAAGCACAGACATTAATTTCTCTACTGCGTCGACGCATGGCTTATAGTTTTTTGTTACCACTTAATCTGTGCCGTAATTGCCGCATTTTGTTCACGCGCATATACCTATACTGGCCTTCCATTTATATAGTAGAGTTCAGTGCCTTCGAGTAGGTGGAGATAAGCTACACCAGTGCTGATCAGTGAATCTTACACTGGGCAAAGGAATGGTAAAGTGTAGTGCATGTAACACCATATCCTTGCAAAGAAACGACTTTGGGTAATTCAGTGTAGTTCAGAGTATAATCTACGGTCAGTGAAATGAAGAAACGAATTATTCGGCTTATTTTTGAAGATAGAAACTTCAAATTTTGTACGTATGTATTAAAATATATATTCTAGTTCGTCACGTTTTTAATTTTTTGTTTTAATCAAAAACACGTGATCAACGAAAAAATTGACGTCGAAAAATTGGAATTTACAAAAAACGAAATCGTGACGCCCTAGATAGTCCTTAATTAATTACGTGGATAAAATATAACCTCTTAATTTTCAAACATAGATTCAATAAATAGTTTCCAATTTTGCCGTCAATAGATGGCACTCGCCTCGGCATTCGCATAGCTTTACACGCTCTCAGACTTTAGGGAGGAACTTGTTGTCATGGAGACCAGACGCGAATGAATGCTTGCCAGGGAAGCATTTAGCAGTTCTGGTAATTGTAATCTTAAATTTATTTATAAATTATTTTATCTTACAGGAATGACTTAATAGATGAAATTCTTGAAAATGTTAATACATACAAATAAAAGGTGCCAAATAGAGAGGACCGTTTTGTATAAACACTCCTACAAATTTTATTATGAAAATTTGAATTCGGTTTTTAGTTAGGTCAGAAATCAATTTATTCGAAATTATTACCAAGCAAAATGTACAGGGTGTCCCAGTCAACGCGCTATGCTCGGTTTTCACGGTAGTTTCTGAGATAAGTTTATGGTTCAAAATCCAGTCTGACGTAGGTTTTCCGAGGAATCTCGTACTGCTAAGATATTTAGGAATCCAAGATGGCGGGCGAATTTCGTCATCTATGATCCTATTCGACTGAAAATCGATATCTGGGGGTTTTCGGGGATGCGGTTTACGAATTTTTGGTCAAAATTTAGGAATCCAAGATGGCGGACGAATTTCGTCATCTATAGACCTATTCGACTGAAAATCGATATCTGGGGGTTTTCGGGGATGCGGGTTATGAATTTTTGATCAAAATTTAGGACTCCAAGATGGCGGACGAATTTCGCGATCTATAGTCCTATTCGACTGAAAATCGATATCTGGGGGTTTTCGGGGATACGGGTTACGAATTTTTGGTCAAAATTTAAGACTCCAAGATGGCGGACGAATTTCGTCATCTATGGTCCTATTCGACTGAAAATCGATACCTCGGGGTTGTCGGGGATGCGGGTTACGAATTTTTGGTCAAAATTTAGGAATTCAAGATGGTGGACGAATTTCGTCATCTATGGTCCTATTTGGCTGAAAATCGATACCTCGGGGTTGTCGGGGATGCGGGTTACGAATTTTTGGTCAAAATTTAGGAAACCAAGATGGCGGATGAATTTCGTCATCTGTGGTCCTATTCGAATGAAAATCGATATCTGGGGATTTTCGGGGATGCGGGTTACGAATTTTTGGTAAAAATTTAGGAATCCAAGACAGCGGGCGAATTATAACTATATTTTGACCTTCCTTTATTTGTGTTATTATTGGAGATAAAAAAAAGTTTCGTATAAGAGTTGTAGGGTTTTATACACGTGATATAACAATGAAGGTTGCTTTTTAAATGAAAACCCTGTATATTTTTACATATTCTTTTAGATCCTTTATCCCTAATTTTAAACATATAAAGATTGATAGATCTAGTTGTAATATTTTTTGACATATCGGACATTAAATATGCTCCAAACATGCATATAGGTATTTTAGGGTTTCTGACGGAGCGCAGTCAGTGGCGGATTTAGAGGGGGCTATAGAGGCTATAGCGGCAAAATCCAAGGGCGGCAATTTTTTTGAAAAACACCAAAGACATAAAAACAAAAAATTATTATTATTAATATGTTCTATCAGAACATGTTTAATTTATTTGAGAACGTGTTTTTTATATTAACTAGACTAAAGTTCCTTATTATAGTCAACAGTACAGGGTGGTTGTGCAAACGTTAGAACCTCATTTAACTTCTTTATTTTTGGAGTTGCGTAAATAAGTTCAAAAATAAAAGTTATGAGATATCACATGTATTTTCCAAACATCGTTTCAGCAAAACAATTCAAACAAGTCGAATTTCGGAGATATGAGCTTTACCTTGGTTTTTTTAAATAGAACACCCCCATATATTTTTACACCATTTGAAAGGTCATAGAAAAATCTTTTCAATGATATATGACACAGTATTTTTCTTAAAAACTATAGTAGATATTAAGTTTTATATTTTCTTACATTAAGTCATGGTAGTCCGAAAAATATATACAATGTATTTCACTTTTTAATTTGTTTTTCTGATTTGAATCAAATTTTACTTAAGTATAGAACAAATTAGGATCTACTTATGACCAGAAAAAAATTCACCGCCTACAAATGCAAACCCACCAAAATATGCGGATAAAATCAAAAAATCATATTAGGCATATTTTTATTGGAAAATTTTGTCAATGAAACTTGTTCAGAATTGTTCAGAAACCTTGAGTCCAAAATTTAATCAAAATAAAAAATATATAAATTTTTATTAAAATAATGTCCAAGTCCAAAAATATCATTTTAATGGGTTCTTTCGTTTAGAAAACTGTACTATGACAATTTTATTTGAAATTAAACCCAAGCTGCCAGGTAGTTGTAAAGCAATTTACAGTTTTTTTTAAATAATTATTTTCAAAATTTTTAAAGTTTCAAGTTTTTCATTTTTTAATTTTGATTAAATTTTGGCCATTTTGGGCAATTCTGAACAAGTTTTATTAACAAACTTTTCCGATAAAAAAATGCCTAATATGATTTTCCGATTTTCTCCACATATTTTGGTACCGCAGGTGGCTTTGGTACCGTAGGAGGCGAATGTTTTTCTGATCATAAGTAGATACTAATTTGTTCTATACTTAAGTATAATGTGATTCAAATCGGAAAAAAAATAAAAAAGTTATTGGGGTGTTACCATTTCAAGTGAAACACAATGTATCAATTATTGAAATTTTCCGTTTTATTTCAAATAAAGTGAAATTAGACAGAACTAACATATTGTTTATTTTAATTGACATACTTTTGTTTTCCATGGCTAATTTGATAAATTGTAAATTTATAGTAAATTAGACAAAATTTGTTTAAGATAAGCACCATGTATTATATTATAAATACAAAGCTTTTTTTATGGCGTTTCAAATGGTACATATATGGAGTGTTTCTTTAAAAAAAAGCAAAGTAAAGTTCATATCTCCGAAATGCGACTTTCAATAGGCATGTCCACAAAATTTTAATTTCAATTGTAAATGATAGAATTATCGATATTGTACACTAATTTAACAATTAAAAAAAACCGCTGCCCAAGGAATCACTACTTCCACATCCAGATTTCTATCAAGTCACTCACAACGATAAAATGTTGTATGTGGAAATAATTGTTTAATAATATAATATTTGAAATCGTCTACCTCAAAAACCCATAAAATGATACCCCACATCGGTAGTGGGGTAGGGGTGGTGATAGAGGGTGGTAGTGGAGGTGGATAAGGTAAAAAAATATTTTGAGGTTTCTGGTTCTTGTGCACACATTAAATCAAATAACGGGGTGGGGGTGGTAATGGGGGTAGCTAATGTCAACATTTTTTGAGACCTTAGCCTCTCTTGTATATAGTAAATACCAATTTTATGAACTCTTACCTGCTTGATTTACCTATTTACCCCAATTTACCCCCCAATCCTTCGACGGAACAAGATGAAAATATAATCTAGTTCTAGATCTCATTAAAGTACATATGCGTACCAAATTTCAAGTCAATATCTCAAACGGTTCCAGAGTAAACGTGTGCACAAAAAAAAAGTTACAGACCGACAGACAGAAATTTTTTTTCGCTCAAACTTAAAATCTCGACGTTTCATGACATTCTAAGCCTATTTAAACAATAAAAAATTTTAAAAAATTTTTTGTCGTTACTATACTACCACTGGATGTGGAAATAATATATGTATTCTTATTTTGCCAGTTATTCGTAATAGAAATCACCCCAACATAGCAAGGATTTTTGGTAATTTTTCAATAAAAATTCTTGGCCTATGAAGTAAAAAAATATTTTGAAGTTTTTGGTTTTTGTACATGCACTAAATCACACTTTTTTTTTCGTCCCCTTAAAAAATGGGGGTTAGGGGTAGGGGTCGTAATAGGGATAGCTAATGTCAAACATTTTTTTGAGAACTTAGGTTCTCTTATATATACTAAATACCAATTTTACGGACTCTTACCTGCTTGATTTACCTGTTTACCTCCCCATTTACCCCAATTTACACCCCAACCCTTCGATGGAATAAGATGAAAATATAATCTAGTTCCAGATTCCGTTAAAGTACATACGTGTACCAAATTTCAAGTCAATATCTTAAACGGTTCCAGAGTAATCGTGCGCACAAAAAAGTTAGATCGACAGACAGACAGACTTTTTTTACGCTGAAACTTAAAATGGCGACCTTTCATGACAGTCTAAGCCTTTTTGAACAATAAAAATTTTCAAAAATTTTTTTGTTACTATACTTCCACTGGATGTGGAAGTAATTAATATTCTATTTTCAAGAAAAAGAACGCCGTTGCCATGTAAACCGGAAGTGATATTTAAAATGTACATGCCTTTTTTTACTTTCCTTTAATAGTCAATTAAGAACATAAATAATCAGATCAATTCTTCTTTGATGTTCAATTATATGTTTCTTAGCGGCATCGATTCCCCGGAAAAAAAATACTTATCTCAAAAACTACCGAGAAAATCGGACATAACGCGTTAACTGTACACCCTGTACACTGTACATTTACATTATGTATCTACAGATAGTTTTTCTTTTAATTAAAAACCACTGCCTAAGGAATCACTACAACCGCATTCAGTTTTCCTACTCAAATTACTTTAAATAAAAATTCTTGTGCACCCAACGCGAAATTCGACTCTGTACGACAGAAATATATTTGAACTATTTCTCTTATATTACACAATCTGTTAATCTCCTCCTGTTTACGTAGACGGCATATTTCATTGGTCAAAGGGGCACGCCCACCCGTATAAACCTTTTTCATATATATCAATGAAAATATTATTTGTCCTACCACAGATTATCCTCTTCAGTGTTACACTTCGTATGCAAAGGAAAGGACCTATTGAGTCAGAGAACTTATACCATAGAGAAGAGACAATATCGGCGGTTCCTTTGATCCCTGTCAAAAAATCCTTATAAAAACTTATAAAAAAAAACGTATACAGTGGCGGTCTGGCTAGGTCGGCTAGTCCGCAAATGTCGACTGGGCCCTAGGGTCGCGTCTAATGAGGGGCCATTTTGGGACGAAAAATTTGAAAAATTTTATTTCGGATTTATCCTTTCCCGCTCATCAAAAATTTTAAATTTTTTTTTGGATTTCTCCCTCCCGCTAATCAAAAAATTTTTTTGGATTTCTCCCTCCCCCCCGCTCATCAAAAAAATGGGACGACGTTTATATCCATGCGAAGCGAAAATATTCAAATCGCTGACGAACTGAGTTTGACTGTTTATTGTAAAATGCCGACTAGACACCCAGACCGCCACTGAACGTATAAGTTTTTATAATTTTTGATGTGTGTATTTGAAATGTGTTTTAATTGTAAATTCTCATATGGTATCTACCAGTATTGATGAGTTTTTATAGTATATGTAATTAAAAGTTTTTATAGGTTTGTATAGTGTTTTGAATGTAAATTCCCCATAGAAATTCTATTACTATTGATAGGTTTTTTTTACAGATTTTGGTTGTGTATTTGAAGCATATTTTTAATGCCAAATCCCATAAACTTACATAGGTAGGTAAGTAAATATTATTTACTTACTATTAATATTTTAAAATCAATAGTAATATAGTGGTAAACACTAAATACTGCAAAAATCCTTGTTTCCTCTAGCGTTCTAGCCTAAACGCATTAGCAGCAAAAGAGAATGATTTATTTTTAATTTAACAAGCCCACACTAGTTTCTTAGGTCACATTAGATTAGATATGAATCAGCGACATGTATAACAGCTCCCTCTACTGGAGGCTGGAGTATGTAACATAAATTTTCATAAGTTTTAAATATTATGTGTGTGTGTGTGTGTGTTTTAAATGTACATTCCTCGTATGAAACCTATTAGTATAAGTAAGTTTCTATAGTATTTGAAATACAGTTTTTTATAAGTTCTAAATGTGGTCTGATGTGCGGCTATTTGAAATGTGTTTTTAATGTAAATTCCTTGCCTGAGGTCTATCAGCATTTGCATATATTAATAGGAAATGCGAAGTTTTTATAATATTTGCTGCGTACAATGGCATTTTAATATAAATTACCTATATGGAGTCTATCAGTAGTTATATGTATTAGTATATTTAAGTTTTTATAGTATTTGAAATACAAAGTTTTTATAAGTTCTGAATGTGGTTTGATGTGGTTATTTGAGATGTGTAGCGACCCCTCATTTAATTCCCCTATGTAAAGCGGGCTTAACGCTTGCACAGTGTCTCGTAACTGATCAGCTGTCAACGGGAGAAGAAGAGAAGAGACTAGACGCGCGGGACAATGTCATATGTGCTTGAGATGTTTTCCACTGGACTCTACTATATAAATGGAAGGCCAGTATAGGTATATGCGCGTGAATAAAATACGGCAATTACGGCACAGATTAAGTGGTAACGGATTCAAAAACTATAAGCCATGCGTCGACGCAGTAGAGAAATTAATGTCTGTGCTTGAACCAAACGGCTGTCTACGGGAGTTATGCGCCGACGCCAGGCTGACGCAATTCTGTGTTTTATTTCTTTTCCATAGATTCTGTAGCGTAAGTCTTGGATTAGATGCAATTTCCAGAGTCGGTGTCACCATTTTATTCTTTGTTTATTCTGTCGTTTGTGTAAAGTTGTTATAAATTGATTATTTTGTGTAATATATTTTGTGACTGTTATAAACAAAGTTAATTGAGACAATATGGTGCAATCTTGTATGGTACTGTGTTGCAAGAATCGGGGCAAAGTCCCGGGTTTTAAACAGTTGCAGTAACAATAAGACCGGCTCTGACGTATTTTGCAGTGCGATTGCGCTCCTCCTTTATGTCGCCATACTTGCGCGAGGTTCAATTTGGCGTAAAAATTGGTATGGATATTGACCTTCCATTTATATAGTAGAGTTCAGTGATGTTTTCCTAATTTTACCTATGTTTTTCTTGTGTTCATTACACGAATTAATTAAAGTATGTTTGGGTGTAATTAGTGTTTTATTAATTATCATCCTACATAAAAGTGTCGCTCAACTGGGACTCTTTCTAACAAAAATGCTGTGTCAGAGTGTTTCGTGTCGAGAGTTAGGTTAAAACTTTTGGCGGTACTAATGCAGGTTTTTGCGAAAGTGATCAAAATCCAGTGATTTGGGCCAAGAAATCCAAGCAGTTGTTGTGCAAGAACTTCAACTTCTGTAAGGTAAAAGAGAGCATTTGAAACTGTAAGTAGAGCTTCTAGTTTCTGATTGCTGCAAGTTTTGAATAACTCACACGCCGTGTGCATTCAATAATTTCAAAGACATTAACTCACATATTTTGTGCTTATTTCGACTAGAAAGACATTCTGAGTCGCCGGTTTTCACATTTATTGTGCTATTCTCATAAACAGTTGGTTTATTTCGACTAGGAAAAGACATTCTACGTCGCCGGTTTTCACATTTATTGTGCTATTTTCGCAAACAGCTGGTTTATTTCGACTAGGAAAAGACATTCTACGTCGCCGGTTTCACATTTAAATGAACTTTATTGTGCTGTACCCCTTTCGTTCGAGTAAAATAGACATTTTACATTGCTTTCATGAACATTTCGTGCTGTATTTCGACTAAGGACATTTCGTCGCTGGTTACATGTTTCATGAACTCTCATGCATATTTCGGTTTTTGAAAAACATTCTACCTCAGATAAACAAATTCTGTGTGGTATCCACGAACATTTTGTGCGCGTTTCAAGTATTTGAACATTCAACAGACAATTGCAAGATTTATTTCATTTCACTAGACTTTTAGTGTTTCTGCGAATTTGTATGCAGTCAAATTTGAAAGCGGATTTTCATGCAATCAAAATTCTACAAAATTTTGCGAATTAATGAGTTACAATCTCAGGAGTCAACGTAACGTTTGTAATACATCAATTTCTGTCGATTCATCAACTGTAACAATGCCTGACCCAATTGTAGTGACGGAAGAACAGTTGCAAAACCTATTAAAGGGCGTGACTCAAGCTTTGATTACTAGTCAACAAGCACAAGCTTCAATTTCTAGCGGCAACTTTTCGAAATGTGCTTCGCGGTTTGCCGGAAACAAAGATGAGGACGTGGAAGCCTTTATTAGCGCTATTAATGTTTACAGAGACTGTGTAAATATTACAGAGGAAAATGAAATCGAGGGATTGCCGATGTTGCCTGACCACAATGCTGCAACCTGGTGGCGAGGAATCAAATCTACAATTTCCACTTGGGATGAAGCAGTAAAGGCATTACGACATTCATTCGGTTACAATAAGCCGCCACACAAGATTTTCAAGGAATTATTCTCCAATGAACAAGGGGATAAAGAACCAACAGATCTTTTTGTAAATTCTGCTCGTGCTCTTTTAGCTCGCTTACCGAAAACTTCAGAATTGCACGCAACGCATCAGCTGGACATGATTTACGGTCTTTTAAACCGAAGAATTCGATTTAGAACAAGTGACCTCTTTCTCTGAACTAATTGAGAAGGCCAGATCTATCGAGGATAGTTTTACCGAAAACAAGTCAACGCCACCTACTACATTGAAACAGAGTAGTGCAAATGATGACAAAACGGTACGTCTTCGCCCCAAATGCCAATTCTACAAGAATTTTGGCCATCTTCAGGCAGAATGCTGCAAGTATGCTGCTAATCAAGGAAACGTTAGTCAGCCGAGTACCAGTCAAAACTCGCCTACCACTTCTGCTAGTATTAGTTGCTTTGGATGTGGAACGCCAGGTTGCATACGTTCCCAGTGCCCCAATTGTCGTACTCAGAGTACTTCCAGCACGAGACCTCAAGGTAACAACAGTATTGGCTCTGCTACGACTCTGCCTCAAGTATCGACATTTTCCTCACTGAAATTAACCCAGTTTCTACAATGTCTAGACCATTGGTACATGTTGAGATTGTAGGAAGACAGGGACTTGCCTACATAGATTCCGGTGCTAGAAACAGCATCGCAGGACTCGTTCTTTACACACATTTCTGTAAATTGAATTTACCTTACAAAGAAGAGCTCCTACAGATGGTCCTAGCGGATGGACAACTACGTCGAGTAGTGGCACGAATTTTCGAAACTCAAGTAATCTTGCAAGGAAAAAGTATACCAACTACATTCATAGCAATTCCTGAGCATTTAGACAGCAAAACCCTCCTAGGAATCGATTTTATTACGAGTGGATAAATGGTTTTGAACATACCCAAGGGTCAATGGTTTTTCGACGGAAACCCCTCAGTTGCTTTTGAATTTTTCAAGGAGCCTATTACAACGGCACCACCTTGTCCTATAGTTAGTGCCTACCAAACCGAATTTCAGCTCACTGAAAATGATGGCAGAAACCTAACTCTAAGTCAGAAGGCACAGTTGGAACAACTACTACAGTCACATAAAACAGTTTTGAGAAAAGCAAAGAGCTTACTTCTTATGCTGAGCATACCATCAAGTTAACGGATGAGACTCCCATTTTTCAACCACCGTATCGACTTGCCCCTGCGCAGAAAGAAATTCTTCGTCAGGAACTTGACAAATTACTCGAAGATGGAATCATCGAAGAATGTGAGACAGCCTATGCTGCTCCTGTCGTTCTAGTGTCAAAGGCGGACGGCACTCCGCGTCTTTGCGTAGATTACAGACGTCTTAATGCTGTAACGGTTCCCGTGGAGTATCCATTGCCTAGAGTGGATGATCTACTTCATTCTACGTCCAATTCTGCTTACATAACTACTCTGGATCTAAAAAGTGGTTATCATCAGATCCCAGTTGCCAAGGAGGATCAGGATAAAACTTCGTTTATCACTCCTTTCGGTACCTACCGGTACAAAGCAATGCCCTTCAGACTGCGAACAGCGCCGGCGACTTTTCAACGTCTCGCTGACCGTTTCCGCTCTGGATTGCCACACATCTCCATGTTGGCTTACTTAGACGATTTAATTATCATGTCGCCCAATTTTGAAACTCATCTTAATGACTTAAATGACGTTTTCAACAGACTGAAGATGTTTAAACTTCGAGTTAACCGCAAAAAGTGTACCTTTTCCACAGATCGAGTGAAGTATCTCGGACACGTCATCAGCAAGGAAGGATTCCAACCTTGTCCAGATAAAATATCTGCAATAGTGGACATGCGTGCACCACAAAATGTGAAACAACTTCTTAGCTTCCTGCAGACCTGTTCATGGTTCAGAAGGTTTGTCCCGAATTTTGCAGAGGTAGCTAGACCTTTGACAAACCTAACCAGAAAAACTACCAAATGGGAATGGGGACCTTCCCAGGAAATGGCTTTCAATGAACTAAAGAGGCTATTGACTTCTACGCCTATCTTGCGTCAAACCGACCTCTCCAAACCGTTTGTCATACACACTGATGCTAGCGCATATGCTTTAGGAGCAGCTTTACTCCAGGGGGAGGGAGCAGACGAGAAACCAATCGAATACGCAAGTTGTTTACTGACACCTGCGCAGAGAAACTACCACACGACGGAACGTGAAGCCTTGGCCTTGGTATGGGCTTTTTCCAAGTTTCGTGGGTACATTGAATCATCGAACGTTACTGTGAAAAGTGATCACCAACCCCTTCGGTGGCTGATGTCCTTGAAATCCCCGACAGGTCGACTCGCTCGTTGGGCATTATCTCTACAGCCCTACAACCTGAACATAGAATATGTTCCTGCACGTAAGAACGTTCTAGCTGACACATTGTCGCGCCCTATCTGCCATGACAGCAGCCAAGCCGAAACATGCGATGTTTGCTTCGTTACCATCAACCTTCCTATTGATGATGCTAGAGCTGTGAGAGAGGAGCAACTAACCGACCCAGACATAGCTCAAATAATCAACTGTTTTGAGTCTCCAGACCCTAACCCGGCAGACACTCACAGATGGAGTGACCGCGGTTACCTGATGATGAACGGTATTTTATACCGTTACTCCCCAGATCATGATGGAGAAGAAGCGCAGCAAGTCGTACCAAAGAGTCAGATTCAAAAGGTACTCAAAGAAACTCACGATTCTCCACTGGCCGGTCACTATGGTGTGGAACGCACCCTACAAAGAATCATTCCTCGTTATTATTGGACAGGCATGCGAAGAGACGTTACCGCACATGTTTCTCAGTGTATAGACTGCCAACGGTATAAATCTTCTAACATGAAGCCATCTGGCTTACTTCAGACCCCCGTGCAAGCACAAAGATTTGAAGTCATTGCAATTGACCTTTTTGGACCTCTTCCAGAGACTCCTACTGGAGAGCGATGGATTTTTATCATCGAAGATACATCTACTCGCTGGACAGAAATGTTTCCACTTAAAGTAGCCACAGCCGAAGCCTGTGCCAAATGCCTAATTGATGAAATCATACTTCGTTACGGAACTCCTCGAAAAGTTATCAGCGATAACGGAAGCCAATTTGTTAGCGGAGTCATGCAGCATGTAGCCCAAGCTCTGGGGTTCACCCAAAGGCTTATCCCTGCTCACCATCCTGCCGCCAATCCGGTGGAACGTAAGAACCGAGATCAAAAAACGCAACTTGCCATCCTCACGGCAGATGACCACACCAGCTGGAAGGACAAAATTTCCTCAGTGCGATTTGCCATATAAACACATCCGTGTGTCAGTCTACAGGATTCACTCCAGCCTACCTAACTTTCGGTAGAGAGTTACGCACCCCCGATGATACGCGAAGAGACTTCAGAGCCATCATCGAAAGCGACAATTTTGTACCTCAGATTACTCCTTATCTGCGTACCATGGCGAACACTCTCAGTCAGGCCCGAGAGACTCACGAACGCCAACAAGATAGCCGAAAAAGAACTGCTGACAGCAAACGCCGTGATGTGACCTACAAAGTATCAGACCTCGTACTTGTCAATACTCATGTGCTAAGCAAAGCCCAAGCTGGAATCACTTCAAAATTTGTACCACGTAGAGATGGCCCCTACCAAGTCTCTAGAATTGTGAGTCCGACCTCCTACGAAATAAAGGATCCAACGAATCCCACAGTACCTCTCGGTACCTATCATGTGTCGGCATTGACCAAATATGTGCCGCCTACCCAGGGCAACCCGAATCCGGTTCCAGTTCACCCCATACGTCGTAGAGGACGCCCTCGACGTCAGTTGCCCCAGCCACCTGCTTCAGCAACGCCTATTCCAGGCCCACCTCCGGATCCAGGTTCCAGGACCTCAACTACGCCTAGTCAACGTTCCAGGCCTTTACCGGCAGCTCCTCGTACGCAGTGCAACAGTGACGTGCCGCGCCGTTCTTCGCGAGTGCGCCGCGCCAAAAGTGTCGTGGACGTTTGACCCCCTTCCTTCGTTTTGTATCACACCCGGGGCGGTAGTGTGATCCAAAGGGGGAGTGTTATTTAATTCCCCTATGTAAAGCGGGCTTAACGCTTGCACAGTGTTTCGTAACCGATCAGCTGTCAACGGGAGAAGAAGAGAAGAAACTAGACGCGCGGGACAATGTCATACGTGCTTGAGATGTTTTCCTAATTTTACCTATGTTTTTCTTGTGTTCATTATACGAATTAATTAAAGTATGTTTGGGTGTAATTGGTGTTTTATTAATTATCATCCTACAGATGTGTTTTTAATGTAAATTCCTTGCCTGAGGTCTATCAGCATTTGCATATATTAATAGGAAATAATACGAAGTTTTTATAAGATTTGCTGCGTACAATGGGTTTTTTATGTAAATTCCCTATATGAAGTCTATCAGTAGTTATACGTTTTCGCGGTAATTGAAATATGAAGTGATATAGATATTTTATATGTATTTGAAAAATATTTTTAACGAAAATTCTCCATACGAGGCCTATCAGTATCTGTAAGTTCTTATATGGTGTTTGAAATACGAAGGTTTTATAGGTTCAGATGTGTTTAAGTTTTTGTAGTATTTGAAATGTGTTTTGAATGTAAATTCCTTGCCTGAAGTCTATCAACACTTGCACGTTTTAATAATAAACACTAAGTTTTTATAAAATTCTATGAGGATATGCGATGGGGTTTAAAGTAAATTCCCTGAATGAAGTCTATCAGTATATTTATAAGTATTTATGGTAATTAAATTGCGAAGTTTTATAGGTTTTTATATGAATTTGAAAGATATTAATGTAAATTCTCAGTATGAGGCCTATAAGTATTTATAAATTTTTATGGCGCTTGAAACACAAAAATTTTATAGATTCTGTGAGTTTTTAATGTATATTCCTCCTTTGAGGTCTATTGTAAGACTTTTATGCTTTTATGGGAAAAATACAATGTGTATATAGTATATACTATACAATGGATTTTATCTTACAATGGATATTAATGTAAATTATATGAAATCTATTGTATTAGTAAGTATTACTAGTATGTTATGTTTAGTAAGTATTTTAACTTTTTTAGGTTGACTACTATTGAAATCCCATGAAAACTTTTCAAATTAATAGTTGTAAATAATACTTTTCAATGGGTGCACTGAGAAATCCTTATTAAATTCTTATATAAAACTAAACTAATAATAACCCATCAAATCTTATAAAAACCATATACTAATTATTTCTTATTAAATGTTATAAAATTCATCCCTGGTTTCCTGATGAAACATTATTAGTTTTACCACTATTGGAACCCTATGAACTCAAATTAATAGTTGTAAATCATTATTAATACGTTTTAATAGATGTTCCTATAAATTCTTATTAAATTCTTATATAAACTAAACTGATATGGACCTATGAAGACTTATAAAAATAAGTATAAATATATCCTTATAAAAATGTATAAAATGCCTACTAGGAACTTCTTGGTATATCTTTTCAATTTCATTACTCTTCAGATTCCAAAAAAAAAACTCAAAAGTATTTGATAATACTTTATTTATACTTTTTAACATGCATCCTTATACGTTTCCATTAAATTCTTATATAAACTAAACTGATATGTACCCATGAAGTTTTATAAAAATAAATACAAATATATCCTTATAAAAATGTATAAAATATCTACTAGGAACTCCTTAGTATATCTTTTCAATTTTATTACTCTTCAGATGCCAAAGAAAGTCACAAAATTATTCGATGTAATTCCTTATTAGTACTTTTTAATACGTATCCTTATAAATCCTTATTAAATTATTATATAAACTAAAACTGATAACAACCTCTCAGGTTTTACAAAAACCATATACTAATTGTTTCTTATAAAAATTACAGAACTCGTATTTGATTTTACTGATAAAACCTTTTCAGTTTCAACACTTTTCAGATCACATGAGAACTTATCAAATTAAAAGTTGTAATGCCATATAAAAACTGTTTTTAGTATAAACACTTATGAAAACATACCAATAACAACATGGGTATTCCAATTCAATTACGATTCCTTTAGATACTTATTCATCTCAATATAATTTCTATATGGCAAAATTAATGTACTGTATATAAACCAGATAGGCTCTTATGATTACCCATAAAAAATGTATAATTATCTATAAGTTTGAAATAGGATTTTTTGACAGGGATATTTTATGGCCCGGTTCTAATGACATTGAATATGAGTCAAACACAACCTCTTACACTGAGAGAACTTTAAAGTTTGATGTACACTGAAAGTAATTCAGTATAATACATGTTACTAATATCATATATTAAATATAATTAAATAATATAGTTTATGTTTTAAATACTACTAGTTTTTAAAAAAGGCTAAAAAATCGTAACTCATATATTACATATATCAAATATTTACATTTACATAAAATAGAATGTATTGTATAGGTATATGTTATCAAAACATATTTTAGAATAATATATTGTACATAATATTACAATTTATTCTATTTTAAAATTTTTTTGTTTATAATTTTAAAAATTAAACAAACATGTTTTGCAAAAAAGGTTTTAATTATAAATGTGATAAAATTTTAACTTTTCTGTTTACTTTTTTTGTCGGTTTTAGTAGTTTTTAAATCCCGATTTGTGTATTTAATGGAATAAAAAATCTTCATTCTTATAACCAACTTTTTAATATATACTTTGGGGAATTCTAAACATGGATGAATAAAATCTGTGTTGTTCGTTATGTTAAATAACATATTAGAAACTGCTCGTCCAGTACAAATTTCCTCAAATTGAGAATTGAATATATGATCTAATTTATATATAAAATTGACAGATTCCTCTGGAGGTGATAGCAGGTTTCCATAAATATTTTTTTCGGTGTTAGAAGCTTTGAAATAAACTAATAAGTTATTTATATTGTTTCCCAAAAGATTTACGAATATCGCAAGAGTGAATTTACTTTTTTACTTTCCCCTTAAAGGAATTCTCCCTTCAAGTGTATTTTTAATAGCATTTATCTATAATTTTTTAAACAAAATTGTCCGATTCGGGTGTATAATAAATTCTATAACGAGAAAATATTAAAATATAACAATACATTTTAAATGGAAGAATACAATTTTCCTATGTATCCCCAAACCACAGGTTATATCGGACACATTTAAAAAATAATAATAAAACATATTGCTCACTTTAATTTACTTTTTTTACATTAAAATAAGTTTCCTAATATACTACTATCAACGTGCTTAATCGGATTTAAATTACTCAGATTCGTTCTTGAAATATTCAAAACAATCTTTAGAAATCACTAGTAGCCCAGTTAATGAACGTTCAATAAGGGGAAATGCCGAGATCACAATTTTTGACTTGAGAGCTGTGTTTGGACTATTTAGGAGGTAAACATACCAAAAGTCCCCGAACGTAGGAAGTGGGGGGGGATGCAGGGGGGCACGAAGAAGGTCCCGGTTTTTGGTTTTTCGCTCACATCTCGAAAATGGTTAGCCCTTTTCAAAAAGTTGCTATAAGCAAAATTAAATCTGACTAAATTTTCTACAATAATGTTTCTATTATTTTTTTTCGTATCTGTTATGGTTCAGTAATGAATTGTATATCTTTTGACTGTATTCTGATTTTATTATAAATTTATTATAAATTGAAAATAAATTTTAATAATCATCGTAGAAAAAAAATTTCTTGTACAGATATATGTTTCTTGTAAAAACGATAACTTCTGTTAGACTTAAAATATTTGATTTCAATTTGGAACATATTTAAAACAGCATTTTGCCATAATCCTTATTGAAATTGGGCCATATCTGTAATGGTGATAACCAGAAGCCTACAAACTCTCATACGTAAAATACGTTTTATTTTAATTTCAGAGCAAAATATTACTAAGCATACAAAAATAAGAAGATGTATAAGATTTCTAAACCGCAATATACCGGGTGTATGTTAGGCAAACCAACTTTATTTAAATTAGATGATATATGGAACATGATAGGTATTTTTAATAACATTATTATGAAGTGAGAATTGTAGGCCTCTGGTTATCACCATGTATTACAGATATGGCCCAATTTCAATAAGGATTATTGTAATATGCTGTTTTACATATGATCCAAATTGCAATCAAATATTTTAAGTCTAACAGAAGTTACCGTGTTTACAAGAAGCGGTATACACGCACACATAGATATGCACGCACGCACACACTTACAGACGCAAAGACATTTTTTATTCAATATTTCAGTTCAGTCTGTTGTGAAACAGATATCTGTACAAGAAATTTTTTTCTACGATGATTATTAAAATTTATTTTCAATTTATAATAAATTCATTACTGAACCATAGCAGATACGAAAAAGAATAATAGAAATATTATTGTAGAAAATTTAGTCAGCTTTAATTTTGCATATAGCCACTTTTTGATTAGGGCTAACCGTTTTCGAGATATGAGCGAAAAACCAAAAACCAGGACTTTCTTCGTGCCTCCCTGTATCCTCCCCACCTCCTACGTTCTGGGACTTTTGGTATGTTTACCTCCTAAATAGTCCAAACACAATTGTCCTCTAGTCAAAAATTGTGATCTCAGCATTTCCCTCTAGAAACCATTCATTGACTGAACTATAGATATATGTTAGATCACGGTTCACATGAATGACTTTTTAAAAACTTTTATTTACTTAAATGGAGCCAACGTTGGCTCTTGGAGAAGGAATAATACAATAATTAGAAGCGTTTCATTCTAAGTGAGTTTAATAACTGATTCAACAAAGCGTGTTTAGTCATATTTATAACATACAGAACCTGGGTAAGCAAAATATAGAACAAAGGAATTGCAGTTCTGCAGTCATCACAAGTTATGAGAAACAAAGGTGTAATATGATATCTTGAAGATAAGCAATTAATAAGAGAAGCTGTTATCGTGTAATACGATATACCTGTGAAGGTTTATTATGGCTAAGTCTTAATAAGATAGCGTGTAATATTATATAACAACTTCCTTCTTAATAAAAAAAGTTGATGTTATGCAGCAACTTTTGAAAATTGTTAAAAGTGTTAAATGAATATAATGCAAAATAAATTGAAACAATGTTGAATGAATACAAAGCAAAATAATAAAATACGTAAAAGTTAAAATTGGTAAATGATAATAATAATAAGTGAGTAATACATTACATAAATGTAATAAAAATAAAATGCAATGGTCTAAATTAATAGACGAGGGTAAAACTCCACAAATGAAAGTCTATGTTAACTCGATGTTCTCTTCTTCTTGAGGTTTAATACCGGGTCGCTTTCTTGGAGGGATAAGTCTAGGAAATTTAGAGAATACTCTGCTTCGCTCTGAAGGAGGTGAAGGAGGGTTGTCCGTTGAGGGTTGGATTCGCAATGCTCCACATCTTTTTCTTCTGCATTTACAAGTTATGTAAAGTTCAACTAATAATGATTATGAAATATGTGAACCAAGAATACGTGTTTGGTCACAAAAGGCTCGTTTATGAGGTCATACAGGTCTTTGGAATATTGGTCCAATTTGATTTTTGCAATATCTAGATCTTCTACGTCGAGACTGTTTAATTTGAGTGGTTTTAATTTTGGAATTTCGATTTTGTCGGGCATGTGATTACAGCATTCAAAAGGAATTTGGATAGGATGTGAATTGTCCTTAATTTCGGAAAAGTCTTTGGCACTGGCTTGTATTCTAGTAATGCCTGCATAGGCGTAACATCCTGGTTGTAGTTTGATGATGGAATTTTTGTTGATTAACTCTGTCGTGGATTCTCTCTTTGGACAGTTGATGGTAATGTGAAGTGGTTCGGAATTAATTACTAGCCATGTGTTGTCTTCAAGTTCTTGGACGTTGTATCCTTGACTAATAATGAAGGAAGTTTGACAGTTCTCTGAAAGTTTCGGCAATGGTTTTAGTATTCTGGCTTCACATATGGCATTTTGGTCGATAGGATATGCAAACAGGTTCGAACATAGTTTGGTTCCAAAATAAAGTGGTTTGCAATCTTTCAAATTTTGTATAGGTATGTACATTAAAGAATCATCGTCTCTCGCGATATACTTTTGTGAAATAGATAAAATGTGATGTAGACCAGTTCTTCTATCAAGTATCGGGATTGGGTATAGGCGATAGGTGTTATAATTTTGGGGTTCAACAGGTGGTATTGTTAAAACAAATACTAAGTTAGAATCCATTTGAAACGCTTGTAATTCAATAATATCCAAATACTTAGCAACTGCCGATAATTTAATGGGGAGAGGCACATTGTTCCTTCGTAAGCTCTGTGAAACTTCTTGTAGTGCTGTCACTAAGTGATTAGGGGTTATGATTGACGTGTGAATGATTCCTAGTCTAGTAAATGTTATTGAATTTAGAATGTCGTTTAAATTATCTTCGATATACAAATAGCTTGCCATTAGTTGTTCGGAAATGTATAAGAATTTTTGTTTTACGTTAGCAGCCTCAATAGCTCGAGTCATGGTTTGAATTGTGTGTTCGATTTCTTCGAGATCTTTGTTAAACGTTTCCTCGTCAATTTGTAATTTTTGTATAGTCGAGTTGAAGTTTTTAATAACAGAAGTTGTAACTGAAATTTGATTTTTGATTAAGTTTTCCAATTGATGTTCGTCGTTATTTAGTTTATTTGTACAATTAGTATAGTACTGGCCATCTTCAGCATCTAGGTTTCCAGTTATGGATTTGAATATTGCACCGATACCGTTAAGTATTCCTCGTTTATATCTTTTTGTGTCTGAAAAGATTTCGTCAAATTTCGTTTTTATAGAGTTGGATATTTGTGTTAAAAGGTTAAAGTCTGTTTTAATTTCACTCGTAAAAATAATTGACTTATGATCACCATTATTGAGAGTGTACAAGATTTTGTCTAAGATATTTTGATTTTTGTCAAAAGCTAGTTTGAGGGATGAAATGTTTTTATGCACTAGCAGAGTCCATTTGTCATTTGTCACCACGATGTCCGTGTCTTGGTGGTAGTATACACCAACAGTATTATTGATCGGGGTAATTTTGTATTGACAGAGTGCTGATCCGAACAGCAGGAGAAACCTGAAAATAAATTTAATTTTCAGTATATGGTTTCATTCTATCAAAATTGACTTAGTTTCTTGTTTTGTTTCGAGATTCAATAAGGTAGCAGAATTTTGGAAAAATTTTTTTATTTTAAAAGGACCGTTAAATTTGTTTTGCAATTTGTTTTTGATTTGTGATTCTTTTACGTAAACTAAGTCACCTATTTTGTACTCAGATCGTTTTTGGGGAACATATCTGTCGAAACGAACTTTTGCTTTCTCTTTTTGAGATTGTGTTCGACTACGGGCTATTTTATAGTAGTGGGATATTCTGTTGTTTAAATCTCTAACGTATTTGGTTATTAACTCCTTTTGGTTATACAAAGTTTCAGGTGGTCTGTTAGACGTATGACCAAAGATAAGTTCATATGGGGTGAAACCGTGTGTTTTATTTACCGAATTGTTATAGCATATTACTGCATATGGTAAAATCGTGAACGGATGTTCGTTCGGGTTTTCAGTTTTATGAATTGTTATCATTTCAGCTAAGGTAGCATGAAATATTTCTATGGATCCGTTCGATTGGGGATGTCCTACGCTTGAATAAGTTAATTTTATGTCGTAGAGGGTGAAGAGATCTTTGAGCAAACGGTTGTCAAATTCGCCACCGTAATCGCAGTGAATTCTTAGCGGGGTACCGTAATGTTGAAAGTATAACAACAAGGTATTTACGACGGATTTTGCAGATTTGTCCGGGACTGCATAGGCTTGTGTGAATTTAGTTAACTCATCGCGAATAGTTAACGCGTAATTTCGAGTTGGGAATTCAAACAAATCGATATTCGAATGGTGTTCTTGGGATTTCTGTGACTACTAGAGGGTTATTAAGGTTTTTCCGGCATACTTTAGTCTTTGGCAAGTTTCGCAATTTTTTATAAAATTTTCAACGTCTTTAGTTAGACCTTGCCAAGTGTATTTTTCTCTAATTCTTCGAATCGTTTCATTTATTCCGCGGTGTAGATTATTTTTACCAAAATGATTTTGCTCCAATATAATTGGAATTTCATTTCATCTTCGTCGGCAGTTTGTTTCAAATTTTGAAAAGAATTTGTACAATCATTGTCGAAGAGAAATGGTATGTCTTTCTGTAGGAGTTTTGTTAGGGGCTTGGTTATCTTGGAGAAATTAGGAATAAAGCGCCTAAGCGGCTAAGCCTAGAAATGATTTAATTTCTTTTGGATTTTTCGGTTGGGGAAAATTTAAAATAGCGTCAACTTTCGAAGGGTTCGGTTTTACGCCGTCTTTTGTAATTAGATGTGCTAAATAAGCGACTTCCTTGCGGAGAAACTCGCATTTGTCTGGTTGAATTTTGAGGTTGGCTTTTTGAAGGCGTTTAAAGACTTCAGTTAGACGGGAAATGTGTTCGTGAATTGTAGGAGAGTAAATAATAATATCGTCCATATAGACGAGACATCGTTCATTTTGAATACCTAATAGGATGTTATCCATAACTCTCTGAAAAGTTGATGGAGCGTTTTTGAGTCCAAATGGCATTCGTACGAATTCATAATGACCGTTCTCAACTGTGAAAGCAGTCTTTTGAATATCTGCGGGATTAATTTCAATTTGGTGAAAACCAGAAGCCAAATCTAAGGTTGTAAAATATTGGCATTTGCCAAGTTGGTCTAAAAGATCGGAAATGTTGGGCAGAGGATATTTGTCACCGATTGTAACCTCGTTGAGTTTGCGGTAGTCGACTACAATGCGCCATTTCTGTTTACCAGAAGCGTCCAGTTTTTTGGGAACAACCCAGACAGGAGAGGACCAAGGTGAGGTTGAAGGTTGAATAATATCTTGACATAACATTTTCGATACTTTGGACTTAACTTCTTTATGGACCTGAGGATATCGATACGATTTCGTGAATATCGGTCGGGAATTTTCGGTGTCAATAGGGTGTTTGATTTCATTGGTAAAGATCAAATTGTCTCCTTCTAAATAGAATATATCTTGAAAATCTAAACAAAGCTGCGTTACTATTTCGGCCTCTTCTTCGTTTAGATGATCCAAGCGCAATTCATTCCTGATTTCAAAGGATATGTCTGTCTGTAAGTGATGGTCAGAATTTTGAGTATTTAAATTAAAAATTGATTTGAATTTTTGTATTGGTTCTAGATTAAGGTTCGAAAAGTTTATGGTTTTTGGGATCGCGTTTGCGTTTATTATTGAAGTTAAAAATTCTCCATTGTGATCGATTTTGACAATGGCATTTGGTAAGCGTACTTTCTCGTTTTTCTGGGCTAACAGTATAGCCTCGGTATTTCGCAGGTTGCATTTTAGTTTACAGATTTTTTCCATGCGAGGTTCGATTGAAATTAAATTTCTGATGTTGCCTAAATTTGGATTTTGGTTTTTGATGTTAGAGTTACTAGTTGGTTGTACAGGTAAATTTACTGTAGTTCCTTCTGTGACTTCAATTGTGGTACGGTTTTAAAATTTGTGACTAGTTGTTTATTTTTAAAGTCTACTTGGCATTCGTAATGTTCTAAAAAGTCTGCGCCTAATAATCCATCAAAATCTATATCTAGATTATAGATATAAACTTTGTGTGACTCATCTGAAAAGGGGATGAGAACAGATTCGTTGATATAAATTTTTTGATCGGTAATACCCTGTATAATTACATTTTCAGGAGATCTATGTCTGTAATTATCAGCTGTTTTACGTTTAAAAATTGATATACCTGCGCCAGTTGCATCCTTCATATAGTAAAGGTTCTTTGAATTTACAGTTAATGGGGTATGGGGAGGCGTATTTACATGAACGTCTGTTCTGGGAAATTCAGCATTGGGTCGAAACTGTCGTTGAGGTTCATAGTTTGTATTTGAGTTTCTAGTTCCGTAATTGGTTCGAATTGGTCTGTTTCTTGTGTTGGAGTATCCGTGGGGTACTCCGGATCCAAGCGAAAATCCTAAGGATTAGCAGTATAATCCTCGTATTGTTCGTATTGAGAATTAGCTGTATAATTCTCTTGGACATTTTGGTTAGTTTCAAAGTTATAATTTTCGTAAGTATCCTCTGCAGTTTGGTAATCAGAAGAATAGTCACTGTATTGATTAAAATCGCATTGGTTTTCATAAGGTTCGTAATTTAAATGATGTGTTTTTTGTTGATTGAAACGGTTGAAATTTGGGTTTGGTTGAATAGCAGAGGGTCTTAGATTAGATTAGATTAGATTGAAGGGAGGAGCTGGCCGCTTAGCCTTGGTCACCGCGTCCCCTTTGGATCTATTGTGGCGCTCCTAATCTAATTCATTTAGAGTTCCTCATCCAGCTTTGTCTTTTGTACCAGACTCCAAAGCCTTGATAGGGGCTCCTTAGTATAGCTATCCGCTCTTGGTTTTTCCTCACCAAGTATTTGGAATCTCAGTCTGGCTAGGCCTTCACAATGGCACAGCACATGTACTGAGGTTTCCTCTTCCTCTTGACAGAATCTGCATGTTGCATCATCTGCCAGACCCATTAGACTCATATGCCTATTGAGTCTACAATGTCCAGTTAGAAGACCCACTATTATCCTAATGGCCTTTCTACTTTGGCCTAGTAGATCTTCCGTGAATTTGGCCGACCGTTCTTTAATGAACTCTTTGGCCTGTCTCTGTCGCGGGAAACTCTTCCACCATTCTAGAGATTTGTCCTGTACCCATTTATTAATAGATTCTCGTTTGCATGGCTTAGCCACGCCACAAAAGGGTTCGGGGCCTACCAGGGCATTAGATGCGCCTTCCCGAGCCAGCTCATCAGCCTTTTCATTTCCCCTGTGTCCCTCATGTCCTGGCACCCATGCCACGGTCACTTTGTTCTGACTTCCTAGGTCCATAAGGGCGTTAATACAATCCCATACTAGTCTTGAGTCGACCTGCATGGAATCGATTGCCTTTAGCGCCGCTTAGCTGTCGGAAAAAATGGCAATTGACTGGTTGACAGTTCCTTGCCTCATTATTTCCCTTGCACACCACTGCCTGAAATACTGTGGCATGTATTCCTAGACTTATCGGGATTTCCGTTTTCGACCTTATCCCGTAAATCCCAGCTCCTGCTCCATGTTCTGTCTTGGAGCCGTCCGTGTACCAGACTATTTGTGCTGATATCGGAGGGCCATTCTTCCAGTCCCCTCTGTCTGGTATCTTGATTTGAAAGTTTTTATAGAAGTTATACTTTGGGACCATGCTGTCCGTGGGCATTCACAGAATGGGGTCTGCCTTCAGCTCTGAGTATAACTTTTGGTGCTCTGTACCGTGTTGCTGCCTTATGGGCGTTGTGCCTTGCATTGGCCTGTGCAACACCGAACGAGCTTCCCCCTGGATGAAAATGTGTAGTGGTGGCAAATCTAGAAGGACCTCCAAAGCCGCCGTGGGAGCAGATTTTATGGCCCCTGTGGCGCACAGGCAAGCAAGCCTTTGTGCGCCACTTAATAGCCTTACTGCTCCCGGCTGCAATGTCTTGGTCCACCATACCACCGATCCATAGGTTATCATGGGTCTAACGACCCCAGTATATAACCATAGGGACATCTTGGGGTTTAATCCCCAGTTTTTTCCACACATCTGCCTGCACCTTCCCAGGGCAATCGTTGCTTTTTGTGTGACTTTTTGGATGTGGGTATTCCATGTCAGTTTTTGGTCAAAAATGACTCCTAGGTATTTAGCCTCACTGGCAAATGGAATTTCCACTCCATTGAGCCTTAGGGGTTTTAGACCTCCCAAGGATCTTTTTCGTGTGAAAGTGACCACTGTGGTTTTGTGAGGATTTATGGATAGTCCTTCCTCACTACACCACCTGTCAACAATGTTTATGGCTCTTTGCGAACGCTCTGATATGGTGTTCGCAAATCGCCCCTTGACTACTATTGCTAGGTCGTCAGCGTATTCTAGGCAATAAAAGCCTTCTGCGGAAACTTTCCGGAGGAGTTCGTCAACGAGGGTTGCCCACAGTAGTGGAGATAGTACTCCTCCTTGAGGGCAGCCTGTACTCACCTTCGCCTCAATGGTAGCCTCGCCCAGATTGGATACTATTACCCTCTTATCTAGGCTGGCCTTAATCCACTGGCAGAGTACTGTTGGGACTCCTCTATTTGACAACGAGTTCGTTAATGATTGCGTTGTCGCGTTGTTGAACGCTCCTTCTATATCAAGAAATGTTGCCACTGCTATTTCTTTGTCATACAATGACTTTGACAGTAGCCTGTTCAAATCATCCAGCGCGAGGTCTGTTGACTTTCCCGGCTGGTATGCATATTGACGTTCACTAAGGGGGTTTTCCTTTAGTACCTCGTCTCTAATGTACCTGTCCAGTAGTCTTTCCAACGTTTTAAGTAGGAAAGAGGACAGGCTTATGGGTCTGTATGACTTGGGCGTTTGGTCTGATATCCTGCCTACTTTTGGTAGGTAGGTGACCTTCACCTTCCGCCACATGTGTGGTATGTATTTCCAGGCCAGGCAGGCTATGAATATTTTGCACAGATGTGGTACTATTATATCCTGCTTTGGAGCAGAATCGGGTAAATTCCATCCATACCAGGAGATTTGTATGGTTGGAACTTGTTAATTGCCCATCTGATTTTGTTGGGTTTCGCTACCTCGTTGGCTAGCCTCCAATCCTCAGGTCTGGGCCGTTCAGGCCTTTGATCTGGGAATTGCACGGCCTCCGATCCCTTCACTACCAGTGAGCCCGGAAAGTGTGCCTCCATGAGCAGTTCAATACTTTCCGTCAGTGTTTCCGTGTAGGTTGCGTCCTCCTTTTTAAGGAGGCCTACTTCATTTGCAGTGCAACCATCCTTGGCCAAGACCCTGTGGATTCTAGAGGCTGCAGGGCCATCATCGACCTCTTCACAGAACCTCCTCCATGAGTCTCTTTTGGCCTTACGGATTTCTTTGTTGTACTGCGTGAGTTTGACTTTGTAGGTATCCCAGTCTTGTTTGGATTTGGCCTTATTGAACAGTTTTCTCACTTCTGTTCTGAGGCCTTCCAGATGTTTGTTCCACCAGACTGTTTTACCTCTGTTTTTCCTTGTTTTTTCTGCACAGTTTTCCTGGTAAGCAGCCATTATGGCCTCGCTTACCTGTTCCACTGCTACCTCAAGGCTCCCTGCATCCCTTCCAGATGCTGTCCCTCACTGCAGGTGCCTTTTGAGGGACTCTAAGTAGCCTTCCCAGTTGGTCTCTCGGGGATTTCTGAACTTTGTCTCTGTCAGGGATGGGGTCGTAATGTCAAATCTTATGTGCATGTGATCGGAACCTGATGGCTCTTCTGACACATGCCAGTTTATAATGTTAGCGCTTGTATTACTCGTACATAAGGTTATATCTAAGACTTCTTTACGTACCGAAGTAACGAAAGTAGGTTTTTTGCCTGTATTGGCTATTAGTAACCCTTCACCTAGAATGAACTGTAATAAAGACTCACCCCTTGTGTTGACGTTGGTGCTTCCCCATACCATATGGTGTGCGTTGGCATCACATCCCGTTATCATTGGAAGGTTCTTTTCTCCGCAGTAGGCAACTATGTCGCTCAGGAGTTGCGGAGGGCAGAACCTTTCCTCGCCTGGGAAGTAGGCGGAGCATATAATCCAGCTCTTCATCCCCTCCTCCGTAGACGCTGTTAGGGTAGCTGTAACAAAGTCATCGGTGCAAAGCACCGGAATTAATGTGCAACTTACTCTACTGCTATATACGATACATGCTCTAGGTCTAGTTGAGGATGCATTGTACAGTAACTTACCTTGCAATGGTTTTAAGCCTCCAGGCCTTCCTTTGACAAGTCAGGGTTCCTGCAGTAGGGCAACATCTATGCCTTCTTCCTCGAATCTCCTACATAAAATGGCCGAAGCGGCCTTGGCATGATGGAGATTCGCCTGCAGGACCTTGATTTCTTCTCTTTTTTTGGTGAAGATCCTAGGTTTACTGGTCCTCCCCAGCAAGTTCCTCCACCTCCATGAGCGCCGTCCGCTCCTGGGCTGAAAGCCTCTTAAGCGGACTTAGCCCACTTTGGCTCGAGGAGCTTCCTTCCTGGGAAGGGAGGGCCTTTTCCTTGCCTTCTCCCTTCTCCCTCTGTGTTCCACTACCCGAGGCCGTTTGGCTGCCTTCCGGGATTTGTGTTACTTTTTTGGGTCCCTGCTCCTTCGGGCGGAATTTTATCCTTCCCATTCCGAAGTAGGAACTCAAATCAAGTTTACGAAGCTTCTCCATGGACTGTTTGTCCATGGAGAAGGTCCACAATTGCCCTTTTTCGGACGATGTTTTCCCAAACACCGTCCAGAGGTTGGTTTTTAGGCCCCTATTACTCACCCGTAATCTGGTGAGTATTCTGTCGGCCTCTAATCTCTGGCCATCCTCATCGGGGACATACACAGAGCACGAGTGTAACCCCGGAATCTCGCTCCCCCCCAGTGCTCTGAGGCTTGCGCCCTCCCAAGGCTGGAGCGTGGGAACGACATCCCGCAGCCACCCTGCGCTTGTTGCATCTGCGCATGTCACCAGGAGGTAGCCTGGCCTATGTGTGCACCTGGCAAAGCGCACCTGAGGTCCTTCCAGTGGAATCCTCTCATAAGCCTCCATTATGGAGCTTTGGACGGCTTTCAGCCTTTCCGGCTCCATTGTTTCCAATGGGAAACCGTCCTGCACCACAGCGACCTTCTCGGCAGATAGGGCCTCCTTGAAGGATAAATTCTCCAATTTGGCCTTTTTCTTACGTCGCTGGCCACTGGGGGGCGTGACGGTTTCTTGGCGGGGCCTTTTTTGGGCCTCATGTCGGCCTTCTTGGCTCTCCTTTTTTTCCCCTTTGGGCCTTTGTTTGGCCTTCCTGGGGTCTTTAGCCTGTAATTGGCCTTTTTGGAATCTGACCAAGTTCTCTTTGATTACGGCCCTTTTGGCCTGTATGTAATCTTGACCTGCCTTGGTCCGATCCTGGAGCTTCTTTCTGGCGGCTCCTGACAGACGCGCGAAGTGAACTTCGTCGTCTGACATTAGGTCAACCTCTTCAAACGAGTTGACCCTGAGGCTACCCTTGGATCGAGATGTGCTTGGCTCTTCAGCCTTAGCACCGTGTTGATCTTGGGGTTTGGTGATTTCCGGGCTGTTGGCCTTCGGCACGACCGTTTGGCCTTCTGATTGCGCTTTTGGCTCTACAGCCTGCGCAGCCATCTGGCCTTCTGGTTGTGCTTCTGGCCTTTTAGCCTGCACTACCTTGTTTTTTTTATTTTTCTTTGAACTTTCCATTTAGTTCCCACGAGTAGCTAGGGAAGTATAGGTCCACTCGGTCAGAGCCCCGCATGACCGAGTAAGGCGTGGGATACAAGGGGGTTCCGCCTGGTGCCCCCAGGGAAACGTTTGCGACCGCATTTAACCCTGCGGCCATTCAGCCCTCGGCACGTTATCTTCCACCTTGGCTTGGGTTGAGTCGTCCTTAGTTTTCGCCGCTCATCTTTGACCTTACCGGCATGGGTGACCCTACCAGGAGTACCAGACTCCCGCCGGTATCGCTCTCAAAATCATTGCGGTTACTTAAGCCCCTCCACCACGACAAGGTCACACGACTCCTCGGAGGGGCAGAGGGTCTTTGTTGATTGAAATTCGGGTTCGGCCTTATGGCTGAGGGCCTGTTTTGCTGTGATTGATTTGGCTGATTGTTTTGAGGGAATGTCCTCTGGCCAAACTGATTATTTTGAGAGAAGTTTTGGAAATTCGGATTTCCTTGGTAACTCCTTTGAAAATTTTGTGACGTTGTTGGCATCGTTTGCGATTGTTGTCTCGTGCGGCATTCACTTACTACATGTCCATTGCGCTTGCAAAATGAACAGAATTTTTGTTGGAAATTTGAAGTTGGTCGTTTTTTGTTGTAAAACGGGATTTTTGACCGGACTATTTTTTGGAAATTTTTGTTGTTCGAAGTAAGAGAGCTGTAGCTCTCTACGAATTCTATTAACAGCTTTTAGTATACTAGGAGGATTGCTAGCACGTATGATGCGGCCTAAATTCGGTTCTAAGCCTGTTAATAAATTATTTAAGGTCATGGTTTCTATAAGGTCTGATTGTGCAGCTCTTTGCGTTGTCGTAAGAGTTTGTCTTTGCACTGCGGCGTGCATCTTCGCATTGTGCGTTGGTAAACGCGAGACAAATGTTAGAGCGGATTCACCGGGTAATTGGTGAATTCGTTGTAGGTCCTGAATTAGGGCCGTTAGATCTCTGGAATCCCCAAAGTGGGTTTCCAATAGTGCCTTTATTTCTGGCCAGGTGCCAGGGTTACGAGAATTTATTACTTCGGCGGCTTTGCCTTTCAATTTATTTTTTATGTGGACGGTCAAAAGAATTTTTTGATCTCCAATTGCTATGCTTTGGGCACAATGACAGGAGTTTAAGAATGTTTGTAAATTAATGGCATTGCCATCAAATTCAGGTATTAAAGAAAATATTTCAGAGAGCTTGTAAGGCTCAATTTGCTCTGGTTTTTGTTGTTGTAGTAGTTGTTGTTGTAGTTGTTGTTGTTGTTGTTGTTCGGCTGATGCCGGTGCTGTTGGTTGAGCTGTCTCTGGTTGGGCTCTATCTGGCATTTTGCTTTGTATTTAAATTATTTGGATTGCAAAAAGAAATTGGTTGCGTATCACCAGTATGATACGAGAATTAAATTAAAATTAGCTTGTTATGTTGTGTGCGTAAATGGATTGTATATTAGCTGTATAATACACAATGTTTCGTAAATACGAAAATAAATAAACTTAAGATTAATAAAATTTTTGCGTTGTAGCTTGTACAGGATTTCTTTGATAATAGAACTGGCTTGTTTGCCGAGTGTATTAGCGGTATAATACACGTAAATAATTGTGATAAATAATAATTGTAAAATGAAATAAAATAACGAGATGATTCTTTAAATGACTTACATTAATTTCATCTCCATGGGTAGGTTCTTCGTCCGTCAAGGGATTGGGATCCGCCACCACCAGTGAGGAAGGTCTCCTTGTTCTCGCAGATGTACACGCACTAGTTAGGCACCTTCTGCAGATGTTGTCCTTGTTCTTTTGCGCTTCACTACCAGTTAGGCTTCTTGTTCTGATGATGTTTACGGATCCTACTGACTGCGCCAATGTTAGATCACGGTTCATTTGAATGACTTTTTGAAAACTTTTATTTACTTAAATGGAGCCAACGTTGGCTCTTGGAGAAGGAATAATACAATAATTAGAAGTGTTTCATTCTAAGTGAGTTTAATAACTGATTCAACAAAGCGTGTTTAGTCATATTTATAACATACAGAACCTGAGTAAGCAAAATATAGAACAAAGGAATTGCAGTTCTGCAGTCATCACAAGTTATGAGAAACAAAGGTGTAATATGATATCTTGAAGATAAGCAATTAATAAGAGAAGCTGTTATCGTGTAATACGATATACCTGTGAAGGTTTATTATGGCTAAGTCTTAATAAGATAGCGTGTAATATTATATAACATATATCCCCGATTGACGGTTAACTTTCAGAGCAAGGGGCACGCCACTGGTGCTCTGTTCTCTGACCCAGAGAATTGGACCAATGGTGGTTGGGTCGCCTTTGACGCAATGTAAACATGTGGAACTAACAACTACACAACCTATTTGGCACATGCCATGGTACACGCGGGAAGCCTTGCTGTCGCTTCTCTGTGGTTCTCTGATTGAATGATGACTGAATCAGTGTTGCCAGCAACAAAATTCTTAAACGTGTAAAATTGGATGACTGAAAATCACCAGAAATCTCATTTTATGAACACTTTGATTCAAGATTTGTAGTCTACAAATACTGACTTTGATCATGCTTGAGGGTGTGGTAGAGATGAATTTATATTTCGTAGTTGCAACATAAATATATAGCAAATACGTAAATGCTACGTAAACTAAGTTTCGCAGAAGTAACGTGCTATGTAAAATGTGACGCATAATTCGTCACTGGAAAGACGAAGAGGCGTATCTATAATGTATATTTATGTGAGATACGTCTCTTCGTCTTTCCAGTGACGAATTATATATGCATACTCTGCGAAATGTCAGCAACATGTGTATATGATTTTTACATAGTAAAGAGGTAGCACTGTGACTTCACGGTACGGAACATATGTATGTAATTGATATGTTTATTTTTTTTATCTCTTTATGACGTAGCGTACATGTATATTATATATTCAACCACTTAATAATGACCTTATGCTATGTAAAGCATACGTAACTAATTTTATCTCTTTATCACGTAGCATATATGTATATTCAACCACTTGATAATGACCTTACGCTACATATCTAATATATATACTTTTTATCTTTTTATGATGTAGCATGTATTTATTTTATCTACCCACCGTATATTCAAAATAGCATATCCCAGTACTTTTAAATATTGATACTACGCAATTGGATTTTTGAAGTTAGATATATGAATATAAGTTCCTTATAAATTATGTAGAAGAAAATATATTTCTTTAGAAAATTACCGAGTTTTATTTTTAAGTGGGATACCTTATTTAGAGTGCCGAGTAGTTTTATATTTTGAATGACAATTTTTTTGTAAAAAATGGTTTTATTTAAAATATAAAACTATCTAACTTTTCTTCTACTTAAAAGTTGATGTCTCCTCCGGTTATTTCCCAAAGAATATCAATTTTTCTGGACAATTTATGAGGAATTTATATTCATATACTAGCTGACCCAGCAAACGTTGTTTTGCCATATAAATTATAAATTTTTGTCCAAAAAATAAAAAGAAAATATCTGGATAGGGCCACCCTTATCACCTAGGAGTATAAAAAATAGCCTACGACCTATTCTCAGACCTACCAAATATACACCAAAAATTTCATAAAAATCGGTCAAGCCGTTTCGGAGGAGTTCGATAACAAACACTGTGACACGAGATTTTTATATATTAGATTTAACTCCAAGTATCCAGTTCTCTAGTATCAATGTTTAAAAAGTACTAGAGTGCTATTTTGAACATTATGGTAGGTATATAAAATAAATACATGCTACATCAAAAAGAGATAAAAAGTATATAATGCAAGATATGGTTGTCTGATTTGTCAACTTATATTAGCTTAGTAAAGATTCTCTAATCTTTATACTGAGATAATATAATTGAATTGAATGACAGTTTAAACTAAGTTAATTAGTATCAAAAATGGAAAAACCCAGGTAACACTGTCACGTCATTTTGACGTCATTTTTTGGTAACTATTCGTCGGCGACGTCATGTTACCAAAAAGTGGCGTCATAATGCCGTACATTAAAGTCGTCATTATTACGTTTTTATTTAGTGATTTTAAACACCAGTGACGTCTTAAAGACATTTGCATTTGTACGCCATTATGACGTACATTAAATTCGTCATTATTACGTTTTTATTTAGTGATTTTGAACACCAGTGACGTTTTAAAGACTTCTGCATTTGTACGTCATAATGTCGTACATTAAATTCATCATTATTACGTTTTTATTTAGTGATTTTAAAAACTAGTGACGTCTTAAAGACGTCTGCATTTGTACGGCATTATCACGTAGATTAAATTCGTCATTATTACGTTTTTATTTAGTGATATTAAACACCAGACAAAAAAACATTAGTTTTACAAAATTGCCACCTCAATAATTATTTACAGAATTTTTAAAAATACAATAATAATAAGTGGATATTTAGCATTAATTACATGGTAATAATTAACGTCTTATTAAGTCGGGATAATTACAATTATATTTTTTTGGCTGTATATTAATATCACCAACAGTATAGGATTTTTTTGAATCTAAGGTTCATTGGCCAATAGCCATTAGCCAGTGTCGTATATTGATTTTATCAAAAAGCGATCTAAATTTATCCCAGGCAACAGTCTGTCACATGACGTCGTCGACCAATGTGACCAAAAAATGAGGTCTCAGTAATGTCATATTGTGACTAAATTATGACGTCATGTTGAGACGTCGATGCGACGTTTGGTGACGTAATTTTTTCATTGCAGAAATTATTTCTAGTTGGCGCCACATGCAAACTATGCATTACCACGTTGTTTGTTGCATAAATTATTTCTAGATGGCGCTATATGCAAACCACTGAAAATAATCAGTCCTTCTTTATACCTTATACTCTAATGAATTTATAGAAAATGAATAATAATATAAATTGCAATGTTCAAATACATTCAGGAAACGTTGATTGATTTGGATGGATCCTATAATAGTCAGGTTAAAGATCATTATTATGTGGTTGGGCCGAGATAGCATAAAAACCAGTGGTGCTTCACCTATTAACTGTCCATTCATCTACATCGTACATGGCAGCTTATCTTTAAGCATATCATACATCGGAAAATGGAAAAATCCTAGGGCCCTTAAGATTTACATGCCATATTGCACCAAATTGGCTTATTTATTATATTTCTCATATGTACATTTATTAATTAATCAAAAATAGTTTACATATGTAAGCCCATCGACGTCATTTAAGCGACGTCTATTGACATCACTTAAGTGTTGACGTCATTTAAGTGACGTCAACAGACGTCACTTAAATGACATCAATGGGCTGTGACATTTTGCCGTCATATTTCACGTCATATTTAACGTCGCATTGGTGATAAAGGTGCCGAAAAAATAACGTCAAAATGACGTGACCGTGTTGCCTGGGGAGCTTCAATTCCATCTTAATCTCTGCATATCCCGGTAGGTAAACCAGACATTAGGCGGTACCCTCGACGTTATCATCTATATGTTCTTTAGAAAGGAGCTATACGAAATTCTTTTCTTCTCCAATGATTTATGTCCACCTACCTACCTCACCTTGCATTCCTAGTAGAGCTCAAATTTCATTTAATTTATTTTATTAACTGTTGATTTAGGAGAGGGGGACTATTAATACTAGTGTCTTTTGAGTAACTAATCTATATTCAGGTTAACTAAGTATCTACAATAAGTGTTAAGCATTTCTCGGGTTTAAGGGCGGATCTGGACCTTGAGCTTGGGGGGGGGGGGGGGGCTAACACAGCCGCGTGCTGAAAATAACAACAAAAATTTTTTTTTGATGAGCGGAGGGGAGAAATTCGAAAAAAATTCTTTTGATGAGCGAGGGGGGAATCCGAAAAAAAAAACGTTAAAACGAAAGTTGGTGGTTTACAGAATCTTGGGGGGGGGGGTAATTACCCCCCATAAATCCGTGCTTGCTTGGGTCGTTTCTGTTTTTACCCGTTCTTTGGTCAGTCTTCGTCACTCTGACCTTTGCTACTTAAACAACAGTTACACAACCTGTGAAAAAAATTCAAATATTAGTCCATTTCATATATATAGTGTAGTAAATCTGGTTATATAGCTATAGTCCTATAGCCTGTATCGCAATAGAGAAAAACAGATTATTCTTTACTAAATTGTGAAGAAAACTAGACCTATGCAGACTATTTTGATCAATTTGTTAAGTTATTAAACAATTTATGATAGCTTAATTAATAATGTATATATTTTAACAAAACTTTAGGAAAACATGCTTCCGATGGAATGTCAAATTTCATATTTCACTTTTTATTACGTTTATGCAAAGTAATCGTTGAATAATTATAATACTGAAAATTTGAGGTTGATCCGATAAGTAGCTTCAGAAGTATACTGCTTTAAACATGAACTGATGTGCTCAAAGTGCTGTCATTCAATCCGAAAGTCTGCCTCAAAGTTGAGTTTACACTGTTAAAACCCAGCTATTTAAAATCAGATTTGTCTAATCTGCCAGAGATGGTGATTTGGGGACTATTGGAGTATTTCAACAAAAGTGCAGCATATAACTGCCGAAAAAAAGGGGAATGAAAATGCAACTAGGAGTGAATGACTTCACGCAGCGTCTATATTCTTGATTAATTTTAAAGCCTCTAGAGATCTTAGAATATCCTGGTTTTTTGAATTTCGCTCTAAAATTAAGAGATTTTTTTGCAAAATGTAATAAAAAAATATGCTAAATAAGTCCATTAAATAATCACACCAAATTTTAAGTGGAAATGTTTATAACAACGCCAAAAAAACAATAACAAAGTCGAAAATTGAACCGTTGACTGTTTAAGTGCATCAAGTCATAGAACAATTTGTTTTAGAATGTAGATTTTTCTCCTACTCTTCAGTGGTGTTAACACATAATTTTTTAAAACTATTTAAAATCATTTTAAATTTTTTATAAAGATTTTTTTTTCTCAAAATTAAACACAATTAAATATTATTAGAATGCTTCAAAAGATCACAAAAAAGAAACAATTAAAAAAAGGGGTTTTTCTACGCTAGTTGGGGACCGTGAAGCGTGAAAAAAATGCATTTGTTAAATAAAACAATGTCATTATTGTCAAGTGTAAAATAAAGAAAAAAGAGTGAAATAAAGAAATTTTATTTTGGTTTCTATGAAACACAGCAATAAAATTTAGTCTATTTTTCCAAAATTATATTGTTTTCTAATTTCGAATGGCGAAACAAAAAATTTTGTATATAACTCGAGACTAAAATGTGTTTTTTTTACTCGTGTGGTTTATAGCACTCGCCTTCGTCTCGTACTATAAACGCCCCACTTGTAAAAAAAGCACCATTTTAGCCACTTGTTATATATCTATAACTCGAGACTAAAATGTGTTTTTTTTACTCGTGTGGTTTACAGCACTCGCCTTCGGCTCGTACTATAAACGTCCCACTTGTAAAAAAGCACCATTTTAGCCACTTGTTATATAAAATACCATTAAAATACTTATTTAGGCAACAAGTTTATACACTTGTACTTTTTTTCATGCATAAGCTGTAGACGAGTGCATCAATCTTGTGACCATTTTTTTAAAATTTTATGTTCAAATACTTTATTAAATTTTATTTGACCCGTATTTTTTTATTTTACAATCTAAAGTCATTTTAATAGTGAAATTAATTATTTAAATTAAGAAATTTTGAATTCGCGCCCATCGCCACGTCAGATATGAGCGCATGCGCAGTTAGATAAAGGAATAATCGACGGGGGTCGTTTGCTTTGCTTATTTGCTGTCAACTTTCACCTCTAATTTGAGTGCTAATGAATGGATTTTGAGGAAACCTTGTGCAATGTGTTTGTAGTGACGTTAATAAAAGAGTTAAAAAAAAAAGATCAGAGTAGGAAATGATCGGAAGAGGTAGAAAACACCCCTTTTATTACGGGTTCCGTAACCTGAAGAATTAGGTCAAAAATGAAAGAGAAACAATAAATTTACCTTTTTTTTGCCAAAACTAAGATGTTTTTACTCTTGTGAATTTTTTCGAAAAATGCATATTTTTGGAGATATGGCCTCTCGAAAACTCCTAAAAGTGGAGAAGGGGAAATGTAGAAGTTGAAAAAAAAAATCTGAAACAATTGAGGTGTAGTCGGGGAGCCCTCCCTAGGTGTACGTGCACCCCCCCCCCCCGATCCTTGGGGACAATGTTTTTCATAAAGATTAAAGTCTAAGGAACAATTAAAAAGATGGACAAAACTCTTTTCACAAAAAACAACGTGCATAAAATTTTCTACAATTTTGTTCCTATACAATATTTTGATAGGAGTTACCATTTTCCAGATAAATGAGTCCAAAATTAAGAAAACATGGAAATTCATTTACGGTAAATCACTTAGAGGAAATAACTGTGACAATTATTGTAAGGCGTATAATATAACTTTATATTATTAACATGACAAAAAATAAAATAAACTGAAAAAAGTTAATAATAATAATATTATAATTTGCGGACATTTATCTCGAAAACGGCAACAATGGTGTCTGGAAAACGGTAACTCCTATCCAAATATTGTATAGGAACAAAATTGTAGGACATTTTATGCACTTTGTTTTTTGTGCAGAAAGTTTTTCTCCATCTTTTTTAGTTTTCGTGTTAAATGACAAAAACAATATTTGCAATTTTTTTTTAAACGGACGCCATTTTGAAAGTAGAGCCAGTTTTTTTTTTGGGGGACATGTCTTAAATTATTCCTTAGGCTTTAATCTTTATGAAAAACATTGTCCCTAAGGATTTGGGGGTGCACGGACACTTAGAGTGGGCTCCCGCAGTATTACGATTTATATTGAATTTTATATTTTATTTTAAGAGCTGAATCATTTATCTGGAAAATGGTAACTCCTATCCAAATATTGTATAGGAACAAAATTGTAGGAAATTTTATGCACGTTGTTTTTTGTGCAGGAAGTTTTTCTCCATCCTTTTTAGTTTTTGTGTTAAATGACAAAAACAATATTTGCAAATTTTTGTTTTTTTAACGGACGCCATTTTGAAAGTACAGCCAATTTTTTCTTTTTGGGGGACATGTCCAAAATTGTTTCTTAGGCTTTAATCTTTATGAAAAACCTTGTCCCCGAGGATCGGGGGGGGGGGCTGCACGGGCACTTAGGGCGGGCTCCCGTAGTAGTGAATATGTTATCGAAATTCAAGGCTTTTTTTATTTGCAACTTGTCTGTAAAGTGCGTTTCCACCGAGTTATTCCAGAAAAACATGAAAAACTACCCCTTTCTTTAAAATTGTAGCGCTTTAAAAATATGTAATTTAAAAATTTGAAAATTTTTTTGTAACTTGCTAATTTTCCGAGTTACAGGGAATTTTTTCACAACAGATAACTAATGTACTATATTTTTTCACAAAAAATACATGAAAATTCGAAAAATGAATGTCATTTATGTATATTATTATAAAAAAGTATGGAACCTATATAGTTATACCATTTTTACAAGTTCGATATGATTTTTAGATTTTCATGTATTTTTTAATGTGCAAAAAATGTAGTACATTAGTTATCGTGAAAAACTGTCCGTAACTCGGAAAATTAGCAAGTTACAAAAAAATTCCAAGAGACAAAAAATGTTTAGAAGACCTCAATGCATACGTCTGATTTTTCAAATTTTTAAAGCGCTACAATTTCAAAGAAAGGGGTAGTTTTTCATGTTTTTCCGGAATAACTCGGTAAAAATACACTTTACAGAAAAGTTGCAAATAAAAAAAGTCTTGTATTTCGATGATACATTCACCTGAATTTTTTCAGATTTTTTTCAACTTTTACATTTCCCCTCCCCCACTTTTAGGAATTTTCGACTGGCCATTCTCCAGAAATATGCATTTCTCGAAAAAATTCGCAAGAGTAAAAACATCTTATTTTGAGCCAAAAAAGGTATATTTACTGTTTCTTTTTCGTTTTTGACCTAATCCTACAAGTTACGGAACCCGTGATAAAAGGAGTGTTTTCTGCCTTCTACGATCATTTCTTACTCTAATCATTTTTCAACTTTTTTATTAACGTCGTTACAAACACATTGCACAAGGTTTTATCAAAATCCATTCATTAACACTCAAATTAGAGATTTTGGTCATTTTAGCGCTCTGTTGACTGGACTAATAGATCAAAGTTAGTATCTAAGTGAGTCATATAGTATGTATTTTAAAGAAATACTAACCTCAAATTTTTAACATTTCGGGATTCGGCACTTAAATAGTTCAAATTGTCTACATAAAACTCGTGTACCATATAAAAATCCACTATAGGTAAATTCTCTGAAGTACCTTTCACAAAATTAGGTTCCATTATAAACAAATATTAAATATTAAACACACAATGTAAATGTAAACAAATCTTGAATGTAAACAACAAATCAACAGAGAACCACTACCAACATGAAAATTCTCTAGAATTGAATGATCATCAGATACGTCATCATTTACCGCCTTTTTATTTTCAAAACCAATTTGTTCTTGCATGTGATGATTAGAACTTTTTTTAATATGATATATGCAATGTATATTTAATATACTTTTTGATCATGTAACAATATTTTGTAAATTTTGTTGAAGGAAACGACCCTATCCCATGACAAAAGTACAGTTTGTTTAACACTGAAAAGTAAACAATCAACGATTCAATTTTCGAACTTGTAACTGTTTCTTAAGATTTTTTTTTATAAATATTAAATTATATTACTACATTCACCGAGAGCCATTTTATATAAGAAAATGTGCGGGGTCCTTTGCCAAGGTGATTTAACTCTAACAGAAGCATATTTTTTAATAATGGCAAATCTTAATTGTCTTAATTTATTGCAACAAAATTAACCAAAAAGGTTCAGACAATTCTGGTTACAAAAAGGGCAAAAAAATAGGTTTTGTCCTAAGGTTCTGATCTAATTTTTCTGAAGTATTTTAACGCGCTGAAGTCAATTTTGGACAAAATAAAAATTGCAGGACAATATTAGCTTACTTTACACATACAAAACCTTGAAATATTATGTACAATACAATAACGAAAACAAAGTAGGTGCTATAAGTCGGTAAACAATAACCATACCTATACATAAAGTAAAAAAATATTTTGAGGTTTCTGGTTCTTGTACACACACTAAATCACATTTTTTTTTCATCCCCTTTAATAATGGGGTGGGGGTGGTAATGGGGGTGGCTAATGCCAAAATTTTTTTTGAGACCTTAGCTTCTCTTGTCTATACTAAATATCAATTTTATGAACTCTTACCTGCTTGATTTACCTATTTACTCCAAATTTACTCCAATTTACCCCCAAACCGTTCGACGGAACAAGATGAAAATATAATCTAGTTCTAGATCTCGTTAAAGTACATATGTGTACCAAATTTCAAGTCAATATCTCAAACGATTCCAAAGTAAACGTGCGCACAAAAAAAGTTACAGACCGACACACAGACAGACAGAAATTTTTTTTCGCTCAAACTTGAAATCTCGACGTTTCATGACATTCTAAGCCTATTTGAACAATAAAAATTTTAAAAAATTTTTTTGTCGTTACCATACTTCCACTGGATGTGGAAGTAATACAAAAATAGTACCTATATGAAATATGACTCAAAGATAATGGTGATATAATGGTTTTTACAACATAACTACTTCTTCAAAAATATTTTTTTTAGATTTTTATGGATTTTGTTTAATAAAATTTTCTGCTATTAAAAGTACAATCAATTTTGGGATCTACGTAACTTATATTTCGCTTTTACGCCAAGCCTTAATAAATAATTTTTCTCCATTCAGTAATATATGTTTTCTCTAGTAAGTAATTAATATATAATGGTCATGATTTCGCAGAAGTTAATAATAGCAGATAATGTTAATGTGTTTACTGATAAATATTTAAATAACTTATTTATATAAATAGTTCATGATTTTGAAAAAAAACTAAATAAAATATTTAATAGAATCAGTTGAAGCAATAGCTGTAAAAATATGAATAGAAAAATAACAAAATAGAAACCGCAGTCATAATTGATATGTTTAGTTATTTTTTTAAACAAAATTCATTCGTTGAATTTCTAGATCAATATTCGACACATATGCCTGTTGTTAAAACGATAATACCATCTAATAATTTAAATAGAAGATAAGTGGAAGATAAATGTTCAATTTGCTGGCTATTTTTCTTAATATGAATCAGTAAATTCTCAAACATGTACAAAATAACTTTGATATTTATTACAGTCGGTATTTTATTCGAAAGTGGAACATGTGAGTATTTTTTAGTTATTATCAATAAGTTTTTGAGTATTCCGTTATTCTGTATCAAAATGTTGAATTATGTCCTAATAATATGAAAATTAGGAAATCGGTTGGTGGAAACAAGAAACTGAATAATATAGTGTGTTTCACTTCTCGTGAAGACACCCCTGTATCTTTTTTGTTTGTGGCCGAATTCATTTCAAATTTTTATCAGCCATACAACTCCATAAGACGACTTTATTCAACACAAAAGATACAAGGGTGTCTTCACGAGAAGTGAAACAATTTTTCTTTTAATATTCCGATTTTCACAAAATTTTTCAGAGGGGCATATCAAGTGATTCTGAACAACTTTTATTAACAAAATTTTCGTCTATCTCTAAGCCTAGTATGATTTTCCGAAAATTGTTATTTTCTTTTTATCGCAGTAGGCCGGCGTCTTAGATCTAGGCGGCATTTATGTGTTGAATAAAGTCGTCTTATGGAGTTGTATGGTTGATAAAAATTTGAAATGAATTCGGCCACAAATAAAAAAGATACAAGGGTGTCTTCACGAGAAGTGAAAGACACTGTAGATGGATTTTTATAGAAAAATATGGGTTTAGTAAAATATAATTTAAATCGGTAATGTTACTATAATTCAATTAAAATTAATTTCATTATTTAAATAATTAATCACACACCTTATATATTGCATTGATTGTAGGTGATATTATTTCCTATTTTTTCAATTATTCATAGAACAAGAATATCACCGCTACTCCAAAAAATATGACCTTGAAATGATGCTGGAAAGCATAAAGTGATTTCAAAAATCAAATAGTTACCGTGACACCTTCAGAAAAATGGCAAAAAATATGCTAGTAATCGATTTTTGCCCAGGTGATGAGAAGATTCCTAGTACTATCCACATTATCATCAAATATAGGGAGAAGATTTTACATTCTGAAAAGTTTGGTGAGAGGCACCAAAGAGACACTTGTACTCATAAACACACCACATATATCAGACAACTCCCAAATTCAAAGTCTAGGCTATCTGGAAGCGGGTTATATATTGGAAAAAATGCAAACAACATCCATTATTCACCAACATAGCCAATGTCGAAGCTGGATAGAACCCAGTACACGATAGACACTGTGACTAAACGTGCACTCTTTAGCTCACTGCGCTACCGTGCCGGTAGAGATGGGTTTTCCCTACAGGTAGAGGCATTGCTGTCAAATCTCCCAGTTCTTCAGACATCCGACATTTGTGATGAATTTGAGGAGAAGGCTCGGCGGAGTGCTTCTTATGCTGGCCATACTGGGCCACAGATCCTGCGTGATCCGGCATGAATTCTCTTTTTGTTGAGAGAGTAGAACACAGAACAGTGACACAAACGTGTTCAACACTATCGTCGTCTAGCTTACATCCCGTGCACTTGGGGTTGTATGAAATTTCCAGGTGTTTATTTAGTCTGCAGTGCCCCGTTGGTAATACATAGATTACTTCTGGATAGTTTGAGAAAGTGTTTGCCTGGCTTACGGCTGTAGCCAAAACCACAATTGAAGAAAACAATCTGCTTAGACTACAAGCCCGCATGGCGTTTGAGTGTATAGTTCTTTATCAGTGGACTGAATCCGACAGCGCTGTTGTAGGTTCCGAGCCATATCGGGCGGCTTCAGAGCTTTTGCCAGCTTGGTCATCAGCTTCTTCGTTAATGAGTTCTATTGTTCGCCCTTTGATCCAGCAGAGTTGGACATTCTTGTTTTGTACGAGCACATCTAGGGCCTTCCTGATTTGTAGAACTAGTCTTGAATTTGTAATAAAGTTACATAGGGCAAGCAGGCCGCTCTGCTATCCATAGATGGAAGCACTGTTTACTCACTAATGTTTGCGTTAGTGGTTTCTACTATCGCATGCATAATCCACGTCAGCTACACTTGGAACATAGTGGTCTACTTTACTAGTATTGTCAAGTGTGGATCTAGCTCTTAATTCACAGTTAATTTTTGAACCATTGGTATAGGTCAGGTTTGTCGTTTCCTAAAGTGTTTAACGTTACTTCCACATTTTTGTAGAAATTATATGCAATGAGCACTCACTCCTAGGAGAGGTATTAGTGTTATAGCCGTTTCTGGTATACGGACATGCATGTCTCGTAACCATGGCTTATAAATAACATTAGCCCCCAGATTACAATCTTAGAACAGTCCTCGATGCCTCCCCCTCTTTGAATAAATTTAAAAAGAGAACGCAGTACTCTGCTTCTCCTAGTCTCCATTGCAGCTGTAGGCGTTGCTTTCATCGCACCAGCAACACAGCGGCATACCAGTTTTTGAGCATGCTCTAGTTGCAACGCTGTTGTTCTTTACCTCACTTTGGAGCACCAGAAAATATGGTTGCATAGCAAAGCATTTCCTATTAGCAAAGTTTAAAGCCCCAAGATCTCGGACGGAATATTATAATTCAGAGTGAGAACAAGTATGACCCCCTAGTACTTGACCCCACTCCGTTAAATATGGAACTGAGTGCAGTTAATTTGGGTACTTTCAAACTTGCCGATTTCCTTTTCATATTGAATAGTACTAACTTTTTTCTGGAGGTTAACTGAAAAAGAGTGTTCTATGCACCAATTATAAACTAACTTCACAACTGTTTGCATAATTTCGCATAACGGGTCCTCGAAGTTTCCATTTAGTAGGATGGTAATATTATTTGTATAGCCTATGAAAAGAAACCAGAGCCGTTGTGGCAGTGTAAGAGACTATCGGGGATCATGATCCACAGTAAGAGCGAAGTATGTCGCCTTGTGGACAACATTTTTGACTATGCATCTGATTTCTGTTTCCCAGATTAATTCGAACTGGATATTGGGAACATCATGCATTTGAAGATCATTTTTCATAGTCTCGAAGATTGTCTTGTCAAAATCAGTAAACGCTCCATGATAAACATTTCATGTATATCGATTTTTGATACGAGATATTATAGAATGTAGTGCCGATTTTGTTTATCTCCCTGGGATATAAGCATATTAGTCCATGCCAAAGTAGTAACACCCCCAAAAGTGCAAGGGTAGCGACCAAACATGGCTCCATGGCTCTACATGGCCCCATTTTCGAGGGCCACCAATACGATGGTCGTATTGCGCCCCCCTCCCGAACTACCCCTAAACGAAAAAACCTCCCATTTTTCGTTCTCAGGCATGAGAGGACTTGTTGAATCGGTTTTTATTTTCATAAAACTCAATATGTCCGGCAAAATTTCGCAACCAGACATCCTAACGACCCCCGGGGGTTAAAACCACCTCCTCCCTCAATACCGAAAATTGCAAAAAATATCCAAACGTGCTGAAAATTGTTCTCTACACATTTTTAAGGGCGAGGAACACGATGCTGATATTATTTAGCCTCTCACCACTAACCAACTACGCCTAAACGCAAAAAACTTTGAAAAAGTATTTAATATTTAAATACTTTTTCAAAGTATTTGCCCAGCTCTGGTACTATCCACAGCCATCATAAAATATATCTTTTTTCCATTTTTCGTTGTCAGGCATGTCAGGACTTGTTGGATCAGGTTTTTTTGAGGAAACTTAATATGTCCTGTAAAATTTAGCAATCAGACTTCCTAACCACCCCTGGGGGTTGAAACTACCTCCCTTAATTCTGAAGTGTCTCTCAAAGAGAAGGTTTTAAAGAAGGTATCCCCCGGTTTCAAGGGTGGAGAACACGATCGTGGCTTCACTTTCGCTCTGTGTCCTCAAAAATTACCCTTGCATGCCCAAAACCATCGGTTTTTCTTATAGTGAGATCACAAGCGCTCATTGGATCAGGTTTTCTAGGGAGAGAATTTCTTCATTGCAGCTTAAGAGTAGTTTGATATACTCGGCTTTTTTTTATTATATATTTATTTTCATATTATGTACATGATTTTTATTCTTATGCTAGGCATGCGTCATATATGATTATTATTAAAGATTAATTTGGATCATATTGTTCTGGTCAATCGGAATGGACATTACACTCTTCAATGAGACTTGCTTCCGTCTGGGTACATTCATCATCATCGTCACTAACATTATGCAATACAATACAATACAATACAGTACAGTACAGTACAGTACAGTACGACACGACACGACACGACACGACACGACACAACACAACACAATACAATACAATATCTCTTTATTTTCAATAAGACTTGTACAAATAAGTATACAGAATATTGTCAATATCTAAAACTACAGAAAGAAGCTGAAAAAGGGAAAAACAGCAACACAATATTTAAAAATCTTGGTATAAAAACATATATATGTATGATACATCATAATAAAAAACTATTACAATAACTATTATCATCCTGTATTAAAATTTCCGGGATCAGCTTTTGAATATCATCAATAGTACCATCCTCATCTAATAGATCTGGATTTTCAACACGCTCGCTATTATCGCAATCACTACATTGTTTGAAAAATTAGTCAGGAATTAGCTTTTTGGAAAAAAAATTCGGCGGTAGAAGCCATTTTCCGTTGTCCAACCCCAGTCATCAGGGTTCATTTAATTTTTTGACCACACCTGAACTTGAAAATACACTCTTTTTAAATATTCCCTAATTGCCCCCTATGTAGGGGAAAATGTACATATATCCAAGTTTTGTGCATTTAGGAGTAGTTGGTTGGGGGTGGGAGACTAAATAATATCAGCTTCGTGTTCCCCGCCCTTGAAAACGTGTAGAAAACAATTTTCAGCGCGTTTGGACTTTTTTTTGCATGTTTCAGTATTGAGGGAGAATTTAATAAAATTCCAATTCAAGTTCTTAATCCAGTAACTTTATGAATATTAGGATATGTATTTCTATTTACTCCCCGGGGGTTGTTAGGATGTCCTGGAAATGTTACAGGACATATTGAGTTTTCTCAAAAAAAAAAAAACCGATCCAGCAAGTTCTCGCATGCCTGACGAAGAAAAATTGAAAAAAGGGGTGTTTTTTGCGTTTAGGGGTATTTCGATGGGGGTAGGGACCGCACGACTATCACCATAGTGTTGGCCGCCCTCGAAAACGTTTGGTCCCTACCCTTGCACTTTTGGGGGTTGGTATGGACTATATTAGTTTGGATGCAATAGGTGTAATACTAGCACTGTAGCTCTAATTTCTTGATCGCTTAGTTTTTCTAGATCATTCAGTAGAAAAGAGGTAAGATATGATTTTGGTAAGGTATAATCCGTACGTTCTGGTATATGCATAAATTAGGTTTCTACGGCCTACTGGAGGTGTATTTGAGGGCAATTTTCGCCAGGTAAATGTGCATCAGGTGTTAGTGTACATGTTCCAGTCCCATTGAACTAGAGCTGAAAATGCATCGTCAATGCATGTCGATTTAAAGTGGAGATTAGAAGAAAAGGTTTGATTTTGTTTCGTCCACTGTCCTATTTGTAATCGGCGAGTCTACTGAGGTAGGAACCTGGTGGGATACATTGTGATAATCCAAATAGGACGACACAGTGTTTTTAGCAAAAATTCAGATGTTTCAGAGAGGTTGGTTATAGAGGCGCCATGCTCTCGTTTTATGAGTTCTGATTGTTGTTGAGAATCTTTGGAGCGTTGAGCATCTGAAAAAGGTGGATTCTACTCCGCTGCGGAATGATCTCCGTCATACTCTTTGTCTCTCGCGAATAATCTTTTAGTACAACAGCACAGTACAAGAAAGAATAACAGTGCAAGGAATTATCGCAATTTAAAATATATTAAAAAGAATCCGGATTTCTTTTAGCTTGACTGCTTTTTGAGTTGTATCTCCGAAACTGAATGTTAGATCGAGTTGGGCCAATGAGAGCTATAGAAATCTACAATGTATTAAAAATTCAGTCAGTTTGACCGATATTCAATTTCCATTAGAAAACAGCGGTTTTTCGTAGTACCTTTTTTTATGCATAAAAAAATGGAAATTTTGATTTGTTGAAACCTATAATTTATTTTGTATTTTTAAGGTGCTGGAGCCACTAATGCCAGTAATTTACCTGGACGCACCGCTCTGGATCGTTTTCCACTAGTAGATGGGTAATCAATTTCAATTAAATTTTGGATTATAGTGCAGTGCGATTAGTCATTATACAGGGTGTAACGCAACTTACCCGAAAAATTTTAACATACATGTACCTTTAAATAAGAAGTCGACATCTTAAAAAAAATTTTAATAAAAGTCCAACACAGAAAAAGATACACATTGTTAAAGTTACAAATTAATGAAAATGTTAAAATAAATTAAAATTTTTAATTAATTTTTTTTTAAATTTTTTTTATTTTTTCTTAATTTTACAACAGTCCGTCAATTAAGTAGAGTTCAATAAATTATCATTTTCATCAATTTGTAACTTTAACAATGTGTATCTTTTCTGCATTGGACTTTTGTTAATTTTTTTTTAAGAAGTCGACTTCTTATTTAAAGGTGCATGTATAGTTAAAATTTTTCGGGTAAGTTGCGTTACACCCTGTATATGAAAAATGACGGAACCCAGCTATAGTGAATGGATTTGAATGATTTTTTTTTATTGGATTTCTAATGCCATATACTAAAAAGTTTACCCTTGGAAAATTACCGTAATTTTGAAAATCCGTAAATAAAAAAAAATTAAAATGTTTTGAAATCTCAACGAAAAAAAAAAAAATATATCGGAAATTTTAAATATTTATTTTAAGAAAATAATGACTGTTATAGTTTTCTAGGTTGTTTATAAAGAATTTGTATAAAAATGAAACATTTTAAAATTAATTTGAAGATGGCAGAAGCTCTAAAAAGCGAAAGCGAAATAAATGAAAGAAACGTTAAATAATACAAATACATCGATTTTTCTATACAAAATAATTTATTAACAACTTTTTATTTTTTAAATTAAAGGTAAAGAGCTCACCTTTCGATTAAAATCGGTCCGAAAAGAGTCAGGTTAGTAGATCTTATTTTATTATACTCTTCGCTTGTATTTGATCGGCACATTTCTACAATCGTAAATATCGCTCGTAGAGAAAAAAATTTCATATCATTGTGTTAGTGAACGAATTCCGAACAACTTTCAAAATGCCCGTCTGTCCATCCGTCACGTTTCTTGTAAGCACGATAACTTAAGAAAGAAAAGTCCGATTGTATTGAAATTTGGAAAGTAAGTTAGTGTTAGGTTGTTTTGGAAGAAAATCGATCAGTAAATAAAAAAGTTATTAATCATTTAATATAAAAAAAATATATTCTCATAGTTTTTGTCATTTGTACTTAAATAGAAATATTGCGAAATGTTATCTCCATAAACTTTTGCCTTGCAATCCAAAGATCGTGTGTTCGAATCCCACACAGGTTGGATATTTTCTTTTTCATTTTTTTTTCCAAAAACAAAGATGGTATCACAAAATTTAGGATGTCCAAAAACTAACATTATTTACAAGAAAACTGCGAAGAGTATCCTATAGAATGTGTAACAATTATATAAAAAGCTCAGAAAATTGGCGAAGAGTACGTTTTTAGCTTGTTTTAAGTTAACATAAAAAATGCGCTAGCAGCGGAAACGCCGTCAACGACAATTTCGCGGTAAACTCCTATGTTAGATGTACTAGGGACCACCCCACCTTTCGATTAAAGTCGGCCCGAAAAGGCCCAGGTTACTATTTTTTTAATACGAGTTTTACCTGAAAAATACGCGTTGGTAACCAAAATTATTTTGACAATTTTAAGCTAATAACCTTCTTATTAGCTCTTGGGTCATAACTTGTAGGTAGAAATGTTGATATTATCATTATCAAAAATGCAAACAAAAAATTTCGTAGGATGACTATAGGTCTACAGTTCTCAATTGCATTCTTATCATCTTTTTTGTATATAGGGCAAATTTTTGGCCTACACCAAATTTGAGGAAATGTTTCCGTTTTAAGAGCCAGATTAAAGATAGTAGTCAGCGGTAACGCGAAAATAATTGCGCAGTCTCTTAGTAGAAAAGATGGAATTCCATCAGGACCAGTAGTTAATTTATTTTGAAATATTAATGAATGAAATCGAAAACGTCGGAGACAATTAGTTTACATGATTATCCCTGTAATAAAAATGTATAATTATTTATATCAATAAAACTTATAATAATTATTATTTGGTATAAGTTGTTAATAAATTATTTTCTATAAAAAAATGATGTATTTGTATTATTTAACGTTTCTTTCATTTATTTCGCTTTTTGGAGCTTCTGCCGTCTTCAAATTAGTTTTAAGAAGTTTCATTTTTTTTTACAAATTCTTTATACACAAACTAGAAAACTATAACAATCATTATTTTTTTAAAATAAATATTTAAAAATTCCGATAATTTTTTTTTCGTTGAGATTTCAAAAAATTTTATTTTTTTCTTAAATTTACGGATTTTCGAAATTGCGGTAATTTTCAGTGGGTAAACTTTTTAGTTTATGGCATTAGAAATCCAATAAAAAAAATCATTCAAATCCATTCACTATAGCTGGATTCCGAGGTATAAACCTAATTGCACTGGACTATTAGGCTAAAATTAGTTTAGTGGAGTCGATAAGGGTTTTAACCTCGGGACCCATCCAACAAGGATTAAATCACCTGAAACTTTTTGCAACGTCTTCCTTATACTAAACATTGCAAAGTTTACCTGTTATCTCGTACGATTATTAATAATTAATTTTTTAAAGAAATAGTTATTTCAAAATGAAAATTTATGATATTTTTTACAGTCAATACAAAGTCAATAATTTTTATTTTTTGCAAAATAAAATCAAAACACAAAAGCAAAAATGTTTATATGAAAAAAGTGTCTATGATCTTTTATTTTACAATTAAAGACAAATAAATGCAAATGTACTCAGTCGATCGGCACCACGGGGAGTAGTAATTTTTGATTGTCATATGGATTAAATTTCGTTTTTCTTTTAACAGCAAATAAATATATAAATATTAGACTTTTTTGCTTTAAAAAAACTTGATGTCCTGGGGAAAAACTAAGGTCAGATTCGTGTTCAGCGGCTCAAAATACAAGGGATAGGTATGGTCAGTACCCCGGCGCAGACAACTTTTTTTTTGTGGGCCTGTGTTATCAAAGAGTTATAATAACTAATCTTTAATCTTAAACTGTTAGTTATTATAACTCTTAGTTATTATGAAGAATGGCTTGTTATCGAAAAATCAAAAAATAAATAAGTTTAGTTAAGTACATCAGTGGATAGATTGTAAATTAGAGGTGTCTAATAGTGATCGTTCTGGTCTCTCGGTAAGAGGCTTCGGAATTTGAATCTGTCGACTTAAAATTTTTTAAGTTTTTTATACTCTTAGATAAGGAGTTTCCTTTCACGCTCTTATTTTTAGGAATATATAGGCTTGTATTTACCTTATTAGTAGTGGCATTTCATTTCGTTATCTGCAAATGCTATATAAAATCAACATTTTCTTTAAAGATTTTAAATGTGTAAATATTTTCAGGCATAACGATTTACCGCATAATTTATATGTGAAATTAAATAACACTTTGGAGAACTTTAAATTTGAAAATAATTTAACTAAGGATTCTATATTTGGATTAAATGATTGCAACAGTTGTCATACCGATTTACCAAGATTGAGGGAAGGAAAAGTTGGAGCTCAGGTAATTTGACTAGGCTTATGTATAAAAAATAAGATTTCATGAAGTGTGAAACGTGCTGGGAGCAGTACATCCGTTTTTCTTTTCCTAATTTCTCTGTTTTCTTTCTTTCACTCGTTTATCTTAGGATATATAAAACTACATTTGCCGAATCTGTGTATAATCAGCTTTGGATATTTGTCATTCGATTTGGAACTGCGCATGCAATAGCTAGCCGCAAAACTACTGTCTGTGTACTGTGTCTTTGAATTGAATTTTCCTAAAGTTTTTAACAATATTTTAGTGAATCATGTAAAATCTTTAATCACGAATTAAAATAAAAAATAATAAAAATAAATTATCACTTTGAGAAAAAAACTGATGTGTTACATGCAGATAGCCTTATTCTCTATAAGATATTGATTGTTTTTTTGTAAAAATAATTAAAAGTTGTTAATGAATTCTCTCAATTTCAGTTTTAATTTTTAAACAGTTTTGGTTGCACCATTCAAAATAAAATAATAATGTATTAAAAATAGATTAAATTTATTTTATTAACTTTGGAATACAAAACTGATATTAACTAAAACTTAAATCAAATCAAATATTATTATTTGGGAATGAATCAAAACAAATATTTTGTATCTACGTCTACAAATATATTACAAATTATTGAATTAAAATCATAATTTGCAATTATTTTGATTTCGCCACAGTTTCTCTTTATCAACCATTTCGCTCTGACAATAAATCATTTTATCTTTAAAATATAATAAATTCAAATTAATTATTTTCTTAAAATACTAATAGATTTCTACTTTCTACCATCACAGGAATCACTCTATTCTACAAAAAAAAAAAAAATTGACAAGGAATATGAAACGGTTTCTTTATCTTTTTTCTAACAATTAAAAAAACAACACAATATGTTATACAAGGATATTTTGAATTTTACATTAATGCTTTTAGTTTTGGGTCGCTTATGTGAAATGCACAGATAGAGAAAATGCGGTTGCTAGAACGTTAGATCAAATTGATGTAATAAAAAGATTAATAAAAAAGTATTCAGATGATTTAGAATACGTAACAACTGCCGATGGTAAGTTTTAAATTAATTACGTAGTTAGTAATTTATGAAGTAGCAAAAAATAGAACTAATATTAGGCATTCGTATCTTATCTATGTATATATAGGGTGTTTGAAATACATCCATATACTTTAATCTGTGCGTCCTTATGTAATGTGAAGACCAATACCACTTTTAAATTTAAAAATAAAAAACCTTTACTCCTCCAATTTCGACACCCACTTCGTAAGTTGTTTACTTTTATTTCGTTTTTATTACGATGTTGCCAAGGCTGGGCAAAATCAAAATGATAAAATTATAAATAAAACTGAAAATTCACACACACAGAGTTGATATTTTATTTAGTTAAAGTAAGAGGCAACTCTCAATTGAAAGTATCCATAGCTCCTTAAATTTTGGACAACCGACACGAAGGTTCGTTCACCAGAAACATACATATTAGGAAATCATTGCTGGTAAAGCATACTAGCGAACTAGCCTGACGTGGACTGGACCATAACAATGCCAACATTCGTCCATTCAATATTTGTAAAATTCGCCGTAATTAAAAATGTAAAAACACAATACCGGCGCGGTAGCTCAATCGGTTAAGGCGTATTGAGTGGCGAATATGCTGATCGACTGTCTACCGCGCTCTGGGTTCGACTCCCAGCCCCGGTATTGACAACACCGGTGGGTGTGGATGTATGTCTGCGTTTTTCCAAATGTGTAACCCCTTTCCGCACAGCCTTGGTTTTGGATTTGGGGTTGTCTACTATCTGTGGTGTGTTTATGTTTATGTTTATACAATAATTCACTACTACCACGTACGCGTAACTACCATTACGTATTTTGACAGCAACAAACACTACACTGTTGATACTCGTTACTACTGGACAGGGAGCTGGTGACTGAAAACTTACATCATAAGGTACAAAATTTTTGACCTTTTAGTTTGGTGTGCGTAGACAAGCTATTTAAGATTCTCTTTGTCTTACGCGTCGGACCGAGGACGTTTTGTCAGTAGAGGCTCTCAAATTTTTACGAAAGGGCCAAATTTTACGTGATAAGGTACATGAAAAAACCAACGAGGCTTTGTGTGGAAGGCCCTCACTAATTCAAAACAAGATCGTAAGACAAAATATTTGGGGGCTTTTTGCCGTAAGACAAGTTTGATTTTTATAAAAAGGGCCAAAATTTACGTCATAAGGTACATGAAAATTTTTTTCGCCAAATTATTCGTTTCCATGTTCTATTCAGGAAATTTCATCGTATGACATAATTTTTGTGGGCTTAACCGCTTTAAGACAAAATTGTTTGTTAAGGGGGCCGAAATTGACGTCATATGGTACATGAGGTATTGCGCGGAAACACTCTCTTAGCCGAGAACCGAAAAGTAAGACAAAATATTCGGGGGCTTTTGGGCCGTAAGACAAGTTTGATATTTTTTAAAAAGTGTTAAAATTTACGTCATAAGGAACATGAAAATTTTTTTCGACAACCTGTTCGTTTCCATATACCATTCAGGAAACTCCCATGTTAGGCATAATTTTTGGGGGATTTAACTGTTGTAAGACTATTTTTTTGTCATAAGAGTAAAATTTACTTTATATGGTAGGTACATGAAAAAACCAACCAGGTATTGTTTGGAAACCACCCTTAGCTGAAAACCGAATCGTAGGGCAATATATTCGGTGGTCGGAAGACAAATTTTACATCTCCAAAAGGGCTAAAATTTGGGTCCAAGAGTAAATGAAAATTTCTTTTCGCAACTTGTTCGCTTCGACATTTCATTAGGCGACCCGAGACAATAGAGACATGAGAAATAAGACAATATTTTGTTGGCTTAACTCGTGTGACAACTGAGTAAGTTAGGTAATATAAAAAAATATATAAAATTGGTTTCTAAAAATTGTTTACACACCGGATCGAGAAATAATCAGGCCTAAGGTACTTTTTCTGTTTTACTTCAGAAAATATAATAGGCGATACATAATAAGCTACGATAATGAAACAGTATTTTAAGAATCTAGTTTCTCAAGAAAATTTAACTTATAAATTTATTAAGTGAAAAATAAAATAGTGTAACGAGTAACCCCCCCCCCCCCCCCCTTGGGGATAGGCAGCACTAAATACTTGTACAAAATACATGTTGTACGTTACGCCATCTGTGAGACAGTAGAAACGTTCTGGAACATTAGAGAAAAGAGACTTCTAGATAACGCCGCGCCGTTTCTAGAATAATTCAGGAAGCAATCGCTAGGGGTATATAAGGCCGTATTCTCGGCCGGAAAAAAAGAAGTTTTTGAAGTTTGATTGACAAGTGAGGTTAAGACTACAAAGTGAAAACAAAGTGATAAACATCGTTATTTTTAGTCAGTAAAGTACATTTAAGTTAATAATAGTATTGTGAAGTATCCAATAAACTATTTAATAAAGTGCGTTAGTGGTTATCTCTTGTTATAATTTTTGGAACCCACGGAATTTGCAAGGGTGGTTTCCTAGGGGTGGAAACACGTCACAATAGATTATTTCATAAATGAATCTCAAATTTAAAACGAAGTATGTAGAGAAATACTGTTGTAATTACAAATACTCTTCATCTGACCCTTTTTCAGAATCTACCGAACTGGAATCCTCTTCTGCCTCTAAGTTTTCAGAATATTCCAATAGCTCCTGCTGATGTTCTTCTAGAGCTTCAGGGAGATATGGTCTGCTGTTCAACTTAAAGCAGCATCCCTTTTCAGTAATCTCTCAACCATTTTGTTCCGGGGTTTTGTTTATGACGTAAATTTTGGCCCTTCTTTTTTATAAATATCAAACTTGTCTTAGGGCCCAAAAGCCCCCGAATATTTTATCTTACTGTTGATTTTTTTCATGTACCATATGACGTAAATTTAGGCAAAAAATGTCTTAAAGCGGTTAAGCCCACAAAAATTATGTCTGATGTTGGAATTTCCTGAATAGAACATAGAAACGAATAATTGTTTTCAAATGGGAAGGTGGTGGCTCCTAGTGTTCAATAAATTATAGATATTTTTCTCAATTTATTGCTATCCATTTCAAATCTATGCTATTTATTTTTCTATTTTATTGAATTTATTTAAAAATAAAAATCATTTTCAATATAATTTTTCTTGGACTTAACGTAGTTGCCTTTGCAAAAATCATATGTCTAATAATGAAATGTGAATAACTATCTTTTTGTGAATAATAGCCGTTTAGCTCTCTCTTTTGTTTCTTAATAGGTATAAGTACTAGTGCAAAGTATAAGGATTAATAAAAAATATTTTGAAAGTGATTTTTTATTTTAAAAAAAATTTAATAAAATAGGAAAACAAATAGCAGAGATTTGAAATGGATATCAATGAATTCAGAAAAAAAATCTATAATTTATTGAACACTAGGAGCCACCATCTTCCCATTTGAAAAAAAAAGTTTTCGGTAAAAAAGTGATTTGTTCATTTTGGAGGCTTCGTAAATAGTTATTAATGAAATTAAACGAAGAATTATATTTTTACTTTGGACTTTACCTGCCGTAGAACAAATTTTAGTATTTCAAAGCACTCTTTTTTTTCGCTTAAACCGTTTCATGACATTCTAAGCCTATTTGAACAATAAAAATTTTCAAAATTTTTTTGTCGTTACTATACTTTCACTGGATGTGGAAGTAATATCGGAGACCGACTTATAGTATAATATCTACGGTGAAGCAGCACTTTTCTTACGATTTACTATTAGTTGCAATTGGATATATTAAATTCGTATTTTTTAGGAATAATAGAAGCTTTTAAACGAAAAAAAATAGCAAGCCTCATAGGTGTCGAGGGAGGCCATTCCATAGATAATAGATTATCTGTTTTAAGGCTGTTTTACGAACTTGGAGTTAGATATTTAACATTAACACACACCTGTAATTTGGCATGGTAAGATCTAGGTACATTTTATATTATGAAACTTTTATGGAGAATATTTTCATCAAAATAATGCGACTTAAGAGAGATTTATGAGTATATGTTAAAAAAATTGTTAAAGATATTTAATCATTTAAAAGTTGCCTTAAATTTTTATAAGAAAAGGAAAAGGTCACTAAAAATTAGCACAAATTGTCTTTTAATAAGATTCATAAGTTTCACCCAAAAATTTCTTAGTGAAAATAAAAAGTGGTTCTGCATTATAATAACTTTTTAAATAAGCCTTCATTATAAAGTTATACCCCCCGTAAAAAGTTATCCAAATTTTTTTGTTTGTTTGTTATCTTTATTTATAAAATGTTGCTTCTTGTGTATAAAAAATCTTATGAAAATAATATATAATAATATTCTCTTTTTGGGACATCTGGAGCAGCCTACTATGTTTTTGAACAATTTGGAAATGTCATCCTCTGGGAACATGCATTTACATTTTAATTTTTTTACTTGAAACCACATGATTTTATGACATTTTTTTAAGATGTATATATTTTTCGAAAATAATTAAGTAAATATTTTAAAAAATGTAAAACAATATTATGAATAGTTAAGAAACATTCCTTCAAGTTGGTTCCTTTAACTTTTATTATATTTGAGAGATTCAAAAATAAATCTGGATTTAGACTCACCCCTCTAAGTGGGCGTAATTTTATAGGGAAGGCTTATTTCAAAAGCACCATGTAAAAAGATTTTGAGATTGGAGTGGAATTATGTTAAGTCAGCCCTATGTAGCTCTAAAGAGATCATATTATGCAGAAGAGGCTAAATATTTAGCTGTACAAGACATAAATATTGTTCTGCATACTGAAAATAACTACATATTTCCATAACAGCTGGTCGAAGCAACCAATAAGAAGTACCTACTTCCTTTGGAATGACTTTCCATACAAAATATAAACAAATTTTCTCGAAGCAGTAATGATCTCGGTAAATATTCATTAATGATATGATTTTGAAGAGTGAGAGGGAAATATGCGTTTATTTTCAGTTTATTATAAGTATTTAAAAAGTCATAAATGGTATAATCTTTAAAATAGATTCAGATACTCTCCATTGCTCTAAGAAATACAACCGTATACAGTTTTTATCATAAATTTTGTATATAGTTAAATGCCATACTCTAATAATGAAATTAGCGACTATTTTCATTGTCAAACTACAGCATTCAAGTACAACAGAAATTTACAATAAAAAATATATATAGTCGTATTCCTTAGAACAATAGTGTGACGTGTTTCCACCCTTAGGAAACTACCCCTTGCAAATTCCGTGGGTTCCAAAAATTATAACAAGAGATGTCCACTAACACACTTTATTAAATATTTACTGGATACTTCACAATACTATTATTAATTTAAATACACTTTACTGACTAAAATCACAATGTTTATTACTTTGTTTATCTTTGAACTCTTAACCTCACTTTCTATACTTTCTGAACTTTCTGAACTTCTGAACTACTCGCCGAGAATGCGGTTGGTCTTTTATACCTAAAAATGACAGATCTCGATTGTTCTGTGATGACGCCACCATTCTCTAGAGAATTCCAGACGTCACTTTGGAATCTTCTGGTAGGTTCTTTTTCGAGTAGGTGCAAATACACTACATTCATTCAGACATTCGATCTGTTGAAGTCTGCCTACTTTTTAGTAACATAACCTTAAATTTTAAGGGGTGCAACATATTACACTGCCCCCTCCTTAAGCCTGAACGTCCCGGTCAGGCAATTCAGCCTCTTTCACATACTTCGCCAGTCTATCCAAGTGTACGATCTTCATCTTGGACTTTTTGTTTCGTTGAATACGATAGACGACATCATTAATTCGGGTAATAACAGTATAAGGTCCTTCCCAAGGAGGTTGAAGTTTCGGTGACTTCCCTTTCTTCCGCTGTGGGTTGTACAGCCAAACCAGATCTCCTGCCTTGAACCCTTCTGAACTACCCTTACGGTCGTATCGAGCCTTCATTCGGTCACTGGCTATGGTGATTTGGTCTCTAACCAGCTCATGAACATTTCTTAGCCGTTCACTTATTTCATCCACATAGCTGTTCACAGGAAGCTGTTCTCCGCCTGGTGTTCCGAAAATCAAATCACACGGCAGTCTGATCTCATGTCCAAATACTACACGGGCTGGTGTTTGTTTCGTAGACTCGTGGATAGCAGCTCTGTATGCCATGAGGAAGAACGGTATGTGGAGATCCCAATCGCGTTGATTCTTATGAACCACTTTAGAGAGATGTTCTTTCATGGTCTTGTTATGTCGTTCCACCATTCCATCTGATTGCGGGTGAAGGGCTGTGGTCCGTGTTTTGTGTATCCCCAATAACTTGCAGATTTGCTGAAACACCCCTGACTCAAAGTTCCTCCCTTGATCTGAGTGCAGCTCCAGGGGTACACCAAACCGACATATCAAATTATCTACCAAGACTTTGGCGACAGTGACTGCTTCTTGGTTTGGAATTGCATAGGCCTCTGGCCACTTACTAAAATAGTCCATTGCAACCAGTATGTACTTGTTCCCATCCTTGGTTACTGGGAATGGGCCGGCTATATCGATCGCGATCCTCTCGAAAGGAGCTCCGACGTTATACTGCTTCATTGCACCCCTACTTCTAGTCTGTGGTCCCTTGCTGGCTGCACAAATTTTGCAATTGCGACACCAAGCTTCCACATCTTGACGACTATTTACCCAATAAAATCGTTCTCGTACTTTATTCAGGGTCTTATTAACGCCGAAGTGCCCACCGGATGCTCCATTATGCACTTCCTGAAGTACTTTCGGTACTCGACACCTGGGAATCACTAGACGCATAACAACTTCCCTGCCATCCGGGCTTTCCCAAGCTCTCTTTAGCAGCCCGTTCATGACTTTAAGTGAATCCCATTGGGCCCACAAAGCCTTCAATCCAACTGCCTTATCCGAAACATCCTTCCACGCTGGTCGAATTCCTTTCTCCTTTGCTCTCAATATAGCCCCAATTTCTGTGTCATTCAGTTGTTCTTGTCTCTGGGCTTCGGTTGTCCAATCGTCCGGAACCTCTATTTTAATAGTGTTGACGGCCACCGTACCCTGCAATTTCTCAACGTGGCGGCAGTGCTTGCAATCTTCCTTGCATGGTCTTCTAGATAAAGCGTCTGCGTTCTTATGAGATCTTCCAGGTCGATGTTCTATTTTGAAATCATACTGTTGCAACCGTTCTATCCAACGAGCCAGTTGACCTTCAGGGGTTTTCAACTGCAACAGCCATTTTAATGCAGCATGGTCGGTCCGAATCTTGAAATGTCTTCCATAAAGATATTGTCACGACTACGGGTTGGGGTTGTTTAATAATTACTTTCAACACATGTTGTGCCCACCTCGTGTCACGGCCCTCGGGCCGCTGTGACGGGGTTCCTTTAAAATACTCGCTTGCTTGCAAGAGGATTTGAATTTAATGAATTAAATGAATACTTGTAAATAAAACATTGTGGTAGAAAACAAGTTACCGGTTTATTAACAAAGAAACAACACAACAAAACAGAATAATTAGTACTTACATTAAATACCCCCTGGGGCTCACCCCTAAGGGGGGAGTTGGGCCACGCACCAAGCCACGACCAATTCGTCCCCTGAATCAAAACCCAACTAAATTTTGAAACTAAAATATTTTCTAGCTATTCTTTTTGCAATTCAGCAGTTACCTGGATAACAAGTAACTCGGGTGAATGCACCAGCTTGCTGCTGTCTCAACAATTTCTGTTTGCAAATATTTTAATATTAATTTCTAGCTAACAATAACCTGATGTACTGGGTGTCTCAAATAACTTTTATATAAATTATAATTACTGCGTGACACATCTCCCCCACCTAGGAAAGCTGGTCTCCAGCTTTAAAACTAGTGTTTAATGAACAACAAAAAAAAAAAATTCTAAAGTGAATGGCATTAACCTCATAAACATAACATACATTGGGGAAGTGTTAAATCCCAAAAAAAAAAATTGAAAATATATCATATGGAGCAAAGTAAAAAAAATAAAATCCAGATAGATTATAATCTTATCACTTGCAAGTCGTTAAGTCTCTACTTGAAGTTGCATTGTATCTCAGTTAAATCCATTAAATGCAGTGACAAATTATAAACTAACGGACGCAATATTATTATCAAACAACAATTTCATTGTCAGTTTCAAAAAAAAATATATCATTTTAAAATAAATAAGAAAAAACATTAACTCTCCTCTTTTACTTTAGTACTGCAAGCCCCTTTACCGCATAACTATAATAAATCGTTCTTGATTTAACAAAAAAAAATACGGAAATATCTAAAAAGACAAAAAAAATAAATCTTTGCAGTAATAAACTAAAGCAGGTTTTGAATAAAATGAACAAAAAAACATTAACTGAAAATCTAGGATGAACCAAAAATTTCTAACTAGGGCACGCGAAAATGTCTCGCACTGTATAACTTTAAGTCAGCACACGACTGTTATAGCACAAAATTTTGAGTCCGGCTCTGTTCGATAAATTCAATTCTTAGATCACACTTACACTATTGTCCTCCCACGGTTCCAATGTGTTCCAAATGTCTATTATTCCCCCGGGGCTAGTTTGAGGAATTATCATTTTCACATCTAGACTCGTGATGTGTAACCTGTGGCTTCTCAGAATTGAGGGAAGAACATCCACACCCGCATACTATGACCGCTGGCTCTCATCCTGACCATCCTTCCTTTACGTAGGGTTGCTGGGGCTCCCTTTTCCCTTCTTCCATAGCTGCCACCATTTTTCAGGAATGTGCTGTCTGCTTGTCATCCCGCCATTATTTGATCCTTACATCTGGATTTGACTATCAATCAGGTTAAGGCTAGGAAAAATTTAGGCGAAGAGGAACCACTCGCAATGTGGATCTGAAAAAATTGCCTTTTTGACATGTGCCTTTTTATTGCCTGACTGATAGGGGAACTCGTTCAAGAAACAGTTACCATTTTCATTATGATTGGTTTCGGGAAAATTGGGAAAGAAATTATAGAAAATTTAACAATGGATGGGCCTCAGTCGCTACGTCTAACAGGTGGAGTTCCAAATCCAGTTCTATTCTAATCCTGGGGCTTTCGAATAGGGTTGTCTTCCTGTGCTATGTGTGCCTCGTTGCCATGGTGCGATTACATAAAACAAATACACCCGAGTAAATTCTTATATAGTAAAAAAAAATAAATAAATAAACAGAACATTCATAAAATTGTGAAAAAATAATCCTTACAAGTGGTTCACCTAGTCAAGTTATTATTATTATTATTATTTGATAAAAGAACATCATCTACCGGGTAGCACAAAAAAAATGAAAATTAACTAAAACTAATTACCAAAAAAAAAAATTTTTCCTGCTCATTTAAACGTAATAGGCGGTTCATACGTTATGCTAACATACAATGTTACTATTAAAAATTTTAGAAAAATTTTTTACCCATGTAATTCAACAAAACACTTTAATTTGTTTCCCATCTTTTAAAACATTTTAGTTAGAGTTATTTAGGGCTTGCGAAACAAGATCACCAAACGTATGCCTTGACAATTATGTCCAAAAGATAAAAATATATCTGTTATTCTTTACTCCATAGACTCCATATCATTAAAAAAAAATTCAAAAAAATCATGATGCTATAAGCAATTATTCCTTGTTTTATCTCTGCCTTTTAAAAAAATTGAACAGTCAGCTCATATAAATAATTCATTAGTTCTTTGATAACTTTTTCTCACCTCCACTATTTAATAAAACTCGTCGGCGTTAAAAGCAATTCATATTTCAAACGCCATTATTTCTTTTTACGCAAAACTTAGACGACTGTGACTATACAAAAAATAAAATGTTCCTAACCTTGTACCTCATAGTGAAAAACTTACTAAAAAAAATATTACATTGCTTTTAAAACGGGGCATTTTTCTAGGAGGACCTCTTCACTAATCATAGATCACATAACTAATTATTACTCTGATTTCTGCCCTCTGGGGGAACAGGGTAAAGAAAATACTTTATGTAATAGAAAATATCACTCTCGCGCGCTTTTCCCAAAAATGTTGCCATTTTTCTAACGAGTATTCCGGGTTTTAATATACCGTGGGTTGCAAATACTATGGTCATTTATTTATATAAATGATTATCTATCACAGGCTCCAAGCAAAAAATAAATTTTTTATACTTTCAGTTTTCCGTGGGTGGTTAAACTTCAGTTTATCGTATTCTATGGTTATTTATTGTACCATCAATGTTAATTTTGCTTGAACAGGACAGTGTTGAGTCGTCAGCTATTTACTCTGCCATTTATCTAATCACCTCGACGTAGCAACTAGCTTAAATCGCCTAGCAACATCGCATCTTAGCTCAACCATCTGCTCTGGTTCAATTGAAATTGTCCGAGAAAAAACAAATTTTACACACCCGATTCGGCACTGTGGCCTTCATCTGAGGACCCCACAATTCCCTACAGGGCACACTCTAGACTGTGTCCTGGTTCAAATTTATTAAGGTCCAACACCCGATCTTACTACTTAGAATTCGCAAAAGAAAAATTTCTTTTGCACACCCCACACGGTATTATACCTCTTGATTCCTCGGTTTGTTGGCCACCTAGGCTTTAATTACATATCAAAAACAACTCTTTCCTCTATCTACGTTCCAAGAATGGTTTACTACTCCAGGAATATTGACCGTACACACATTTATTACTTATGTTCTAGTGCGAATTATAAATTAGAGTTAACTTTCATGTACCATTATTAGTTGAACCTTATTTGTCTCAACTCACGTACAGATTATTTCTATTTCTCGCGTCTTTCACTCCCGACGCTTCATCCAACCTCATTCACTAAACTGAGGAACTTTGGTACCAACACTCATAATGAATCATCACTCATTCATTATCAACTTTCTTTGTACTCCTTGTCACATCGCTCCCTTCTCAAAACAACTACTCTCCTGGCTATATGCCTCGACGAACATTGAATTACAAAAGAAGGGATATACTGCTCTACCATGAACAGCCGCGTAACGGTACTTATGCTTTTTCATTTCAAGCATTTGTGCCTATTCAAAGGCTGTGGTACCAATAAATAATCAAAATATCACTCTCAATATTTCAAAAAATATCTCTCGAAACTCAAATCAACTCTTTACTCAATGTAGGCCTCAAAAAATATATATATCTCTCACTAACTTCTCATAAAACTCATAAACTCGTAAAAACTCCTTTGGACCCTCCAATGACACATTATTCAAAAAAATAAAGTCCCACCGTCGGCGTACTCTATGTCACATCGCTCCCTTCTTTCAACAACTACTTCCCCGGCTATATGCCTCGATGAACATTGAATTACGAAAGAAGAGGTTAACTGTTCTACTGTGAACAGTCGCGTGACAGTACTTATGCTACTTTTGACCGGGCTAACTTTCATCTCATTCTCGTTCCCGTCGTCTCAAGCATTTGTCCACCCTACAAGGCTTTTGAAAGCTATGGATATCCGTATCAACTCCTGATAACGCGATATAAGCCTCGTTACAAAAAACAACATACTTCAGTAACTCATCATAAATCTCACAACTCAAAAGAAAAAACTCATTGTACGTCTCATTGTCCACAACACAACTTTTGTGCTAAAATATCACATCACAAAGTAACTCTAATTCTCGATATTCCTTATTGCTCATTATTTCATATTCACCAATTAAAAGAAAGAATCTCAATTAAATCTCTGTCACCCATTCTTCGTTATACGTAAAAATATTTCAATGTCCCCACCATAGCCTAGGTATTTCTTTCATTCTAATATAAAACATTACCTTTGTAGCCTTTCACTGATTCTAATTATATTCTATCATTCACGCGATGTGGCTTGCACTCGACCAATGACCACAATCACCCTGTATAATCCAGTTATTTTTTATAAGTTTTCTCCCCCCGTCTTACTTCAACCTCAATTAAAAAAAATACAATCATTCAAGCTAAATTTCATATTCCTAGTCAAACTTAAAAAATTTACCAATACTCTGGTCCCTCCTTTATGTAAATTTAAACAAAAATTTTCACCCTGATGTAAAATTTCCTGTGGTAGGCCTTACTGGTGCGTGGTTTTTCTAAGATGTACTTTTTTAGGGGCATTTGAATTTACGCGGTAAAAAAAAAAATTAACTTAAAAAACAAGAGATTTACACAAACGAAGACTTTCGCAAAGAATGTAGGTTTATTATTAATTTCTAGAGATAAGAGATGACTTCAAACAGTCGAGTTCCAATCGACTTTTCACCGCAAATTCACAAAGGCTTACAAAATAACACCTATCCTTGGATTTGTCATAATATTCACCCTCAAATCAATTTTTGCAAATAAAACTAACTGCAACAAAAATAACTGTTTTCTCACAACATAAAATATGGTGGTACATACTAAAAAAATAAAAATTCACATGTGGCATATTTGATCGACGCGACGGCGACAAGTTATTTAACTTTGTATATTAAAAAAATAATAATTACAAACTTCCCTAAGATGGGAGAAAACGCAAAAAAAAAATCGCGAATTCATTTATCAGCAGGTAAATTTATTTATAACCCCACCATTGCAAATAGCCCTTGTAAAAATTAAGTATAAAAACCACATTTATTATTCAAAATTGCAATCACCGTCCAGCTATAAATTTTTCAAAGATTAAAACCATTGTTGTTTTCATCGCTACCACCAAAAAAAAATTAGTAAAATTAGTAACCTTATCTACGTGATGCCCCTAAATCAGTTTATTTACCTAATTTTGTAGTAACCTGTGATTTCTACCACCGTATAATTGTCAATAATACGAAAAAAATAAATTATTTAATTAAAACCTCCAAATATAATCACAAAATTCAACAAGATGTATGAAAATTTAACCAGTATTCATTTAAAACTTTTTAAAATAAAAAATTCGTCAAATTTAATCATGAAAACCAACACGTAACATAAAAAAACTTAGGCAAGTAAAATATGATTTCACACTTAAAAAAATACATTTTACATTAAAGAAATTTGAATAAAATGGGAGGGTTGTGAAGAACCACCCCCTAGGGGCGAGGCTAGGCGCCTCCACGACGTGTCACGGGGTTGGTTAATAATTACCCCGACACGTGTTATGCCCGGCGCCTCCACCACGTGTCACGACTACGGGTTGGGGTTGTTTAATAATTACTTTCAATACATGTTGTGCCCACCTCGTGTCACGGCCCTCGGGCCGCTGTGACGGGGTTCCTTTAAAATACTCGCTTGCTTGCAAGAGGATTTGAATTTAATGAATTAAATGAATACTTGTAAATAAAACATTGTGGTAGAAAACAAGTTACCGGTTTATTAACAAAGAAACAACACAACAAAACAGAATAATTAGTACTTACATTAAATACCCCCTGGGGCTCACCCCTAAGGGGGAGTTGGGCCACGCACCAAGCCACGACCAATTCGTCCCCTGAATCAAAACCCAACTAAATTTTGAAACTAAAATATTTTCTAGCTATTCTTTTTGCAATTCAGCAGTTACCTGGATAACAAGTAACTCGGGTGAATGCACCAGCTTGCTGCTGTCTCAACAATTTCTGTTTGCAAATATTTTAATATTAATTTCTAGCTAACAATAACCTGATGTACTGGGTGTCTCAAATAACTTTTATATAAATTATAATTACTGCGTGACAATATTTATGAAAATGGTCCACTGATTTTACGATGGCCAGTAACTCTTTCCGGGTTACACAATAATTTCTTTCTGGTTTGGACAGCACCTTGCTGAAGTACTCGATCACTCTTTCCTGCCCATTCTGGATTTGAGACAGCACAGATCCGACCGAAGAATTGCTGGCATCAGTGTCTAAAATAAAAAGTCCTTCCCGTTGTGGGTACGCTAGCACAGGACCAGTGCATAGAGCTGCCTTCAATTTTCTCCATGCCGTTTCACATTCCGGTGTCCATTGGTACTGCACTTTCTCTTCTGTCAGCCGGTGTAATGGTTTCGCAATTTCTGCAAACCCTTCCACAAAGCGCCTGTAATAAGTGCAGAGGCCAAGGAAGCTCCGTACTTCATGAACGTTAGATGGTCTTGGCCAATCTCGTACAGCAGAAATTTTGTCGGGGTCTGTTTGTATTCCATCCGAAGACACCATGTGACCAAGAAATTTGACTTCTTTCTGGAATAGCAGGCACTTCTTCGGGTTCAACTTCAGGTGGGCATTCCTGACTCGCCCAAATACTTCTTGAAGATTTTTCAAATGTTCTGTAAAGTCCTGTCCCATAACAAGCACGTCGTCAAGGTAAACCAGGCACGTCCTCCAGGTTAGCCCTCGCAGTACGAATTCCATCAATCTTTCAAAGGTAGCTGGCGCATTGCAAAGTCCAAAAGGCATCACGGTAAATTGATAAAGACCACTGCCTGCTGAAAACGCTGTCTTTTCTTTATCATCAGGATGAAGCCCCACTTGCCAGTATCCACTCCTAAGGTCTAACGTAGAAAACCATCGTGAGCCTGCCAACGTGCTTAACGTGTCGTCAATTCGTGGCAATGGGCAACTGTCTTTCTTCGTGACATCATTTAATTTTCGATAATCGACACAAAATCTTAATGTTCCGTCCTTCTTGGCAACCAAAACTACTGGCGATGACCAGGGACTCGTTGACTCCTCAATGACTCCGTCTTGCAGCATCTTGTTTATCATTGCCGAGGCATCCTCTTGTTTCGCTAATGGAAGTCTCCTAGGTGGTTGTCGAATAGCTGGTGAGTCGCCAGTATTTATCCGATGCTGGACTATGTCTGTTTTTGTAAGGGCCTCTGTATTCTTGGCAAATACTGAACTTTCCTTTTCCAGGAACTTGATTGCCTCCCTTCGTTCATCCTCAGATAAATGCTCCAACTGGGTACTCAACAAGGTCAAAACTTCCTGGTCTATTTTCATAGATGAACTTCCCTCTGTTTCTTCCTCGCACCTCGCTACCCATGTGACCGATTCATAGGAGCCAATCGGTTTGCCTTCCTTAATTGTCACCGAGTGGGAATTTAAATTAACGACTCTAATTGGGATTTTGTCTTTAGTCCGGGTTAAAGTTCTCGCCACAATAATATTGGGTAGGGACTTAATCGATTCGTCATCTTCAACTAGGCCAACACGGTACCCTCCAGGATTTCCTTCTACGGCAGCATCGATCATTTGTTCTGAATGAGCAGGAATCTTGATCGTCTGTGTTGTTAACAATCTCGCTTTATGGAATTGGTCGTCTGCGGTTGCCAGAATAAATTCCTCATTTCCAATTTTTAAGACTCGCTCCCCTACGTCAACAATGAATCCCTGCTCTCCCATGATGTCTAGACCCAAAATGAAATCATCCATAATGTCAGCCACAATGACCTTGTAATTGAACCTCAACCGTCCAACCTGCAGTTCCAAGCTGACCTCTCCATGGACCGCAGCCCTGTCCCCCGTGGCTGTCCGAATAATTACTCCATTTTGCTTCTTGTTAATCTGCAAGCCTGATATAAACCCTGGCCGCACTATTGATGACGTAGCACCGGTGTCAATAGTAAACACGCATTTTCTTCCATTCACATATCCTTGCAACAACAGACTGCTTGGAATTCTTTGAAGCTGGGAAATCTTTATTTCTCTGGGGGCACCGCATTCCCTAGCCAGCACAGCCCCCTTGGTGCTGGCTATCTTTAGTTTTCCTGCTTCTCTTCAACATTCACAGCATTTACTCGACTCTCCGAGTTCTGCTGTCGACAGTCTCGTTTCATATGTCCCATCTTGCCGCAGTTGAAACATTTAATACCTCCGCTCGGCTTTCCTTTATTTTGTTGTTTTTCCTGATTTCCGAGGCCATCCAATTTATCGCATAATTTGGTGAATATTTTCTGCATCTCAGTCAGCAAGAGGTTCTGGTTCATTTCTGGTTGCGATTCTTCAAGAGTCACAGCTCGCACTCTCCTTGGAGTATCCCTGTAAGCGGCTTCTACTTCGAGTGCACGCACCAAAGCTTCGCTACTACTTTGGTGTCTCGTCAGCCTCAAAACTCGCCTGACCTCTTCGTCCCTTATACCATCTAAAAAGGCCCCCACGGCTAATTGTTCCTGGAATTCTTTAGGTGCACTTGGATACGCCAGGTGCGCCAGTCTCTCTATCGCAGCTTCAAATTCTTGTAAACTTTCCCCAGCTTTTTGCATCCGGGATTTCAGCTGAGCCTGGTATAATTGGGCAAGGTGTTGATCGCCATACCTCAAGTCCAATGCAGCTTCCAAGACTTTGAAGTCCCTTTGTTTCTCCACTGGTATAGTCTGAAGTAATTCTGAGGCCTGGCCCCTTAACGCCAGAACTAATGCCATAGCCTTTTCCTCGTTATCCCAGTTATTCGCCGATGCTGCTGCCTCGAATTGTCTCTTGTACGTTGTCCATGAGCTTTGGCCGTCAAAGGAGGGAGGTTTTAATCGAGGACCCGATGATGTTACTAGCTGGCCTCCTTTCTCTCTTAATTGTCGTTTAAGTCGCTCCACTTCTCCTTCGAACTCGCTCATTTTTCCTCTGATGTCACTCACTTCCTCTTTTACATGACTGACTTCCGTCTTGACTTCAGAAACTTCAGACTTTACGCTACCCATATCATCTTTGATTTCTTTCTTTAGTTCCTCAGTAGTGGAAATGATAGCGTCCTGTTGTATTTTCATTTGTTCATTCAGAATTTTCCTTAATTCTTCCTGGCGTTTTTCTTGTTCTTCTTTCTCCTCTTGCTGTCGTATCTTCAGGTCTTCCATAATTTCTCTCAATTCGGCTTTTTCTTCTTGGCGTCTTGTTTCTTCATCCTCTTTTTCTTTCTGACGTCTTGTTTCTTCATCCTCTTTTTCTTTCTGACGTCTTGTTTCTTCATCCTCTTTTTCTTTCTGACGTCTTATTTCCTGATCTTCCATCATTTTCTTTAATTCGTTCCTTTCTTCTTGACGTAGTTTTACTTGTTCTTCTTTGTCTTCCTGCCGTTGCTGCGCCATCATTTTTTGGAATTGTTCGAATAAGTCCTGTATTTGTTTATCGGATGCCATACTTCTTGTTGTTACGGGCATACGATGAAATTAAAATAAAATAAATTTAACTGTCACGTCAATATCGGTAATGGAACTTTCTAGACAAATCTCGAAATAGCACGAAAAAGTCTTATCCAGAGTCTTTTGTCACTATCCAGTTCAGAGAATTTAATAATCTCCACTAATGTCCAAATAGAAAAGTTCTAGAAATTTTCACGCACTAAATGAGTCTTTTTCAGTGTCTCTATCACTTCTCAGTTCAAAGGATTTAATTATCACACTAATGTCCTAATAAAATGTTCTACAATGTCTCAAAAATGCACTTAACACTATTTTCCTGTTCGAAAATAACCCTCGAACAATGTCCAGTAAATGAGTCCTCTGTGCTAACTCGAACACTCCAGCACAACTTCAGAGCTCCTCTTGTCATAAAATTCCGCTTCTGACACCAATTGTGACGTGTTTCCACCCTTAGGAAACTACCCCTTGCAAATTCCGTGGGTTCCAAAAATTATAACAAGAGATGTCCACTAACACACTTTACTAAATATTTACTGGATACTTCACAATACTATTATTAATTTAAATACACTTTACTGACTAAAATCACAATGTTTATTACTTTGTTTATCTTTGAACTCTTAACCTCACTTTCTATACTTTCTGAACTTTCTGAACTTCTGAACTACTCGCCGAGAATGCGGTTGGTCTTTTATACCTAAAAATGACAGATCTCGATTGTTCTGTGATGACGCCACCATTCTCTAGAGAATTCCAGATGTCACTTTGGAATCTTCTGGTAGGTTCTTTTTCGAGTAGGTGCAAATACACTACATTCATTCAGACATTCGATCTGTTGAAGTCTGCCTACTTTTTAGTAACATAACCTTAAATTTTAAGGGGTGCAACATATTACAATAGCAAGTATCTAAAACAGTTTTAAAGATTATACTATGATTGGCTTTTTAAATATTTATAATAAATCGAAAATAAACGCATATTTCCCTCTCACTCTGCAAAATCCTATCCTTAAGAATCATTGTTGAAAATATTAATTTGAAGATAATTAATTAATGATTAGAGAATATTATTTAGGTATTAAGCAAATCACAACTTACACACTTTTTATTTATTATGAAATTACCTACTTTCTGTATATTAATTGTAAAAATAATTAATTAACTTTTTATATTTTCCAGGGCAGAGTCTGCCGAAGTTGATAGAAGGAATAACGTAGCGCAGATCAATTTAACGGATTTTGGACAGGTATTTCTTTCGTGTCTGTAGTCTACAGGTTGTTACTTAATAAAATAATGAGAGTGCTGTAGAAACAGAGAATGAGAGAGAGAGGGAGAGAGAGAGAGCATACTAGAAAAGTAACTGTATATGATACTGATATTTTCAACAAAATACATATGTATTGGTCCTCTTGTAAAAATAAAAATCAAGGAATGTACAAACTACAGTAGAAATTCCTAGAATCTCCTTTTTCTTATTCATGACGTCTTGGCAAACATTTTGTAAGCCATGCATTATTCAAGTTGATGTTCCTTTGCTGTATGGTACGTCTGACAGCATCACGCCATCTGTCGCGGTTGCCCGTTAGACACACAGACCCGCCAAAGCTCTTTTCCAATAGCTCCTTGGTGATATCAGCCCAATGTTTTGGAGGGCGCCCTCTTTGTCTCCTGTCATCTGGTTTCCCTGAACTATTAACTATTATATATTGTTCTTTCTCCAGTTGATGTAGCCAAAAAATTAGAGAATTCGGGAGAAGACGATGCTGGAGAGCCGCTTTGAGGGACGCACTTATTGGGGAATCGAGCTGTTAATGTGATGATGGGCTGTACAGGAAATTCGTCTCTGAACCCATGTCTCAAAAACAGTAATATGTGAGAAAGCTAAGGCGTTAGTAAGTTTGATCTTTGTTCGTCTGGTCACGTCAAATTTTGATCGACTGGAAGGGGATTGCCGATCTTACTATCTGTATTTTTCGTCGAATAATTGCAGTTGCTGGTATTGTCTACAATAACTCAAATGTATACCATTTTGTTTACTAGATCATTAATTTATATGCAGTCGTTTTATATTTTCCTTGGATACGCTTTCATTTTTTTTTAAAATAATTTTGTTTAAAAATGAGCAACCGAACAATACATAAAAAATGTGAACTCCTCCGAGATCGAAAAGTACCCTTGATGGGCACATTTAGCATATTCCTTTATTACGTTTTCCAAAAGATCTCTTAATTTTAGAGTGAAATACAAAAAAACACAGAATAATCTAGGATCTCTTAGGCTTTAAAATTAATCAAGAACATCGACGCTGCGTGTTGCATTTTGATTCCCCTCTCTTCGACTCTATATATTGCATACTGATTGCATACTGATCATTTGTGTTAAAATACTCCAATAGTGTCCTGTTTATATAACCTTTGTGGTTTAACCTACCATCCGCGGTCCAGTCTATGTGCCTCAAGTCGCCCTGATGGACCCCTGGACGTGAAACTTCCTTACTTCCTTCTCTTTTCCCCATCTGTGTAGCTGGCTGATGGAATCCATCCAAGACCAAAAATTGGAAGAAAAAAAAAGTACATCTCTAGCAGATTAGACAAATCTGGTTTTAAATAGCCAGGTTCTAAATAGTTTAAGTATTTATAAATACAAATACTTGTTGCAAGAGGAATTCAATTATTCGATATTTAAAGACATTTGAATATTTATGAGGTATTTGTAAGTACAATTTGTTGCCCAGCTCTGTTCTTGTGTTCACACCACAACATTACGCTGAAAGTTCTGGATGATTCACCCACATAATGTTTGTTATACTAACTTGGATTACTATAAATTCAGTTTTTAAAATTTTTCTCATGCTGTTTATTTTGCCAAAAATAGATATTGAAGTGTTGCCCCTTATACCAAATTTATTGTTTTTATTACTAAAAAACTTTTAACAATAATAGCTGTGATATTTGTCAGCGAAACAAGGATCTTTTTGAGGACTGTGACAGAAAACATGAGTACAATACAAGACTGAAAAATGATTTAATAGCGGATAGATGAAAATATGCATATATTCAAAGAAATGTATAGTTTAGTATGATAAAAGTATATAATAAAGAGGGAGGGTCAATAATAATTTTATATTCATGAAAGGTATGGAGGTATAAAATTGCATTCTAAATAACTTTTCTTAGTGGAATTTTTTCATATTTTGAAAAATAAAGGTACTTTATTAGTGGTGATTTTTACAACTTTGCTTATAAACACCCTGTAGAACACCAAATCAAGTCATTTTTAGTATACTTTAGTTTTACAACAAGCAGGACTTAATCCCCAAATACCATTCCAAAATTCCAAAATTTTTGGTCCATTACACCTCTTGTTACATCTATCCTGGGACACACTGTAGACAAACTGACCTCGGATCCGGAATCAGCGACCCAAAAAACCTATATATTATATTAAATCGAAGTCCCAGAATAAGCCTACTCATTCCGAAAAGGCGGGTTTATTTCACGGCTTTTTCATAATTTGATCTTGAAATTACCCTAAGAGGGGGGTGGGGTTGGTTCCGTTTGTGGTCGAATCGACTCTAAATTGACCTTGGACTGTTAAAAAACATTTTCTTTTTTCTTTTTGCCAAATTGGAGGGGGGCCGAAAACCGGCCTTATTGACCCTCCCCCTTTCCAATAAATGTTAGAAGTCCCAAAAAAACCAAGCTCAAAATTTTATTAAAAAACTATATTTTCAATAAACCTCATTATACATTATAAGAATTTTATGATGACAGAGAAATAGGTAGAATAATGGTAAACTGATCTAAGTAAAAATATATTATTTTATGAGTTTTATTAGTTATTATAATTTGTCTTTTTAAATGTCTTTTTCATTGTTAGATATAATGATATTATCTAACAAAAATGTTTAGTTGTAAGAATGTTTTTTTTTCATTGTGACATGTTCCACACCCGATGGGGTTTTTAACTAATAAAGAATTATCTATCTATTATCTATCTATTACCTATACACGGCATAGTTTTTTAGATGATCCGTATACATGAGGAATTCAAGTTGTATAACGATGTTCAGGTTTATGTCGTACTTGATTGTTAAGTCCATTATCAATATTTATATATTTCTTAGTATCATGATATTTATGAAAGTTCTTGTCAACAAAGAATTCAGGGTATTGATTGTTTATTAGAATCTCTTTCACCAAATGTTTCTTATTATTTATTTAATAAATATTTCATTACTAGAGAAGAAATTATTTTACCCAGTCATACAGCCTTTTATAGTGGCTGATTTAAGTTAAAATTTAGATATCTCTTGGTAACATATAAACAATATCTTGAATTACGCTTGTAAAAGGTTAGTAGCGTGTGTGAGTCGGAAAAAAAACCGAAAATTGTAAATATTTTGAGCCGGAACAAGATTACCTCCCCCCGTTTTCGAGGATACTGAACACGATGGCGGTGTCAGAATTTCTCTTTGGGGTTGCGCAACCCCTCAAAACGGCCAAAAACCACCCCCGAGAGGGGTAAAACGCGCTTCACTCGATTTCCCTGCAGAAAATAACCTTCCCCCCGTTTTCGAGGATGCTGAGCACGATGGTGGTGCTGGATATCGCCTTCGACCCCAACCAACCCCTCCACCGGCCAATACTCGCCCCCGAAAGGGGTGAATTTTTTTTTTCGTAATATCAGGCAAATTGCATTTCTATCCGTTTTCGAGGATGCTGAGCACGATGGTGGTGCTGGATATCGCGTTCGACCCCGACTAACCCCTCCACCGGCTAATACTCGCCCCCGAAACAGGTGAATTTTTTTTTTATATATATGTATAATATATATGCTATATATACATGTATATGGGTGCATATTAATACATCCTCGAAAACGGAAATAAATGTGTTTCCCGCTGATATTACAAAAAAAAAAATCCACTCCTTTCGAGGGCGAGTATTGGCCGGTGGAGGGGTTGGTCGGGGTCGAACGCGATATCCAGCACCACCATCGTGCTCAGCATCCTCGAAAACGGGGGGAAGGTTTTTTTCTCCAGGGAAATCGAGTGAAGCGCGTTTTACCCCTCTAGGGGGTGAGTATTGGCCGGTGGAGGGGTTGGTCGGGGTCGAACGCGATATCCAGCACCACCATCGTGCTCAGCATCTTCGAAAATGGATAGAAATGCAATTTGCCTGATATTACGAAAAAAAAAATTCACCCCTTTCGGGGGCGAGTATTGGCCGGTGGAGGGGTTGGTTGGGGTCGAAGGCGATATCCAGCACCACCATCGTCCTCAGCATCCTCGAAAACGGGGGAAGGTTATTTTCTGCAGGGAAATCGAGTGAAGCGCGTTTTACCTCTCGGGGGTGGTTTTTGGTCGTTTTGAGGGGTTGCGCAACCCCAAAGAGAAATTCTGACACCGCCATCGTGTTCAGCATCCTCGAAAACGGGGGGGGGGGGGGTAATCTTGTTCCGGCTCAAAATATTTACATGTTCGTCCGACTCACACACGCCGCTAGGTGTATAGTGGTAAAATAAAATAAAAATTAGATCATTATTTGATATCCCTTTCGACGAGGTTTATCGTTTCCTTATTTTTAGAAAATAGTGTTGGAAATGAATCGGTTGGGAATGTTAGTGGATTTATCGCACGTTTCCTATGGTGTGATGCATGCAGCAATAGATGTATCTAGAGCTCCCGTAATATTTTCACATTCTTCTGCAAGAGCAGTTTACCGTCACCCTAGGAATGTAGCTAATGATGTTTTAAGAAAAGTGGTAAGTAAAAGCCATATATTTTAGATTTATAGTTTGCATTTAGTTTAGGAACTTTTTGCTCATAGTCCTACGAGATTTTTTTCAGATTTTTTAGTTGTTATCGAAGTGTCTAATCTATAAACCTACTGAAAACTGAACGAGGGTAAATTACAGCGTAAAGATTGTGTCCTTGATAGTAATTTAAATAACCAAAAGTTAAAAAAAATGCTAATATGTCTACGTTTCATTTATTTGCATACACTTCTTTATCTTCAATAAGTGAAACGCACGCTTTTCTTAACCTTTGATATTATTTCCGACAATTTGTTTTTGGAATGCATTAATATGTGTCTCCTTATGTAAAGTGAAGACCAGCTCTCCCTACTGAAGCTAAAAATTAAAGAAATATTACCTTTATCCCTCCTCCAATTTCATCGCTCACAACGCAAGTTATTTACTTTTATTTCAACGTTTCAAGTTCGCACAAAATAACATAAATAAAACTGAAAATGATCACACATGAAGTTGATATTTTATTTCATGTTCTTCACTGCACTTCGCACACACAATTTTATTTTTACTGTCCCGGTTTTTTTTATGATAAAATTCCTGACATTGGAAGCAGAGAGTGTCTAAATTCTCCCAACCAATATAAATTTTTCTCATGTATTTATTAATTTCTTAAAAGCATTTGGGAAACAGTCACAGAATATAGTTTTTAAACCTAATTCTTTAGGTATAGATGCGTTACTTTATCCCTCTCAAATAATTGGTATATTTTTGTCAAGTCATATTTTTGTCAATATTTCTTATCATATCTTCATTAAAGTTTTTTTTTTTTCGTAAAATGAAGAGTCATTTTACTTAGTTCTATATTACATGAATCTTTTTCTGGGTGGACACTTAATAATAATCATACTATTTCTTGTTCATTGTATATTTGGGATTCTAATTTTTAAATCAGTAATATTTACTTTTTTGCTGATTCATCTTTAGTTTGCTTGATATTTTGTGCTACTTTAAGTCTCACTATTATATTTTATTAGGTTCTGTTTTACTTCCCTTCTTTTGTTCACATTTGTTTACCAAGATGTTTGCACATGAAAGGATTGAAATAGTCTGAGCTTTTTCCTCATGAGATTTTAGTTTTTCTTGGAGTAATTTTATTATTTTTGTTTCCTCGTTTGTTATGATTTCCTTGCCTTTGATATTAAATATCTAATATTTCATAATTTCAGCATTTGCAGTACAAATTCTTTCATAGACCACGAAGGAAGTTGTGTATTTTTGCTCCTTTAGAAAGAGTTATTTTTTTTTACATTTTGAACATTCCATATTAAATTTTTCATCCTTATAAGATTCACTTATTAACTTCTCGTCACTTATTTTCTTTCACCCTTTAACACTTAAAAAAACGTTTTGTTAAAATACAGGATTTAATTTTCTATTTTATTATTTTTAGGCGTTGTTTTAAGTTATCGTCCATTGTTTAAAAATGGCCAAAAATTGTTTTATTTATTTTTTGCAATTTGTTAAATTGACCAAAACCATTCGGCAAATTTGTTTTTGTCAGATCAGGTTTTCTTCGCCATATCATAACAAACAATCTGATTTTTTGATTATTGCAGTACGAGCTACACAACCAGAGATATCTAAGAAAAACTACAAAAAAAAAACATTTTGAAAATGTCTGCTTAAATACCAGGACTCGAATTTATTGAAAACATTTTTGCTACTTCTCTTGCCATAGCCTCTTATCAAATTCTCTACAAGTTTCAGTTTTTTTTCACTAAAAAGGAATTTAACTGAGTTGAAATAGATTTCTTAGTTTGTTGGGTATTTTGCCACTGTAAAAATATTTAAAAATTTTAATGAAATAAACCTCTGCACCAAAGGGATATTTTTACTGTGCCAAAATACCCAACAAACTAAGAAATCATGAATATGCCACAAATAATAAATTATAAACAATATTTGAAATAGATATTTACAATTTTCATATACAACAATCAAAATGTTATGTTATTATGCCTTTTGTTTTAGACAAGAAATGGAGGAATCGTAATGGTGAATTTCTTTCCCGATTTTATTGCTGCAGAAAATGCTACAATCAGAGATGTTGTCGGTAAATTTTATAGTCATATATGGTTATTACAACATTGTTCACGTGTTTATTTATTTTAGATCATATAAATCATATTGTCGATATTGCCGGTATTAATCATGTTGGTATAGGTTCAGACTTTGATGGAGTACCATCGTAAGTATATTTCTCTAAATTGAAGCAATAGTAATAACTGGGTAAAGTAAATGATTGTGGATTCATATTTCTGTAATTATGACAATAATAAAAAATTATATTATGATCATTTTCTCTTGAGATAGAATTACATTTTTATATAGTTTTTTAATTTAAATGTTCTGCCTGTTATTTGCTAGTGTGGGAAGTAAAAAAAATGTTGAAGCCCTTGGTTCTTTTATACACACTAAATCACAATTATTTTTACCCCCTTTAGTAATGGGGTGGTAATGGGGTGGCTAATGCCAAAAATTTTTTTGAGACCTTAGCTTCTCTGATATATACTAAATACCAATTGTAAGAACTTTTACTTGCTTGATTTACCTATTTACCCTCATTTACCCCAATTTACCCCCCCCCCCCCCAACCCTTCAACGGAATAAGATCGAAATATAATCTAGTTACAGATCTCGTTAAAATACATACGTGTACCAAATTTCAACTCAATATCTCAAACGGTTCCAGAGTAATCAAAAAAAGTTAGACAGAACGACAGATCGACAGAACGACAGACAGATTTTTTTTAACTCAAACTTAAAATCTCGACGTTTCGGGCGTTTTATTTATTTCAACGTTGAATTGCACCACAGTATGCTTTCCCTTTCTTACAACACAAGTGAGGAAGAGATAGCAACACGTTTGGTGCCACCTGATGGACTCAATGTTGACTCTTGAATTCGACACATGCTATACAACTCTCGAAGATACAAAAATAGACAGTTGATTCTTATGTAAAAACATCTTTTTGAGGTCGCGATTTGATTTGGAATTGCTAAAGTGGAGAAAATCGCACCTTTTCATCTTTTTTACGAAAAATACTATTTTCACCTTTTTTTAATATCCTCATATTCTCATCTCTATATCTGTCATTTGTTGTCGTAAAAACTTGATATTTTAGTACTGCAATATACAAAACATTCGCTTCCTAACGGTGTATGCAAAAATAATATTTGTTATGATATGACTGAAAAATAAATAAATATTAATGGAGGAGTTGCCATTTTTGCCTAATTTACAGCGAGAAAGTTTGGATTGATGTAACTTTTTTTATTTGGAGCGTTTTTTTTTAAATGCATAATAAGTGAGAAAAAGGCATTGTACACGCAGGCCCGACGAGAGGGGGGTGGGAAAGGTTTCGGACTCGTCTGAGGGGCCCGGTTTTCAAATGAACATTTGTGGTATAGATTTTCCCTCCAAATTTAATCAAGTTAAATCTAGTTCCGATTTTATTATAAAATTCCCTAATGGGGGCCCATATTTTTCTCCCCCGAGCCCGTATTTCCACTCCACGGCCGTAGAACATGAGCATTGCTCTGGCGTAATCCCTAATCGAGCATTTTATTACATTTCTATTAGTCGGGGAGACCTCTCTAGCTGTACGTGCACCCCCCGCCCGATCCTTGGGGACAATGTTTTTCGTAAAGATTGAAGCCTAAGGAAAAATTTAAGACATATTCTAAAAAAAAACTAGCTGTACTTTCAAAATGGCGGCCATATATTAAAACAAACTGTTGCCAATGTTGTTTTTGTCATTTAACACAAAAACTAAAAAAGATGGACAAAAACTTTCTTCACAAAAAACAACGTGCATTAAATTTTCTACAATTTTGGTACTTATACAATATTTTGATAGGAGTTATCATTTTCCAGATAAATGAGTTCAAAATTAAGAAAACATGGAAATTCATATTGTAACGTGTTTCCACCCTTAGGAAACCACCCTCGCAAAATCCGTGGGTTCCAAAAATTATAACAAGAGATGTCCACTAACACACTTTATTAAATATTTACTGGATACTTCACAATACTATTATTAATTTAAATACACTTTACTGACTAAATCACAATGTTTATCACTTTGTTTATCTTTGAAGTCTTAACCTCACTTTCTATACTTTCTGAACTTCTGAACTACTCGCCGAGAATGCGATCGGTCTTTTATACCTAAAAATGACAGATCTCGATTGTTCTGTGATGACGCCACCATTCTCTCGATAATTCCAGATGTCACTTTGGAATCTTCTGGTAGGTTCTTTTTCGAGTAGGTGCAAATACACTACATTCATTCTGACATTCGATCTGTTGAAGTCTGCCTACTTTTTAGTAACCAACATAACCTTAAATTTTTAAGGGGTTGCAACATATTACACTGCCCCCTCCTTAAGCCTGAACGTCCCGGTCAGGCAATTCAGCCTCTTTCACATACTTCGCCAGTCTATCCAAGTGTACGATCTTCATCTTGGACTTTTTGTTTCGTTGAATACGATAGACGACATCATTAATTCGGGTAATAACAGTATAAGGTCCTTCCCAAGGAGGTTGAAGTTTCGGTGACTTCCCTTTCTTCCGCTGTGGGTTGTACAGCCAAACCAGATCTCCTGCCTTGAACCCTTCTGAACTACCCTTACGGTCGTATCGAGCCTTCATTCGGTCACTGGCTATGGTGATTTGGTCTCTAACCAGCTCATGAACATTTCTTAGCCGTTCACTCATTTCATCCACATAGCTGTTCACAGGAAGCTGTTCTCCGCCTGGTGTTCCGAAAATCAAATCACACGGCAGTCTGATCTCATGTCCAAATACTACACGGGCTGGTGTTTGTTTCGTAGACTCGTGGATAGCAGCTCTGTATGCCATGAGGAAGAACGGTATGTGGAGATCCCAATCACGTTGATTCTTATGAACCACTTTAGAGAGATGTTCTTTCATGGTCTTGTTATGTCGTTCCACCATTCCATCTGATTGCGGGTGAAGGGCTGTGGTCCGTGTTTTGTGTATCCCCAATAACTTGCAGATTTGCTGAAACACCCCTGACTCAAAGTTCCTCCCTTGATCTGAGTGCAGCTCCAGGGGTACACCAAACCGACATATCAAATTATCTACCAAGACTTTGGCGACAGTGACTGCTTCTTGGTTTGGAATTGCATAGGCCTCTGGCCACTTACTAAAATAGTCCATTGCAACCAGTATGTACTTGTTCCCATCCTTGGTTACTGGGAATGGGCCGGCTATATCGATCGCGATCCTCTCGAAAGGAGCTCCGACGTTATACTGCTTCATTGCACCCCTACTTCTAGTCTGTGGTCCCTTACTGGCTGCACAAATTTTGCAATTGCGACACCAAGCTTCCACATCTTGACGACTATTTACCCAATAAAATCGTTCTCGTACTTTATTCAGGGTCTTATTAACGCCGAAGTGCCCACCGGATGCTCCATTATGCACTTCCTGAAGTACTTTCGGTACTCGACACCTGGGAATCACTAGACGCATAACAACTTCCTTGCCATCCGGGCTTTCCCAAGCTCTCTTTAGCAGCCCGTTCATAACTTTGAGTGAATCCCATTGGGCCCACAAAGCCTTCAATCCAACTGCCTTGTCCGAAACATCCTTCCACGCTGGTCGAATTCCTTTCTCCTTTTCTCTCAATATAGCCCCAATCTCTGTGTCATTCAGTTGTTCTTGTCTCAGGGCTTCAGTTGTCCAATCATCCGGAACCTCTATTTTAATAGTGTTGACGGCCACCGTACCCTGAAATTTCTCAACGTGGCGGCAGTGCTTGCAATCTTCCTTGCATGGTCTTCTAGATAAAGCGTCTGCGTTCTTATGAGATCTTCCAGGTCGATGTTCTATTTTGAAATCATACTGTTGCAACCGTTCTATCCAACGAGCCAGTTGACCTTCAGGGGTTTTCAACTGCAACAGCCATTTTAATGCAGCATGGTCGGTCCGAATCTTGAAATGTCTTCCATAAAGATATTTATGAAAATGGTCCACTGATTTTACGATGGCCAGTAACTCTTTCCGGGTTACACAATAATTTCTTTCTGGTTTGGACAGCACCTTGCTGAAGTACTCGATCACTCTTTCCTGCCCATTCTGGATTTGAGACAGCACAGATCCGACCGAAGAATTGCTGGCATCAGTGTCTAAAATAAAAAGTCCTTCCCGTTGTGGGTACGCTAGCACAGGACCAGTGCATAGAGCTGCCTTCAATTTTCTCCATGCCGTTTCACATTCCGGTGTCCATTGGTACTGCACTTTCTCTTCTGTCAGCCGGTGTAATGGTTTCGCAATTTCTGCAAACCCTTCCACAAAGCGCCTGTAATAAGTGCAGAGGCCAAGGAAGCTCCGTACTTCATGAACGTTAGATGGTCTTGGCCAATCTCGTACAGCAGAAATTTTGTCGGGGTCTGTTTGTATTCCATCCGAAGACACCACGTGACCAAGAAATTTGACTTCTTTCTGGAATAGCAGGCACTTCTTCGGGTTCAACTTCAGATGGGCATTCCTGACTCGCCCAAATACTTCTTGAAGATTTTTCAAATGTTCTGTAAAGTCCTGTCCCATAACAAGCACGTCGTCAAGGTAAACCAGGCACGTCCTCCAGGTTAGCCCTCGCAGCACGAACTCCATCAGTCTTTCAAAGGTAGCTGGCGCATTGCAAAGTCCAAAAGGCATCACGGTAAATTGATAAAGACCACTGCCTGCTGAAAACGCTGTCTTTTCTTTATCATCAGGATGAAGCCCCACTTGCCAGTATCCACTCCTAAGGTCTAACGTAGAAAACCATCGTGAGCCTGCCAACGTGCTTAACGTGTCGTCAATTCGTGGTAATGGGTAACTGTCTTTCTTCGTGACATCATTTAATTTTCGATAATCGACACAAAATCTTAATGTTCCGTCCTTCTTGGCAACCAAAACTACTGGCGATGACCAGGGACTCGTTGACTCCTCAATGACTCCATCTTGCAGCATCTTGTTTATCATTGCCGAGGCATCCTCTTGTTTCGCTAATGGAAGCCTCCTAGGTGGTTGTCGAATAGCTGGTGAGTCGCCAGTATTTATCCGATGCTGGACTATGTCTGTTTTTGTAAGGGCCTCTGTATTCTTGGCAAATACTGAACTTTCCTTTTCCAGGAACTTGATTGCCTCCCTTCGTTCATCCTCAGATAAATGCTCCAACTGGGTACTTAGCAAGGTCAAAACTTCCTGGTCTATTTTCGTAGACGAACTTCCCTCTGTTTGTTCCTCGCACCTCGCTACCCATGTGACCGGTTCATAGGAGCCAATCGGTTTGCCTTCCTTAATTGTCACCGAGTGGGAATTTAAATTAACAACTCTAATTGGGATTTTGTCTTGAGTCCGAATTAAAGTTCTCGCCACAATAATATTGGGTAGGGACTTAATCGATTCGTCATCTTCAACTAGGCCAACACGGTACCCTCCAGGATTTCCTTCTACAGCAGCATCGATCATTTGTTCTGAATGAGCAGGAATCTTAATCGTCTGTGTTGTTAACAATCTCGCTTTATGGAATTGGTCGTCTGCGGTTGCCAGAATAAATTCCTCATTTCCAATTTTTAAGACTCGCTCCCCTACATCAACAATAAATCCCTGCTCTCCCATGATGTCCAGACCCAAAATGAAATCATCCATAATGTCAGCCACAATGACCTTGTAATTGAACCTCAACCGTCCAACCTGCAGTTCCAAGTCGACTTCTCCATGGACCGCAGCCCTGTCCCCCGTGGCTGTCCGAATGATTACTCCATTTTGCCTCTTGTCAATCTGCAAGCCTGATATAAACCCTGGCCGCACTATTGATGACGTAGCACCGGTGTCAATAGTAAACACGCATTTTCTTCCATTCACATATCCTTGCAACAACAGACTGCTTGGAATTCTTTGAAGCTGGGAAATCTTTATTTCTCTGGGGGCACCGCATTCCCTAGCCAACACAGCCCCCTTGGTGCTGGCTATCTTTAGTTTTCCTGCTTTTCTTCAACATTTACAGCATTTACTCGACTCTCCGAGTTCTGCTGTCGACAGTCTCGTTTCATATGGCCCACCTTGCCGCAGTTATAACATTTAATACCACCACTCGGCTTTCCTTTATTTTGCTGTTTATCCTGCTTTCCTAGGCCATCCAATTTATCGAATAGTTTGGTAAACATTTTCTGCATCTCAGTCAACATAGGGTTCTGATTCATTTCTGGTTGCAATTCTTCGAGAGTCACAGCTCGCACTCTCGACCTTGGAGTATCTCTGTAGGCGGCTTCTACTTCAAGTGCACGCACCAAAGCTTCGCTACTACTTTGGTGTCTTGTCAGCCTCAGAACTCGCCTGACCTCTTCGTCCCTTATGCCATCTAAAAAGGCCCCTACGGCTAATTGTTCCTGAAATTCTCTAGGTGCACTCGGATATGCCAGGTGTGCCAGTCTCTCTATCGCAGCTTCGAATTCCTGTAAACTCTCTCCAGCCTTTTGTGTTCGTGATTTTAGCTGGGCTTGGTATACTTGGGCGAGATGTTGGTCGCCATATCTCAAGTCCAATGCAGCTTCCAAGACTTTGAAGTCCCTTTGTTTATCCACTGGGATAGTCTGAAGCAACTCTGAGGCCTGGCCCCTTAATGCCAGAACTAATGCCATGGCCTTTTCCTCGTTATCCCAGTTGTTCGCACATGCTGCTGCCTCAAACTGCCTCTTGTACGTCGTCCAGGAACTTTGGCCGTCAAAAGAAGGAGGTTTTAGTCGCTGCCCCGATGATACCACCTGCTGGCTTCCTCTATCTCTCAACTGTCGTTTAAGCCGGTCTATTTCTCCTTTGACTTCTTCTTCGAACTTGTCTACTTTCTCTTTAACTTCGGTTACTTCTCCTTTTACTTGACTGACTTCTGTCTCGACTACTCCTACTTTACCTTCGACCTTGTTTATCTCTTCTTTGACTTCACATTTTAGTACTTCATTGGCAGAAATTATAGCGTCCTGTTGTATTTTGATTTGTTCATTTAGAATTTTCCTTAATTCTTCCTGGCGTCTTTCTTGCTCCTGTTTTTCCTCTTGATGTCGTCTTTCTTGTTCTTCTTTCTCCTCTTGCTGTCGTATCTTCAGGTCTTCCATAATTTGTCTCAATTCGTCTTTCTCTTCTTGACGTCTTCTTTCTTCATCCTCTTTTTCTTTCTGACGTCTTCTTTCTTCATCCTCTTTTTCTTTCTGACGTCTTGTTTCTTCATCCTCTTTTTCTTTCTGACGTCGCTTTTCTTGGTCTTCTATAATTTTTCGCAGTTCGGTTTTTTCTTCTTGGCGTCGTCTTTCTTGTTCCTCTTTCTCTTCTTGACGTCGTCTTTCTTGCTGTTCTTTTTCTTCCTGACGTCGTTTTTCCTCCTCTTGACGTTTTCTCTCCTGTTCTTCTTTGTCTTCCTGCCGTTGCTGCGCCATCATTTTTTTGAATTGTTCGAACAAGTCCTGTATTTGTTTATCGGATGCCATACTTCTTGTTGTTACGGGCATACGATGAAATTAAAATAAAATAAATTTAACTGTCACGTCAATATCGGTAATGGAACTTTCCAGACAAATCTCGAAATAGCACGAAAAAGTCTTATCCAGAGTCTTTTGTCACTATCCAGTTCAGAGAATTTAATAATCTCCACTAATGTCCAAATAGAAAAGTTCTAGAAATTTTTACGCACTAACACAAATAAATGAGTCTTTTTCAGTGTCTCTATCACTTCTCAGTTCAAAGGATCACACTAATGTCCTAATAAAATGTTCTACAATGTCTCAAAAATGCACTTAACACTATTTTCCTGTCCGAAAATAACCCTCGAACAATGTCCAGTAAATTAGTCCACTGTGTTAGCACTAAACCTCGAGAATACTTCTCGAACACTCCAGCACAACTTCAGAGTCCCTCTTGTCATAAAATTCCGCTTTCTGACACCAATTTGTAACGTGTTTCCACCCTTAGGAAACCACCCTCGCAAAATCCGTGGGTTCCAAAAATTATAACAAGAGATGTCCACTAACACACTTTATTAAATATTTACTGGATACTTCACAATACTATTATTAATTTAAATACACTTTACTGACTAAATCACAATGTTTATCACTTTGTTTATCTTTGAAGTCTTAACCTCACTTTCTATACTTTCTGAACTTCTGAACTACTCGCCGAGAATGCGATCGGTCTTTTATACCTAAAAATGACAGATCTCGATTGTTCTGTGATGACGCCACCATTCTCTCGATAATTCCAGATGTCACTTTGGAATCTTCTGGTAGGTTCTTTTTCGAGTAGGTGCAAATACACTACATTCATTCTGACATTCGATCTGTTGAAGTCTGCCTACTTTTTAGTAACCAACATAACCTTAAATTTTTAAGGGGTTGCAACATATTACAATATATCGGTAAATCACTTAGAGGAAATAACTGTGACAATTATCGCAAGGCGTATAATATAACTTTATATTATTAACATAAAAATTAAATAAAATAAACTGAAAAAAATTAATAATAATAATAATATTATAATTTGCAGACATTTATCTCGAAAACGGTAACAGCGGTATCTGGAAAACGGTACCTCCTATCCAAATATTGTATAGGAACAAAATTGTAGAAAATTTTATGTACTTTGTTTTTTGTAGAGAAAGTTTTTCTCCATCTTTTTTAGTTTTTGTGTTAAATGACCAAAAACAATATTTGCATTTTTTTTAAACGGACTCCATTTTTTTTTAGGACATGTCTTAAATTGTTCCTTAGGCTTTAATCTTTATAAAAAACATTGTCCCCAAGGATCGGGGGGGTGCACGGACAGTTAGGGTGGGCTTCCGTAGTGTTACGTTTTATACTGAATTTTATATTTCATTTTAAGAGATTAATCATTTATCTGGAAAATGGCAACTCCAATGCAAATGTTGTATAGGAACAAAATTGTAGAAAATTTTATGTACTCTATTTTTTGTACAGAATGTTTTTCTCTATCTTTTTTAGTTTTTGTGTTAAATGACCATATTTGCAAATTTTGTTTTTTTTAATGGACGCCATTTTGAAAGTGCAGCCAATTTTTTTTTTTTTAGGACATGTCTTAAATTGTTCCTTAGGCTTTAATCTTTATGAAAAACTTTGTCCTAAAGGATCGGGGGGGGGGGGGGGTGCACGGACACTTAGGTGGGTGGGCTCCCGTAGTATATGTGAATATCGAGTGCTTAGTTCACTACTGTTTGTTTTTTTTAGGATATGTTATTTTGTAAATATTGTTATAATTTAAGAAATGGAAAGTTTTATTTGCAACTGATTTATAATTAACTGTATAGCTACAACATGAAGAGCTCAGGTGAGAAATTTTTATTGTAAACACGTGCAGGAACCCGTGAAGTATTTAAGCTACTATTTTCAAAAGAAGTACATTTTGGGAATCCCATCATTCGGTGTAATTAATGAAAATGTTATTGAAGATTGCTTAATAAAAACATGTATTTCCAATATACTATTATATGATCTTTCAGAATGTATGAGAAGACTATTTACCAGCCTATTTATTTTCAAGCTAAAATATGTAATAAAGAAATATCATGTGTTTATAATTGCCAATATGTGTATTCATAGCGCCTTTTAAATATGCATTGCTATTATTCAGATTCACTAGCTTATAGTACTCTATCTTTAATTATAATAAAAAAGTTCCCTCGATTCAGACTTTTGAAATGCCACTACTGAAAGATCCATGTAATCTCGAATGAAAATAATTTTTTTCTACCAGATATTTTATCTTTGGTACAGTTTTATGTATAGCAATCGATTCATTATGTTTCAGAATATATGTGTTCAAATTTTCAAGCTGAGTCAATGGTTAGAAACAAAGTTATGGGATGGAAAATGTAGTATACTGTATTTTCTCGAAATTTCATAAAAAGGTGGAAAAGTGTGATTTTTTTTCCGATTTTGCAATTCCGAATCGAATCGCGACCTCCATAATCGAATTGGACAGGCCATTTCACATAAGAATATTGCTTTAGTTTTTGTATGTCTGTAAGTTGCATAGGCGACTTTTATTTTGCATATTTTAAGAGTTTGGCTCTCCGGCTATTCTAAGCCTATTTGAACAATACAAATTTTCCAATTTTTTTTGCGTTACTATACTTCTACTGGATATGGAAGTAAAAAAGTTCCACAACGTATTGCCAAGACAAATCAAATGTGAAAAAAATAAGAAAAATTCTTAGTAAAACATTGCTCTGATTTTATAAAATATTTAGAAAACACCTAATTATCGGTGCTTGGATGTATTGGTGCTTTAACTATGCTTTTTAACGCTTATATAAAATTTGATATATTATTGTCCGTTACACAACATGAAACTGAACATTTATTATTTTTCATCTTTAAGAACACCTATTGGTCTAGAAGATGTTTCGAAGTATCCAGCCTTATTTGATCTTTTAAAGGAATTGAAACCGGAACGATGGACGATAAAAAATTTAGAGAAATTAGCTGGCAGAAACTTCTTGAGAGTATTTAGAGAAGTAGAGAAGGTAGAATGGAGATAGTTATTTATTAATATTGAATATAAATATAAAAATGATCTCTCTTTCAGGTTAAGGATCGCTTATCGGCCGAATTACCTGCAGAATATATAATGAATAATGATTTGGATTAGTGATTTTAAGAATAGTGCATGTTTATTGCTCTTTATTTAAACTCGAATTTATTAACTGAATTGTATTTTTGAATCACTATAAAAGTAATTTTTTCTTTCTCCTTATATTTTTGTTTTAATCGCTTGCGTGGCCGAATATGTCATCTTATTGAACTATCATATTAAAATGTAGAACTTCAATTGTAGTTTTTTGTTTTTTTTTCCTGAAAAATCACTTCAAAATTGACCTGGGCCTAATGGCAATTTATATCTAAAACCGGCACTGGGTGTCAAATAGCGAGGGGGGATTTTTGCTAATAATTTTTAAAATTCTTTATATTCCTCGCTTACCGAAGAGAAGTATTGTATTCACATTTCAGATTTAGATTATGAAAATTTAGGTATTTCAATTCATTCGGTCGGTCTCTTGACTATAACAACAAAAAAAAAATTGACTGAGGAAAATAATATTCGGCAGGTACATAAGGCTTATTTCCATGGATAAAATCTAGTATATTTTGATAAAAAAATATAGAGGCTGAACACCCCAAAAAAATAAGGAAAAAATGTTACGGAAAACAATAACATTTGACATATAGTTAACACAATTGCTAAAGAAGAAACCTATTTTAGTTTTAGTGAAAAAGGTATACGGGGTACTCACTAAAAGAATAAAACAATTGACTGGACTAAACAAGTCAACAGTCAACATTTGACGGAGGATGTATAGAGTAGATTCCTTTGTTTTTATTAACTAATCTAGGAAAAAGTGAGAACATTACGTTGAAACAGAGCCGCGAATTTCTCGAAAATGAGAGGATTGGTAGTAAGTTCAAAGGTGTGCTTCCAAAGAATAATTTCTAGGATACATATTTAAACATCTCCATTCCGTCGAATTTCGACGGGGCTCAGTTAGTGATTTTTAATGTGACCGTTATAAGATACATCCAAATCAATCGATGTTTCCTGAATGAATTTGCACATTGCAATTTATGTTATTTATTTTTTTATAAATTCATTACAATATAAGATAACGAGTGACTGACTATTACCAATGGTTTGTTATGTGGCACCATCTAGAAATAATTTTTGCAACAAACCACGTGGTAATGCATAAACTCGTCTAAAATGAAAAAAACCGCTGCCTAAGGAATCACTGCTTCCACATCCAGACTTTCTATCCAAGCCTTTACAACAAAAATACTATATTTGCACTCCACTATGTTGAAATAATTGTTTATCGAACTTTAATAGTATAATATTTGAAATCGTGTACCCCAAGAATCCATAAAATTATATGCCACATCGGTAGTGGGGGTGGTAGTGGTGGTGGTAGTGGTGGTGGTGATAGTGGTGGTGGGGGTGAATGAAGTGAAAAAAATTCTTGATGACTTTGGTTGCTGCACACACTAAATTATAATATTTTTTCAGCCCTTTTAATAATGGGGTGGGGATGGTAATAGAGGTGGCTAATGCTAAAATATTTTTGAGACCTTAGCTTCTCTTATATTTACTAAATACCAATTTCATGAACTATTACTTGCTTGATTTACCCCATTTAGCCCTGAACTCTTCAACGGAATATCTTAAACGGTTCCAGGGTAATCGTGAGCACTAAAAAGTTACAAGACCAACAGACAGACCGACGCGACAGACAATTTTTCTTGCTCTAACTTAAAATCGTGACGTTTCATGACATTCTAAGCCTATCTGAACAATGAAAATTTTCAAAAATTACTTTTGCCTTAGTATACTTCCACTGGATGTGGAAGTAATAGCCCAGTCGACGAAGGTATTTACCCAAAAAAAAAGTTGCAAACTGTGTAAACTTTTTTTAATGAGTTCGTAAAAGTGTGTAGAATAATATCCTGAAAAGTTTACATTTCGCTCGGGTGCAGAACATAAAAAAAAGTGGAAAAAAAATTTTTCTTCATCCAATTTTTCAAAATTTTGAAATTAAATCAAGCTAGAAAAAGAAATACAAATAGATAGATCACGTATTTATGAACAAAAAATGTCCTAACAAAATTTATCGTTAAAGCCACGGTTTTCCCGAAAAAAAATAGTCAAGTGTAACGTTATAACTCGGAGCGAGATCCATGCGTGCTCGCGCTTGAATACGCATGACTGTGACACCGACGCACTGAATTACATGTCACTAAATCAGAATTTGTTCAATCTATATGAGTGCTGATTCATTTAAAAGATGGAAATTATAGCTTTCTGATGCTTTTTTTTATTTCAAACAAGCAAAGGATGGATGGGAAAAATATACTTATATATATTATTACGTCCGAACTCAATCGTCGTCGCAATAAAAAATATAGAAAAAATAAAAGATCTTCAAAAAAATTCTTTCTTTATTGAGAACTGTTAAAAAGTAGGTAAACTTCATGATTATTATGGTTTATTAAATTGTAGTAACGTGGATTCAAAAAAAGTACATCTCAAATCATTTTAATTTAATTGCTTGATGATTTTATTGATAAATATACTTTAACGAGATCTGGAATTAGATTATATTTTCATTTTGTTGCGTCGAAGGGTTGGGGGGGTAAATTGGGGTAAATTTGGTGTAAATGAGTAAATCAAGCAGAGTCCATAAAATTGGTATTTAGTATATACAAAAGAAGCTAAGGTCTCAAAACAATTTTTGACATTAGCCACCCCCATTATTAAAGGGGATGAAAAAAAATTGTGATTTAGTGTATGTACAAGAACCAAAAACCTCAAAATATTTTTTACTTCATCCACCCCCATTACCACCCCCTATCACCACCCCCACCCCACTACCGATGTGGGGAATCATTTTATGGGTTTTATTAAAGTTCCATAAACAATTATTTCCACATACAAAGTTTTTTCGATGTGAGTGACTTGGATAGAGAATCTGGATGTGGAGTAGTGATTCCTTGGGCAGCGGTTTTTATCATCTATATTTATTCCTCTGAGACATAACCTTTAGAAACAGACAGACGGTATATAGATGTTTTGAAGAAAGTGGGTCTGGAGATTCCCTGGATAATCCATCGCACTATAGCTCGATGCTCCAAGAAACACATTTCCAAACTCGATTCTGCAGCATCTAATGTTTTGGCCACTTCAGCCTGAGAGAGGATCTATACCCGATAAATCTGAAAATGTTTCCAATATTTTCATAGTAAACTAATATCTCAGTATTATATGACAAATTGTGACATAAGTTAACTAATTAGATTATTTCTACCTAAACTATGTCATGGTGAAATGAGCGGTGATCTACTAACCAATAGAGTAAACCAAACTTTTAAAAGCGTCAATCTGTCTATTATTTGCAGGGCCGGTTTTAAACAGTTTTTATGGGGGCCAAATTGTTATAATATGACTTCTCCCTTGCTCCTTTATTTTCTTTATATATAATTAGTCGCGTCAAGACAGATATTTTCTGGTATAGGATTAATGGGATTAATTTTTTTTGCTAATTGTTTATTGAAGTCTAAGGAACAGTGGCAAAAAGAAAAAACAACCCGCTGGGACTTTTTTCATTTTATTATTAATAAACAGACAAATTTAAACACTAAACAACTTAATTAAATTTGTTAATTTGCTATCTCGGAAACCGACTGAAAATGTATACTCGGGGAATTTTGAGGTCGCTGATAACAATTTGAAAATTGGAAAATTCAAGATGGCTGACCCAAAATGGCGGCTATGAAGTATAAAAATGAGACTTTTTGGCATTAGTTTACATTTTTGAGAAAAACTACAAGAATAAAGTGTTTAGAAAGCCATTTTGCATCTAAGTAAACGATCTATGAGTAACTCTCCTTCACACCAAATGGGGTTAACTTTAGTTTATTTAAATAAAGTAACCATTTTTTAAAATATTCGGGTAAATCAGTCAAAATTTTTTTAATAAAAATATTTTAAATAGATGTAATTTAATTACCCGTTGCTGAATTAATGTTACTGTTAATTAGTTCAAAGGGCATACAAATTTTAAAAACAGCGCGCTTTCTTAATCCCGGGATTTACATACTGTAAAGACACCCTCCTTAGTATACCTCCTTAATATTAGTACCAAATTTTTCAATAGGAAGAGATGAGATTTATCTCAATAATATGTTGAATGCGTTATTGTTACGTGCTTACACCCTTTTTGTAAACACCCTGTTTCGTGGGTTCGGAAATTATAACAACATGGGTAACTCTAAACACTAATTTATTAACTACTAATTACAACAATAACTACTTGGCTAATAATACACTGTGTACTACAATTCAGTTATTCAGTCACTTTATCACTGTGTTAACTCTCTGGCCATTTCAACTGACAATTAGTACTGCACTAACTTCTCTCTTTTGGTTTACTCCATGCCTTATATACCTAAATATGACAGATCTAGAAGCTTCTCTGATGACGTCACCATACTCTAGACAGTTCCAGAACAGATTTGTCAACACTCCAGGACCTTCTAGTAAGTTCTTTCTCTGGTAGGTGCAAATCTACTACATTCAGACAGACATTCGAACTATTGATTCTGTGCCTACTACAGTGCATCATGTAACCAACATAACCTTAAATTTTATGGGGTTGCAACATATTACACTGCCCCCTCCTTAAGCATGAACGTCCCGGTCAGGCAATTCAGCCTCTTTCACATACTTCGCCAGTCTGTCTAGATGTACGATCTTCATCTTGGATTTTTTGCTTCGTTGAATTCGATACACAACGTCATTGATTCGGGTGATGACAGAGTACGGTCCTTCCCAAGGTGGTTGAAGCTTCGGGGACTTCCCTTTCTCTCTTTGAGGATTGTACAGCCAAACCAGATCTCCCGCCTTGAATCCTCCTGAACTGGACTTACGGTCATAACGAGCTTTCATTCGGTCACTGGCTATAGTGATTTGGCCTCGAACCAATTCATGGATATTTCTTAACCGCTCTCTAATCTCATCTGCATAATTGTTCACTGAGAGTGGCTCCCTACCTAGAGTTCCAAACATCAAGTCACATGGCAGTCTGATTTCATGTCCAAATACCACACAAGCCGGTGTCTGTTTGGTAGTCTCATGGATGGCAGCCCTGTACGCCATGAGGAAGAACGGCAAGTGACGATCCCAATCTCCCTGATCTTTATGAACCACCTTAGAAAGATGTTCCTTCATGGTTTTGTTATGCCGCTCCACCATTCCATCCGATTGGGGATGAAGAGTTGTCGTCCGTGTCTTGTGGATTCCCAACAATTTGCAGATCTCCTGGAACACCCCCGATTCGAAGTTCCTTCCTTGATATGAATGTAATTCCAGGGGTACACCAAATCGACATACCAGGTTATCCACCAACACCTTAGCTACAGTAACAGCCTCCTGATTTGAATGGCATAGGCTTCCGGCCACGTACTGAAATAATCCATGGCAACCAGGATGTACTTATTGCCATCAGTGGTCACTGGGAATGGGCCAGCAATATCAATTGCAATTCTTTCAAAAGGAGCTCCGACGTTATATTGCTGCAACTGACCCTTACTCCTGGTCTGTGGTCCTTTACTGGCCGCACAAATCTTGCATTTGCGACACCAAGCCTCCACATCCTGTCGACTATTGATCCAGTAAAATCGTTCCCGCACCTTGTTCAGGGTCTTGTTAACGCCGAAGTGTCCGCCAGATGCTCCATCATGCATCTCCTGAAGTACTTTTGGTACTCGACATCTGGGAATCACTAGACGCATAACAAGTTCCTTGCCATCCGGGCTTTCCCACGCTCTCTTCAATAGCCCATCAATGACTCTAAGTGAATCCCATTGCGCCCATAAAGCCTTCAGGCCCACTCCTTGGTCTGAAACATCTTTCCACTCTGGACGGGTTCCACCTTCTTTCGCTTTCAATATAGGTCCAATTTCTGCATCGTTCAGTTGCTCTTGCCTTAGAGCATCCTTTGTCCAATTCTCTGGAATCTCTTTCGTTTCGCTTGCACAGCCTTGTGATGGTAAACTACTTGGGATTCTTCGAAGCTGGCAAACCTTTGTTTCCCTGGGGGCATCGCTTTCACCAGCCAACACTTCTCCAGTGGCATGTACAACCTCAGGGTTCCACTGTTGACAATCTCGTCTTACATGCCCTAATTTTCCACAGCTATAACATCGAATACCCCCACTTGGCTCCCCATTGCTTGGTTGCTTGCTTTGCTTCCCTGAAAAACTCTCCAGCAATTGCTTTACCATTCTGTGCAAGTCTCTCAGTAAAGTCTCCAGATTCTTTTTGTCCCAATACGACTCTTCGACAACTGCGGCATTTACCTTCTCCGGGCATTGTTGTCGACAATCTCTCTTAATATGCCCTAACTTGCCGCACTGATAGCACAGGATACGTCCGTTTGGTTTTTCACTACTTTGTGGTTTGTCCTGCTTCTCAGGAGAATTCATCTTTTTGTGCATGTCTGTCAGTAAAGCCAGTATAGTCTCCAAGCTCTTTTTGTCCGAGTTTGACTCTTCGATTGTCACAGCACGCACTCTTGACCGTGGGGTGTCCTTATAAGCAGCCTCTACTTCTAGAGCACGCACCAAAGCTTCGCTACTACTTTGGTGTCTCGTCAGCCTCAGAACTCGCCTGACCTCTTCGTCCCTTATGCCATCTAAGAAGGCCCCGACGGCTAATTGTTCTTGGAATTCTCTTGGAGCACTCGGATATGCCAGGTGTGCCAGTCTCTCTATCGCAGCTTCGAATTCTTGTAAGCTTTCCCCAGCCTTTTGTGTCCGTGATTTCAGTTGAGCCTGGTATACTTGGGCGAGCTGTTGGTTGCCATATCTCAGGTCCAATGCAGCTTCCAAAACTTTAAAATCCCTTTGTTTTTCCACTGGGATAGTCTGAAGTAACTCTGATGCCTGGCCCCTTAGTGCTAAAACTAATGCCATGGCTTTTTCCTCATTATCCCAGTTGTTCGCACATGCTGCTGCCTCAAACTGCCTCTTGTACGTTGTCCAGGAACTTTGGCCGTCAAAAGAAGGAGGTTTTAGTCGCTGACCCGATGATACTACCTGCTGGCTTCCTCTATCTCTCAACTGTCGTTTAAGCCGGTCTATTTCTCCTTTGACTTCTTCTTCAAACTTGGTTACTTTCTCTTTAACTTGACTGACTTCTGTCTCGACTTCACCTACTTTTTCTTCTACCTTGTTTATCTCTTCTTTGACTTCACTCTTTAATTCTTCGTTGGCAGAAATGATAGCGTCCTGCTGTATTTTCATTTGTTCATTCAGAATTTTCCTTAATTCTTCTTGGCGTCTTTCTTGTTCCTCTTTCTCCTCTTGACGTCGTCTTTCTTGTTCCTCTTTCTCCTCTTGACGTCGTCTTTCTTGTTCTTCTTTTTCTTGTTGGCGTCTTATTTCCAGATTTTCCATCATTTTCTTTAATTCAACTCTTTCTTCTTGACGTCTTGTTTCTTGCTCTTCTTTTTCTTCTTGACGTCGCTTTTCTTGTTCTTCTTTTTTTTTTCTGACGTCTTGTTTCTTCACCCTCTTTTTCTTTCTGATGTCTTCTTTCTTCATCCTCTTTTTCTTTCTGACGTCGCTTTTCTTGGTCTTCTATAATCTTTCGCAGTTCGGTTTTTTCTTCTTGACGTCGTCTTTCTTGCTGTTCTTTTTCTTCCTGACGTCGTTTTTCTTGCTCTTTCTTTTCTTCTTGACGTTTTCTCTCCTGTTCTTCTTTGTCTTCCCGCCGTTGCTGCGCCATCATTTTTTGGAATTGTTCGAATAAGTCCTGTATTTGTTTATCGGATGCCATACTTCTTGTTGTTACGGGCATAAGATGAAATTAAAATAAAATAAATTTAACTGTCACGTCAATATCGGTAATGGAACTTTCCAGGCAAATCTCGAAATAGCACGAAAAAGTCTTATCCAGAGTCTTTTGTCACTTATCCAGTTCAGAGAATTTACTAATCTCCACTAATGTCCAAACAGAAAAGTTCTAGGAATTTTCACGCACTAGCACAAATGAGTCTTTTTCAGTGTCTCTGTCATTTTCCCGAAAACGCACTTTTTCACCGTTTTGAGTCCAAAAATAGTCCTTAAACAATGTCCCGTTAATCAATTCTCAGTGTCACCACTAATTCCCAAGAAGAACACTGTAGAAACCTCTTCTTGAACAGTCCAGAAATCTTCTGTTATAATTCCGCTTCTGACACCAATTGTTACGTGCTTACACCCTTTTTGTAAACACCCTGTATCGTGGGTTCGGAAATTATAACAACCAGGGTAACACTAAACACTAATTTATTAACTACTAATTACAACAATAACTACTTGGCTAATAATACACTGTGTACTAGAGATGTGTAACTCGCGAGTGATTCAACTCCAAGAGCTGATTCCGAGAGTGAGTTTGGAAAGTTGATTCTAAGAGTCGATTCAGTAAGGATTCGATGACTGTCCAGCAGCGGATTCAGGTGAATTTGTGAGACCGAATCCTCTGTTATAGTCACAAATCGTGAAGGATTCCAATGAGCTCAATCCAATGCCGTACCCAATAATGAATTTAATTTAATTTTATAATACGTATATTTGACAGAAAGATATAGAATACGAAAATACTTCAACAAATTCAAGGCAGCATAATAGTATTTAAAAAAAATGCTAACCATAGTCGCTATTTGTATTATTTACTTCAGTACTTTTTATTTTATATTGTACAAAATTAATCATATTTATTACCATTAAATAATAGTTATTTAGTAGGTATATTTTTAGTATACCCAAGGTTATAGTACACCAATAAATTTATAAAGTAGGTACCTACCAAATTAAAAAAAATAAACATATTAAAACAATTTTACGGACCTTTTCCTTTTTAAAATGCACTTTACTTTTTATAAAAATATAAATATATAAGTAATTAAAATATATATCAGTTCTGCAAAAAATAAAGCATGAACTTAAAATAGTTTAACATGTAGTACCTAGGTATATAACAAATAATAAATTAAAATAAAATGTAGAAATGAGTTGCTATTTAACAACCTGTTATTTTATAACTATTATTTGTAAATAGCATTAACAGTCATTATTTCTGTTCGAAAATAACAGATAAGAAACACGACGTAGTGAAAATGTTTTTGCTGACTGCTCTGTTAAACTGTTATTCCGAAAACAGCAGTAGCAGATAATGAAATCGCAACGCAACCGCTTAGATTTATATGAAATAAAAGAAAATGTAGTTGAATATTATTGTGGGTATCTTGGGCCATCGGCTTTATGTACACACATTTTAGTTGTTTTTTTAATCATAGTATATTCAAATCTTTTGAATTTTCTTCTCCGTGTGTACATTTTCGATTATCCGCATACCGAGTTTAAAAATGAAGGGCTGCCAGAGTTGAATATTTTTGTAGAAATCTCGACCCATCCGCTTTTATATATTGACTTTTAGCTGTTTTTACTTCCACATCCAGTGGAAGTATAGTAACGACAAAAAAATTTTTAAAAATTTTTATTGTTCGAATAGGCTTAGAATGTCACGAAACGTCGAGATTTTAAGTTTGAGCGAAAAAAATTTTTCTGTCTGTCGGTCTGTCTGTCGGTCTGTCTGTAACTTTTTTTGTGCGCACGTTTACTCTGGAACCGTTTGAGATATTGAAATTTGGTACACATATGTACTTTAACGAGATCTAGAACTAGATTATATTTTCGTCTTGTTCCGTCGAAGGGTTGGGGGGTAAATTGAGGTAAATTTGGGGAAAATAGGTAAATCAAGCAGGTAAGAGTCCATAAAATTGGTATTTAATATATACAAGAGAAGGTGAGGTCTCAAAAAAAAATTTTGGCATTAGCCACCCCCATTACCACCCCCACCCCATTATTAAAGGGGATGAAAAAAAAATGTGATTTAGGGTGTGTACAAGAACCAGAAACCTCAAAATGTTTTTTTACTTCATCCACCCCCACTACCACCCCCTATCACCACCCCCACCCCGCTACCGATGTGGGGTATCGTTTTATGGGTTTTTGGGGTAGAGGATTTCAAATATTATATTATTGAAGTTCCATAAACAATTATTTTCACATACAAAATTTTTTCGTTGTGAATGACTTAGATAAAAAATTTGGATGTGGAAGTAGTGATTCCTTGGGCAGCGGTTTTTAATCATAAATATGTTTAAAGCTTTTATATTTTCTTCTCCATACGTATATTTTCGTTTACCTGCATCTCCAATCCAATATTGTCATTGCATACTTACGCTGGGTTTGACGTGTTTGGCTATTTGTTGACGGTAGGCGATCGGCGAGTTAAATTATTTAATTTTAATCATAACGAGCGGTGGGTTTAAAATAACGTCTCTGAAATAACATTTGCAAACTGCGCGCTCAGTGTGCGCGCTGCGGTATGCGAATGCCAGTACTTCTCATCGATATGTTATTTTTTTTTAAACTGTTAATTTAAACTGTTAATTCAAAATAGCAATAGCAGTAAGTCAGCCGGAATCCGATGACAACCTGGGCTAATTGCGGCTCTGTATTAGGAAGTGGGAATACGTGAAACTTGAACATATAGTAACACTGCGCATGTGTACCAATCTACCAATCCTAATACATTATATTTGACTCTTTTGGAATCAGCTCGATGAGCTGAATCTTCAACTCACTGAGTCAAATCACTCCAAGGAGTGATTTTGCCCATCTCTACTGTGTACTACAATTCAGTTATTCAGTCACTTTATCACTGTGTTTACTCTCTGACCATTTCAACTGACAATTAGTACTGCACTAACTTCTCTCTTTTGGTTTACTCCATGCCTTATATACCTAAATATGACAGATCTAGAAGCTTCTCTGATGACGTCACCATACTCTAGACAGTCCCAGAACAGATTTGTCAACACTCCAGGACCTTCTAGTAAGTTCTTTCTCTGGTAGGTGCAAATCTACTACATTCAGACAGACATTCGAACTATTGATTCTGTGCCTACTACAGTGCATCATGTAACCAACATAACCTTAAATTTTATGGGGTTGCAACATATTACATTATTTTACGATAATTAAATCGACGATGTTCAAGAAAAAGAAAGAAAAGAAGATGAAGAACAAGAGGAGCAATATTTTCATTTATAAACAACTCAAATGAAATTGAAAAAAAAAATATTTTAAAGAATGAGGTTTAATTAAATTTATATTTTTATATATTTTTTAAGTAAACAATTTTTTATAATTGTGTAGAAATAAATAATGAAAGAAAATTGCACTTAATCTTTTAACAATTCTTTCCTTACAATATTAAAACATTTTTTACTTCCGTAATTTCCACGTAAAATGCAGGTAAACAAAGTTTAAATTGTATACTAAATATTTACTATTTTAAGACCATTATTTCCAATTTTTAAAAATAACATATTAAATTAAAATTATAATAATTGCCTTAAAAAAACATTAAATAATAAAAATATATCGTATTTTTATATTTTATAGCCGCGAATCTTGAATTTTCCAATTTTCACTTCAAAATCGTATAATCAGCGACCTCAAACCCCCAACCCTATAATATACATTTTTAGTCGGTTTTCTCGAATACTTCCCGATATAGCAAATTACAGTGGCGGATTTAGGGGGGGGCGGCTATAGGGGATATAGCCCAGGGCGGCAAAATCCAGAGGCGGCAAATTTTTTTGAAAAATACCAAAGGCACATAAAAACAAAAAAATATTATTGGTATGTAGGTGCTATCAGAACATTTTAAATTTATTTGAGAACGTGTTTTTTATTTTAACTAGACTAGAATTCCTTATTATAGTCAACTGAACAGGGTGGTTGCGCAAACGTTACAACCTCATTTAACTTCGTTATTTTTGGAGTTACGTAAAAAAGTTCAAAAATAAAAGTTATAAGGAATCACATGTATTGTTCAAAAATCATTTCAGAGAAACGAATTTCGGAGATATGAGCTTACCTTGTCTTTTTTAATGGAACACCTCATATATTTTTACACCATTTGAAAGGCCATAGAAAAACCTTTTCAATGATGTATGACACATAGTATTTTTCTTAAAAACTAAAATGACTTACTTAATGATTGTCGATATTAAGAAAAGTTGATCCTAATTGAAAACTACGGTCAGATATCCAGTATTATCCATCTACCATGAAAAAATAGATATTATACCCAAAACTTATTAAATATCGTTTTTTCATGGTAGATGGATAATATTGGATATTTGACCGTAGTTTTCAATTAGGATCAACTTTTCTTAATAACGATTGTCGATATTGTAATAAATAAAGGTACTTTACTCCTGAGCAAAATTTACATTTTTCGACAAACCCCGTATACGACTGCAAAAAATTGATATCTGATTATTTAATTTGGCGTTTTAGGCCATGCAAAACTTTTTTTCATAAAACCGATAATAAAAAAGTTTCCCATATGGTGCAGACTTAGTTGGACACACTGTATATCAATTATTGAAATTTTCCATTTTATTTAAAATAAAGTGAACTTAGATACTAACAAGTATTTTGACAGAACTAACATATTGTTTATTTTAATTTACATACTTTTGTTTTCCATGGCTAATTTGATAAATTGTAAATTTATAGTAAATTAGATAAAAATTTGTTAAGATAAATACTATGGATTATATATAATTAAAAAGCTTGTTTATGACCTTTCAAATGGCGTAAATATATATGGAGTGTTTCATTTAAAAAACCAAAGTAAAGTTCATATCTCCGAAATGTGACTTTCAATTACTATTCTAAAATAATTTTTTGAAAATACATGTGATTTTCTATCACATTTCTTTTTGTACGTTTTTACGTAACTCCAAAAATAACGAAGTTAAATAAGGTTCTAACGTTCGCGCGACCACCTTGTACATATAATTTTCTCAATATCTGTTATAGAACTTAAATTAGTAGGAGTTGTTTTGCTGATTGCTGATAAGCCTATCTGACCTAGGCCTATTTGGCCTATGTCTAAATGAATAACATTTTAAATGCATACCAAAGTTTATTCCAAATATTTTGTTCTTGTTCTCATATGATAAAGTAAACAATATTATATATCGATCTGGTTTTTAATTTATCCAAAACCACTGTTGCTAGTACTAACAATTTTGTGCATTGTGCTATTGACAAACCTATGGGCAGAAAGTGTAAAAGGAGGGAGGAGGGAATCCCTTTAAAAGGGGAGGTAAAGTGTAGAGGGAATATCATTTTTTACTGCTGAGGCAAGGAGCAGAGAGTGGGAAGGGGGCGGGAGGGCGGCAAGTTTCCGATAGCCCCTAGGCGGCAGAAGTATAAATCCGCCACAGTGCTTGAAATTGCTAGTTTAATAATAGAAAAGTCCCAGCGGCCTGTTTTTTTCTGTTTACCAAGGTTCCTTCAGTAAACCTCAATAAACAATTTGCAAAAAAAAATATTCCGACTGGTCTTTTGCCAGAAAACATCTCAATTATTAACTTTTCTATATTGACGGGACTAGAGTGTCATTTAATTTTTGAAATACAAAAGAAATGTTAATCTGATTGAAGACTTTTGATGAATCGAAGTGTCCTGTTTACGTTTTCAGGAATTATGAGAGGGCACTGTTGTAGATATACATGTTCTCATATACATACATCGCTTAGGGCTAGAAGTTAGAACAAACAGATTTAGCCATGCTGTTGCCAGCCACGATGATTTAAGTCAAATACAAGACAGGGTCACTCGAATAGTAACAATTATTCATGGTATTGAGATTTCATTGTTTTGAGTTTTTTTATGATTTTATGTACCTACATAATTGCCAAATGCCGAAAGTGCCGAATGGTGACCAAAGTTTTGGCTTAAACTGATGATTAATGAAAAATTTTGTGGAACGTTAAAGTGTCATTTGGAACAGTCAAAGGTGTCTAGATTGTGAAAAACTACAAAATCGTGTTACGAGTTTACCGGCCCAAGAAATGATAAACATTACTTTCGGTCATATCTTAGGATTAATATGATTTATTTTCACATAAAATATGCTAGGCGAAAACATGAGTGTCCTACCTGCTGCAAAATATCTGCCAGGGTGAAATAATCTTCGTTTTTCTTTCCCAGCAAATAGGTAACTAATAATGCCAGTTTTTTCGCTTTTTTCCAAAAAATAATTAGTTACCATTTTAATTTGTTTACTATAATTATTTTAATTGTTTTTCAGTTTTTTTTTAGATAGGTAGTGATTTTAATTGTTAATTATTTTTAGATTAAGGACAGCTGGGCGGGAGCACAACGTACAATTCGATACATCGATGCTTGCAGTAAACAAAAATTCAATTTTATTATGTAAGTATTACTAGTCACCTTTCATGAATTGTTTCGTTCAGTTATTAGTATGAAAAATCAGTCAATTAGCTGCACTACCCCCCCACCTCAAAAAAATGTTTTAAACGAAAATTAACCAGAATAAAAACCTCCAAAAAAGTTTGTATGGCACACCTAATGTTTGTTGCAGAAAATAAATTTTAGATTTAGGAAATCGCACTACTTAATTTTTATAATTTTGAAACTGCCATCCCCACGTTTCGGCAGGTGTTGCCCTGCCATTTGGTATGAGTGCTCTTGAATTGCTATGATTTTTTAGGGATTTAGGGGAGTAGCTTAATAATAACTTTTATGTTTCTGCACGTAAAATAATAACATTTAACTAAAAAAAAAAAAAAAAATTGAAAATTGGTATTATTTGAAAAACATATCTAGCTTTGTCTATAAGTATAGTCATGTAGAAATTAAGTAGATTTTCCTACATAATTTTACAATTTTTAGGTGCGACAGAAATACATCGTAACGCTGGCCAAAAAAGAACTGCGGATGTAATCAAAAATTGGTTAAGAAGAGCCAAGGAGAGATAAAACCTTACGAAATATAGACTATGATAGAATATTTATGAAAACATAATGGAATTGATGTATAATTTAATTTTAGAATAAACAGTTATTTTTTATATTTTAACTATCTAACATCTAATCAACAGTCGAAAGTATTGCAGTTATTTTAATTGTTTGTTTTTATAAATACATACAATTTATTAAACTATTTACGTATATATTTTTATATATTATTTAAAATAGTAGTTTCAACGTATTTAAATTCAATTTCTTCTTAAGGACCATATAAATAATATTGGTTTTGCCATTTGATATTTAAATAATTAAACTACCTTGTGCACATATTGTTGGATATATCCATTAAATTTAGAGGTGAACCAAAAGGACTTTGTTTATTTCATCAGCATTGGCTTTAACAATTAATTTATATAGATGTGGAATAATTGACTATTTACTTGGTGTACATTAAGGCAAAAAGTATATAGCCAATTCCAAATCTATAAATTAATTATTAAGGCTGATGTTGACTAAATAAGTAAATTCTGATCAAAACTGTTTTGAGTGTATGTGGCTGTCCACTAGGGTGGGCCAAAAAACTTAAAAATTTGAATTTGCAAATGATATAGTTTATAATTTGTTGCTATGTATCTAAAACTAATTCCGCTAAATTTTTAGCAAAATTGGTTAATATTTAGCCACGCCCCCATGTCCTTGAAATTTAAGGATTTTTAACATTTTTCAAATTGACATTTGAAATTTTTTTATGACTATTAATGTCTACACGTGTGTGGCAAGTGTTTTCCGAATAAAATATTTTTTTACTTCCATGGAAATTAGAAATTTGTCACTAAAAAGTAGAATTTGATGAAAATACACATAATTGTACAACATTCTCTGGAACTGAAAAATATTTTATTCGGAAAACTCTTGCCACACACGTTTAGACATTAATAGTCATAAAAAAATTTCAAACGTCAATTTGAAAAATGTTAAAAATCGAAAAATTTGCCTTTTCATTCATTTTGAAGGCCATGGGGGCGCGGCTAAATATTAACCGATTTTGTTAAAAATTTAGCCGAATTAGTTTTAGATACATGTCAACAAATTATAAACTATGTCATTTGCAAATTCAAATTTTTGTCTTTCGGCCCACCCTAATGTCCACAACCGGACACAAAATGTGTTATATATGGACGTCCCAATTTGTGACAAACGTGGTCCAATGGACGTCCATTGTAAGTGTTTTGGACCAAATGCGGATGTCCGCTGGATGTCCACTATATCCATTGTGGATAACTTATGGACGTCCATAGGACGTATTTGTGCTGTTTGGGAATGAGTCTGCATAGTACTATGTTTCGGCGTACAGATGGAATATTATTATTAGGGTATAGCGTTGTCGCTATAAATAAAATTAAAATTGTAGTAAATATACGTATATTTGTTTTTGTTGATACATGCTCATATTTTATGTGATTTTATATTTTTTAAGTATATATGTCATTATATATTTCCATGGAAACTTCTCCAATTTGGATCGAGTTTTCCTTTTTGTTTCTTAGCGACTCCATGTCGCTATATACACCCCCTCGTTAAAAAAGAAAAGAGTCAATCAATCAACGTGTCGATTGCAAAACGTACTTTTTTAATCGGGGTAGGCAAGGTGTCACATCTGTCAACTAATACAAAAGCTGGTTTAACTATCAATATTGACAGTTATGACTTTGGTTCCTTTCTTAAAGGTAAATAACTTATCTGAACGAGATAAAACTTTAAGCGGTCCTTCATATAAAGGAGTAAATAAAAGTTTTAACCATTCAATGCGAACGAAAATAAAATCGCAAGAGGCAAGATCAGAACTGACAAAAGTTTTGTAATTGCCATGCGAAGTTGGAGGAACAAATTTTAAATTATTAAAATAAATGCGTAATTTGTCAATGAAATAAATATCTGGGGAATTATACGATTCAACGAAAAATTCGACAGGTAAACGAAGGGTTTGACCATAAATGAGTTCAGCAGGTGAACATTGCAGATCTTCCTTGGGAGTTGTTCTAAATGCTAATAAAATGATGGGTAATTCATCTGTCCAATGTGGTGTATTGGCTCTAGTTAACAAGGAAGTTTTAAGTGAGCGATGAAATCTTTCAACTAAAGAGTTGCCCTCTGGGTGATATGCAGTTGTACGTATTCTATGAAAACCTAAAAACTTCATTAAATAATCTTGACTCGAATTGTACTCCTTGATCAGTCGTTACCGACAAGGGAACACCGAATCGACAAACAAAGTTTTGAAATAAAGTACGCGCAACTGTTTCTGCTGTGATGTCGCGAAGAGGGTACGCTTCCGGCCACCTAGTGAATCGTTTAATCACCGTAAGAATGTAAGAGTTACCTTTGGATGGAGGTAATGGTCCTACCAAATCTATGTGGATGTGGTCGAATCTGATTTTCGGGATGGTGAAGTTCCCAAGAGGGCTTCGCGTATGTCGACTGACTTTGACAGCTTGACAGTTAATGCACGATTTTGACCATAAATTGCAATCTGTGTTCATTTTCGGCCAAAAATAGTTATTTGAAATCAACAGTCTAGTGACTTTAATACCAGGATGAGATAAGTTGTGAAAAATATCGAATATCGTTCGTCTGTAAACAAGTGGAACAAAAGGTCTGACTTTTGCATCACACCAAATAAAATCATTTGAATCTGGAATTTGTATCTTTTTTAAAATGAAATTGGTTTTAGTTAGTGATGATTTATCTGACAATAAATAGTTGAGATTTGAATCTTTCTCCTCAGCTTCACTAAGCAACTTTAGGTCAAAGTTAACATTAAGGAAGGGAGAATTTTTAAGTTGAAGAGGTAAAATATCTTGTTTTAAGGAAGAAGTGTCGTAAATACGTGACAAGCTGTCAGCTATTACATTATGTTTTCTTTTAACATGTTGTATTTTACAAGAAAACTGAGCTATGTATTCTAAATGACGTATTTGACGAAGAGATCTTTCTGCTTTTGTGAATAAAGCGTTGATTAAAGGTTTGTGATCTGTAAAACAATTAAACTTTCGACCTTCAAGTATAAATTTAAAATGTTTAATTGCAGTTTATAATGCTAAAAGTTCTTTGTCAAAAACCGAATAACTGGTTTGTGCTGTAGTTAATTTACGGGAAAAGAATGCTAACGGAGCAAGAAATCCCTCATTATCTTTTTGCTCTAAAACTGCACCCATGGCAAGGTTAGAACAATCGACTGAGAGAGATAAGATAGCATCGTCATTATTGCAAGGATGAGCTAAAATTACTGCATTACTTATAGCGTCTTTGGCTTTCGAAAATCCATCTAAACATTCATTAGGCCAACTATTTATCTTCGTAATTTTATCATGAGATAAACTGTTACAAAGAGAATATAGGGGAAGTAAAATTTCTGCAAAATGAGGTATGAAACGATGATAAAAATTCACCATACCTATGATACGTAGTAGTTGTTTGAGAGTTGTCGGTAAAGGGAAATTATTAATGACTTCGACTCTCTCAGTTGATGGTAAAATACCTGATGAAGAGATGTGATGACCTAAAAAGGTTAAATTGTCAACTCCTAAGATACATTTAGATGGTTTAATGTTAATTCCGTATGTGTCTAATCTTTTGAAAACTATTTCCAAATGTTCCAAATGTTGTACATCTGATTGACTTGCGATTAATATATCATCCAAATAGACGAAAACGAAAGGTAAATTGACAAGTACTTCATTCATGAATCGTTGGAAAGTTTGACCGGCATTGCGTAGACCAAAAGGCATGCGGGAAAATTCAAACAGTCCGAATGGAGTTGTTATAGCTGTCTTATAAACGTCATTTTCAGCGACAGGTATCTGATGGTACGCTCGCACTAAATCAATCTTGGAGAAAATAGTGCAGCCGTGCAACTGAGAGCTAAAGTCGTGGATATGGGGTAACGGATATCTGTCTGGAATGGTAATTGTATTTAGTTGCCGATAATCTCCACAAGGTCTCCAGTCATTCTTCTCTTTTTTCGCCACTAGATGGGGTGGAGAGGAAACTTGAGAAGATGATGGTTTGCAGATACCTAATTCTACCATGTTGTTAAATTCTGTTTGAGCTATTTTAAATTTAAGATTGTCTAATCTACGAGGTCGTGAAAAAGGTAAATGACCTTCAGTAACTATATGATGTACAATAGAATGCTTAATAGGTAAATTGTAATCTGGTGAACTAATTAAATTAGGAAATTGTAAAAGTAATTTGTTATATTTATTTGTCAAAGGAAATAATTTAAGTGTATCTAATCTATAATTGTCTAAAGGGCTATTTTTAATAAAACAATTAATTGACAAATTAGTCTTGTTATCAATTATTCGAGCTCCTTTAAGATCGACAACTAAACCGAAATGAGACAAGAAATCTGCTCCGACAATTGGAATGTCAATGTCTGCGATATTTAAAACGAAAGGAAATAATCTACGTAAGTTTAGATTGACTTTTAACAATTTCTTACCGTATGTAAAAATGGTTGAACCGTTAGCCGCGGTTAATATCGTATCAAAATTCTTTTTTAAATCTGTGAAAGCATTACGTGGCACCACAGATAAAGCGGCGCCAGTGTCGATTAGGAAGTTCAAGTTGTTAGATCTATCGTAAATAAAAAGTCGACGTTTGCTGTTAGAAATGTCAAAATCAGACGTCATAAAATTATCAAACTTCAGTCATCTTTGAGGATTATCAGATTTTTTACAATTCTTACTGAATTTGCACCATTCACCTCCACAACGATAGGCATTGGCACCATAAAGTTGATGGTAGTAACAAATAGTATTGTCTTCTTCTTGGGAAAATTATTACGGCTGGGTGAACGATTGCGATTGGAAATACGAGTTTGTCAAACGTTTCTACTTCTACAATTACTACAGAAAGAAGTAGAAGGTTGAGGCTCGAAAGATCAGGTAATTTAGATTCTAAGGAGTTTAATCGAGAATTAAAAATTTCTTGTTTTTGTAAGACTTGATTAATTGAATCATGGAAAGTGATTGAAAAATTGTTGATAGTGGTAGTTAAATCTGATAACGGGGTTGATTCAGAGTCAAGAGGATTTTTGGAGTACGATGCAACCATTGAATTTTGACAGAACTCCCATATCCGATCCGCAATATCTAGAATCTCTTTTGTGTCTGTTTTCCCGGAAGCTGTAATAGCGATATGTACAGTTTGAGGCAAACGTCTTTTCCATAGCTTTATCAAGAAATCTTGACTAACCATGCTGAAACCTCCAACCATATTCAACATGGATCTATAGAAATCTGAAGGTTTCAGATCGCCAATTTGGGAACCTGATAACAGATCATTGAGGCGTTTTTCCTCACTCGATGATAAACGTGAAATTAAAATTTTCTTTAAATTTATATAGAGATCCGTTTCCGGGGGAATAGATATTATATCGTATATATTATCTATCACATCTAATGGCAAATTAGCTATAACCTGATCATACTTTTTCTTGTCATTGACAATTTTTGCAACAGAAAACTGTGATTCGATTTGGGTAAACCAAATTTCTGGTTTTGATTTCCAAAACAGGGTTAGTTTGACAGACGCGACATAATGGGTTTGAGGAAAATTCTCGTCTGAAGGTTGTCTTGGCATAATTAATCGATTGTGATTGATTGATTGACTACTTTCTTAGATAAAAAGGGAATGTACTTTAACTCACTCACCAACAGATGACAGTACTTGTAATATACAACTTCAATTGATGGAATTAGGAAATTACTATAAATTATAGGAACATCTATTCAAATTTGGAACCTCTATTCAAAATTCATCAGGAAAATTTTTCTCATCATAAAACGATAAAAATCATCTTGGTCAATTTATAACGGTAGTTGATATATTGAATCTCTTCTTGAAATTATTGATAAAAATTGTTTCAAAACAGGAAAGTGTTTTACTTCGGTAATTATATCTGAGGTATTCTTCTATCTTCTGAAGTGGAAATGATTTTATCTCTCTTTCAAATTAATTAGATAACGTAGATTTCATCATGTAAGTCATAGGATAACGTCGCATATATATATTGATCACTTCTGGTATATATTTATCACGTTGGACATAAAATTTTTATTTCTGGCATATATTTATGACGTTGGACATAAAATTTTCACTTCTGGCATATATTTATCACGTTGGACAGAAAATTATCACGCGGGGTCACCAAATTTATAGCGTTGTCGCTATAAATAAAATTAAAATTGTAGTAAATATACGTATATTTGTTTTTGTTGATACATGTTCATATTTTATATGATTTTTATATTTTTTAAGTATATATGTTATTATATATTTTATCGAATGTTTTTCTTTTTTTTTCTTAGCGACTTCATGGAAACTTCTCCATTTTGGATCGAGTTTTCCTTTTTGTTTCTTAGCGACTCCATGGAAACTTCTCGATTTTGGAACTTCTCGATTTCCAGTGAGTGAGTCACTATAGTCGCTATATAGGGTTTGGGAAGTCCCGACATTTTCAAAGTCCCGGGACACGAGACATCGCAAGATCAAAGTCTCGGGACGTCCCGGGACGTGTGCTTTGGTGATGTTTTAGTTCTGTCGTTTACGTACAACTTCATTAGTTTGACATTTTGACCGAACTGAGACGTCACCAAAGCACACTTTTCAATAAATACAATTTGCCCAAATTGAGTTTGTTTTCAAAGAATTCTTGAAACCTTTGCGGTGGTGAATTATCAAATTCTATCAAGCGTACCTTTTTTACGTAGAAATGGCTCCTGGACGAGATTTCCTAGTCAAAAGTGTCACAACGTTTCGTAAAAAAGAGAGAAAAAATATTCATCATCAGGTATAACTCATGGGGCAAACGTTTCCTTACTAAATTGGGAGAAGATCGGTCAAGAGGTAGTTAAGATATTGCAGAAAAAAAATGCAATTTTGACACCCCCTGTATCTTTTCTCACAGAAACAATTTACTAAAGCATGTTTGGTTATATTCTCATATTTTGATCCAAAGAATCTACACTTTGAACTATGGCCTATTATTAATGGTCCAACCTGTATAAAATAAATATTTCAAAAATATTTTTAAATCGTGTTAAATAAGTTTTAAAAAACGTTTTAATAAAATTTTATAATATTTTATTCACATTCGTTAAATATTTCGAACATTTATTCCTCACATTAAATACAATGTTTGTAAAATGAAAATGAAATATTCAATTTTCATTAGGAAAATATTTTAAAAATATTTTGAAAAATATTTTTACCATATATATTTCACATGCAAGTAGGTGATTTTTGCTGATTTATAAAATATTTATTAAATATTTTTAAAATATTAGAATATTAGTACTCAAATATTTATTTGTTGTATGGGATTAGTCAATAGGGAACGTGAGCTGAGGTTATACCGTCGTGAGACAGGTTAGTTTTACCCTACTGATGACTCGTCGTTGCGGTAGTAATTCTACTCAGTACGAGAGGAACCGCAGGTTCCGACATTTGGTTCACGCGCTCGCTCGAGCGGGCGGACGGTGGTGCGAATTATGCCTGAACGCCTCTAAGACCGTATCCTTTCTAGTCGAAGGTGGCAACGATATCTCTTGGAGTTCCGAAAGTGGAAAGGCTCAAAACAATGTGAGTTCACTAGGCGGTCGCGGTTCGCCGCGATCGTCGCACTAGCCCTATCAATTAGTCTTTTTTTCCTAATTTAATAAAATATTCTTTTAAAAAAATTAGTGCATTAACAACTTTGTCCGACAATCCGTTTCTGATTTTTGTAATAATGCCTCCGAAAAGAGAACACTCTTGTTTTCAATAGATGTCGGTTTTATTGTGTATAGTAAGTTACGTACGTACGAGTATCAAGTAATTACTCGTTAAACAAACAGATGGCGCTCAGTGACAGAGTGCGGGAAGCTTGATAATGAAGCTTATTATGATCTTTTGTTAATAAATTATTACAAGCGTATCTCGAGTTTCGACCCGAAAGTCCCGGGACACGAGACAATTAAAGGACCCCGGAACAAAACCCATGAAAATGTTGATTCGGTGGAATCGGCTGAAATTTTGGTATTTTGTAGTTCAAGTCATGCTGATCAAATGTTCTTATCACATCGAGCCAATCCTATGGACAGTTTCTGAGATATAGCTTATCAAAGTCAGGTAATTTGCGTCATTTTAGACATTCAAGTACTTTTTACTCTTAAACTATTAACTTTAGCAAAAAATTGCCAGGGTCGAAATATTTTTGTTCGAGTCCAATAAAGCTTAAGAATTTATTTCACAATTTTTTTATCAATTTTTAGGTTAGGTAAAATATATATATGTCATATTTTGGCATGCTTCGGTGGGATTGGCTGAAATTTTGCTATTTTGTAGTTATGGTCATGCTGATCAAAAATTCCTATTGCACTGAGTCGATCCTATGAGCGGTTTTCGCTCCAGGAGTGCTTGAAAGTCCTAACAACGAGGTAACGGGTACCTAATCTATATGTACGTGTTTATGAATGGCTTCCAGTGTGTTTGTGTACGTGCACAAAAAATGTAATGTAATGTAATGTTAAAATAAGCTTGTATTATTGTCAATATGTTTATAAAGTCACATCCCTCTAAATCAAAAGGTTTCTGAAATATAAAATAATAATCAGTTTTTGGGAACAATTTTCAAAGGGCCGTAGCTCAAGGTATTTGCGTATATATTTTTGCATGTAGAATCTGCATCAGAAGTTTGTCATCGATATTTCCAGAAAACCCTTTATATACTGACACATACATACACACAAACGCATGCACGCATTACACAAACATGCTGGAAGCCATTCATAAACACATAGATTACCCATTACCTCGTTGTTAGGACTTTCAAGCATTCCTGAAGCGAAAACCACTCATAGGATCGACTCAGTGCAATAGACATTTTTGATCAGTATGACTTTAACTACAAAATGGCAAAGTTTCAGCCAATCCCACCGAAGCATGCCAAAATATGACATATATATATTTCACCTAACCTAAAAATTGATAAAAAAATTCTGAAAAAAAATCTTTAGCATTATTGGACTTGAACAAAAATATTTTGACCCTTGCAATTTTTTGCTAATGTTGATAGTTTAAAAGTAAAAAGTTCTTGAATGTCTAAAATGACGCAAATTACCTAACTTTGACAAGCTGTGTCTCAAAAACTGTCCAAAGGATTGGCTTGATGTGATAAGAATTTTTAATCAGCATGACTTGAACTACAAAATACCAAAATTTCAGCAGATTCCACCGAATCAACATTTTCATGGGTTTTGTTCCGGGGTCCTTTGGGAAAAGACCCGGGACTTCGAGACACGAGACGTCCCGGGACCCATATCCTAATTATTATGTAGCATATATATAGAAAATATATTAAATAAAATACCTATATTAAATATGGCATGTAAAATAAAATAGTAAAATGTATTATCTGACCTTATCAATGGTCTTGTGCCGTGATGTAAGCTTCGGTGGTTGTTGCTCTATTGGTGATGGTTTCGATGGTGGTTACGACAACATGACGACGAGTCGATGACGTCACGTCTTGCAAGACGTGGTCCTAACTTTTGTCGTCCAGTATAGACTGATAGTAAAATAGGATATGATGGGGCTCTGCAGCCAAAATTGAACCAAACGGAAAAGTAGGTACTAATTATCTACCTAGGAACTCCTTATAATATCCCATACAGCTGTTTACAATAACTTCCAAAACTTATACTAGTTTTATCAACTTTCCCTAGAACCCTAAAAGTCGAAATTGCACTAAGTAATTGCAGTACAAAAAGGCAAAATAAAATAATTTAAAATAATTATACACTAGATAACTCACCTTCGTCAGAAGGGTTGTCGCTAGGGACGGCAACGAAAATTCGAGAAATCTAGGACGGTAGTTGAACACTGAAATTACTGATAGAAAACCCCATAAGAATAAAACTTAAAAGAAAAAATTGCTACTTACATGGAAAATACTCTGAGGATACGTATGGGGTAGTGTAGATCGGGGTGTGATTGATTATACAAAAATTTCTTGCGAAGATCACGTGAAAAGCCACAAATCACTGGAGACCTAATCACTCCAAAAAACACGCCTCTCGAATTAAACAGAACTATTCACACGTTTTAACAAAAAACCTAAGCTGTAGTCATGTTTTGCCTTAATAGCCCTGTCAATGAACGTTCAATAAGGGCCTAGGGGTCTAGAGGGAAATGCCGAGATCACAATTTTTGACTTGATGGCTGTGTTTGGACTATTTAGGACTATTTAGGAGGTAAACATACCGAAGGTCCCCGAACGTAGGAAGTGGGGGGGATGCAGGGGGACACAAAGAAGGTCCCGGTTTTTGGTTTTTCGCTCATATTTCGAAAACAGTTAGCCCTAATCAAAAAGGCTATATGCAAAATTAAAACTGACTAAATTTTCTACAATAATGCCTCTATTAATTTTTTTCGTATCTGTTATGGTTCAGTAATGAATTGTATATCTTTTGATTGTATTCTAACTTTATTATAAATTTATTATAAATTGAAAATTAACTTTAATAATCATCGTAGAAAAAAATTTCCTGTACGATATCCGTTTCACAGCAGAATGAACTGAAATATCGAATAAAAAAAATGTCTTTGCGTCTGTAAGTGTGTGTGTATGTATATATCTATGTGTGCATGTATACCGTTTCTTGTAAAAACTTCTGTTAGACATAAAATATTTGATTTCAATTTGAAACATACGTAAAACAGCATATTACCATAATCCCTATTGAAATTGGGCCATATCTGTAATACATGGTGATAACCAGAAGCCTACAAACTCTCATACGTAAAATACGTTTTATTTTAATTTCAGAGCAAAATATTACTAAGCATACAAAAATAAGAAGATGTATAAGATTTCTAAACCGCAATATACCGGGTGTAAGTTAGGCAAACCAACTTTATTTAAATTAGATGGATATATCATTGTTATCCTAAAATATGGAACATGGTATTTTTAATATTATTATGAAGTGAGAATTGTAGGCCTCTGGTTATCACCATGTATTACAGATATGGCCCAATTTCAATAGGTATTATTGTAATATGCTGTTTTACATATGTTCCAAATTGTAATCAAATATTTTAAGTCTAACAGAAGTTATCGTGTTTACAAGAAGCGGTATACACGCACACACACACTTACAGACGCAAAGATATTTTTTATTCGATATTTCAGTTCAGTCTGCTGTGAAACGGATATATGTACAAGAAATTTTTTTCTACGATGATTATTAAAATTTATTTTCAATTTATAATAAATTTATAATAAAGTTAGAATACAGTCAAAAGATATACAATTCAATACTGAACCTTAGCAGATACGAAAAAATTAATAGAAACATTATTGTAGAAAATTTAGTCAGCTTTAATTTTCCATATAGCCACGTTTTGATTAGGGCTAACCGTTTTCGAGATATTAGCGAAAAATCAAAAACCGGAACCTTCTTCGTGCCCCCCTGCATCCCCCCCATCTCCTACGTTCGGGGACTTTTGGTATGTTTACCTTCTAAATAGTCCAAACACAGTCAAAAATTGTGATCTCAGCATTACCCTCTAGAAACCATTCATTGACTGGACTATAAGTAAACTCTACTACTTTATTTGATTTTTAATTAAGCAACCGGCAATACACCTCGATGTATTAGTAGTGGTGTCCACTGTAAAACTACACTTTTTCTATGAATAAATATCTTGTAGTTCTACTTATTGTTAAAAAAATGTTGTATTTAAATTCATCTAAGGAGAATTTTTTAGACACTACCGTTGGCACCTTCAGTACCTACAAGATACCTACAAAGTACAGAATCTCCGCGTTTATCTTGTTCACAGCTCCATCTACCATTTGGTAGCCGTAATAAGAAATAAAAGTTCACACATGTTGCATACCTTCGAGCATCTAACGGAAAATAGAGGTGCCTTCTCTATTTTACAACAATGCGTATGGTTTGTTCTCAACACATATGAGCGAGGGACGCGCGAGGCGTAGTAAACACTGTAGTAAATACCCACAAAACTCAATAGAAAACGAAAGTAAACAATACGCAAATGATACTAAACGCCATATTAGAAAGGATCCCCTACGGGGATGAGATCATTATTTTGCACCAGCCAAGGAATCGGGGGTTAATAATTTGCTTGTTTACAGTTGTAGCCCGAACAAACAAACAGCTGTTTGGCGACCTCTATTTTCGAAGTTGCATACATACAATCAAAAAGTCAATGATTTGTTCATTTTGCGTTAAATCATCGGATTTAATTACTGAAGGATTCTGTAACAATTCTCATTGAGGTTCTAATTTAATAGAATAATTCAACAGATTCACAGGTTAAACGACAGATGTAGGGGCGGATAATATGTCTAGCCTAGGGTGACCATACGTCCGGAATTTCGTTGGATTGTCCGGAATTTTAGAGTACTGTCCAGCATTTACAAGTGTCCAGCGAAAGTCCAGCATTCTGACCATATGTCCGGAATTTCACTGGAAAGTATTATAAGTGTTCAGCATAAGTTTAGCATTCAGATTATAGCGAAGTTACAGTATTACATTTTGTTTGGAATTTTTTTTTTTTAATTTTTGGACGAAAAAAAGCCTATATACATACTTTAGCTTTCCATACATTGCTCTTTGTCTGAAGAACACCTACAACTAATTTCAGACCTCTAACTTCATGTGCGAGGTAACTATGTGAGGGTGACAACCCCAAACGTCAAAACCGTTTTTCTTTGCAACATGAATGACGTTTGAATGAAACAAAAACAAAAAGTTAAACATTTATTAGTTCTGTATTCTATATTTTTTTCGTAATTTCTGCTCAATTTTTAGGGGTGCAAAATAAACAATTAGTTTTTTGGGATCGTTTTTTTATAGCAACCCCTAGAGATACAGCAACCAAAAAAATCACGAGTAATCATCTATTGATCTACTATTATATATGAAAATTACAGATTTGAACTGGGTGGAAAATAGTTAAAAGAAAACTGATTTTACCCATGGACAATCAAGTAAAGTATAAAAAATCTATGATTTATTTAAACAAAATTATACAAAACCATTTATCTATATGAAATCGTTTGTGGTGCTACACGAAACGTTCTTCTTTTTCTTCTTTTGGTGGGGCGACAAAAGGTCGCCGCACTCGGGCCTGATCGCCTATTTCTCTGCGAACTTAGGGAATTTCCCCATTCAGGATGGATTCTAGTACAAAGGCCAATATTCTTCCTATGGGGCATCCCTTATTTCCTCCAGCACCGGAAAACCAATGCCGAAGTGTTTGTATCTCAAGTTCATGAGATGAGTAGGTTCCAGTCATCCCTTTTGGGAATGAAAACCTCAAAGGGTTCTGAGAAGGAGAACCAAGACACGATATCATCACTCCTGACTTCCTGAAGTGTGAGCTTCACTGACCTCCGCATTTCAGCTTAGGCCTCAATCACCAGGTGAAGGGGCACAAGATCCAGAAGGACCTTCAGAGCTGTTGTGTGGATCGTGCGTATCGCTTCTGTGACTCCTAAGCAGGCGAACTTTTGAAGTTGTGTTGTGTTACAACAGGTCATAAATATACGAAGCGTAAGTACACGAAACGTTAATCATCGTTAGTATTTTCTTAGTTGCATCAAATATGTGAGTTAGTACTTAATTAATGATTTTCGATTTGTGCCAAATAGCGAGAGAGGGCTGCTTTATTACCCAAAGAAATAATTCTCATTGTCATATTCAAAATATAACACAAAACAATATTTGTTTAGTAGGTTTACAAACAGTACAAGAAATATAAAAGATACAAAAGTCACAAAGCATACGACAGCAGTTGTATATTTTATAAACTATATGGTAATAAACTAAACACATTCAAATATATCGTCATGGTACTCCTGCAAATTATAATATGGTTTATCAAATAATAATTCTTTTGCGGCCTTCGTAAATAGTTTATTAGAAGAGATATTTTTCAATGCTATTGGGAGACGATTATAAATTTTCTTACTATTATAAAAACCGCTGCCCAAGGAATCATTACTTCCACATCCAGATTTTTTATCTAAGTCACTCACAACGAAAAAATTTTGTATGTGGAAATAATTGTTTATGGAACTTTAATAATATAATATTTGAAATCCTCTACCCCAAAAGCCCATAAAACGATACCCCACATCGGTAGCGGGGTGGGGGTGGTGATTGGGGGTGGTAGTGGGGGTGGATGAAGTAAAAAAAACATTTTGAGGTTTCTGGTTCTTGTACACACCCTAAATCACAATTTTTTTTCATCCCCTTTAATAATGGGGTAAGGGTGGTAATGGGGGTGGCTAATTCCAAAATTTTTTTTGAGACCTCAGCTTCTCTTGTATCTACTAAATACCAATTTTATGGACTCTTACCTGCTTGATTTACCTATTTTCCCCAAATTTACCCCAATTTACCCCCAAACCCTTCGACAGAACAAGATGAAAATATAATCTAGTTCTAGATCTCGTTAAAGTACATGTGTGTACCAAATTTCAAGTCAATATCTCAAACGGTTCCAGAGTAAACGTGCGCACAAAAAAAGTTTTTTTCGCTCAAACTTAAAATCTCGACGTTTCGTAACATTCTAAGCCCATTTGAACAATAAAAATTAAAAAAAAAATTTTTGTCGTTACTATACTTACTGGATGTGGAAGTAATTAGAGAATTTCTTGTGAAACTGGTAGACTAATATTATTTGCTTGGCGAGTAATGCTGCGATTTTATGCATGTTCAAAAGTATTTCGTTTTTTATAAAATAAGCACACCGTTTCGTGAAATAATAAATTATATTGCAGCTACATACGAACAGCAGTCTACTGTCTTATTCCCACTAGCACAATCACGGTTATAGCTTTGTAGCTGTTATTGTTCTGTTTGTACTCAACTGATAAGTTTTTCTGTTCATATGCCGTGAACGGACCTTCATTTTTATGATATTGTCATTTCCGTATAAATATCCGACATTTAGAATGTCTCCATCACCCATTGGTTCTGCAAGACGACATACCGCTTCTGACATTTGATATGTAACTGTAAATAGTATTTTGAGATTATTCTCAGTAAGTTCCGGAAAATCTATCATACTTGTTGGAGATAGAGTTATAAAAGGTTTTTTGTAGCGATTTAATTTCTGTGTTTCAACCAATTCTTGGAATGTATTTTATTTGGTCTCACGTTCTTTCATATGATTATAGCGTCGGCAAGTTCTGGATCAGAATTCAGCCCCTTCCTAAAAGAATGTTATTTTGCACAACTATTGGGCGATGGAGATATTCTAAATGTCGAGTATTTACAAATAATAATAATAATAATAATAATAATAATAATAATAATAATAATAATAATAATAATAAGATAAGATAGGAGGGGCTAACCGTCGTCTATCTAGCCTTTGGTGAGTAGCGCCACCACTTACTTCAGCTGGGGATGCAAAATCGAACCGGCAGCCCTAGCGCATCCGGGAGGGGAGAGCATCTTCCAGTCTGGTGTCGGTCGTGGGCTTGCTGGGCTAACCACCCACAAGCCCAAACCTCCGGTTCCTATTGGCTGAGGACAGGGCCCCCACGATCGACCCCGTTCGGATAGGGGTCAAGGGCAAGGTGGTGGGGCCCAACAAGATCGACAGCCCATTGTTGACAACCGCGATGAACAAGGACGCTTTGAGTGGACAGATGAACTGAGGGACGACCTTAGGCAGTGCTACGAAAGCAGTGAGCCCGCGCGAAGGGGATACATGGGGCGAATGCACGTTCTGTGGTGTGCAAGGCACCCAGAACACAACGCCTTCACGCCACAAAACCTGCGTGATTATGTGTCCCACCTTCGTCGCAGGGGTTACGTGAGAACTGCTCCTCAGCCGATGAATGAGGTGGCCGAAGGTCCACCGAATGAACCGGTTGAGGTTGCAGTCCCAGTCGTTCCACCAGTACCAGAGGGCCTCAGTACCAGAAGGGTGTTGCACAACATAAAACCCCCCGGGCCACAAGATCTGGCCAGAGTGGATGCGGAACTTCGTGCAGCGCTACCAGAAGAGGCTGACATCTGGCACATAAATTGTGCCGTGTATGCTGCCGCTCAACGCTTGTCTCAGGTGGAGAGGCGGAACAGTGCTTCTCCACAAGAGAGAGCGAGACGGCGCATACACAAGATGGAAGCCAAGATCCGGTCGGCGAGGCAACACGCATCCCGTATCCAATGTGTGATGGACTATATGGCGGCCAATAGGCCTTTCACGCCTAAAGTGCGGCGAGTAGCTGCTAACTTAAGACGCGTCCATCACACACTCAATGGGGCAGTGCTACAAACCACCAAACAGCACTGCCTCGACAGGATACGGATGCTAGTGTCTTGTAAGAAGTCACTAGTGAGGCGGGCGAGGGGGCTAGCGGAAAATCAACTTTTCCGCAAAAAGCCCTCGCGCCTTTTCGAACCGCCTCAGCGTGTTGCTGAAAATCCGCCGACTGCAGATCAGGTGGAAAACTTCTGGAAAACGTTGTACGAACAGAAGCTTCCACTCAACAGAGACTCTCCAGCCCTGGCACACTTTGAAACCTTTTGTCAAAGGTTTCAGCAACCACAACAGGTGTGCCAACCGATAACCCCAGAAGAGGTTCGAAGAGCTCTTGAGGGCTCTAAGAACTTTGCTGCTCCAGGTCCCGACGGGATCAATAACTTTTGGTGGAAAAAATTATCCAGTACCCACCACCATTTAGCCAGAATTTTCAATTCATGGCTAAATGGGGAGCAGCAAATTCCTTCTTGGGTTGTCGAGGGGCGGACAGTGCTGATCCCGAAGAACGGAGATTTGTCTAACCCAAAGAACTACCGGCCGATAACCTGTTTAAACGCATGTTACAAGGTGTTTACGCGCATCTTGTACATGCGAGTGCTCCACGCAGTTGAACCGGTTTACGAGCGGATATATGAGCAACGAGGGTCAAAGAGAGGTGTCGCTGGCTGTAAGGAGAATCTGCTGATTGACAGGTGTGTCACGCAGGACTCCATGCAGTATAAGCGTAACCTCTCCATGGCCTGGATCGACTACCGCAAGGCATTTGACATGACATCGCACGAGCTTATTGTACACTTGCTCCGATGTCTTGCGGTACCTGGTCCCGTAGTGAGATGCATCGAAGAACTGATGCCGCTCTGGAGGACTCGCTTTACCATTACATCGGGTAATGATAGAGTCCAGACGGAGTCGGTAACATTCAGAAGGGGAGTATTTCAGGGAGACTCCCTCAGCCCCCTTCTATTTTGCATCTCATTACTGCCATTATCCGCTTCGCTCCGGAAAACCCGTGGATACAACTGCGGTACCCCTGGCGATAGGAGGCATAAGGTCACCCATCTGTTTTATATGGATGACCTTAAACTTTATGCCTCCGGAGAGAGGGACCTACACCAGTCCCTCAGGGTGGTACAGGAGTACACGCAGGCTGTCGGCATGGAGTTCGGATTAGACAAATGTGCACTGGTCCATCTCAAGAGAGGACGATGCGGGAATTAGGGAGAGGACGCGCAGCTCGTGGACGGAAGCATCTTACATCATCTAGATGCCGGAGAGTCGTACACTTACTTGGGTGTCGAGCAACGCTCCACCCAAGAAGTGAGTGTAGTGAAAAACGCTCTCCGCGGCAAGTATCAGCACCGACTCCGACAGATCTGGTCTTCAGAGCTGTCGGGGAAGAACAAGGTGTCTGCTACCAACATGCTTGCCGTTCCGATCCTTCTCTACTCCTTTGGAGTAGTGAAATGGACTCAAGAAGAGTTGCGTCAACTCGACGTAGGAACCCGCAAGAAGATGCATCTCAATAGGAGTTTGCATCCTAAATCGTCTGTTCCACGGCTATACCTCCCACGACATCGGGGAGGCCGTGGACTCTTGAGTTTGGAGAGTCTCCATAATAGGATGGTTCTGGATGGAGCCTGTAAGGTCATCAGGAGTTCGGATCCCCTCCTCTGCATGGTCCGAGACCATGAAAATGCAGGGGTAGGAGTCTTTCTGTTTAAGGCAGCACAGAGAGCAGCCGATGAACTTGGTCTCTCCTTCGACGTCGAGCGGGTAAATCGCGACTCTGTCACCGAGTTGGAACCTGCTCGGCGAAAAGCCCAAATTAAAGCTGCAGAACACAACAACTTTCTGCAGCTTCACACGGATAAGCCAATGCATGGAGTTTTCTATAAAAATATAGAAAACCTTGGCTTATCCGAAAGGCTGACCTTTGCCTTCTTAAGGTCAGCCGGGCTGAAGTCTGAGACCGAGGGATTCATAATGGCTTGCCAGGATGGTGTATTTAACACCCTCGTCTATCGTAGTCGTGTCATGGGTATAGAGGTCCCTGATGTCAGCTGCAGGGCCTGCCGCAGGGCGCCAGAGACTCTTATGCACTTGCTGTCGGCTTGCCCGACATATGCAGTCTCGGCCTATATCCAAAGGCACGACGGAGCACTACGAGTGCTTTACTACCATTTAAGGCACTCGTATGGGATAGACGAAACACCAGTGCTGCCTTACGCTACGGGGGATATTGAGTCCGTTGTGGGAAATGAGAAGTGTCTAATTTATTGGAACTACTCTTTTCCCACCGTCAGGCAAATACAAGCCAACAAGCCTGACGTAGTACTCCTCGACCATCAACTCAAGACAATGTTCGTCGTGGAGTTCTCGGCTCCCGCGGAGAACAACATTGTCTTGAAGGAGGAGGAAAAACGGACAAAATATCGAGATCTGCTCTTCGAACTCCGCAGACTGTATCCAGACCATACTGTTAAGATAGTGGTACTGATTATAGGAGCCCTCGGTGGAACGAGATACACACTGCTTTCGGAAATTAAGATCATACCGGCATGCCGAAACTCGGCAGAGGTCTTAGCCGGCAGAATGCAGAAGGCGGTCATTCTCGGTTCATTATATCTGCTCAGGGCACACGATTCACGGACCCAGTAGTCACTCACCCCACGGGCGTGGGGAGTGGCTACCGGTACTACCAGCTCCCCTCTGTGAGGGTCGGAGCCACAGAGAAGGGTGACTGGTTTTTAGCTAGATAATAATAATAATAATAATAATAATAATAATAATAATAATAATAATAATAATAATATTGATAATAATAATAATAATAATAGTAATAATAATAATAATAATAATAATAATAATAATGAGCTAAGGGACGACCTTCTGCAATGCTACGAAAGCAGTGAGCCCGCACGAAGGGGATACATGGGGCGGATGCATGCTCTGTGGTGTGACAGGCATCCAGAGCATGGCGCCTTCACGCCACAAAATCTGCGTGACTATGTATCCCATCTTCGTAGGAGGGGCTACGTGAGGGCTGCTCCTGAACCGGTGAATGAGGTGGCTGAAAGACCGCCGCATTCACCGGTTGAGGAAGTGGTTCTCCTTGTTCCACCAGTACCAGAGGGCCTCAGTACCAGACGGGGGCTACACCACATAAAAGCCCCCGGGCCACAAGACCTGGCCAGAGTGGATGAAGAACTTCGTGATGCGCTACCAGAACGGGCTGACATCTGGCACATTAACTGTGCCGTGTATGCCGCTGTTCAACGCTTTTCTCGGACGGAGAGGCGTAATACTGCCTCCCCACAGGAGAGGGCGGAGCGGCGCATACAAAAGATGGAAGCCAAGATCCGGTCGGCGAGGCAACACGCATCCCGTATCCAATGTGTGATGGACTACATGGCGGCCAATAGGCCGTTTACGCCTAAAGTGCGTCGAATAGCCGCCAACTTAAGACGCGTCCATCACACACTCAATGAGGCAGTGCTGCGAACCACCAAACAGCACTGTCTCGACAGGATACGGATGCTAGTGGTTTGTAAAAAATCACTAGTGAGGCGGACGAGGGGGCTGGCGGAAAATAAACTCTTCCGCCAAAAGCCCTCGCGCCTTTTCGAACCGCCTCCGCGTGTTGCAGAGAATCCGCCGACTGTTGATCAGGTGGAAAATTTCTGGAAAACGCTTTACGAGGAGAAGCTTTCACTCAATCGAGACTCTCCGGCCCTTGCACACTTTGAAACCTTTTGTCAAAGGTTTCAACAACCACAGGAAGTGTGCCAACCAATAACCCCAGAAGAGGTTCGAAGAGCTCTCGAGGGCTCTAAGAACTTTGCTGCTCCAGGTCCCGATGGGATAAATAACTTTTGGTGGAAAAAGTTACCGAGCACCCACCACCATTTGGCCAGAATTTTTAATGCCTGGCTAAATGGGGAGCAGCAAATTCCTTCTTGGGTGGTTGAAGGGCGGACAGTGCTGATCCCCAAGAACGGAGATTTGTCCAACCCAAAGAACTACCGACCGATAACCTGTTTAAACGCATGTTACAAGGTGTTTACGCGCATCTTGTACATGCGAGTGCTCCGCGCAGTTGAACCGGTTTACGAACGGATATATGAGCAACGAGGGTCGAAGAGAGGTGTCGCTGGCTGCAAGGAGAATCTGTTGATTGAAAGATGTGTCACACAGGACTCCGTGCAGTATAAGCGTAACCTCTCCATGGCCTGGATCGACTACCGCAAGGCATTTGATATGACATCTCATGAGCTTATTGTTCACTTGCTCCAATGTCTTGCGGTACCCGGTACCGTAGTGAGATGCATCGAAGAACTGATGCCGCTCTGGAGGACTCGCTTTACCATTACATCGGGTAATGATAGAGTCCAGACGGAGTCGGTAACTTTCAGAAGGGGAGTATTTCAGGGAGACTCCCTCAGCCCCCTTCTGTTCTGCATCTCACTACTGCCATTATCCGTTTCGCTCCGGAAAACCCGTGGATACAACTGCGGTACCCCCGGCGATAGGAGGCATAAGGTCACCCATCTGTTCTACATGGATGACCTTAAACTTTATGCCTCCGGAGAGAGGGACCTACACCAGTCCCTCAGGGTGGTACAGGAGTACACGCAGGCTGTCGGCATGGAGTTCGGGCTGGACAAATGTGCACTGGTCCATCTCAAGAGAGGACGATGCGGGAACTACGGAGAGGACGCGCAGCTCGTGGACGGAAGCATCTTACATCATCTAGATGCCGGAGAGTCGTACACTTACTTGGGTGTCGAGCAACGCTCCACCCAAGAAGTGAGTGTAGTGAAAAACGCTCTCCGCGGCAAGTATCAGCACCGACTCCGACAGATCTGGTCTTCAGAACTGTCGGGGAAGAACAAGGTGTCTGCTACTAACATACTTGCCGTTCCGGTCCTTCTCTACTCCTTTGGAGTAGTGAAATGGACTCAAGAAGAGTTGCGTCAACTCGACGTAGGAACCCGCAAGAAGATGCATCTCAATAGGAGTTTGCATCCTAAATCGTCCGTTCCACGGCTATACCTTCCACGACATCGGGGAGGCCGTGGACTCTTGAGTTTGGAGAGTCTCCATAATAGGATGGTTCTGGATGGAGCCTGTAAGGTCATCAGGAGTTCGGATCCCCTCCTCTGCATGGTCCGAGACCATGAAAATGCAGGGGTAGGAGCCTTTCTGTTTAATGCAGCACAGAGAGCAGCCGATGAACTTGGTCTCTCCTTCGACGTCGAGCGGGTAAATCGCGACTCTGTCACCGAGTTGGAACCTGCTCGGCGAAAAGCCGAAATTAAAGCTGCAGAACACAACAACTTTCTGCAGCTGCACACGGATAAGCCAATGCATGGAGTTTTCTATAAAAATATAGAAAACCTTGGTTTATCCGAAAGGCTGACCTTTGCCTTCTTAAGGTCAGCCGGGCTGAAGTCTGAGACCGAGGGATTCATAATGGCTTGCCAGGATGGTGTATTTAACACCCTCGTCTATCGTAGTCGTGTCATGGGTATGGAGGTCCCTGATGTCAGCTGCAGGGCTTGCCGCAGGGCGCCAGAGACTCTTATGCACTTGCTGTCGGCTCGCCCGACATATGCAGTCTCGGCCTATATCCAAAGGCACGACGGAGCATTACGAGTGCTTTATTACCATTTAAGGCACTCGTATGGGATAGACGAAACACCAGTGCTGCCTCACGCTCCGGGGGATATTGAGTCCGTTGTGGGAAATGAGAAGTGTCTAATTTATTGGAACTACTCTTTTCCCACCGTCAGGCAAATACAAGCCAACAAGCCTGACGTAGTACTCCTCGACCATCAACTCAAGACAATGTTCGTCGTGGAGTTCTCGGCTCCCGCGGAGAACAACATTGTCTTGAAGGAGGAGGAAAAACGGACAAAATATCGAGATCTGCTCTTCGAACTCCGCAGACTGTATCCAGACCATACTGTTAAGATAGTGGTACTGATCATAGGAGCCCTCGGTGGAACGAGACACACACTGCTTTCGGAACTCAAGATCATACCGGCATGCCGAAATTCGGCAGAGATCTTAGCCGGCAGAATGCAGAAGGCCGTCATTCTTGGTTCATTACGTCTGCTCAGGGCACACGATTCCCGGACCCAGTAGTCACTTACCCCACGGGCGTGGGGAGTGGCTACCGGTACTACCAGCTCCCCTCTGTGAGGGTCGGAGCCACAGAGAAGGGTGACTGGTTTTTAGCTCGCTAAAAAAATAATAATAATAATAATAATAATAATAATAATAATAATATAATAATAATAATAAGCAACCGGAGGCATAAGGTCACCCATTTATTCTATATGGATGACCTGAAACTGTATGCCTCCGGAGAGCGTGAACTTCAAAATGCTCTAAGGGTGGTCGAGGAGTACACGCGGGCCATTGGTATGGAGTTCGGGTTGGACAAGTGCGCGGTCGTCCACCTCAAGAGAGGGCGATGCGGGGAATTTTCTGAGGACGCGCAGCTCGCAGACGGAAGCATCCTAAGACATCTGGATGCCGGAGAGACCTATACATACCTGGGTGTGCAGCAACATCATATCCATGATGTGCAACAAATCAAGGAATCTCTCCGCGGCAAGTACAGACGCCTACTCCGAAAGATTTGGTCGTCCGAACTTTCGGGGAAGAATAAGGCGTCTGCTACTAACATGCTTGCCGTTCCTGTTCTGCTCTACTCCTTTGGAGTAGTAAAATGGACGGTAGATGAGCTGCGCCAACTAGACAGAGACACCCGCAAGTTGATGAACATCCATAGGAGTATTCATCCTAGATCGTCCGTTCCTCGTGTTTACCTCCCACGTCATCGGGGGGGCCGAGGACTTTTGGGTCTGGAGTGTATGCATGGCAGAGTAGTACTGAGTATGGCATGTAACAGCCTCAGGAGCTCGGATCCGCTCCTGCTATTAGTGAGAGATCACGAAATCGCAGGGGTGGGCGCAGGATTGTTTAAGGCAGCAAAAAGAGCCGCAGATGAACTCGGTCTCGTATTCGACGCCAGACGAGGCGGCCGGCGAGGTGCTGACCCAGAGTCAGTCACTTAGCTTCAGCCAAGTCGTTTGAAAGCCCAAATAAAAGCTGCCGAACAGGAGAGCCTGTTTAGGCAGCATGTCGATAAACCCATGCACGGTGTATACTACAAAAACATGGAAACACTGGGTTTATCGACTAGGCTGACATTCGCCTTTTTAAGGTCAGCTGGGCTTAAGTCGGAGACCGAGGGATTCATTGTGGCCTGTCAGGATGGTGTAATAAACACCTTGGTCTACCGGAGCCGCGTAATGGGTGTAGAGGTCCCTGATATCAACTGCAGGACCTGCCGTCAGGCGCCGGAATCGCTCATGCATTTGCTTTCAGCATGCCCGGTATACGCGATTTCGGCCTACATCCACCGCCATAATGCGGCTTTACGAGTGCTATACTACCACCTACGCCACTGGTATGAGTAGACCAAACACCAGTGCTGCCTTACATCCCCGGAGATATTGAGTCCGTTGTCGAGAACGAGAGGTGCCGAATTTATTGGAACTACTCGTTCCCGACCGTCAGGCTAATTCAAGCCAACAAGCCTGACATAGTCCTCCTCGTCCATCAGAACAAAGTGATGTTTGTAATTGAATTCTCAGTACCTGCTGAGACAAACATCGCTTTGAAGGAGGGGGAAAAACGGACCAAATATCGTGATCTCCGGTATGAGCTCCAAGTGCTATACCCAGACTACTCGGTCAAGATGGTCGTCCTAATAATCGGCGTACTCGGAGGGATGAAGCCTTCGCTGCTCTCAGAATTGAAGATCATACCGGCCTGTCAGAACTCGGCAGAATGGTTGGCAGGCCAGATGCAGAAGGCGGTTATCTTGGGGTCCCTTTGTCTACTTAGGGTACACGATTTAGGTATTTGGAGTCACTAACTCCACAAGTTGTGGAGAGTGGCTGTGAGGAATTTGCCGGCGCGGCTACCGTGAGGTGTCGGCAGCGGGCTACCCGAAAAAAAAAAAATAATAATAATAATAAAAGTAGGAGGGGCTGACTTCCATCAATCAAGCCTTGGTGAGTAGCGCCACCACTTACTCCAGCTGGGGGTGCAAAATCGAACCGGCAACCCTAGTGCACCCAGGAGGGGAAAGCTCTTTCCCCTCTGGTGTCGGTCGTGGGCTTGCTGGGCTAACCACCAACAAGCCCTAACTTCTGGTTCCCGCAGGCAGAAGACAGGGCCCCCACAATCGACCCCATCAGGATAGGGGTCAAGGGCAAGGTGGTGGGGCCCAACCGGATCGGGCGCCCGTTGACGACGAACGCCATGAACTAGGACGCTTTGAGTGGACAGATGAGCTAAGGGACGACCTTCAGCATTGCTACGAAAGCAGTGAGCCCGCACGAAGGGGATACATGGGGCGAATGCATGTTCTGTGGTGTGCAAGGCACCCAGAGCACAACGCCTTCACGCCACAAAACCTGCGTGATTATGTATCCCACCTTCGTCGCAGGGGCTACGTGAGAGCTGCTCCTCAGCCGGTGAATGAGGTGGCCGAAGGTCCACCGAATGAACGGTTGAGGATGCAGTCCCCGACGTTCCACCAATACCAGAGGGCCTCAGTACCAGACGGGGGTTACACTACATAAAAGCCCACGGGCCACAAGACCTGGCCAGAGTGGATGAAGAACTTCGTGAAGCGCTTCCAGAACGGGCTGACATCTGGCACATAAACTGTGCCGTGTATGCTGCTGCTCAACGCTTTTCTTAGGTGGAGAGGCGTAATACTGCCTGCCCACAGGAGAGAGCGAGGCGGCACATACAAAAGATGGAAGCCAAGATCCGATCGGCGAGGCAACACGCATCCCGTATCCAATGTCTGATGGACTATATGGCGGCCAATAGACCGTTCACGCCTAAAGTGCGTCGAATAGCCGCCAACTTAAGACACGTTCATCACACACTCAATGAGGTAGTGCTGCGAACCACCAAACGGCACTGTCTCGACAGGATACGGATGCTAGTGGTTTGTAAAAAATCACTAGTGAGGCGGGCGAGGGGGCTGGCGGAAAATAAACTCTTCCGCCAAAAGCCCTCGCGCCTTTTAGAACCGCCTCCGCGTGTTGCAGAGAATCCGCCGACTGTAGATCAGGTGGAAAATTTCTGGAAAACGCTTTACGAGGAGAAGCTTCCACTCAACCGAGACTCTCCGGCCCTTGCACACTTTGAAACCTTCTGTCAAAGGTTTCAACAACCACAGGAAGTGTGCCAACCAATAACCCCAGAAGAGGTTCGAAGAGCTCTCGAGGGCTCTAAGAACTTTGCTGCTCCAGGTCCCGATGGGATAAATAACTTTTGGTGGAAAAAGTTATCGAGCACCCACCACCATTTGGCCAGAATTTTTAATGCCTGGCTAAATGGGGAGCAGCAAATTCCTTCTCGGGTGGTTGAAGGGCGGACAGTGCTGATCCTTAAGAACGGAGATTTGTCCAACCCAAGAAACTACCGACCGATAACCTGTTTAAACGCATGTTACAAGGTGTTTACGCGCATCTTGTACATGCGAGTGCTCCACGCAGTTGAACCGGTTTACGAACGGATATATGAGCAACGAGGGTCGAAGAGAGGTGTCGCTGGCTGCAAGGAGAACCTGTCGATTGACAGATGTGTCACGCAGGACTCCGTGCAGTATAAGCGGAACCTCTCCATGGCCTGGATCGACTACCGCAAGGCATTTGATATGACAGCACATGAGCTTATTGTTCACTTGCTCCGATGTCTTGCGGTACCCGGTCCCGTAGTGAGATGCATCGAAGAACTGATGCCGCTCTGGAGGACTCGCTTTACTATTACATCGGGTAACGATCGAGTCCAGACGGAGTCCGTAACATTCAGAAGGGGAGTATTTCAGGGAGACTCCCTCAGCCCCCTTCTGTTCTGCATCTCACTACTGCCATTATCCGTTTCGCTCCGGAAAACCCGTGGATACAACTGCGGTACCCCCGGCGATAGGAGGCATAAGGTCACCCATCTGTTTTACATGGATGACCTTAAACTTTATGCCTCCGGAGAGAGGGACCTACACCAGTCCCTCAGGGTGGTATAGGAGTACACGCAGTCGGTCGGTATGGAGTTCGGGTTGGACAAATGTGCACTGGTCCATCTCAAGAGAGGACGATGCGGGAACTACGGAGAGGACGCGCAGCTCGTGGACGGAAGCATCTTACATCATCTAGATGCCGGAGAGTCGTACACTTACTTGGGTGTCGAGCAACGCTCCACCCAAGAAGTGGGTGTAGTGAAAAACGCTCTCCGCGGCAAGTATCAGCACCGACTCCGACAGATCTGGTCCTCAGAACTGTCGGGGAAGAACAAGGTGTCTGCTACCAACATGCTTGCCGTTCCAATCCTACTCTACTCCTTTGGAGTAGTGAAATGGACTCGAGAGGAGTTGCGTCAACTCGACGTAGGAACCCGCAGGAAGATGCATCTCAATAGAAGTTTGCATCCTAAATCGTCCGTTCCACGGCTATGCCTCCCACGACATCGGGGAGGCCGTGGACTCTTGAGTTTGGAAAGTCTCCATAAAAGGATGGTTCTGGATGGAGCCTGTAAGGTTATCAGGAGTTCGGATCCCCTCCTCTGCATGGTCCGGGACCATGAAAGTGCAGGAATAGGAGCCTTTTTGTTTAAGGCAGCACAAAGAGCAGCCGATGAACTTGGTCTCTCCTTCGACGTTGAGCGGGTAAATCCCGACTCTGTCACCAAGTTGGAACCTGCTCTACGAAAAGCCCAGATTAAAGTTGCAGAACACACCATCTTTCTGCAGCTTCACACGGATAAGCCAATGCATGGAGTTTTCTATAAAAATATAGAGAACCTTGGCTTATCCGAAAAGCTGACCTTTGCCTTCTTAAGGTCAGCCGGGCTGAAGTCTGAGACCGAGGGATTCATAATGGCTTGCCAGGATGGTGTATTTAATACCCTCGTCTATCGTAGTCGTGTCATGTGTATAGAGGTCCCTGATGTCAGCTGCAGGGCCTGCCGCAGGGCGCCAGAGACTTTAATGCACCTGTTGTCGGCTTGTCCGACATATGCAGTCTCGGCCTATATCCAAAGGCACGACGAAGCATTACGAGTGCTTTATTACCATCTAAGGCACTCGTATGGGATAGACGAAACACCAGTGCTGCCTTACGCTCCGGGGGATATTGAGTCCGTTGTGGGAAATGAGAAGTGTCTAATTTATTGGAACTACTCTTTTCCCACAGTCAGGCAAATACAAGCCAACAAGCCTGACGTAGTCCTCCTCGACCACCAACTCAAGATAATGTTTGTCGTGATGTTCTCGGCTCTCGCGGAGAACAACATTGTCTTGAAGGAGGAGGAAAAACGGACAAAATATCGAGATTTGCTCTTCGAACTCCGCAGACTGTATCCAGACCATACTGTTAAGATAGTGGTACTGATTATAGGAGCCCTCGGTGGAACGAGACACACACTGCTTTCGGAACTTAAGATCATACCGGCATGCCGAAATTCGGCAGAGGTCTTAGCCGGCAGAATGCAGAAGGCCGTCATTCTCGGTTCATTACGTCTGATCAGGGCACACGATTCCCGGACCCAATAGTCACTTATCCCACGGGTATGGTGAGTGGCTGCCGGTACTACTAGCTCCCCTCTGTGAGGGTCGGAGCCACAGAGAAGGGTGACTGGTTTTTAACAAAAAAAAAAAATAATAATCATAATAATAATAATAATAAACTGGAACTACTCTTTTCCCACAGTCAGGCAAATACAAGCCAACAAGCCTGACGTAGTCCTCCTCGACCACCAACTCAAGACAATGTTTGCTCTTCGAACTCCGCAGACTGTATCCAGACCATACTGTTAAGATAGTGGTACTGATTATAGGAGCCCTCGGTGGAACGAGGCACCCACTGCTTTCGGAACTGAAGATCATACCGGCATGCCGAAATTCGGCAGAGGTCTTAACCGGCAGAATGCAGAAGGCCGTCATCCTCGGTTCATTACGTCTGCTCAGGGCACACGATTCTCGGACCCAGTAGTCACTTACCCCACGGGTGCGGGGAGTGGCTGCCGGTACTACCAGCTCCCCTCTGTGAGGATCGGAGCCACAGAGTTTAAAGGGTGACTGGCTTTTATAAAAAAAAAAAAAAAAAAAATTAATAATAATAATAATAAGGCGAATTGAAGCTTGGTTCTTGACCCGCTGCATTCGTCCTATCATGCGAAGAACGGAGCTAAAAATAATAATAATAATAACACTCTTTATTTAGCATAATTTATATAATAGTATCTCATATACACAAGTAACATTTATCCCATAGGTAGAGGGCAGCTTATACACCCGATGAGAAATTATTTAGTAATTTCTTTAGACGAGACATTTTGGCAGTTTTGACTAGACAATATGATATTCTTACGTGAAATTAATATGCCTATGCTTGTAACGCAATTTAATATGCATGATGGTGATGTATGAGTGAATGTGATAATTTCAACCATTCCTTTGTTATTATACTCTTCGCAAAAACGAAGAGTATATTGTATTTGATCGGCACATTTCTAAAATCGTAAATATCTCTCCTAGAGAAAAAATTTTCATATCATTGTGTTAGTGAACGAATTCTGAACAACTTTCAAAATGTCCGTCTGTCCGTCCGTCCGTCCGTCCGTCCTTCCGTCACGTTTCTTGTAAGCACGATAACTTAAGAAAGAAAAGTCCAATTGTATTTGGAAAGTAAGTTAGTGTTAGCTAGAGAAAGAGCCCTATTGTTTTTGAAGAAAATCTATCGATAAATAAAAAAGTTATTAATTATTTAATTTAAAAAAAAATAATTCTTAATTCTTGTCGCCTGTACTTAACAATCAATTTTCGTAGCAATATGTGATGGTGCAGTGGCTAAAATTTTGCCTCGCAATCCAAAGATCGTGTGTTCGAATCTTACACAGGTTGGATATTTATTTTTCTTTTTTTTTTTTCATATAAATTTTTTCACAGCAAAGATGGTATCTCAAAATTTAAGATGTCCAAAACTAACATTATTTACAAGAAAACTGCGAATAGTATCCTATAGAATGTGTAACAATTATATAAAAAGCTCAGTAAATTGGCGAAGAGTACCTACGTTTTTAGCTTGTTTTTAATATATATGTCTTCCTGTCAGTTTTTGACATGAAAATATTTTATTTTTATTTTTTAACAGTAACTTATGTTTCGAATTGGATTTATATCCACCCTTTGACATTATGTCAAAAATCACTAACCAGTTCAGCCAGATTCAGTTTTAGTGCAGCAGTTCGCTATACACAACCACAAGTATGTTTGTTATCTAACTTCTACGCAGTTCCCACGCTTTATTTTCTTCATTGTTATTCAAAATATTGTGTTCCAGCACGATGGCTGTCCAGCCCATTTTCGGATAACAATATGTCAGTGGCTGAATGCAGAGTATCCAAATATTTGGATCGGTAAGGGAGGATCAATTCCTTGGCCTGCGAGATGCATTGACTTAACTCCATTGTATTTTCATGTCTTGGGGCATATGAAGGAGTTGGTATACAAAACACCGGTGAACTCTGCAGAACAATTGAGGTAGAGGATAATCGACATGGTGGAACAAATGAAAAATAATTTCACTGTAAGGGAAGAGAGGAAAAGACTTCGTGTCTGTATGAGGAACAGAGGTTCTCATTTTAGAAAAGATTTATACAACTTTAGACTATTGCTTCGTTTAATCATCAACAATAAGCTCCTTTGAAACAATGAACGCGCTATATCTGCTCAGCTGTTACTGAACTTTTTCGTGGAACTAGTTATTTTTTTTCATAACATTTTACCTCGCTGGAAAGCTAATAAAAAAGAGAGTTATTTAAATTATTTTTACGACTAATGTATTAATGGATTTTTGTAATAAATCACCGTCATTGTAACAGACATATGCATTTTTGGACCATTTTTCGACATTTTACTGTTAGTAATGTATTGTTAAAGTGTTATTCGAGTACGATAATTAAAATCAGTGGCATTGAATTAGTGGTAATTTCTAATTTCATTTTGAATATGCAAATTTGGGGTTTTTCAATAAAAAGTGAAATATTTCGAAAACTAAAAACTTTTCAATATAACACATGGGAATTGAAATGATTGCAAATTGGGTACTCTAACACCCCTTGACAGGAATGCGTCGAGTTACCAGTAACTCTGTATATACACACATATATACACAGACACTATTTAAATACCACTTCTTCGTGTTCCTGGGCCCTCAAAACGTAAATACAGTGTGTCCCATTTCAAGTGGAAACATCTTCGTAACTCAGTTATTGGTCATCCAATTTCAACAAAATTTGGATCGGTATCAAAGATCTTTAATATTTATTTTTTGAGTAAAACAACACTTATTTTAGTCAGTGGGCGTGCACTTCTATTAAGAGAAAAGGGTCGATTTCATATTAGGTATTTTTTTGTTGAAAAACTAATGCAATATTATTGATCAGCATGCTGTAGAACCGCCATATCCAGAATTTAACAACATTTTGATTTTTGGTTTTCGAAAGCTAAGAATTTTCATTGAAAAATTTTGAGTCATCAGACCTGTAAATTATTCGGGCATTAAGGATAACCGAATTTGAAAGTATCGATGATATGGGGTATTAGAAAAAATTAATTTAAAGAGAAAATAAAGAATGACTTTATTTCTAAAAAAGATTCGTTACCAATTTATTGATTATTTAATGTTTAAAATAGGCAATTTTAAGTAGGCCGTAATTCGAAAGCATGCTGATCAATAATATTGCATTAGTTTTTCAACAAAGAAATGCCTAATATGATTTCTCGAAAAATCGACCCTTTTTTTCTTAATAAAAATGCACGCCACTGACTGAAATACATTTTGTTTACTCAAAAAAGAAATATTAAAGATCCTTGATACCTATCCAAATTTGGTTGAAATTGGATGACCAATAACTGAGTTGCGAAGGTGTTTCCACTTAAAATGGGTGTCACACTGTATATGATCTTATCTCAATTTTCAATTTTGGACCGATTGTATAGCTTCTCTGTTTCTATGAGTGGGAAGAGGTTAAAAAATGAACTAACTGTGTAAGAAAACTAAAAACTAGTTTTTCTAAATTTCGAATATATATTTACCTAAAAAATTAAGGTAAAGTAAAAGTTGGAACATACTAGATATAATGTGCTGCGATAAATAATTCGCTATGCTTATATGAACAAAATAGAAATTAAAGGCTTTAAAAAAAAAAGTAGAAAAATCAAACAAAGCTATGTAAAAATGTAAAAAGGGAAATACTCGAATTTAAAAGAAAATCAAAGAGATCGATTGATTTTTTTATTTAATTCAATGATTTTTTATTTTTTTAATAAAAATCAGATTTTGCCCAACCCTGATGGAATTGTATATATTTTTTGTCACAATATGAACTTTTTCAAAATGGTCTCTTTCTAATTTATTTTTTAAATTGGGTGTGAGTTTAAATGTTTAACAGCGTTTTCATACCCATGTCTAGTATACATATTTCATGTAAAATTGATACAAGTTCGCAAGAGTTCTAAAGGTACTAGTAAGCCATAAAGTGCTTAGGAGCTTTTTAAAGTGCTTAGGAGCTTTTTAAAGTGCTTGCGAGCCTTTTCGAGTTCAAGCGAGCCCTTTGCAGGAATACTAAGCACTAAGCCCTTTCGTAAATTGTTCGAAGCACTAAACACTAAGCATCGATTTTAAAAAATGCTCTTAAGTACAGTGCTTCCGAGCACAAATGTGCTTAAAGTGCTTAGACGAGCACTAAGCACAGTGCTTTGGAACAGCTCTGATGTGGAGTGGAACAAACTGTGAGTTGTATTATTTAAGATTGGAAAATTATTGTTGCAGATCGAGCAAATGAGAACCATTCTGATACGTTAAGGATGGGTGATTGTGAAGTAGTATACCTTGGAGCCTTGTGGACAATACAGCGTGATCTACCATGATATGCGGAAAATAAAATGGTGTACTAGTCTTCAATGTGGGAAAGCCCCTGCAAAATTTTAGAAGGTTCTGAGGTAATTTAGTACATTAAATTATTAGTAAATTTGCGAAGATACACTACTGATGTTGAGTAGGTCCTGACCTACTCCTGAATAGGTCGACGAACTTACTTGTGAAAGAACGTATTCGAATTGTTTACATTTCCTCAATTGGTATAAAAAGTGAAGCCGGCCAGCGAGGTCAAAGAGAGCCGCGTTTTTTGCTTTCGGTCGAACAATCGGGACACCACCGTGTTATTGATCGGTTTAACTAAATATCTCGTATATCTGCTTGTTGTTTCAGCATAGGGTCAATGTCTTTTCGATTTATTTCGCTATTTTGGCAGTGTGATTTGATTAAAACCAAAAAGTCACTTCTATCTTATCCAGCTTTGCTGTCAATAATGTCGATCCCAAGTCTGATAAAGTGATATGGTTGTACCGCGTTACGTTAGATTAGTTAAAGTCATTGGCGGCGCATTTCTACAAAAAAATAAGGTAATTTTTTTTGGTAATTTTTTTGGTAATTTTTTTTGGTAATTTTTTTTTTAATTTTTCATTTTTTTAACTCCTTTCGGTGGGGACAACCTACTGTTAAATTTTCCGCATGTCATGGTAGATCACTTGTATTTCTAACTGCGAATACCAGATTCGACCAAGAGTACAGACGGCAAGATTGGCGACTTGCCAATTGAGCAAAATTTGCCCTGACCGAAATATCACGAGCCACACAAAGATCAGACTTGCTAACACCTTAAGTTTTCTCCATTGATTTTTTGTTACGTCTTTAAATGGATCATTAAGACGACGGACAGACGGATTGTTGATGCTTTAGAGAAGTAGATGTGGAGAAGATTAGCGAACTTCCTGGGCAGCACATCGCACCAACACCTCGATTCTCCAAAAAATACGTATTTTTTGGAGAATCGAGCTGTCGGAAGAATATGATGTCGGATCACATTCTCCCGAATTTTGTCGTATTTTAACCACATCAACCGGAGAATGGAATTGTCCTTTCATAGATAGAACAGTTGATAATTCAGGGAAAATCAGATGGCAACAGGTGAAGAGGACGCTGGACTGATGTCACCAAGGAGTTCATTGGAAACAGCACTGGCCATGCGTTTAATAGGAAAAAATGACAAATGACGTGAATGCTAGATATACTATCCAGTAAAGGAAAGCCAACTAAGATAAATCATGTTCATCATATGAAACACACAACTTGGTGTTTTTACAAATTTTAAAATCCCCTTGACTGTAAAGATAATAATTAATTATACTTGAAAATACTTGAATTTCCATAACCAGTCGAGTAGTATCCAAAAAAGTCATTTTTAAATTTGGATTAAAATTTTATTGCCAAAACACTAAGTCACATCAACGGGCGCTGATGGCGTCTTCGGTCGCATTTTGATGGTCAAGAACTAACATCAAAGATACATCATTTTTTAAATCTTTAAAATTTTTAAATGCCGCTATTATTAAAATTTCCGCTTATTTCCCGTACTTTCATCTAAAATCTTGTTCAATGTAATGTTTATGAAGTTTTGAATATTTTATCGCAATGAAATAAGGTGCTTTTTGTAGGTTGGAAATTCAACCTATGATAATTAGCAGCTCATTTTTATTAATCAACAATATTGGGACATGATTTGCGTGAATTTTTAAATGTTCGCTTGAAGCTAGTAAGTGCGGATACAGGCATCAAAAATGAGAATAAACTTAAAAAACTTAAAATTTGAGATTATGTTAGATTTATGTTATTTATTTATTGAAATTTTATATAGATGATAGAATACTGTTTAATGCATTAAGTACTTCATTATAATAATATCAAAAAGCCAGTTTGCGAATAGTAAAAATATCTAGTATTAAACTATTGTACTAAAATTTTAAATTTAATGGCATTTAGGAAAAACAACTATAAAATTATATTAAAGACCAATATGGTAAACCTTACTGTCAAGAATGATGAGAACTAGAAAGTTTTTCAGAGCAATTAAAATGAGGTAAAATGTCAAAAGGAAACGGAACGAAGATATAGTTGCCCACAATGTTATTCTCAAGTAAAGTATGTTCTGGCATGATTAAAATAAGAAATTAACGGAAACACGCCTGTATCAATTGAAGACACAAGTGGATGAAGGTAGGCCAGGCAACATAGGCCAAAAAAGGTGGTGTAGACGAAATAATTGTCGGAAAGCTGGAAATCGTTTTAATCTCTTTATTTGCATGTAAAAGGAGTTTTTGGAAGTTTGCACCAATTTTTGGGTTGTTCTGTATAAGAGGTTGTAACGAAGCTATTTTCGCCACCTATGACTGAGGCGCGTAATTACTGACCGGCTTCGTTACTTGCCCACATTTACATATAAATTCTACTCACATACAGGTAAAGGCATGCGACTTAAGCATCAAACACACCGGGCACGCTACTTATACCTCGCCGTTTATAATTGCATAGGCAATATCGAGTATGAAAGATTTACACGTGTTAATCGTGCAGAACCTAGTTTTCCTCCCGTTGCTTTCAGTAGCAACAGCGCAAATTTTAAATCAATCCTTTTCTAGCTTTCACACCAACGAGTAAGTGGTTAATCTCGAATATAATTCGAGCGCATAGGCCGTAGTAAGCAAATCGTTTAGTACAAGTGAGAAACCCAGTAATAAACGAGCCACAATAGTGATTTTTCCGCGAATACCTATTTACTGCAAGTGGGCAACCCAGAAGTAAATAGTCCGTCTTTTGGTTTTGGATACAGGCCTATCCGCTGTCCAGAGTATCTGGCGTCTGCCGCGTTTTGCCCAGAGGGGAAACTTTAAAATTCCGTTATCAGACGAAGATACTCTCATTCTAAATTGCTTTGTGTATTTTTGCTTGAGCTTACTCCCTAGCCCCGACTTGTAACATTTCTTTTCTTAACTTTTAGTAATTTTGATAAGCTTTTACTTGCACGTTTTGCCTACTTACGCCTGCCTTACTTTGTTTTACCTTTTGCATACTTTATCTTTTTCTTTGTACATAACCTTGCTTATTAAATAAATGTTACTATTTATTGTTTTCTAACTGTTTGTTTTATTTATGCACTGTTCGCCTGGTCAAAACCTTCTCCACTGTTAACTACCCCGGTAAGCGTGTTTCAGCGCTTCTAATTCTGCAACTGGCGCCCGAGTCCGTAACTTTCAGTTATTTAGGGGCGCCATAGTGACGACGCCAGTCAAAAAGCGCGTCACAAGGTGTCCCAAAAACCTTTACATTTTCTGACTTTTTCAGTTTTCCACTAATAACTCCTAAAGGATGCACTTCTAAAAAATTTTTACTATTTTATAAAGTAAAGTACACAAAATTCTACATCCAATGAGCACATATTAGAAATTATGTCAAGTGGTATGGACGATATGCATGTTCAAAAAACAACCATTTTTTAATTTTTAAAGGAAAAGTCATATATTGGACTTTTAAACCTTATTTCCATAATTAGTTATTTACGTAACTAGTTATGAAAAGAGTGATTTTACACAACGAATGTAATATTTGCCAAAACGAGCGAGTGAAGCGAGCGAGTTTTGCAAATTACATTGGCTCAATACCCACCATCTTTATTTGATGAACAAGGAATGATGAGGAAATCACGTAAATCTATTTTCTATGATTTGTTTGATACAGTGGATACTCCATCAAACATCGAAAGTGCTCTCTATGTGATTGACGGTGGATTTCTACTTCATCGAGTGCCGTGGGAGTTGAGAGAAAGGTTCTCTTCAGTTCTCAACAAATACGTAGATTATGTCAAAAATACTTTGGGGCGCGATCAATCATAGTATTTGATCCAGACGACCCTACAAAGAAAAGCACAAAATCTGCAGAGCGCCTTAGAAGGAACAAGTTTATTGCAGCCAACGTTAAATTTGACTAAACAACGTTTTTGAAAATTTCAGAAGATAAATTTCTCTCGTATGAAGGGAACAAAAAGCGATTCATCTCAATGCTGATTCGCAAATTTGCAGATGAAAACATCGCTGTCGAACAAGCTGCAGAGGATGCCGACACAACCATTGTCAGAAGGGCTACAGAAAATTCTACACACTCCGAATGTGTGATTGTGGTAGGAGAAGATATAGATCTTTTAGTACTTATTACTACGTTAGCTCCTAATAGTGATGGGTTGTTTGTCATGAAGGCTGAAAAAGGAAAGTCAGAGACCGTTTTCTATTCCCCGACACACTTTAAAATGTCAAATAAAGTGAAGGATAATATATTATTCCTTCACGCGTTCAGCGGATGCGATTCAACATCGGCCGTTTTCAGACAGGGGAAGATGAAATTTGTAAAGCTACTCGACAAAGATGCGGAGTAACAAAGGACGGTCGAGATATTCAAAAACCTTGATGCGACTACAGATGAAATTGGTGCTGCTGGCGAAAAAGTAATTGCTGCTTTGTATGCTAGATCGCTTCTTCAATCTTGTTCTCTGAGTAAAACACGCTTTAAACTATTCACCAAATCCTTAGTACAGAATAATTTGTGGGAGGGTCATTTGATGGACCCAGTTGGGGTTGGAAGGTCACTAAGCATGGGCTACTCCCAGTGTCATCAACAGCCGAACAAGCCCAGCAGGAACTACTCAATAACACGTGCAAATGCTTAAAGGGGTGTCGAAATGCTTGTGGTTGCAAAAAGCAAGGAATGAAATGTTCTCCAAGGTGCTATAATTGCAAAGGTGCGTCCTGTACCAATACACCAGATGAAATTGATGACGAACCAAACTTCAATGACGACTAAGTAATACTACCTGACGATGATGACGAATTAGAAGACCTGGATGATGAGGACCATAAATTGGACCAATTGCTTCACTCAGCTTCTACTTCCAAACGCATCAAACTTAATTGATGTTGTATTTACATAATTTTGTATACTCTACTTTTTTGTTAATTACCCACACATCAAAATTCATCATCAAAGCATTTTGTACTTTCAGTCGATTTTTAACGTTTTAATTATATATTTATAATCACAATGTGCGCTTTTATTTTAAAATCAAGGAATTCACCACCAGGTATTGACCACGATAAGTATTGACCAGTTAACTTTGATACACGATATAATATTATAGGATATTCACATATTACATTATATATTTCATATATTACATTTTACGTTGCGAAAATATGTAAAAAACACATTTTTTTTCTTAAGTGAAAACTATCGTCGTTTTTTGACTTCGCATATCTTTCTAACGACTTTTCTCATTTTAAAGTATATGGTACTCATTCGACGTAGAATTTGTACTTTAATTTATAAGAGAATAAAATTTTCCGATAAATGCATAATTTAGCAGTTATTGGTAAAAAACTGAAAAAAGTCCTAAAATACCGTCATACAGCACAATCAGAAATTTGGTGCAAACTTTGAAAAACTCTTTTTACACGCAAATGAAAAGATCAAAACCATTTCCAGCTTTCCGACAATTAATTCGCCTACAAACCTTATGTTGCCTGGCCTAAAGGGTCTATGTAACAACAAAGTGATTTTGAGATGATTGATCTCAAATTTTTTAACAACCTACCAACTTCAACAGTACATAGATCCTTTATAAATTTATAAATCAGATATTTTTGCGTTAGAATCGAATATAATGTATCTGGGTGAATTTTGTGTACTTATAGCCTTAATTCATATTAAGAATCGTTTTTTTTCAACAAAGTGGTTTTGAGATAATTGATCTCAAAGTTTTTATCATCCTACCAACTTCAACAGTACATGGATCCTTTATAAATTTATAAATCAGATATTTTTGCATTATAAACAAATGTAATGCACTTAAGGGAATTTTGTGTACTTATAGCCTTTATTCATATAAAAAACTCATTTTTTTCGAAAATGTCACATAGACCCTTCACCCACTTGTGTCTTCAATTATAATTTCAAATTATTTTGATATAATTACGCAACTCCCTCCTAAAATATTTTACTACCTAACGCTGGTTATAGTTGCTATAGTAACCGTTAGGAGGGAGTTGCGTAATTATATCAAAATAATTTGAAATTATAATTGATACAGGCGTGTTTCCGTTAATTTCTTATTTAAAACGTGCCAGAACATACTTTACATGAGAATAGTGATGTTTTATGTATTAAGTAATACATTATATTTATTATTTAGTATGCTGTAGAAAAATAAAGCATGCCCCGCTCTATCCTAAGGGGCTTTGCGGCAAAGCTTTTGAGATTTTTTATGTGCCTCATAACATTGTGGGCAACTATAAAGTTCTCAGATACTATAATTATTTTTTTCATGAAGTAGTACTTTTGGTAGCAAACTGATACATATAATTTGACTGCACTTGATTATTAATTATAATAAGGTCTGTCAATATTAGTTTGGCTTGTTGAGAAGGAGTGGGAAGCATCCCTAACCAAAAAGCAGGAAAAATGACAATATGGATTCTTATGTTCATACTTTATGAAGCATGTTGAAGAAAGAAATTTGAAAATTCATTACATCAGTTTCGGGCTGGGATTTAAAATCTTCACTGTACTACTTGTATTTACTTATATTGTTTGTTGCATAATCCAATATCATCTGCTTTATAAGTACTTTTACGAAAATTTTTAAATACGTTTTGTAAATATCTGGTATATTCTTTCATAAGGTATATTTTTTGTATATTTTATTTTGTTATAATTGCTTGGCCAAGGGATCAAGTGAAAAACCAGTTTTGGGAGCCATTTTTGGCCGCTGTATTGAATTAGTGGGGAATGTTTCAGGGCTCCATATCCATTTTAGCTTGATATCACATGAAGCATCACTGTACCAAGCTTCACGCTTTTATCACAAGAGCCAGAGAGTTTTGGATATTGTCTCCCGTTTTTACGACCCATTTTTTTCTCAGATGCTATTACTATATCAGAATTCAGAGTAAGCAAACATCTCCCGAAAAACTCCGGCAATGTGCGTGTGATGTTATTCAATATTCCAAATAAGTAATAAAATTGTTGTTCATCTTTATTACAGTTTAATTAGTAGAATGGCGAACTATTCATTTATATTTTATCTCGTATTTGATGGAAGCAAATTTCCTATCATTATTACTATGATAATAAAATCTAGCGAATCTCAAATCTGCACCTTATTGCTTTGGAGGGAGCACATCATCTCTGTTCTATAATTAGTATTTTGAATTCAGATCGACGCTCTAGCGTTATAGTGGCAATTAACGTTGTGGTTACTGGTAATCAGTCTAGAACCGCGCTTGTTATTGCTTGCTTTCTCTTGGGCTTTCAACAATTAGTAATATTAAATATGTGCAGAATATTATACTAGGACCTGTACATCTGTGTTATATATTTATAATTATTGTTTCAAAATAATGAAATATAAAACAAAAATCTTTAACGAATTTCAAAGAAATTAATACAGTTTCATAAACTCCGACTTCTGACAAAATTTTTGCTGCAAATATACAAATATTCTGTATATGAACTTCCTTGTTTTGACCTGTCAAATTGAACACAAGAACACAGTTCCTTTGTTGCGAAAATTGAATATTACTTTTAACAGTTTTCTATGTGGTGTTTATTGTCAAGTGTAAATGTGTAAATATTTTTTACAATAAATAGTTATATTTTTTCGGGTTAATAATTCATGCCCAGTGGAAATGGAATCTTATTAGGTTATGAGCCCAATGTGCTTCAAATTGAGTAGTTTGGTGAACTTGCAACCAGAGATGGATTGGTTTTATTGCCCCGTAGGCGATGGTTGTAATTAGGCTCCCATGTACTACTCCTCCACCCCAAAAAAATTAATAGTTTTCAGTACATAAAGAAATCACACGTTAAAATAAATAAAATATTTCTATTTTTATATCGCTTATTATCGAATAATAAAATCGAACATAAAAGTAAATATTAAAAGGAACAATGACTCAAAAATAAAAAATAGTTTGTACTTTGTAAGTAAAGGGTACAAAAAATATAACACAAATAATGTACCTACAGGCTGAACCTGGTCCGCAGACTCCAAACACATCACATGATACATCAGTTGCTCAAAAGTGACCAATGGTTACAACATTGATAAATAATTGAATGGAGCATAGTGCAACGCCCGAGTGGCGGGGTCTAATTTACCTAGCAAAACCGAGAAGCCCTTGGCCCGTACTCTTCAAATTGATGTTGCTCTCTCTATTAGTGCTAATTTTACAGCTTCCAGGTACTTACTCTAGTAAAAGGCAAGCAAACCATTCGAGCTAGACGGAGCCAGTTGTTAATAAAAAATAATTTTCTTAAAAAAAATGTAAAAATTATCGTTTCAGATTGGCATTTGATTCAGAATTGGCATTTTTGTAGTTGAGTCTAAAAGAAAGCTTGATAATGATAAACAAATACTGTTTTCTAATTTTTGAATAATTTGAAAAATGACCGAGATTAGAATGTCAAAGTAAGGGACTGCGTGACTCGCTCACGTGACGTCAGTACGATTTGTACACTCCCCCGAATAATTTGTAAAAAAATGGTCAAATCAAATCATATATTGTTCCGAAATTTTTATTACAACTACGAGAACACCCAAAAAACTGTTTTCCTTATTATACCAAGTTCCTAAAAATCTTCTTCTGTATGTAAATTAGAGAACGAACACCTACCATTTTTGGCCATATTACGGTCAGGTCTCCGATTAAAGAACTTATATCTAGATATATAATGGCATTGATTTATTTGTCGCTGAAAGACTCACAATCTAAGGCACTTCTTCCCATAAGTTGCTGATTGGCCCATCGGCGTATTCGCGGCCGCTCGTGCACGATCGGCTTCAGTTCGATTATCATAATCTCAGTTAACAGTTCGGCCATTAATGTCAATAAATGTTTTTCGTGTTCTCCGACCAAAAACTGGTGAAAAAGTAATTTTATTTTAAGTTGTGATTTGCTTAATACCTAAATAATATTCTCTATTCATATTTACACAGTTTAGTGACAATATATTTTGTGCAAATAAATAGTGTAGTGCTGTGCCGTTTGCAGAAAGCAGTTTAGAAAAGAAGAAAATCGATCGTTCCATAGTCGTAACATGATGAATTTCAGTTTACAGTTATAAAGTAAATAGCAATTAAATTTTAATATCCTTTCAATACATATTTATCTTACTGTTTTATCTTACTGTAATATCGTATGCCTACATCACGTTATATAAAGAGCCGGTAATGCAGGAATTGCAATAATTCATTTTAATGAAAATATTTACCATTCTACACATTTTCTACACACACAACGCCACTGTTGCCTATGGGATGTGATGTTCATCTGTCATCCATTTTAATGGACATATAATGTGACTATGTTAGGAGCAAACAAGGTATATAGTGAAAAGATAGCCTGTTATGTATCTAGATATAAGTTCTTTAATCGGAGGGTCAGGTATTCACAATCTTTAGCAAAGATTTATAGAAATATAAACGTCACAATGAAATAGAAGAATGATTGTCAAAAATTAGATGATAACCAGTCAATATAAAATCTATATAAATGACACCGGAACAAAACCGATGAATTTGGTGTTTCGGTGGAATCGGCTGAAACTATCGACAGTTTTTAAGATACGGCCTGTCAAAGTTAGGTAATTTGTGTCATTTTAAACATTCAAGAATTTTTGAATTTAAGACATGTCCTAAAAAAAAAACTGGCTGTACTTTCAGAATGGCGTCCGTTAAAAAAATTGCAAATATGGCCATTATACTGCCAAAAATGAACGAAATCCGTTCAATATGACATTATTCCGAAGTTTTGCATATTTTTTACCCCTAGGTACTTTACTACATAGGGACTAACCACAAGCGAATAAAAATTCGAATGAATTCCTCATATGCCACAAATAAACTACCTATTATAGACAATATCCGGAACCACTAAAATGTATTTATGACTTATATTTCGGACACATTTGAAACATTCAAGTTAAATGAATTTCAGTTAAATAAGAGAAAGGAAATATTACTATATAAAGCGAAAAATGTTGATAGAAGCCCTTGCAGTATTGTTTCATTTTAAATGTGATACTCATATTTATCTCGTGAAAATTAGAGGTGAGATGAAAGCAGTGGGTCCATTTTCTCAAAGAGATGGGTGTATGGGGAAACACTTGAAGTTAAATGTGTCATCTCTCATAATTGCCTTCTTGGATTGTTTCATTAGCGACGTCGTTAAAACTAACGACTCTCTAGTTGCAAACTTGTCGTCAGAAATTATACTCTGTTCATAGAGAACTTTATATTACGTCTCTACATACACAAACTGCTCTTCTCTTGCTTTTGAAAGAAATCCCCACGTCATACATTAGAAGAGTAGTAGATGTACATAATTAAGTTTAAGTATGGGACTGTTTGGGACCTTGTTTTGGGCTTTTATGTTTACGCATTAGATGTTACAAATGATTAAATTATATAATCTTAGTAGTGAAACTCAGTAAGTACTTACATATCATGCTATATTTAGGATATTTCAACGGAAGCAGAATACGAGTATGCATAGAAATATGAGTCTGCATGAAATAAGTGCAAAAATTTATTAATCAACCATTTGTTCTAGTTAAATATTGCAAAAAAAAATAGTTCTGTTCTACAGTTATTTATTATGTAAAGAAAATGAGAAAAAATAAAGTAATACAAGATTAATAATATATAAATATTGTTCTCCTTTGATATTTGTTCGTGGTTTATTTGTACTAAGGTCACCAACTTTGGATTGTTTCAAGGCTGTTTCAAATTAAACGGTTTTTGTCACAGTAGTCAGGTAGGCAAGAGTAAGATATGGAAAAAAATCATACTCTTGTGTTGGTCATTGAATTCTGAATAATATCCGTCTGTCCGCTTGTCTCTCCGTCCGTCACATTTCATGATAACTCAAGACCGAAAAGACCGAGTGTATTGGAATTTATACAGTAAATTAGTATTACCTAGAGGAAGAATCCCATTGTTTTTGAAAACAATCGATATGTAAATTTTATGATATGAAAAATTTATTATTTCATAAATTTGTATAAACACAAAAATGCTATACTAACTACCATTTCGACAATTAAAATGATTAAAATTTCAAGGATAGCAATTTTACCTAAAAATTAGCTTATTTTTAAAAAACTGTGAAAAGTATACTTAAAATCATGAAGGCTAGAGACAAGAAGCAAGGACGTGCGTTTACTAGGTCCATAAAAATGGAAGAAAGAAAGCAGACGCAAGATGGTACTATTTTTTCGAGAGGGGCGTTTTGGACAGGGGCGTTGTGGTGATTGCCACCATGCCACTATGGTTAGGCCGCCACTGATTCTGGTTTATTTCATGGGTACCATTCCTTAATATGACATTGATATAACCCACGGCACATACTGCTATGTGGGGGTGACTAATAATAATAATAGCATATATATTTGTCTCCCCGATACTGTATAGTGCCTAATTTGAGATATGCATGCGTAAAGTTATTGGTCTGAATAACAATGTGGTTCCTATTTGCTCAACGCATAATATGATTGGCTATAATTCCGGTCCTCGAAACAGCTTACCTTGTTAACTACATATAAGTACCTTGTTGAACATTAAGGGCGCGAAAACAAACGTAACAAAATATGAAGAGGGATGGGCTGTGCTGCTGCTCAGTGCGTTGTTAGCGCCGCCCGTGGCACGTTTTGTACCATCACACTTTGCGGAACGGTTTTCCTCGGTATTACCATAAACGTGCGGACTCCCGGTTTCTATTCTTTATATTTTGTCATGAATGTTCAACAATTATAAAAAAAAAATCCATTACATTTCATTATAATATAACCCATCTTAACTTTTAAGAGGTTTTTACTTATTATTTAATGAATGGAATTCGAAAATTTATCTAGACTAATATTGTAGATTACCATCGCCATCCTCAATTGGCCTCCATATTGAATAGCTACAGTTTTCCAATGGCAGTCGTAATGTCTTCTCATTCGTAGATACCAATACAGGGTGTACCACTTAAAACTCCCGGCGCCATTTTTTAGATAACCAAAAGCGATATTTGAATTCTGTAGAAGGTATCCACTAGAATATATATAAATGACTTCCGTTTTGAATAAAAATGGTTATTTTTCATATTGAGGTATAGATGGCATTGCGATGCAAAGAAATTGCTCGATCCTGGGAACGTTGAAATGAGGTGCATGAGATGAAGAATTATATTTCAAGCAACTTTTTTAATATGAACAATTTTCGAAAAATCACTGGTTTTCGAGATATTTGAACTTCAATGTAATTTTTCACGTAACAAAAATCGCATTTTTTTCATATATCTACAATTTACAGTGTAAAATTTAGTCGAACATACAACATAAACATCACGCAAAAATTAGACAATACGCAATAAACAGAAATGTCAAAATCTTTAATGTCCAAATAGCAGTTGCAGCAACACCTTTGTTTTACAAAAAAAAAAAAGTTATTTTGTGTTTTGAAATAAACATGTTTCATTACCTAGATGGTAATGAAACATGTTTATCAGGTCAGCCTGATTCACTATGAAAAATGTCCCAAAGGACTTATCCTCTATAATGTATTTTAAAAAAATTATGACGATTTTTATATTTAAAAAAATTATATTGAAGTTCAAATATCTCGAAAACCAGTGATTTTTCAAAAATTGTTCATATTATGAAAATTGCTCAGAATGTAATGTCTCATCACTTGCACCTCATTTCAACGTCCCTAAGATCAAATAATTTCTTTGCGTCACAACGCCATCTATACCTCAATTTATAAAATGACTCTTTTTACTCAAAACTGATATTATTTATATATTCTAGTGAACACCTTTTACAGAATTCAAATATCTATTTTATTTATCGAAAAATGGCACAGGGAGTTTTAAGTGGGACACCCTGTTTATAGCTGGTACTTACAGACTTTTAAGTGGCCTAACTTTGCTGCTCCTTGTTTACAGTAGAATAAAATACTTCTCTTCAGTAAGCGAGGGAAGTAAAAACATAAATTTAATGAGGTACGATATCAGTAATTTCGACGCAAAACGGAACTGAAAATTTTAATTTGAGTAATTTTGTGTCGTTATTCGATTCACGGAAAATATGGATAGAGTAAAAATGGAGGTATTTTTTATGAGCTTAATATAAAACCACATAGAATTGTTGATTTTGTGACGATCGGCAATTTATTTGGACTTCATTTTGACCAGTTACCGTTTCATACCGATGCATGGCAACCATAGGTTTTAGTGATCAAGTACCAATAAAGCTAGATTTAGATTTTAAACGGGGTATTACCATTTTTGCTGATATGTTGACTGATTCGTGGACAAAAGCAAGGAGCGTTTTACATTTCTATATTTTGCCGAATGCGCCGATGTTAATAATGGAGCATGCTAATCATTTTTATTTCTCACTGTTTTAATATTTCATTAGTTATAGAGCAGTTTAGATGTTAAAAACAAGATGACGCAAAGCGAATCAATGTTTTTCAATTAAAAGAAAAAATAAATGTAACTGAGAAGATTATAATATACTTTTTAATTATTAAACATCGTTTCATCGTCAAATATTTTCATTAAACAAATAAAACTAGATACTAACTTTTTTTAAAGCTGAATAAAAATGGAGGATCCAATGAATACTTTCTCTGGAAATTAACAGCAAGGGTCTGATTTTTCAGGACTTTTTTAGAAATTAAGAAAATACATTTAGAATTTATAAAAAACAAATAAAATTTTTGGTATAATACCAGATAGAAAAGTTGTTAAGGATTCCTTATACGACATTAATACGCACTTTCTACGAAGTTCAAAATATTTCTGCTATCTTATACGTGCTTCGGTAACCCAGTTAGTTGTCATCATATCTGGAGAATATTTATTTATTTAGACGATTTTAAATAATGATGCTAATAACTTACCAAGCAAATCACCTAACAATTACAGTGTTCATTATTTTGATGTTAGTTCTACTACACGAAGACAAACAAAAAAATGTACAACCATGGCCAGGTTAAAATATATCAATTACGTCAATTATCACAGTTAAATTAGAAAGTAATATTAAAAAGGTACTTCGTAAGAATACGGAAGTTTTTGGAAAAAGTTCGGCGGTTCCTTCAAAAAAAGTCGCCAAGTTTTATTTCGTAATTTTTAGCGACCTTTTTTGAAGACGGTTCAATTTTTTCCCATATTTTTAGTGGCCTATTTATTTAGCTTCTACCCAATAAGGGAACATATCCACTGTTTTGAATTTTTAAGCTTTAACGTCAGGCTCGTTATCAAAGAATCCCGAAATCTCCATATACCAAATTTCACTTAAATCTGCAAAAATATTGCGATTACAGCAGCCACATTGGGTTCACCGTTTTGAATTCTCAATTTTTGGAATCAGATCCGGTATCAGCTACTTCTAAAATACCTACTAACTACTAATTTCAATGCAATCCCGACGAAAGGTAAGTACATGGAATTGGGCTCAGGGGCTTATTGGGTTATTTCGTTCACATGAATGTTGCTTATGACTAGGAATGCTCAATAAAATGTATAATAAACCTCTATCCCCTATATTACCAGAGTTATCAACTCAACTTTAAAATTATTTTTTTTTCAAAACTATTGAAGATAATAACACTAACATAAATATCGTGTGTAAAAATTACTTCAAAGTCAAATTGGTGGAAGATACTTAAAAATATAAATCTAGGTAATGAAGACAGGCACACAAAAAATAATAATTGCGAAGACCTGGACCGCTCAATTCTTACTCACTTGGAAGCTAATAATCAAAAAAATATATTACTATTTTTAGCTTGGTTCTCATTTTTTTTTTGCTTAAGAAATATTGATTTTATTAGGCAATATGGTTAGGCCATTTTAATTAATATACAGTAATATCTCTTCAGGAAGGGACACTAGCGAAAAATGTTTCAGACAAAAGTTGTTCCGTTCAGAGGGGGGCATCTTTTGGGTAGAACAATTTTCCCCTGATGAGGGGGGGGGGGGTAGCTTTTGAATTTTTAATGTTACTCTCCACTTTTGATAACATATTCTGGTTCTACGAAAAAAATTACATAACTTTTGTACCAAACATTTTTTTCTCCCCCAAGCCCAATGAGCGAACGAATTGTGTGTTTCGAATTTTCAAAAACCTGCAGGGGAACATGAAGCATATCTGAACTAGGGAATTTTTAGGAAAAATGTTTCAAACAAAAGATGTCCTTCTCTGAACTAAACAATTTGAAACATTTTTCCTAAGAATGCCCTAGTTCGGAGATGTTCCCCTGCAGGTTTGCGAAAATTCGAAAGTTACGCTCATCAGAGAGGAGGGGGGGAGAAAAAAATGTTTGGTACAAAAGTTATGTAATTTTTTTCATAGAACCAGAATACGCGACCAAAAGTGGAGAGTGCCATTAAAAATTCAAAAGACAGCTCCACCACCCCGCTCATCAGGGGAAAATTGTTCTACCTAAAAGATGCCCCCCTCTGAATGGAACAACTTTTGTCTGAAACATTTTTCGCTAGTGTCCCTTTCTGAGGAGATATTACTATGGATTAATTAAAATGGCCTAACGATATTCTCTAATAAAATCAATCTTCTTAAGCAAAAAAAAATAATTGAGAGCTAAACTAAAAGTAGCAATATATTTTTTTGGTTATTAGCTTCCAAATGAGTAGAAATTAAGTGGTCTTCGCATTTAATTCTTTATATGCTTGTGTTCATTACATAGATTTACATTTTTAAACATCTCCACCAATTTGACCTTCACACACCACGTTGGATGTCACGTGGTTTGGATTACCTAATTCTCTACATTTTAAGACTGATGTTCTTTCTGCAAAACATAACATATATACAATAAATATAGTGAGTTTGCCATACTGTCTAAAATAATCCCTACAGAATGTATTGTTGGTAAGTTTAAACATACTTCTAAATATGCAAAATGAACATATTTTTTATTTCAGAACTATTTCCCGAGCAAAATATGCAATATTGGAAAACCGAGTAGGAACAATCGTGAAAAAAAGTTTAGACTTGATAGTCTGCTCGTTAGATTCTCAATATACAACTGTCTGAGATTATGATTACCCCTAAACAAAAGATTCAGCGGCAGGGACCCGACATTGTCGGTACGCTTTGAAGATAATTGGAATTCCAGCGGCCCAGTTCACTTTTACGAATGAGTTCAAAGCATGCAGACATGGCTGGGTCCCTGCCGCTGGATCGTGTGTAGACCCCATAGGACCAATTGTACGAACTAAGTTGAGCAAAGTTCAGCTTGAACCAAGATCAAAAGCCAAGGTTACCATTGTTACAATAATCGTAACCATGGATTTTGATCTTGGTTCAAGCTGAAGTTGGCTCAACTTGGTTCGTACAACTGGTCCTTAAGGTCCAACTTTAGATCAATTCGAGAAATCATCAAAAACGCAGTTTTTTGCTAGTTAAGTATTAGATTATTGTTGCGACACCACTGCACTGTGGCCTATTATCTTAGCCCAGACGACAGAGATCATTTTATAGTGAAACCCACAAAAAGTTGCAAACTGAATATATATTTTTTAAAGAGTTCGTGAAAGTGTATAGAATATTATCCTGATAAGTTTACATTCCGCTTGGATGCAGAACATAAAAAAAAGTGAAAAAAAAATTTTTTATCAAATTTTTCAAAATTTTTAAATTAAGTCAGGCTAAAATAAAATAAAAAATACAGTTGTTGTATTTCTGAACAAAAAATGTTCTAATAAAATTTAACACTAAGGCCACGGTTTTCCCGGAAAAAACAGTGAAATAACTTTGTCACTCTGCTCGGCCAAGCGCACGGTTAAATGCATACTACGGAACCTCTAAAAATTCTTAGCAGTTCTAACAAGAAAAATAAAGCTTTTTTCTCTTTCTGATTACACATTTTTAACATTTTTCTTAGTGACTAAGAGGATAAATAATGAGTCTGAGGGAAAATATATAATTATGAACGCATACATAGACACCACACATAGCTGCTGAATCGCTCGCATGAATTTTTACGTGCCTTTACTGTATTGTATTTATTACAAATACACCTATCCACATTTCAGCTATATCCATTGAGTTCCTTATACATTTGTTAAGTATTGGAAAAGTTCCTGAATTTATATTCAAAACAATCAAAGATATTTTCATAGTTATAAGGATAAGATCGTGACAATCGCAATTTCTTATCATGATATGATTAATCATATTTTCGAAAAAATGCATAAAAGTAAACGAATTTGTGTTTGAACATTCGAAAAGTATACATTTTTTCAGAAATAGCGATATTTTATTTTTTACAATGGGTCAATTTCTCGGCAAGTTACAGCCTCCAATATATGTATTTTTCAAGAAAATCATCAAGCAATTAAATTAAAATGATTTGAGATGTACTTTTTTTGAATCCACGTTACTACAACTTAATAATCCATAATAATCATGAAGTGTACATACTTTTTAACAGTTCTCAATGAAGAAAGAATTTTCTTGAAGGGCATTTGTTTTTTTTTCTATATTTTTTATTGCGACGATTGAGTTCGGGCGTGATAATATATATAAGTATATTTTTCCCATCCATCCTTTGTTTGTTTTGTTCAAAAGAAAAAAGCATCAGAAAGCTACAATTTCCATCTTTTAAATGAACCAACACTCATATATATTGAACAAATTTTGATTTAATGATATGTAATTCAATGCGTATTCAAGCGCGTGCACACATGTATCTCGCTTCGAGTTATAACTTTTTCCGCGAAAACCGTTGCTTTAGCGATCAATTTTGTTAGCACATTTTTTGTTCATAAATACGTGTATCCATCTGTATTTTTGTTTTTTCCTAGCTTGACTTAATTTCAAAATTTTGAAAAATGGATGAAAAAAAATTTTTTTATGTTCTGCATCCGAGCGAAATTTAAACTTTTCAGGATATTATTCTACACACTTTCACAAATTCATTAAAAAAAAGTTTACACAGTTTGCAACTTTTTGTGGGTAAATACCTTCATCGACTGGGCTACTATTATATATGCGTGTGAATATATTCTGTCTGCAAAGCACTCTGCTTGAATAAGCCTCTGTGTTCTTTCAGGACTTACCCATTCCAATGCCGGTCACAGATATCAAGTTTTGATTTATGCTGTCAAAAGCCATTAACAGATAATAAAATGTCAGCTGATCTTAGTCATTTATTAAAACTGTTTTCAAAAAAGGAGAAAACAACATTTTGAGTTGATTTACTTAAACAAATTCATATTGCTTTGGAATTGGGAGATTGTGTTTTCTTAAAAATTAACTTAATATTATTTCAAATGCTTTTTCAAAAATTTTGGAAAATAGCGATGGTCCATAATTTTCCACGAAGTGAGGATCGTATAGTTTTTAAATGAAATGAATTATCACTCCTACCTCCAATTTATCTAGGAAAAATATATGAAGTAAGTCATGATATATAACAAGAGCTGGTGCATTTTTTCAACAGTATCTGATCACTTTTTTGGACTTTGGTATACTTATACTTCTAGCCCTATCAAAAACCAACTTAAAGGACCTAGTCAGGGACTCGGAATCGGAAGAAAAATGGCCGTAAGGTCCATTTTTAAAATTAAATTTTTTCATATCTGATAACCTTCTTGCATCAAAAAAAAAAAAAAATTAAAATTTACCTCAAGTAGAATTGCGCTATATACGTGTCCCAGAATTATATAGTAATATAAATCAACTGGCAAGAGGCATGAAAGACTCCATCTGACAATACCCCTGGAACTAGGCAACACGGTTTCAGGCAGAATCTTTCATGCCTTTTGCAGTTTCTTTCAATTTATATTTTTATCTTTTCAAATAACGGAGTTATCGCTTGTTAACGTAATTCTGGGACACCCGGTATATGCAAGAAGTATTTACGGCAGCGGTGCTGCAGCGGGAAGTAAACAAATCGGGAAATTAAAAAAAAAAATGAGACACATATTTAATAACTAATTCAAAATCATTTTAATGGATGATTTCAACTTTAAACATACGGAAATAAGGATACAATAGAATGCCTTGGAAGCAGTCAATAGTTACTGGCAGGTTTTGGTGGTTAAAATTGTAATTTTTCGGCATATTTGTATTCAACTCCAAAAATTTTGGCTAGTAGTGCACAAAATCTTGTTGATGTCTTCAGGTGATGTAGAACTCCCGAGAACTCAAGATACGAGCACAAGAATTTTGGTACAGTATTTTTCAACATAAATAAATAATAAGTTATTCGATAAAAGTATAATTTCTATGAGATAATTGCAACGACAAAATCCCTCGACCTATGGTAATGGTGTCATAAACCTCTTGCATAAAGGTAATCATAAAATATTAAAATGAAATCCTTGTGTTTAATAATTGCAATTTGACGGTTCCTAATTGCTTGTACACGACAAATATATTGCTCATTATTTATTTAATTAGAAGCTAAAGTATTTACAAACTAATTATTTTCGGGCTAATAGTTGGATAAAATTCAAACAAATTATCCTTAAACTAACATAAAAAGTAGATAAAGCAATGAAAAACTGCGTGGAATCATTAATCTAGAAGTAACTTGAGCAAGATGGCGTCGTAAAAACTGCTGATTGTTCATTTAAGCTTAATTAGTAGGCACTGAAATCATCTTTATAGCCTTTCCCAACGTATTTTCTCCTGAAAGTGAACGCCCGTTCTCGATCCTCTACAAGTCCGCAGGACTGTCGAAAGCCACGGCGGGCCTCGGGGTAGTTTAAAACCTTCGAAAAAGCCAGTAAAGCTGAGCCTCTGTTAAATTTTAGTGGAAATAGGTGATACATTTTTATAATTAATTTATTTTCGTATGAAATCGATTTACCTCCCCTTCGTCGAATTTGTAATTCTGTATTACTAATAGTAATTTTTTTCATTATAAATACTAACTTACATTTTAGTTAGACACTCAAATCGCTAAGTAGAATGTAAAAATTAATCGAAGTGCGTTATATTTCTTTTATTATGTGACAACCTATTTTGTAATTTAAGGACCATAGTTTCAACTCTGAAAAAGTCAAAGTTAATAGTAAGACTTGTATACAGCTAATAATAAAGAACTGAAAAGGTTACGAAACTCTTTTAGGTTGCCCCGTTTTCAATTTTAATCCTCTAGAGTCACACCATTTAAAGTCATAAGCACTAGGTTCATTTATATAATCTGATAAAAAAAACATCCACTAACTGTTCCTTGACGTAAAACTTACATGTGTAGAGGTTATTTTCTAGTAATATACAGGATACTATTATTTAGTAGACTCCACGGTCTTTATTTTTAGAAGAGAATATCATAGAAAAACATATACTTCTATATAACATATATACATTCTAATGCTCCACGCTTTGATTTTTAGAACATACTGTGATAACATACATAAATATAATTTTTCTTAATGGGTTTTTAATAAAACCTATTTTTAACAATTTTTTAAAATTATTTTACCCTTTTTAGTCATAACATTTCAGAAATATGACATGAAAATCGAACTTAGCGATTATGAAAACCCCCGGATACGAACGAAGTCTTGAGCAATTTTATATAAAAAAAAAACATGATTTGGTCGCTTTAATATCAAAATCGTACTCAACTGCCATCAAAATCCCCCGTATGGTTTCTTGAGTTATTCTCATGAATACGCACGATTTGCCATGGGAGGGGGGGGGGTTCTAATATCGCAAATCTCTTATCACAATATTGTAAGGTTAACGAGGTTCTCAGGAATACGCCTTATGTCAAATTTTAAAGTTCTAGGTGTATACAGAGAGAGCGGAGTTAAATACAAGTTAAATAAGTAGTAGTAGTAGTATTCGCAATATTGGCTTTGATTTATTAATAAATTATTAGCTCAGCGCCACAAGTTAAATAAAAAAGTGCGTAAAATGTCATATTTTAGTGGGAGATCCACCATAATGTAAGTCAGTTGTACCTTATTTTTCAGCATTCAAGATTTTAGATTTTTGTATTTAACAATCCGTTAGCGATGAGATACTATGACTGTTTTGTAAATACAGCTGTTAGAAAGAAAAGAAAATTGAAATACCAAGTGAAGTGACAAATATTCGAATATGTCACGCGTGATTTTGCAATGATATTTAGATGCTGTTTCGGTTCAAATATTTGTGTATAAAGACACAAATTTATTTATTTAGCATGGCGCTGCTCAACAGGTATTACCCATTTACAGAGCAGGACAGGCACACAGAAATCAGAAAAATGAACTATAGTTGCAATACAAAACAAAAAATGTAACAAATACACATATAAAATAAACATAATATTAAATTAAATCTAAATAAAAGTAGAACTCAAAGAAAAACAAGTTTCACTGGCTAAAAAAAATATTTTATGGATTTAACAGTGTAGTTGAAAATATCGAATTCGTCACAGTATTTGTTGTAATTTAGACACATTGAAAATACATTTTAAGTCCGTTGGTGCGTGGTAGAAAGGTCGCATGATTAGAGTTTTTAAGCGTGAGATATAGTAAGTAATTTATTTAAAAATTCTTGACAATCAACCTAGTTTAATCTCGGATCCTCGAAGAGCCGCGTTATCTATACTCTAATCAAATTTAGTGGTGCGAGTTTTACTGTGCATTTGGACACATTTAAAGTTAAATTATCTAAAAAATACCAATGTTATCACCCCCTGAGGAAAAAAGCAAGTATCGGGACCATATGAAGATACCTTTAACTTCAAACAATCACCAGAGAGTTTAAGATCGCCGGAATAGAGTAAGCAGGCAACTTGAATAACTTCCACAATATCATTTGTAAATAGGTTAACGACCAAAGGCCCGAGAATTGATCCTTGTAGAATAAAAGATAAAAAGTCCAGAACAAGTAATGCTTCTGTACTTGTTCTAGACAAGGGCAGCAGAAATGAGGAAATTACACATATTCATTGGGGAACCATCTAAATCAAAGAATTGTTGGTTTCGCTAAGCAGAAAACATCTGAAACGTGACTAGGAACTTTAACAGGACATTGTACACTAAATAGACACCTAATCAATTTAAACCTAGGGGACGATCCCAGTGGTAGGATGTGTGATGAAGAGGAAGAAACCTCACATAACATCTTATGTAAATGCCTGGGACTGATGTTTAGAAGGTTTGTATTCTTCGGGTGATCATTTACGAAACCGATAAAGATAGTCTCTCTAATGAACTGGACTATAAGCTTAAGCTTCCATCCAGCGTATTTTCAGCTCTGCAATCAGTAAGGAAAATAAGATGACTTTTCAAAAGATATTTTAATTGTAACATATAGAAGACCTCTACCCCCATTTCTTAAACAACCGAACATGGTACATATTGCTTAATGGAATTGTTAACCCATCGAAAAATGTATATGAAAAGTTGATATTATTTTATATCTATTTACTTGTATACATTAAGAACTAATAAAACGCAGTAATATATCAACAATAAATTAACTTGATTTTGTTGGAATTCTTAAACGTGGGCTTACTTCCAGGAGAAAATATATATAAGCTACCCAACAGAGTACTTAGTGCGTAGTCCGTCCGCAACGGCGCTGTGAGCCAAATTAGTCCCAGATTAAAACTACGATGTCCCCCAACGGCCATTAAGCGTACACTCTCCTGCAAAGCTACAATTAATCGCGTCCAGTTGTATACTCCTTTTTCACTTATCTCACTCGGAGGAGAATATTGCTAATTTCTGTAATTCCTTATTAGTATCTACAGAATAGAACACAACTTTGGTTTTACTTCAAAGAATACGTATAATGAAGATGTAGGTGTAAATAAAAATAATATACCATAGATGCATAATACTATATATAATTTACGGGTTATTTATTAAAAATACAGAGCCTACAATTGCTATTAGTAGGCGATTGCTTATTATTAAAATTATTACAAAGAATATTGTCCACTGTTGAAGAAAATTATGTAGATTTAAACTTATAGAAACCGTAACCAACTATGTACCTACTTTACTATTTAATCGAACGATCATTGATGATGAATTACATTTTTTCATATTTGAGAGATCTTTTATCATACATTGAAGAAAATGGAAATATTTATTACAACACTTGGAAGCAGCTATGACATAATCTATAATATAAAACCTCTGAGATGTAGTCCACAGTACAGCGCCCATTTTTTTTAATGATTAGTAATAGGCTGAATTTTCGTGAGTAGCTTCATTTTGACGAGACGCCCAACTTTTCTCTCTGCGAAAATTCTCGGTAGTGGTAGCTAATAACTGCGCTTGGGTGTATATATGTCGATTGGGTGATTGTTCAAATTTTATTATTAACAGTTAGTTTTTTGGTTAAATCTTGAGATAATTTGATAAAAAATACGAAAAAACGTTTCTCCTACAAAATCGATGGTTTGACCGAAGCGTCCCCCTCCCCCAACGTGTCCAAATAACGAGGTCACAAAAATGATTAGTAACAAGCTGATTTTTTTACTATTGCTTAATAAATATTTTTAAAATTAAATGGCCTCATTGTCCTAAAAATTGAATGGTATGTTTTTCCAGTCCAGTGCTCGGAAATTGTCAGTTCCACGGTAACACTTTCATCATTAGTAACTGTAGGACAAAGATAACTTATGATAGGTTAGTATATTCTCTGCTCAAATAAAATAGTGCCCTACAAAAAAATTGGTATGTATCGCTAGTCCGACAAAAATTATTTTAAATAACGAATTATTTTATAATTGCGGTTTTGGTAAATTAATATACTTTTATTACTTAAGCGGAATTCTGATATCTACCAAATTTAGCACATACATTCAGATTATCAAAAAACATCTCCCTTGATTTTAAACCCTAACTTGCATATTTACATTCGTTGTGAATATTTGAATTTTTCATGCACTTTTATATGTTGTTCGACTATAAGACCGAAAAATTTTCTTTATAATTCTAATGTAATATTATTTTTAATGTTTAAGTGTTTGTTTAATTTGAAAATAACATAATTTATATGAAAAGTTTATGAAAAAATTGGGAAAATTACTAAAAAAAAAAAAATTATATAAAAAAAAATCTTTTTTTGAATAGCCAAAAACCAGAAAAACATTCGCCTCCTATAAATGCAAAGCCACCTACCTATCTGCGGTACCAAAATATGCGGAAAAAATCAAAAAATCATATTAGGCATTTTTTTATCGGAAAATTTCGTTAATGAAACTTGTTCAGAATTACTCAAAAACCTCATGTTCAAAATTTAATCAAAATTAAAAAATTAAAATTTTAATTTTAAAAATAATTATTTAAAAAAAAACTTGCAATTGCTGCTACCTGGCAGGTTGGGTTAAATTTCAAAACAAAATTGTCATACCCATGATCTGCTTTTTGTATGTTTTTTTACGTGTTTAAAAAAAATTATAATTTAAAAAATGACACGGACTGGCCATTAACAAGCATTTTAGGATTTACGCACTTCTAGGTGTAATTTAATGTTTTTTACCTACGATCACTACTGTAAATAGTAAAAAGCACACTACCTGCTATCTATGTAAGTTGAATTTTACATATTGTAAACAAAACGCACTGTAAACAAATCGCACGGTAAACAAAACGCACGGGACACACAATTATAGGTGGCTTATATCGCTGACGCGGGGTTTAAAAAAACAAATGCGCCTACTTAATTTTCAAACGCTGTCAAAACTGACATAATATTTGTTGAATAATAAGATCGTTGACTAGTGAACTAAATCCAGATTTAACTAAATAACTAAATAAATATGATCGTAGGTAAAGTATAGTACATAATTCGAGTTGTAAGGCAATTACGCACTCATGGAAATACGCACTCGCCGCTACGCGGCATCGTACGTAACTTTTCCATTCGTGCGTAATATGCTTCTTACACCACTCATTACGTAATATACTATTAACAGACTATAAATTATTAATAGTATATTACGTAATGAGTGTTGTAAGAAGCACATTACGCACGAATTGAAAAGTTACGCACGATGCCGCGTAGCGGCGAGTGCGTATTTCCATGAGTGCATAATTGCTTTATAACTCGAATTATGTACTATAATTTACCTACGATCATATTTATTTATTTATTTATTTAGTAAAATCTGGATTTAGTTTACTTGTCAACAATATTATTCAACAAATATTATGTCAGTTTTGACAGCGTTTGAAAATTACGTAGGCGCATTTGTTTTTTTAAACCCCGCGTCAGCGATATAAGCCACCTATAATTGCGTGTCCCGTGCGTTTAGTTTACCGTGCGATTTGTTTACAGTGCGATTTGTTTACAATATGTAAAGTTCAACTTACGTAGATGGCAGGTAGTGTGTTTTTTACTATTTACAGTAATGATCGTAGGTAAAATATATTAAATTTTTAAAATATTCGATTTCGGAGTACCTCTATTATTAATTTTGTACAACTTATTTTTATCAACTCAATTATAATATTTAAAAAATAATAAAAAACTTTACCTATGGAATGAAATTTCAAAATAAGTGTTTTTAATTTTTTATTAATATATACCACTTTTTTGTAGGACAATGTGGCCATTTAATTTTAAAAACATTTATTAAGCAATAGGTGTCTGAAAATAAGGAGTACGCCACCTGGTGATCTATAGTCAAACTAATTATAGGCCTTTCTGTCATTCTCTTTAGTGTACGATGATATCAACAATAAGTAAATAATGATAAACTGAGATGCTAAGTTATTATAGATATGATAGCGTTTAAAGGGGCTACACAAGATACAATTTGCTGGAGCCAACCTAGTCGGTATCCTTTGTAGATTGCAGGGACAACTCGTGAAAGTTGAGTTGGCACGACAATGTTCTCAGCATACCCTCTTTGATGTAGACACCTTTAATCAGGCATTTTGAGACTATTGAGAGGGGAAAAAGCTGGTGCAAATAACCGTGGCCCGAGGGGCCCGAGTAGCAACAATAATGGCCTGAACAATCACACATTGTAAGTGAAATTTTTGAAATAAGTAAATATAATATGCAATTTCAGTATATTTATAAAAGTAATGTATACTATTGCATCATGCACTATTATGTTTTACCCCTGAATATTTCTATTTCATATTTTACAAAATACTGTTTCAGTTATTTTACTTAAAGAATTAATAAATATCTTTTCAGTTACCTATATTCAATGTAGGTAGGTACCACTAATTTCATGATCTGACACTTGTTTGTAAACATAGAGCATACACATTTATTAAGTTTTGTGTTGAATATGGGTTGTACCACACAAAATAATATGTCCTGCATTTAAAACATATTCCCCTTCATACACACACTTAGAATTTTTACATTTTTAGTGCTTCCCAAATGTTCCATACATTGCAATATGCTTAACCTAAATGTCACTCATGTTTCCTGAAAAAAAAAAGTGATTTAAACTACAACTGTACATAAATTTAAAGAAATATTTAAGTTTATTAATATTTAACTAGCCAGACATCGTTTATGTCGAAGAAACTGTACTTTTCAAGGGGAAAACCAGATAACCTAAAAAAGATGAATTTTGCTGAATAATGCCATTAACATCTTGCAAATCACTTAAGTACTACAAAATCTTGCAAACCTTTAGGTCATATATTATTAATGTTATTATTTTCAACGCCAAAAATAACAATAAACAGAAAAAATCGATATAAGTATTCGCCAAGTAAATAAACAAACGGCCTATAATTAGTTCACGAGTTCTCCACTTTGGCGCTGGCATCTTAAATTCAGACGCCTATAGTAAAAAAAATCAGCTGGTTACTAATCATTTTTGTGACCGTTATTTGGACATGTTGGGGGTGGGGGACGCTTCGGTCAAATCATCGATTTTGTAGGACAAACGTTTTTTCGTGTTTTTTATCAAATTATCTCAAGATTTAACTAAAAAACTAACTGTTACTAATAAAATTTGAACAATCACCCAATCGACATATATATATACCCAAGCGTAGTTATTAGCTACCACTACCGAGAATTTTCGCAGAGAGAAAAGTGGGGCATCTCGTCAAAAAGAAGCTACTCACGAAAATTCAGCCTGTTACTAATCATTAAAAAAGGGGGCGCTGTACTGTGGGCTAATGTGTTTTCGTCTGATAACAAAAAATGTCGGGGACTTTTCTTGGTACTTTCCGATCAGCCAGAAACTTGAAATTCGCTTCAGACATTCTGAAAATTAAATGTAGTGGATTCAATATGGCGGCCCTAAGCAAAAGGCAACTTCTCACATTTTAGACCCTTCCAAAAGAGGTAGAAACTTGAATTTTTTTTTCAAGTGAGTCCATCTCATAACAACAGCCCCCAAAAATTGAAAATGACTAAAAGAATACATGGTGGCTGAACCTCAGGGATTGAAATGGAAACGGGGTTGCTGCAAGCATTTTTCACTGGCGTACCCTTTGGTTTTTGTTAGCTTAATGGTTTCCTTAAAGTCCAAATTAACTTTTAAAATCAAACTCGGAGAAAGTCAAGAAAAATACCTTGACGTTTGAAATAGAACTCAGAAGTGGTGTTTTGAATACGATACTGAAGTTGCGTAAGCACTTCTTCACACCTTTACATACTTTCTCGCACAATTCATGACATATGGCTAACATTTCGGATGTATATTCTACATTTTTTTGTAACGATGAAAATGGGGGTAGTAATACGTTTCACAAAAAACATGATTACTGTGTAGCGTAGATTAAGAATAATTATGACTTATGACTTATGACTCTAAGCTAAATAAGCTAAAATGGAAAAAAATGCTTCAGTTCGCTTCCCTCTAGAGTACCACAACTGTAACCCTAGGTAAACACATACACACGGCAGCACCTGGCGAAGACAGACTTATATACTAGTTTGATATAAAGTTCATAGTAATAGAAAATTATAACTGAAACTTTGACATTATTTTATTTTTAATTTACCGACAGGCTAACTTACTTTTTTCCGATAGGTGTCGGCTTTTACTCTTAAAAACACCACATAAGTAGTTTTTAAACGACCTTATATGAAGCGAGCACCACATTATAACAAATATTTTATTTGTTTCAAATATACTGAGAGATATACAATACATGCGTTAGAAATAAGCCTTCCCGAGCAAGCAGTGGCGGGCAAGTTTAAAAGCTGTGTTTCAATAAAATTATTTTAATTTAAAATTTATGTCTGATTTGGAATTGATATCTCTTTATGGATTTTATCAAATAAAAACGTAAGTGCATCGTCAAATATATTTTTTCTACTTCCATCTTTAAAATGGCGTTTATCGTATACGTTTCCATGACGCTAAATAATCCTTTAAACACGCTTTCGACAAACCGTGACTTCGTGCATTTTAGTCACAGGCTGAACTTAGCAACGAGATATTAGTCACGGCTGAGGTTAATTCTAGATATTTTAATGGCAAAAATCAAGTTAGTTTTCCGTAATTCTTGTCATCAATCTGTCAAAATAAATCGACGCGTTGTGACAAGAGACAAGTAATTTTGTATTTTTTGGAAAAAAATGAGCCTAAACGACAGTGAAAGTGAAGATGTTTTCATTGGTACTCCGCCCGAAATTACTCAAGCAGCGGCATCGGCAACTGCTAGTTTACTGCCAGAAAAATCTAAAAGTCAATACGAACGTGCATATAAACTTTTCCAAGATTGGCGTCAAGAAAACCAAACAAATTCATTTTCTGAGAATGTATTACTTGCTTATTTCCAAAATTTGTCGAAAAATATGAAACCGTCCTCTTTGTGGGCAATCTATTCAATGCTGCGGACGACAATTAATCTAAAAAACAATGTTGATATTAGCAAGTACCCCAAATTGTGCGCATTTCTGAAGCGTAAATCAGACGGTTACAGACCTAAAAAGCCGAAAATATTGACACCCCAGCAAATTAGAGAATTCTTATCATCTGCTCCAGACGAAGAATACCTATTTACAAAGGTAATAGTATAAAACCAAATTAAATAAAAATAAACAAAATTATAAATATTTTAGGTAGGGTTACTTTTTCGAATAATGGGAGCTTGTCGGCGGGAAGAATTGACGAAAATTCAAACAAGTGATGTTGAAGACCTTAACACGGCCCTTTTAGTTCACATTCCTGACACGAAAACAAAAACGGAACGTCAGTTTGTTATTGGAGGTAATTTCTATCATACGTGCAAGAAATACATGGAACTTCGACCTCCAAACCTGACAAGTACTACCCGATTTTTCTTAAACTACCAGCGAGGAAAATGTAGAAAACAGCCAATTGGAATTAATAAATTTGGCAGCCTCTCTAGCGTAGTAGCAAAATTCTTAAAATTACCTGACCCTGCTGCTTATACTGGTCATTGCCTAAGAAGGTCTTCAGCGACGATTTTGGTGGACTCGGGTGCGGACATCACAGCATTAAAGCGTCATGCAGGGTGGCGATCCACAGCTGTTGCAGAGAGTTATATTGACCACTCGTTAAACAATAAAATTGAGACCGCTACTAAAATCATGAACACTGTTCAAAATAATGCAATGCAAAAAAATAAAGAGAATATTGATATTGCAATTGCTCAAAGTTCAAGCATTGATAAAAATGAAAGTATTTGCTGTCGTAGAAAAAGTATAGTATGCAACACGTTTTATAAACTTGTTAGTCACTCATTTTATTAAACACTCGCTCCGCTACGCGTCGCTCGCGATTAATAAAACTCGTGACTAAAATGACGTTTATAAAACTTGTTACATAATATACTATTAAACGAGATTTTACATGATATTGCTGGTTTATACAAAAGATCTATTTTTTCATTTCTTTGTGAAAATTTAACCCTGAAAGCTGTAGGTGTTCACTGTTCAGACTCTCTTTGACGAAACGATAAAAATTCTTATCTACCTACAAAGTATCTGTACCGACGGCATATGTTAATCATATTAACAGTAAGGGACCTTTTCCAAATAATAAGAGTATATTATTCAACGAGCGGCAATGTAGGTAATAACTCACGCAGATGAAGTTTACAGCACTAGCTGCAAGTTCAATACTATACTTATCTACGATTATAACAATAAATATTAAATTGTTTAAATTACTGAGTTTGTTTATTAATAAAATTAACTGCAAAATTTAATTTTTGTACACACTTTTATATTTGTTCTGCGATTTTTCGGGTAATAAATTATGTATTGTATCATTAGCTACTTGTCTTCATTCTGGTGGTGTACATATTAGTTCATCTTCACTAACCGAAACTATTCAAACATGATAAATCACCTTCCTTTCCTCAATAATAATGGACCGTTCTAGTTCACGGTATCGGAAAAGCCACCTTTGTGTCGCGCGTTACGTCGATTGGATAGGCTAGGCATGAAGAGGTGATTGGCTCTGTATCTAGTGATTTATAATAACTCACTCAATATAACTCATGTTATTTGTTTATGGATACTATTAATTGTTCAAAAGCAGTTCATTAATTAGTATATAACCTAATAAGAATAGATAAAGATTATTATGCGTAATTTCAAATCCAAAACGTAGTCAATTAATTTCAAAAATAACCATCCTAAAGCAGAAGACAAGTGGCAGCCATACAAAAACTTAAAACTAGCAAAGCAACAATTGACAATATCACGACAGAGGTTTTATGTTAGTAAGTTAAGAATATGTCAGAAAATATGGCAAACAGGAATTTGGCCTGATGACAACATGCAACTATATAAAAATTAAATCTAAAAAAACTTCTTAAAAACAAGCTTTTATTATTACATAGGTGTACTCAAATGAAAAAAATAAAAAAAATAAAATTAATTGTTTTAAAAGTTTGACGCGCGCGAGATACATGCATTCATTTTATTTAACAGAGATTGTAAGTATTTTTTTTATTCTATTCACGGGAAAAGCTTTTAAACAATTAATTTTATTTTTTAAATTTTTTTTTCGTTTTAGTACCCTAAATAATAATAAAAGCTTGTTTTTAAAAAGATTTTTCCATTTAATATTAATTAGTTTTATATTCATTGGGTCGTCCTTACTTAAAATAATACCGGATTCTTCGCCACTACTTGGAATACAACATCTGAGTGAATACAGCATTCGATCAAGTTATAACACTATAATTTGATCGAATACAATACTAAAAGACACATTTTTGGTACCATATTATTGTATTGTCAACAGAACTACACGTGTTTGTAAAATTTCAGCTCAACTGGACGTCAAGCGGTTCTAAATTGATATATTGCAATATTTTTCTTAAACATACCCACTAACTAAATAACATACAAAGCAAGTTAAATAAAAGCTTGTGAAAAGGAAATGACACTTACATATTGCTGGCATCGTCACACGCCAATGAAATAATACTGTATATTTTTCGAAAAATAGAAGGGGGCACAAGATGGGAAAATTTGTTTTTCCTCGCAAATGAAAATTGATGATCAGGGGTGCCAAATGGGGTCGCGGGTCATGCCCTTGCGCGCGCCTCTTCACTCATTGGCGCCCTTAGGCTACATCCTAGTTAGCTAATGGATAATCCAGCCCTACATTGGAGGTCCTTTCAAAACACCGATTATTAGAATAGGCAGCGAGTGCAGAGGAAGCTGAGGATTGAGGAAACGCATTGTTTGCTTTAGGGTACGGCAAAGTCAGCAGAAGATAACCTACTTCTGCGTGAATTTGGACTTCGTGCGGTTTTGTGTAGCCCACAAACAGACAAGGGACTGTTTTTCGTATCACACTTAAAATGGAATTCCTGCATCATTTTTTGTTTCTTATTTTTGATAAAATAAAATAATCTTGTTTTTAGTTTTTATTAAAGAACAGCTCTGATGTTACATTATTTTAATTTTTTATGTTTTGTTTTTATATTACATACTATATAGAATATGCCATAAACAGAAGCCTTAATAAATCTGTTTACTAGTATTCTCCAAAATACATAGTTTCTCTAGGCACTTAGTACCTATTTATAGTATCTAGTGGGGGCTAGGGATACTCTGCTCCCATGATGTAACGCCCCTACTGTAGGTACATACAAATCTGTATTTTATTTCTATTTGCACCTTTTTTATACCGCTTTTTAAACGACTGCCCCTTCTTCCCAAAAAGCTGGCTACGCTACTGCTATCAATTTGATTTATATTTACGCGTGAATATAGTGCGTACTGTCGGAAGTAACCAGTACTACTCCTAGAAGGACCGGCTATGGTAAAAACGCTTAAATAGCGCGTCCCACCTGGAGGACTTAGAGATCTGAGAGTCTGTGTACAAGAGTATTTCGGGAAGCGCTTCCAGCAGGACTTTTGCTTATATGTACGAATTATCATTAAAATATCAATTAGAAGTGTTCAAACTACATTCCGCCCTCTTTTTGACATTTTGTTTTGTTGACAAAATGAGTGTTCTGAATCTATACTTTGTAAGGGTATTTTCCCAATATCTTAATTATTATTATTCACCAAAGAAGTTGTGTATTTGTGTTAATGTCAAATCGGTTTTCGATTTTAAGTTATCAACGGTTCTGTCGTGAAAATTAGTATTTAACTACTGGATGTCAAAAAAATTACTTAATTACAAATTAGTGATTTTGGAAATTTTGGTTGATCGAGGTACTAAACCAATTCGTAAAATCTCACATTTACATTTTTTTCACCGTTTTGGTTCATTAGATTGATTTGAGTGCATTTACTGCACTCTGAATGCAACAGTAAGTAAAAATGGCCCTAAAAATCAAGTAGTCTCTTCTTAAAAATTGTGCCATCGTACTTAAAATCGTCTCCGGAATCCAAAAATGTAAAACCTCTAGGTAGTCCACGCAAATTAGACGTTTTAGAAGAAATCATTTATAAAATGATAATATTTGAGATGCGTACTCTAGATAGGGTTAGAAATAGATACTCGAAAAATTTCCCCCCAATTTGGGGGTGGAACGTCTCTTTTTTGCAAAAAATGGGGGTGGAACGTCCCTTATTTTGGAAAAAACCACCCCCAACGAGGACCTAAAGCTGGTTTCTCACTTTTATCTTGTAAACCATTCATCGGAAGAGAAAAAAGTAGAGGGAATAAAAAATTTGTCGTTAAATTCTGCACAAAAAATGTCCTATTAACCTTGTAGCTTATCCTCATCTAATTCGCGCTAACAGCGGATCGTTTGAAGCGCACAGGTAAAAATCGATTCTATTCGAAGTTTCACAGCGAATATCTTAAAACAGGTTACTTTAACGAGAAAAATGTACAGGAATGAATTTTTTTTAAATTTATTTTAATTTATTTTTTTAATTTATTGAAAATATCATACAGAGATAAGATATTCGCTGTGAAACTTTGAATAGGATTGATTTTTAAATGTGCGCTAAAAACTACTACCCTTCTGTTTGGACGCTGTTAGCGCGAAATAGGTGAGGATAAGTTACAAGGTTAATAGGACATTTTTTATGCAGAATTTAATGACAATTTTTTTATTTCCTATACTTTTTTTCCGACGAACGGTTTACAAGATAAAAGTGAAAAACCAGCTTTAAGTCCGCGTTAGGGGTGTTTTTTTGTAAAAAAGGGACGTTCCACCTCTAAATTGAGGGGGAACTTTTCAGGTATCTAGAGTACGCATCTCAAATATTATTACTTTGTAAATTATTTCTCCTATTCAGTGTTTTTTAATCTAATTTGTGTGTACTAATGTTTTACATTCCATTTAAAACTTCAAAGTTGGGATCATTTTCGGGGCTATAGGAAATGAAACAGTATCAAAGCATGAATAATTTATAATTTTTGGTATGCCAAGTTTGAGTTTTATGTCTTGAAAACTCCGGAAAACATGGCTTGTCTAATGATTCCGCTGACATCCGGTATAAGGAAAACAGCCAAGCAGCTCTTAGAGCTCTTGAATCCTAACGCTGTGATACTAAAACGGTTTGGCACTGTCAGAAGATTTTAACCTGATTGGACAGAAATAAGAAATTGAATCTGGTCTGGGTGCCGGCAACCAAATAGCCGACTTCTTAGCCAGGGAACGTGAGATATCAAAATTTATAGGACCAGAATCAGTACTTGGCATATTTCTGGCATCGCTCGCCAAAATGACTATGTTAGCCTGTACTGAGAGGAAAGCACCGCACACTGGCAGTAACTACCAGGATTAGTTCCTTCAAAAGAATTTATTATACATCCATTGAAATCAAGAAAATTAGTTGAGCTAAACAGATCACCTAAAAACTTCAATTAGCCTATATACTAGAAAATGCAGACTAAATCATCATCTACACGGCCTGGGAGTAGTGGAAAATGATGAAGTTCGTCTGTGTTTAGAAGAGAATGAAACGGCATACCACATCCTATTTACATACCTCTACCACTGCAGAAAGAGGACTTGAATAGTTTCTCATGCAATAAAGTTATTGGCTTTATCAAAAAGCTGAGTGAAATATAATTATAAGTGAGCTGCAGTAGTCCAAAGGGTCGCAGTGAAGGGTCTGGTTATAAGCTAACTTACATATTAACCTAACCTAACCGCATATGGACAATAAATGTTATGTGTTGCATCTGAAGTGATTTAGGCAATTAACATAATACTGGAACACAGCACTCGAATACTATAACTCGTCGCGCGTTTAGCCAATTATGTTGGCACAAATGAATATGATTAAAACAGTTTTATTCATCTCCAAGGCATGCCAACATGATCGGCGAAATACATCAAGCTATAATATTATATTCTGTGTTTTGATGCTTGTGGGAACTACTTCAATGGTTCCAGCCCCTTCCAGGTATAAGTATTACACCTGCATCTGTTAAAATCTTCCAGCCTAGTTGTTCAGTTGTTCGTTCACTGTTCTTTCTCCTGACTTCTAGTCCCAGCTGCGGCAGCTGGCAATGTCGCAGGAATTGGTTAGCTAGAATGATAATATCAATAAGACCATCGAGAAAAAATACTGTAGCAACCTAGGTAAATAAATGTTTTCTTTATATTAATTGATTGATTGATATACCCGTTTTATTCTATTTTTGTGCATTTAATATATTTAATGAATGGAAGTTGCAATAGGGCGTATCCGATTGTGGTTACTTCTTTGATCGAATATGACGCAATAGATTCATTTAATGAATGTTAATTAGCAGCTGTTACTTTGTGTATACCGGGTGACACAGGCTAGTGGCTCATATCCATATTTTCTTTATTATTAACTTGTCCGTTTAAAATTTGTGGTGCATAAATTACCTGTAAAATAGATTTTTGGACATAAAAAGCGGTATGAAACCATTTCCGATTTACCCGGAAATGACTGCAGCTTCCGATTTTTAACACCCTGTATTTTTTACATATTTTAATTCAAGACAACATACTGAATATACCATGAGACTTTCGCGAATTTTTGAGTCTATGTTCAGTTTTTTTAAGCATATTAAGACATTCGTCTATACTGCTTTGGAATACCAAAATTTCTTCTACGGCAGGTAAAGTCCAAGGGAAAAATATATTTCGTTTAATTTCATTAATAGCTATTTACGAAGCCTCCAGTTGAACATATCATTTTCTTATCGAAAACTTTTTTTGTTCAAATGGGAAGGTGGTGGTTCATAATGTTCAATAAATTATAGATTTTTTTCTGTATTTATTGATATCCATTTCAAATCTATGCTATTTGTTTATTTTATTTTATTTTATTTATTTAAAAATAAAAAATCACTTTCAAAATAATTTTTATTGATCTTTACAGTTTGCACTAGTACATACACCTATTAAGAAACAAAAGAGATAACTACAACTCTATTATTCACAAAAATGTAGTTATTCACATTTCATTGTTAGACCTATGATTTTTGTTCAGTTATACAAGTGCAAATGGCACAATTATAAGTGTTAAATTCCTAGACATGGTGAACGACATTTGAATTCTACAAATATTGTTCAGAATGACCCCATTACAATCAACACAATTGTGTTACTCATTACATTCCTTAACATTTGTGGAATGATGCTATTAAAAGCTCTTCTTATTCTCAATTCGAGATTCTCGATGGTCATAACGGGAGATTTGTAGACTTGTCCCTTGATATGGTTAGATTCGGTGACCTTGCAGGCCACCTTATGAAACCTTGGTTTGAAATAAGTTGTGGGCCATAAGAGTCATTGAGAGAATCCATAATAACGCGGCTGTTATGGTCAGGCTCCGTTTTGCTGGAATTATAACAATCGGTATTGTGCTAGAGAAACTTGTTCGATTTCTTGCCAAGTTTATTTTGTAAGAATTCGAGATACCTTTGTCCTATCAGTGTATCTTGGAAGAATATTGGGCCAATGATTCGTGTTCCATAAATACCTGCCCATTCATTTACCCCAAATCTTTCTTGATATCTAACTAATCTTTGATTTTAATGGGACCAGTATCTTACGTTGCTTCATCGGAAAAAAGGATGTTGAAGGCAAAATTATTGTCTCTTTGAAACTTATTAATTAACCACTCGCAAAACACAATTCGTTTTACTGAATCCCCTTCGTACAGATGTTGGTGCAGATTGTACTTTAACGAGCGGTAATTATGTTTTTTCAATTTTTTACTTACTGTTTCCTATTTGATCATATTTCTATTTCTCCAACAGAGGCTGATTGATTGTGGCTGTCGGTTCCTAGTACATTAATCTCCAACTCTTCATTTACGATGAATTCTTGATTTTGCACACGTGGCTCTTGCAGTATTTTCCTCTCTAATTTCTTGAAATAATGACGAGACGGATGTCTTCTTTCAGGAAATCTCTGACCATACGTTTGATCTGCAAGCACAGAATTTTTTCGACATTCGCCATAATAAATTAATATCCCGTCAGTTTTTTCATTATTGGTATAGGTCATGTTAAGAAATGTCAATAGTGGACACAAATTTTCACTAACAATAATTGTTTACAAATCTCACCTTTCTTTTGTTTTATAATATTGTATCAAATCGTAGTGCAAAGGCAACTATGTTAAAGTTCAATAAAAATTATTTTGAAAGTGATTTTTTATTTTTAAATAAATGAAATAAAATAGAAAAACAGATATAATAGCATAGATTTGAAATAGATATCAGATTTTCAAAAAAAAAAAAAAAAAATCAGAAAAAAATCTATAATTTATTGAACACTATGAGCCACCATCTTCCCATTTGAAAAAAAAAAGTTTTCGATAAAAAAGTGATATGTTCAACTTTGGAGCCTTCGTAAATAGTTATTAATGAGATTAAACGAAAAATTGGCTTTACCTGCCGTAGAACAAATTTTAGTATTCCAAAGCACTCTAGATGAATGTCTTAAAATGCTTAAAAAAAACTAAACATCGACTTAAAAATTCGCGAAAGTCTCATGGTATATTCGGAATGTTGTCTTGAATCCAAATATGTAAAAATATATAGAGTGTTCCATTTAAAAATCGGAAGTTGTGGTCATTTTCGGGTAAATCGGAAATGGTATCATACCGCTTTTAATGTCCAAAAATCCATTTTTACAGATAATTTATGCACCCCAAAAATTTCAAATGGATAAGTTAAAAAATTAAGGAAATGAGTGAGCCACTACTCACTAGCCTGTGTCACCCAAATAAAGTGCTAGTTAGAATAAGATGATTCTGAAATTGTTGGATCCATCTCACGCGCATTTTTCAGAATATATAATTTCAGAAGAGATAACTATATTATATTGTTATTTTTAAATACTAGTAAATATCAATAGCCATCAAAAATAGCAACACAAGAGAGTATTTTATATCCCCTTTAAAACCCATTTTGATTTTTCTTCCCAGCTTGTATGGTTTTCGAGCCATTCAATTTTTTCTATAGGCCGCGCGCAATAAATTTCAAATAAACTAAAATTGGCGCGCATTAAAAATACAAATGTTGGATTTTTTTTCAATATCGATTTTCTCGAGAACCATGGCATATACGGTAAAATTACAATAGGACTTTCTTTTAGGAAATTAGTCAAGCTTTCTTTTTTATAATGAGCAATTTTTGTATATCTTCAACGGTTAACGAGTTATCAGTAAAATAAAGCAGTTTTTTGTGGGGGTTGCGGCACCCCCCCTCCAGAACGTATTTTTGTGGTTTTATAAAGTAAAGTTACTGAAGGAAAATCTCAGGTAACATGTTTTGCGAGCTTCTGGTGTATTTTTTACTTTACCGACTGGAGTAGCAGTCGGTTAAAAGTAGCGCGGTAGAATGTTCATTATTGATATTGTGCCTTATCCGTCATATTGGGTGTTCACCACAGGCGTTACTAAAGTTTTTGATCAAACCCACAAAATACGAAGATACTATACAGGATATCGTAATTGCAATATAGTGTCTCTATGTTTAAGATTCGAATAAACTTTGCGAAGATTAGGTGATATAATAATTTTGCTTTAAAACTTACTTTAAAAACCTTTAAAACTTAAAACTTTTTTTTGTTATTAAAGTATTTTAATTAAACTATTACGGAACGAATGAAAATTGCAGCCGAGTGTTGTTGACTGCAAATATCTATTTGAAAAATAAAAGTAAAAACGTTATTGGCTCAGTATTTAATCTTAGTGGCACCACGTAGAAGTGAACAAGCTCACTTAAAATGTTTATTTATTATTGTATGAATGGAAGGATGTTGCAATTTTAAGATTCACTGCAAAGAAACTAGAGCTTAGAAGTTTGAAAAAAAAAAAAAATATATATTAAGCGTCTAGGAACGATGTGATGTTATTGTAGAACCTCAGAGAATCAATTTAAGTCAAAGAATACTAAAAAATCGGCTTAGGAAAAATCAATCAAAAAGGACATTTTAGAAAAGAACTGACCATATTTCAGGCATCAGCGCCGAAGATTAGCACGAAAAGACTTTTACACGTTTGCAGAGACCTGGGGTACCAAAACTGAAAATTACAAAATGCCCGAATTTCGACTTATCGGAGTACTTTTGAATTTTTATTATTCGGCGATAATCGTGCCCAAGACGTAAAATTCGAAAGTGCGTCAAATTTTGACTTGACCCGTAATCCAAAGTTTGGCCGTTTTTCCTCTCTTTTCAATTTCCTCCATTTTCTTGAATAATTTTTTGAGATAAACTTTCAAAATGTTTGGGTCTTTTTTTATTTTTAGGAAGCAATAAAAAATTGGCCAAAATTTGGCTAACTTCAACATGCTGGTAAAGTAAATGTGAATATTTTTATTCCTAACTTTTTCTGCATTGAAGTACTACCTTGGACTAAAAGATAATGCATTTATAACTTATATTAAAGTCAGTTATTTTGTATGGGCCTGTGAATAGTTAGAGGCGCAAACAATTAAGAGATAACTATATTATATTGTTATTTTATATCCTCTTTAAAACCCATTTTGATTTTTATTCCTAGCTTGTATGGTTTTCGAGCAATTCAATTTCTTCTATAGGTCGCGCGCAAAAAATTTCAAATAAACGAAAATTCGCGCGCATTAAAAATACAAATTTTGAAATTTTTTCAATATCGATTTTCTCGAAAACCATGGCATATACAACAAAATTACAATAGGACTTTTTTTAGGAAGTTAGTCAAGCTTTCTTTTTTATGATGAGCAATTTTTTTATATCTTCAACGGTTAACGAGTTATCAGTAAAATAAGGCTTATTTCACCGAAGGGGTGGTTTCTTGGGGGGTTGCGGCACCCCCCAGAATGGATTTTTGTGGTTTTGTGATGTATAACAGCTCCACTAACAGTTACTGAAGGAAAATCTCAGATAACATTTTTTGCGATGGAAATTTTTATAATTATTTGACTATGCGTAAAATTTAAAAAAGGAGGAGCTTCTCAATTCGACCGGTATGTATGTTTTTTTTATACAGTGTCCGCGATAAAGTTGGCTACATATGGAAAAAAATGTATAATTGAGATTTCTAAAAAAACTCTAACTCTTCCTGCATATCCGACAAACAAAAAATACATTTTGACACATGCCATGTGAATACCGGTCGGGAATGTAAAAAATAGTTGACAAAATGGCTCAAATTGACAAGACAACGACAAATTTTATTAAGAAAAAGTGCTCAGAATCCAACCAGAACCCCATATATCAATTCTAAACTTGGAAATAGCTTTATTCAACTAAATTGCACAAGTTTGTGTCAAAACTAATGAAATATTTTTGAAATAGACACTTTCCTAGAAATAAATTTTAAAAAAACGGTCTGGTCGTGTCACTAGTTGTAGCCAACTTTATGGCGGACATTGTATACCGGGTCTGATAGGATCACCCTTTTCTCCTTTAGATTTGAAGATGATTGATTGAAAGGGATATCCTATATATACGGTGTGTCTCACTTTTCATCACTACACCCCAATATCTCGGCCATTTGTTGATCAATTTAGATCAAATTTGGTATACTTCTTTTGCTTCAGATTGTGATTAAAAAGTTATTTAAAAATTTTTTTTTCGAAATTAAATTCAAGTCAAATTCAAATTCAAATTCATTTATTTTGTTATTGGACAATTACAAATTGTATAACAATAGTCAGTGGTAAAAACAGTTACAATTGGTATAAATAAAAGAAAGATAAAATTAAGTGTGACTTAAATTAACTTAACCTATATGAAAAAAACTCAGACAACGAATAAAAACATTTAGCCACTAAGAACAATTTCATTTTTTTTTTTTGAAATAAACTAAGTTAATATTATTTTGTTTCAATTCATCTGGCAAATGATTGAACATTTTTAGCCCCAAGTAGTTTGGAGATTTATTGGTGATTGTCAATTTAGAAAAGGGCACATGAATATCATTTTTATGTCTAGTATGTGCATCATGTATATCCTTGTTGAGGTTATACTTATGTTTATTTTTAAATATACGTATAAACACACATTTCGAATATAAATAAACATGTTAGAGTAAGAATTTTATATTCCACAAAAGCGTCTCGACAGGTATGCATGTAGGGTAAGCCTGCTATAGTACGTAAAATCCGTTTTTGTGATATAAAAACGGTTTATGATAGGGTGGAATCCCCCAGAAACAGATACCATATCGAAGTCGTGACTCTACTTGAGCATAGTATAGATTAATTAACTGTTGATTTGTAAGAATGTCATATTTTTGAATAAAAAATTAATTTAACTCATGATCGACACGAGATGATTACAGTGGGCTTTCCAATTGAGACATTCGTCGATTTGAATGCCCAAAAAAACTAATAGTATCTGCACCGATGCTGTTAATAACTTAATTATTGTTCTCGCCCCACCTTCCAGAGGCTTGTATATCAGTGTATACTCGGAAGTTACGTAATTTCAGACGAGGATTACGTAGTGGATATACCATCCTTCGGAGGGGATGTAAAGCAGGCGGTTCCTTGTCTATTAAATGTTAGTCAAGTAAAAGATCCCTACTCTTCTTAAGGGAAGAGCTTCGGCAAAATTTCCAGGTTGGGGGTAGCTCGTCTCCTGGCGTCGGTGATAGGCCCTGGTAGCGGAAATAGGCCGACGTTAAATAGTTAAAAAAAAAAAACTTGATTATTAATGTTTACAGTTACATTATCATACTGTTTCTGTCTGTTATGAAATCTAATTAGTTGCGTTTTATCAACGTTAAAGTATAAATAATTTTGATTGAGCCAACTACAAACATTTTCTAAGATGTTACTAATATTGATATTCAGATATGGATGAATTGTTTGAAATGATTAACGATAAATCGTCTGCGTACATGGTATGAAAGGTTTCTCCAAGCACTGATTCCAGTGAATTTATGTACAAAATAAAAAGAACAGGACCCAAAACGGAAATACGCCTACTATGATAAAAAAAATGGCAAAAATTAGGAATTTATATTAGCGATTGAGATAGGGTTTTTGTTTTTACAGAATCTTGTTCGGCATGACCTAAAACCCCTGTATTACAAATTTCGTTAAAAAATATTCATTCCTCTACAAAAAAATCATATCTAAGTTTTCAATAATAATCACCCTACTATTCGAGTTATTTATTGTCGGATATTTACATAACTTGGTAGTGGTGTAATAATGACGCTAATTAAGCATTAGGACACATTTTAACCTCCCCACAATAAAATTGTGGGAGGTTACTACAATTAGTCCAAAATCGAAAATTGAGATAACATCAAATCTTTACGTTTTGAGGTCCCAGGAACCCAAAAAAGTTGTTTTTGAAAAATGTCTGTGTGTGTGTATGTGCCGTCATATTTATGGAGACCTGTGTGTGCATCAAACTCATTTCTGGGATACTCCAAAACTGTGGCATACATACACGCGTATGCCAGAGTCTTTATCCACCAGAACTCTGTGATTCATCATATTTTAGCGGATTGTCTATTATAAATCCTTCGGAGGACCATTTATCCGTCACGGTTCACAATAATCGTTATCATAGAGAATAAGTTAATCGACTATTTTCTCAAAAGGCAAAATGTGTGAAAAGTTGCCAGAAATGCATAGTTTTACGTGTGGTACTTTCTACAATATTTGTGGCATGCACGGATTGTGTATTATTATACTGTGCTGGAGCGCCCTCTACGTTATATTTTTTACAGCAAGCACTTTTAGGAGTTTCTGCCTCCGACAGATTCAAGTTAGCCACAAATGGGTATTTTTGAGTGGATCAAATTAAAAGTGATACTTACTAAAAATAAATATAATACTAATAATGTGCTCAACAGACACTTATTGTTAGCCATATATTTAAATGTTCATGATTAATGTATACATTTTTCGGAAACAATAAAAAAAATGTTAAAGTAGCTAGTTAAAGCGACAAGATAAAGTGGTATTTTTTAAATGGAACACCCTGTATATTATTTTAGTTTTAGATTCTACTTCAAATTTTCATCATCGTCATATAAGGTACTATGTGTCTAAAATGTCTATTATCTCAGTGATAAACATTTAACAAAAAAAAAAAAAAAATGACAGATGGAGGTTAACATGTTTTAAGTAAATTACCGGCCTGAGGGACGTAGGAGGTGGAAAACGTAGAGGCGGTAGTGCGTTTTTGCCCGATTTCTAGTAAATATCTCTACATTAATCTCTGCAAAAAATTTAAACAATACTTTTTTATGGCCATCATCAAAAATGTCATTTTCTTTAAGTCTCAACACTCGTCAAAAACCTCCAATACGTGGAGGAAGTAATACAATGAAAATATCGATAAGCCGACCTAACAGTTTGATGAGCTAAATATTTCACTGTTTTCAAAACCACCTTAGTTACATCTTACCCTTCAATTATATATGGACGGTAATTTCAGTTGTACCTGTCAGATATGCAAAGTTAGCTTAGCTTATCAATATCTTCCTTCTAAATTGATATTTGATTAAATCAAATAAATCAATTTTTCATATTACTCATATGCACAAAATATATAGTTTTTAAACTATTAAATATTTATGTTGAATTTTAATAATTTTATTTTCATGCAATTTTATACAAATTGTTTCAATTGAACTATTTAACGGATTTAACAAATGATATTAGGAAACTATAGCTCCGTCCGTTAATTTAAGGAATATAAGTAATAAATTAAAATTAAAAACACTCTATATATGTAATTTTTTCTGTCATATCAAAGTATAAAATATATCTGGATTTCATTACATCTAATTTGAGTGCTAATAAATGGATTTTGATGAAACCTTGTTGTGTTTGTAATGAAGTTAATAAAAATGTTAAAAAAAGATTAGAGTAAGAGATGATCGGAAGGGGTAGAAAACATCCCTTTTATCATGGGTTCCGTAACTTGTAGAATTAGGTCAAAAATGTAATAAAACAATATGTTTACCTTTTTGACCCAAAATAATATGTTTTTACTCTCATGAATTTTTTCTAAAAATGCATATTTTTCGAGATATGGCCACTCCAAAATCCATAAAAGTGGGGGAGGGAAAATGTAAAAGTTCTGAAAAATCTGAAAAAATTCAGGTGAATATATCATCGAAATACAAGCCTTTTTTTATTTGCAGATTCCCTGTAAAGTGTGTTTTCACCGAGTTTTTCCGGAAAAACATGAAAAACCACCCTTTTTTTGAAATTGTAGAGCTAAAATAAGTAACTTAAAAATTTGAAAAAAATTAAATGTTATGCATTGAGGACTTCTAAATATTTTTTGTCTCTTGGAATGTTTTTGTAACTTGCTAATTTCCCGAGTTGCAGGCAGTTTTTCACGATAAATAATGTACTACATTTTTTGCACATTACAAAATACATGAAAATTCAAAAAATGAGCGTGAACTATATATATTATTATAAAAACATATGGAACCTATATAGGTATACCATTTTTAAAGGTTCAATATAATTTTTAGATTAAGAATGTGAAAAAGTTTTCCGGAAAATTTTTGTTTTTTACAATTCTTATTTGGTAATGATAAAAATGGGTCAACTGATTCAAAGGATTGAAATAAGTTTATATACATAGTTACAAGTATAACACTTATTTTATTTAAAGTATAAATATTGTAACCATAATTTTAGTAAAGACTCATCAAATGAATTTGTTTCGTCAACTTCCAAAGTTTCATTTGTTCCGTTAGTATCTATTAAATCTTCCGCAGGTTTACAATTAGTACAATCTACACCATTGTACTTTTCACAAGCTGAGGTGCAATGAAGTTCAAAAGTTTTGGCTCGGATATTCTTTTTGAGAAAGACATGATGCGAACGGTTCAACGGTTGCACAGGAAAAATGAAAGTCGTATTTAAGTTTATAATACCTACTAAGTGCCCGCACTAGTCAATCGAAAAGTATTACTATTATAGTGATCGTAAAAAAACACATTGTTGAAATAAGTTTAGAATGCAATGAATCGTCGAGACTTAAATTTGACAGAAAAAAAATTTTGTATCTGTTCTTCTGTCTGTAACTTTATTTGTGCGCACATTTTCATTCGAACAGTTTAACTCAATTGACGACTTCACATATTATCGACGATTCCAAATATTATATTAAAATTCTATGAGCGATTAGTTTCGCTTACTAGAGTGCAAATATGGTATCAAGATGTTTTCGATTAAAGAGACTTGGATGGGAAATTTGGGTGGAAGTAGTGATTCCTTAAAAATAAAAGATGTGGTGGTGTAACTGATCTCGTGGGTATCCGGTATATTAGAGTTGAAAAAAAAAAAAACGAACGCTTCGCCGAAACGTGAAAATATACGTTGAAACAATCATATCGTTTTTTTAAATATTTTTAAGTTTCATTTTAACAAAAAAATTAACAATGCATTTTTTTTGTATGTTATCCTACTTTTCTGGGCAACTATGTATGGGAAACTATTATTGAGACCACAAGCAATATTCGTCATTTCTTTTGACCGAGGCAATGAGATTTAGTATGTTTTTTAAGTCTTTAAACATTCAATTTTAGAAAAAATTACGATAATCTGGGGATTGTTGTCAAATTATATAATTTTTAGTTTGATAAATTCAAAGAAATTTTCTGGCTCTTTAACTTTCTATAATTGCTAAATTAAATTTTTAAGTACTCCAAAAAGATATTAAATCGCATTGCCTCAGCCCGAAAAAAAATCACGAATATTGCTTATGGTCTTAATAATAGTTTTCCATACTTACATAATTTGCACAGCAAAAAATATATATAATGAAAAATAATATTAAATACAATCGGACTTTTCACTCTTATGTTACCGTGCTTAAAGGAAACGTGACGGACGGACATACCGACAGACAGACGGACGGACGGATGGACATTTTGAAAGTCGTTCAGAATTCAGTCACCAACGTTTTCCTAGTTGCGAAGAGTATAATAATCTTCCAGTGAAATTTTTAATAGGTGCTGTTATGTTTTCACTTTTTCTTTTAAGCAATTTCTCAAAATCTTTCATATTTATCTTTTAGTAAAGCATATATTGGATAGAATTGAATATTGGATAAATTTGGTGTGGTTGTACTACTGGTGCAGATTATAATAACTTTTACGGATTATGATCTTATTGTTTCTGAAAGCATAGTATGAACATGAAAATAAAAAGTTTTTATTTGATCCATTTTCTTATAATTAATATAAATTTCTTACTTTTCGTGATAAAAAGTTTCCTTTCTTCCGAATTTAATCGGTGGACATACTGTATAATATTAAGAGAATTTAAAAAATTAACAATAACTAAGTGCGTATTTATTAAATCAAACATGAAAAGAAAGCATACTTGATAAAACATGCTAAAATGTACAAACAAAATAATATATAAAGTGCATATAATCTATTTTCATTACGTGTTCTAAATTTTGAAACTAACTACCTGAAGATGAATCATTGGGAATAAACTGTAGATATTATCATTTTCGCGCTATTTTTACAGAATTTAACTGAGCGACCGTAATAAAATTTTACCTAGGTACTTGGACAGTGTCTAATAATAACGAGAAAGATTTGACTAACTGAAGACTGACTTATTTTTTAAATAGAAAGCAGATATATAAGTACGTAATTTTCTTAAAGAAATTTTAAGTAGCACTTTGGTTTCAAGGAAAGTGAAATTTTCACTAAGTCAAAAATGTTTGCTAATGACAAGATTTTATGTGTCGTGAACAAATTGAAAAATAACATTATATGAGACTAAATAATAAGAAATAATGTTTTATGATTTTTCTCAAAATAAATTTAACTATTTATATTATTAAATTTTTATTATTGCCCAAATGAAAAAAAAAAAAATTATAGAAAAACTACAAATGCATTATGATCCTTATTTGATGTAATAGCAGAATACTTGATTGAAATTGGACCATATCCATCATACAGAGTGATCGCTAGAGGCGTTTTATATTAACTGCATATTGTATGAACTGTTTCATTATAATTTCAGAACAAAATTTTATTAAGTTTTTGAAGAAGCACACAAAAATACGACGTGCCATTATTCATAATTGTTTACATAAATTCGTTTGCATTGCGGTTTTGCTGCACTGCAACGATAATAACTACAGCAGTTTGTAAGTCTTACAAAATGAATGTAAATTGAAACTTTCAGGCTTTGGTTCTTTTTTCATTATTATTGGAACTATGTTTTCTATGAAGCTGTCTGAAACAATAATTTAAGAAGCCTAGTAAAACGCACTAACTAATGACACGTACAATGTAAAAGAATCTTAGTGCATGGGATATATTTACTTGAAGGCAATTAAAATCAATCATTAAATAGAAAAGTCAACTCTAAATATTTACTATAAAACTTCATGTAAGGTTCACTTTTAGTCTGGCTACAGCTAGAAAACAGTTTGAATGCTGTTTTATTGAAATATACGTTTGATATTTTTAATGGCAATATTGAGTAAGAACTAAAAAGATAATTGCATACATATTTTCATATTTTTTGCGGTTTTTGCAGGCAAATACTTTTTGTTCTATTTTTGCAATTCCATATAAACCGTCGAAATTTGAATCCGATAGAAAATTCTGCATAAGAATCTAGTTTTTGATTTTGTATACCGTTTAGTCGACGCTTCCTTATCCACTTCGGGATAGGAATTCTCAAACTACAGCATGATCCATTTCCTCTACGCTTTCCATGAAAGATTGATTAGTTTTTGGTATCATTAAAAACAGATCTCAGGTTACCCATTATTGTTAAACTTATTTCCTTTGATTACAAAAATTATTTATTTTCAAGTATTTCACCCAAAAGATGTAATAAACTATTAAACCAAACTTAAAAAATAACGTCGATATTATAGAAATACAATAAATAATAAATATCTTTTCGATAAGTTTAAAATAAGATTATGTCAAATAAATATAAATTATGTAATTTTTTTATTTGCACGGTTGAATGTATTATTATGGGAAATCCATTAAGTCCTTAAAAATTGCTTTGCATCACAACGTTATCTATATCTTAATTTGTAGAGAGATCGTTTTTCTAAAAAACCGAAGTCATTTACTTATTTTGATGAATACTTCCAACAGAATTCAAATATCTCTTTTAGTTATCAATAAAATGGCACCAGGAATTTTAAGTGAGACACCCTATATATTTACCTAAAACTTCTTTTTTGTTTCCATAGGTAATTTTGTAGCAATATAAGAAGTAATATATGGCAGCTTGTAGTAAAAGTTTTGAATTTACTAGTACGATTTTTGTGTCAACAATTTGCGTTTCAGTGAATAATAAAATAAACAACCAATGATGATGTTTATATTACGAATACTTGACCAACACCTCCTCCTCCTCGGTAGGTAAAATTATTTTTCAAGCTGACACCCACTTCTTTTATTTCAGAGGTACGATTTAATATATTTATAGTATCATATTCACTTATAATAGGATCTTTTTTGTTGTGAATCCGATTGCTTTGCATTTAGATCCATTAAAGGTTGTCGAGGGATAAAATGACCTGCATTTCATTTTCAAGCCCAAACCATTTGCAGAGCTAATAATGACTTTATGACTTGCCACATGTTGAGTTGAAATTAACAACTTTTCAAATTTTCTGCCATATTTAAAACACATAATTTTTATATTTTAATATTGGTAGCACAGTCGAGTAGCGGCGCTGTTTTTAAATATTTATACATTTTTGGCTTAAGGTGTCAAATATTGGATCCCCTTCATATTTTTATTAGTCGTGCTAGAAATAATTAGGCAACATAATTGCTTCCTCCGCATTCATATTCAAAGACCAACCGAAAAAAGTCTGTAATAAAAGTCAATGAAACTTATGTATACATTGCTGTATATGCAATTTTCTATCTGCCTTTTTCGAGAAATACATGTCTTTTTATTTCTTTAATTTTTTTAATCTACTTTGGGCAATTTTTATTTGCTGATTGTACAATACCTACAGTATTTTTTCAAAAGGTGTCATACTGTGTTTTTCGCAGTTCTTCTAAAATATCTCTGGTTTTAGACAAAAATTCGCAATATCTTGAAAACAGATTGTTCGTTATGAAATTGCGAACAAAACTAAAATATTCTTACTCAAATTGTTAAGTTGCGGAAAATAAAATCAATTACGATCAATTATCCTTAACCAATTCACGAAAATAACAATAATAATAATAATAATAAATGTCTAATTTAAAATAAAAAAATGTATAATAGTGCCTAAAAATCGCAATTGTTTAAGTACATTAAGTCGCCGAACAACATAATTGTTTTTAGAATATGGGTTTTTTGTACTTTTTAGTGGTATTAACAGAAATGTTTAAAAATATTTACATTTTGAAAATTAGGTATTTTGTTTCCCTAGAATCATATTTTTCGAAAGTTTCATTAAATCATATATATTATCACTTAAGTTATTGTCAACTGTTTAAAAAAGATCGATCTTAATTGTTTTGTTATTTACGAAAAAGATGGCACAGTTCCAATTTTCTTCGCAATTTCATAACCAACAATCTGGTTTTCTGTTACGATACCAGATAACTTAAAAAAATGTGCTTTTAGTGGAACTAATCAACGTCATATCAAATTTCAAGTAGAAATGCTTATAACAACGCCTAAAATACAATAACAAATTTGAAAATTGAGTCGCAATTGTTTTGGAATACCATCAAGTCGTAGAGAAAAATTTTTTTCTCCTTAGACTATTAATAAATTAGTCTTTCAAATAATTTTTTTTAACTATTTTTATAGAATAAAAGGCAAAGAAATTATGACAGAAACATCTTTGAAATACTTATTTTAATTTGAAAAGAAACGTGACTAGAATATGAATAGAAAGAAACTAACAGTGGTGGCTGGTGATATTTCAATATTTTTTTTCTCGTGTGTGGCGCATGGGACCCATACGAAATTTGGGAAATAACATCTAGAGAAGCACTTCTCTAATGACCCCTAAAAAATTTTGAAAAAGCAGTTTGCGAAAAAATTTTTGAAAATTCGTTAGCTTCCCCTGGGTCTAGGGACTCCTGTTTATTTTTATTTTTTTTCATATGCATTTGACTTTTCATAAAAATACAACAATAGATTTTGGAGTTTGTGAAAATATTTTCATTACTAACTGAAATACAATGAACTGAAATTTTGTAATTTACAATTTAACAAATTACAATATTTCAATTCGTTGTATCTCAGTTAGTAATGAAAATATTTTCATAAACTCCAAAATCTGTTGTTGTATTTTTATGAAAAGTCAAATGCATATGACAAAAAAAAATCCCCTAGACCCAGGGGAGGCTAACGAATTTTCAAAAATTTTTTCGCAAACTGCTTTTTCAAAATTTTTTAGGGGTCATTAAAGAAATGCTTCTCTAGATGTTATTTCCCAAATTTCGTATGGGTCCCATGCGCCACAGACGAGAAAAAAAATATTGAAATTTCATCAGCCGCCACTGGAAACTAATATTAATTGTAATAAAAATTAAAAACTAGTGCCGAAGGAATCACTACTTCCACATCCAGATTTCCTATCGAAGTCTCTTACAACGAAAGAAATTTAATAATATATAAGGCATTAAAAATAATAATAATATTAATAAAATATTAAAAAAACGATGTCACACGGTGGTTGGTGTATTAGAGGGGGTGGTTAATGCCAAAAATTTTTGAGGGCCTTGGTTCTTTGGATTGACAAAATTTTATTTTCTACCCTGTTTAATATTAGGGTGAAGGTGGCGATGGGGGTAGTAGAGGGTGTGGCTAATACCAAAAAATTCTTTGAGGCCTTTGGCTCTTGTACACACTCACAATTTTATTTTTTTACCTCGTTTAATAATGGAGTATGAATGTATGAGTGGTAACGGAGGTGGTAGAGGAAGTGGCTAATGCCAAAAACATTTTAAGGCTCTTGGTTCTTATATACACGCTAAATCCCAATTTTATTTTCTACTCCCTTTAATAATAGGACGGGGGTGGGTAGAGGCTAATATAAAAAAAATTGAGGCCTATGTTTCAAAATTGAATCGCAGGATTTGAACCAAATGTACTAACTAACATACATACAAAGCAAGTTAAATAAAAGCTTGTAATAAATGGGCGTAACTACTTACCGTACATAAAAGTTTTCTAAAAGATTGGCATAATTTCAAATTATCAAATATGTAACAAATTTTCTACAGATACGTATAACGTAATCTGTGATTATTAATTTAAAATTATATCTAAATTTTAGCTAAAATGTTATGAACTACAAGCAGATACACTTATTTTTTACTTCCACGTCCAGTGGAAGTATAGTAACGACAAAAAAATTTTTAAAAATTTTTATTGCCCAAATAGGCTTAAAATGTCATGAAACGTCGAGATTTTAAATTTGAGCGAAAAAAAAATTTCTGTCTGTCGGTCTGTCTAACTTTTTTTTGTGCGCACGTTTACTCTGGAACCGTTTGAGATATTGACTTGAAATTTGGTACACATATGTACTTTAACGAGATCTAGAACTAGATTATATTTTCATCTTGTTCCGTCGAAGGGTTGGGGGGTAAATTGGGGTAAATTTGGGGTAAATGGGTAAATCAAGCAGGTAAGAGTCAATAAAATTGGTATTTAGTATATACAAGAGAAGCTGAGGTCTCAAAAAAATGTTTGGCATTAGCCACCCCCATTTCCTTATTAAAGGGGATGAAAAAAAAATGTGATTTAGTGCATGTACAGGAACCAGAAATCTCAAAATATTTTTTTACTTCATCCACTTCATTCACCATTTGATAACGGAGTAGGAGTGGTAACGGGGGTTGTAGAGTGAATGGCTAATGTCAAAATCATTTTAAGGCTCTTGGTTTTTGTATACACACTAAATCCCAATTTTATTTTTTACCCCCTTTAATAATAGGATGGAGGTGGGCTAATATAAAAAAAAATGAGGCCTATGGTTCTTGTATGCACACTAAATCACAGTTTTTTTATCCGCTTTAATAATAGTGTGGGGGTGATAGTGGTGGTGGTTGATGCTAAAAAAAATTTTTGAGACCTTAGCTTCTCGTACATTCCGTAAGTCCCAATTTTATGGACTCCTACTTGCCTGCTTTACCTATTTACCCTTATTTACCCCTCATTTACCCCCTTCAAATGAATAAATCAGAATATAATCTAGTTCCAGATCCCGTTAAAGTACATACCTGTACCAAATTTCAAGTCAATATTATAAACGGTTCCAGAATAAACGTGCGCACAAAAAAGGTACAGACAGACCGACAGACCGACAGACAGAAATTTCTTTTTGTTCAAATTTAAAATCTCGTTTCATGGCATTCCAAGCCTATTTTAATAAACAGAAAGTTTTTTTTGCGTTACTACACTTTCATTCCACTACGTGGATGTGGAAGTAAAAATTAAATGTAAAAAAAACCTTTTTAAAAACAAGCTTTTATTACTTCCACGTCCAGTGGAAGTATAGTAACGACAAAAAATTTTTAAAAATTTTTATTGTCCAAATAGGCTTAAAATGTCATGAAACGTCGAGATTTTAAGTTTGAGCGAAAAAAAATTTTTTGTCTGTCTGTCGGTCTGTCTGTAACTTTTTTTTGTGCGCACGTTTACTCTGGAACCGTTTGAGATATTGACTTGAAATTTGGTACACATATGTACTTTAATGAGATCTAGAACCAGATTATATTTTCATCTTGTTCCGTCGAAGGGTTGGGGTGTAAATTTGGGTAAATTTGGGGTAAATGGTTAAATCTAGCAGGTAAGAGTCCACGAAATTGGTATTTAGTATATACAAGAGAAGCTAAGGTCTCAAAAAAAAATTTTGGCATTAGCCACCCCCATTACCACCCCCTTATTAAAGGGGATGAAAAAAAATTGTGATTTAGTGTATGTACAGGAACCAGAAACCTCAAAATATTTTTTACTCCATCCACCTCCCCACTACCACCCCCCTATCACCACCCCCACCCCACCACTGATGTGGGGCATCGTTTTATGGGTTTTTGGGGTAGAAGATTTCAAATATTATATTATTAAAGTTCCATAAACAATTATTTTCACATACAAAGTTTTTTCGTTGTGAGTGACATGGATAGAGAATCTGGATGTGGAAGTAGTGATTCCTTGGGAAGCGGTTTTATTATTTAGGTGTAAAAGTGAAAAAAATAAGTTAAGTTGAATTAATTGCTTTAAATACAGCTTTTACAATTATAAACAAAGATAATAATTGGTCAATACATTCATACAGGCATTAATTTAGTTTGACAGAGATGGTAAGAATTTTTTTCTATTCACATAACAAGCTTTTAAGACAATTAATTCAACATAACTTATTTTACTTCCAGATCCAGTGGAAGTATAGTAACGACAAAAAAATTTAAAAAAATTTTCTTGTTCAGATAGGCATAGAATGTCATGAAACGTCGAGATTTTAAGTTTGAGTGAAAAAAAATTTCTGTCGGTCTGCCGGTCTGTCGGTCTATCTGTCTGTAACTTTCTTTTGTGCGCACGTTTACTCTGGAACCGTTTGAGATATTGACTTTAAATTTGGTACACATATGTACTTTAACGAGAACTAGAACTAGATTTTATTTTCATCTTGTTCCGTCGAGGAGTTGGGGGGTAAATTTGGGGTTAATAGGTAAATCAAGCAGGTAAAAGTTCATAAAGTATTTAGTATATACAAGAGAAGCTAACGTCTCGAAACAAAATTTGGCATTAGCCACCCCCATTACCACCCCCACCCCATTATTAAAGGGGATGAAAAAAAAATGTGATTTAGTGTGTGTACAAAAGTCAGAAACCTCAAAATATTTGTTTACTTTATCCACCTCCACTACCACCCTCTATCACAACCTCCATCCCACTACCGATGCGAGGTATCGTTTTATGGGTTTTTGGGGTAGAGGATTTCAAATATTATATTATTAAAGTGCCATAAACAATTATTTCCACATACAAAATTTTTTCGTTGTGAGTGATTTGGATAGAAAATCTGGATGTGGAAGTAGTGATTCCTTGGGCAGCGGTTTTTTTTCGTTTTATTAGGAGGTACATTTAAATAATAATTTTTTACGTTTAATTACATTTAATTTTATTTCAAAATTTTTAGTTACATCTTATTATTACGTTTTAATATTTATATATTTTATATTCATTGCGTCGCTTTTACTTAAAATAATACTGGATCCTTCGCTATTTCTTAGAATTCAACGTCTGATTCAGTACACTATCCGATATAAAAATTATAATTTAAACCTGATCGCCATTTAAAATGCAGTGTGTGAATGAATAAATTATACGATTAAATTATAGTTTAAAACCGCTGCACAGGGAATCACTACTTCCACATCCAGATTTTCTATCCAAGTCTCTCACAACGAAAAAATTTTATATGTGGAAATAATTGTTTATGGAACTTTAACAATATAATATTTGAAATCCTCTACCCCAAAAACCCATGAAACGATACCCCACATCGGTAATGGGGTGGGGGTGGTGATAGGAGTTATTGGAGGGTGGATGAAGTAAAAAAATATTTTGAGGTTTTTGGTTCTTGTACACAGTACACACACTAAATCATAATCTTTTCTCATCCCCTTCAATAATGGAGTGGCGGTGGTTATGGGGGTGGCTAATGCCAAAAATTTTTTGAGACCTTAGCTTCTCTGGTATATACTAAATACCAATTTTATGAACTCTAACCTGCTTCATTTACCTATTTACCCCAATTTACCCCCCAACCCTCCGACGGAACAAGATGAAAATATAATCTCGTTCCAGATCTCGTTAAAATACATATGTGTACCAAATTGCAAGTCAATATCTTAAACGGTTCCAGAGTAAACGTGCGCACAAAAAAGTTACAGAGAGATCGACAGACAGACAGAATTTTTTTTTCACTCAAACTTAAAATCTCGACGTTCCATGACATTCTAATCTTATTTGAACAATAAAAGTTACGTGTCGTTACTATACTTACACTCGACGTGGAAGTAAAAAGACTAAAAATGTTAAAAAAAAAAGGCTCGAATGTTGAAAATGGAGTGATGTATACCATTAATTAAGTTAGTTGCCTAGTTACAATATTTAAGAGGTGAGGAGGTAATTTTTTTTTTCGAACGTGCGTTATGTTCTCAATGGTGCTTTATGCGATGTAATTTAAAAAATGTTAGTTTTGGATAATTTTCAACTAGCTGAGAGAAAAATATAATCATTTTGGAACAAAAACTAACGTATCACGGATTCAGATGCAAGTAGAACATCATTCTTTTTTTAAACGTTGATTATTTCATATACTTTCATAATTCACTTATCGTTTTTTGGTTTCACAAAACAATGACGTAGTTATTTGAAATTGTTTATACGTGCAATATCCATAATTACAACTAAAATCCAAAAAATTGGTTTAAGTTTTTTTTTTCTTTCCAAACACCACCATAAAGTACATGCAAAAACCCACACTTTAAAAGAAAAAAACCGCTGCCCAAGGAATCGCTACTTCCACATTTCCTATCCAAGTCACTCACAACGAAAAAATTTTATGTGTGGAAATAATTGCTTTAATAATATATAATATAATATTTGAAATCTTCTACCCCAAAAACCCATAAAACGATACCCCACATCGGTAGTGGTGTGGGGGTGGTGATAGAGGGTAGTAGTGGTGGTGGATAAAGTAAAAAAATATTTTGAGGTTTCACTAATTCACTATTTTTTTTCATCCCCTTTAATAATGTGGTGGGGGTGGTAATAGGTGTAGCTAATGCCAAAATTTTTTTGAGACCTTAGCTTCTCTTGTATATGCTAAATGCCAATTTTATGAACTCTCACCTGCTTGATTTACATATTTACCCCAAATTTACCAATTTACCCCCCAATCCTTCGACGAAACAAGATGAAAATATAATTTAGTTCTAGATCTCGTTAAAGTACATATGTGTACCAAATTTCAAGTCAATATCTCAAACGGTTCCAGAGTAAATGTGCGCACAAAAAAAAGTTACAGACCGACAGAGACCGACAGACAGACAGACAGAATTTTTTTTTCGCTCAAATTAAAAATCTCGACGTTTCATGACATTCTAAGCCCATTTGAACAATAAAAATTTTTAAACATTTTTTTGTCTTTACTATAGTTCCACTGTATGTGGAAGTAAAAATACTCTTTTTAGTACCATATTATGGTATGGTTACCAGAACTACATGTGTATGCAAAATTCAATTGACCGTCGTTCAAAATTGACTTGCAAGATTTGAACTAAACATACTAACATACAAGCTAACAACATACAAACTAACAGACATACAAAGCAAGTTAAACAAAAGCTTGTAATAAGTGTGCCTATCTACTTACCGTACATAAAAGTTTTCTAAAGGATTCACCTAATGACAAATTATTAAATACGTAACAAATTTTATATAGGAATATATAACGTAATCTGTGATTATTAATTAAATAATGTATCTAAATGTTAGCTAGAATGTTGTGAATGACAAACAGATACACTTTCTTTATTAAATATAATTGTAATATTGGAAATTCGTATTTTTACTGATATTTCATACACACATTCATTAAATATATATGTGGCGTACATGATACACAGTAGATTTATGGAATACATTTTACACACGTACATAGTATTAGTGGCAAACGTCGTCAGAAATATATGCACCTTATAACTTCTTAACTACGGAGTGTATCGAAAAATGAGACATATCTACGAAAAGGAGAATTTTTACCTGATCGGCAGGCAACCATATTAGCAAAGCTTCCACAAATACATTTGAGGATGGTTTGTCATAAATATGGTCAGACCTGTGTGTGTGTATGTGTGTGTGTGTGTGTGTGTGTGTGTGTGTGTGTGTGTGTGTGTGTGTGTGTGTGTGTGTGTATGTTAGCACGATAGCGGCGAAGCTACTAAACGGATTTGGATGAAACTTTGCATGAGGGTTTCTTTAGTCCTCCAGAAGATCTGAAAAGGTTTTGGTTGAGATCGGATTACGTTTAGTGCCGTTTTCGCACAACAAGTTGTTTATTTTATGATTACTTACAATTTGTAATTGAACCATTGAAAAGCAGTAAAAATTCCGATTTCAACGATATATCACACTTGCACTTTTTCGATTTGGTTTCCGTGAAAAAAATTAAAAAACAAAAATTTCACTTGTTTTGTCCTCAAAGCAGTGCCATGTACAGGGTGATATTCTAATAATGACAGAGATGTTCAGTGATTTCGGCTGATAACTTGCGAACGGTTGAAGATATCGAACTGAAATTTGAAACGTAGGTATAAATATTGTAGACGGACGGATTACGAGTGAATTAATAATACACCTACGTCACATTACGTCACAAATAAGAAAAATTCTTAGAAACTGGTGCAGATATCGACTTAACTATTGGAAACATCCAATTAAAGTTTGAAACGTAGATGGAAATATTGTAGATGGATGGAATACGAGTGAATTAAAAATACACCTACGTTCTGATGACGTCGTAAAAGCATAAAATTCTTATAACAAGCGAACTGATGATGATATCAAAAAAATATTTGTACAAGACGAGTCACGAATTTTTTTTCTTTTAATTTCCAAGAAATATCAAATTTTCGGAGAAATGTCACTTTTCAGAAAAATGTCAGATTTTTAAAAAATGTCAAATTTTCAGGAAAACGTCAAATTTTCGGAGAAATGTCACTTTTCAGAAAAACGTCAAATTTTCGAAAAAATGTTAAATTTTCAGGGAAATGTCACTTTTCAGAAATATGTCAAATTTTCAGAAAAATGTCAAATTTTCGAAAAAACGTCACCTTTCAGAAAAATGCCAAATGTTTGAAAATTGTCAAATTTTCGGAGTAATGTCACTTCAGAAAAATATCAAATTTTCGAAAAAATATCAAATTTTATTAAATGGACTCAAAGGAAAATTCCCAAAAAATACTACGGGTCCATTTGTGGTATAAGTTCTCTGCTAGTGTGTTAAAGCGTGCAGACTGTATGCTGAGTATTTTTGACGTGTCAGGTGCATCGAGAGATTACAAGTTTTTTCGACGTTTATAAAGCCCACGGATGGTGTGAGAGGCCATCCTGAACCGCTTACAAGCCCTACAAGTGTAAGCAACCCCACCGGAACGCTTTCGGTGAGTTTTTTCCAATAAAACTTTAAAAGTGACAGTGACATTATATTTTAAAAACTATTTCCGCTACTTCCGGCATCCCGCCGGAAATTATTCCGGCAACATAACCTAAAAATAGTACTACATAACCTAAAAACAATTTAAGACATTGGTGCCAACCAAAACATTTTTCAAAAATCAAATTCCCCAGAGAAACATTGGAACCAAAAATTTGACAGCTATCACTTCCCCGACCGATTTTGTGAAAAATTGGTTGAGGCCAAACGATAAAACAAAATATACCAACTCAAACTTGAACGATCCACCATGAACACTACCCTGGCTACATCTGGCAGGGAAGCTGTCCACCAAGAGTTATATGGTTTTTTCCAAAGATAGCCATCCCTGCCATCCATCCCATTACCAACGAACAGGTTTTTTCGTTTAGTTGTTTCCCGTATCAATAATCAAAATTATTAAGTGCTCTTGCCTATGAACGTTTTTATAGAATTGTGTTTATTTTTATATTAATTTTAGGTCCATGTGGACACATTATAATTTTAACCTAGTCTTTAAGCCTGCCTACAGAAGAAAGGAGCTACTTTTCTATTTTTCTCCAAGCCAAACCGGACCTACCCCGCCCAGCCTCACACTCGCCACGGCGGTGTTCACCGTGGTTGTCTGGCTGGCCCCGGGCTAGTATCCGATGAAGCATATATTTGTATTAAAAACATTGAATAAAATATTAATGTTGTGCAGACTATAAATTTAACACTCAAGTTCTTAGGACCAAATTCCACCGAACGCAAGACTTTTTTTCTGATTTAATACGAAAAAATAATTTCAACTTAATAAATATAATTAAATGAGATCGTTCATATTGTTTAGTGCTCTTTTCGGCTCCAAAGATTCACCGGGTGGAGAGGTTTCAGCCGCTTCCAGTAGCTGCCGATTTTTTTTATCCAAAACACTATTATGAAATGAATATTTGAAAAATGGTGGCTATTTTTTAAAATACTTAGAACTCGGCATACCAATATCTTTGTTAACATGGAGTGCTTTGGAATAGTTTTGACAATTTTTATTATTTCAATTTTATCAGCATTAATTAATTGTTGTGCAGCCATGTTTAAGTTTAATTTAACATTCGATGCAATTGTCAAATCTATTCCAAAGCACTCCATGTTAACAAAGGTATTGGTATGCTGAGTTCTAAGTATTTTAAAAAATAGCTACAATTTTTCAAATATTCATTTCATAATAGTGTTTTGGATAAAAAATGTGTCCTAATGCTTAATTAGCGTCTTTATTACACGACTGCCAAGTTATGTAAATATCCGACAATAAATAACTCGAATAGTAGGGTGATTATTATTGAAATCTTAGATATTATTTTTTTTTAAAGGAATGAAATTTTTTTATCGAAATTTGGTATACAGGTGTTTTAGGTCATGCCGAACAAGATTCTGTAAAAACAAAAACTCTATCTCAATTGCTAATATTAATTTCCCAATTTTTGCCAATTTCTTTTGATCATAGTAGACGTATTTAATTTTGAAAAAAAAATTTAAATAACTTTTTAATCACAATCTGAAGCAAAATAAGTATACCAAATCCAACGATACCAAATAAGTGACATTTCAAAAGTCCATATTTTTTATAATATAATTTTTAGTTTTCCATTTAAGTGTGCCATGATGGTTCCGATTTATTCTAAATGATCCTTGTAATGCTAGAAAAATCGAAATCCAAATGGTTTTTGGGGCAAAACTCAATTTCTTCAAATGGAACCCTATTGGTATCGTGGTACCATTTATTAGTACTTTTAATAAGGAATTTATTCATATGTCGTATTAAAATGTGCGATAAATACAAACAAAATTACCGCTAAAAGAAAATAAGCAAATACAATTTCGTTCTAATTAAATATTAAGACTTCTAATGTGGCTTTGAAAACAATGAAATATTTAGCTGTTTAAACATTTGTTGGTGTTTTTATTGTGTCTTTAAAAATTGTTTAAAATTCTTGTTAATTGTGTTCAAAATGCCACAGATTTATACAAAATTCTATTTTCTTTTAGCTGTAATTTTGTGTGTATTTATCGCACATTTTAATACGACATATGAATAAATTCCTCATTAATAGTACTAATGAATGGTACCACGGTTTCAATATGAAAAAAAAAAATAGCTTTGCCTTACGAACCATTTTGATGAACTTTATTTGCTCATAAATCACGTAATTTAGTATTCTTGACGGGATTTCGATTTTTCTAGTATTACAGGCAAATTAAAAAGCAGTGAATAGGAGAAATAATTTATAAAGTAATAATATTTGAGATGCGTACTCTAGATAGGGTTAGAAATAGATACCCGAAAAGTTTCCCCCAATTTAGGGCAGAACGTCCCTTTTTTTTGCAAAAAGCCACCCCTACCTCTAATGGGGACTTAAAGCTCGTTTTTCACTTTTATCTTGTAAACTGTTCGTCGGAAGAGAAACAAGTATAGGAAATAAAAAATTTACCGTTAAATTCTGCATAAAAAATGTCCTATTAATCTTGTGGCTTATCCTCACCTATTTCGCGTTAACAGCGTCCGAACAGAGTGGCAGTAGTTTGGAGCGCACAGGTAAAAATCAATTCTATTCGAAGTTTCACAGCGGATGTCTTATCTCTGTAAGATATTTTCAATAAATAAAAAAAATAAATAAAAAAAATAAATAAAAAAGTATTAAAAAAATCATTTCTGTGCATTTTTCTCGTTAAAGTAACCTGTATTAAGATATTCGCTTTGAGACTTCGAATAGGATCGATTTTTATCTGTGCGCTCCAAACTATTACCCCTCGCCGGACGCTGCGCGGTTAGCGCGAAATAGGTGAGGATAAGCTACAAGGTTAATAGGACATTTTTGATGCAGAATTTAATGACAAATTTTTTATTTCCTATACTTTCTTCTCTTTCGACGAACGGATTACAAGATAAAAGTGAAAAACCAGCTTTAAGTCTCCATTGGGGGTGGTTTTTTGCAAAAAAAAGACGTTCCACCCCTAAATTGGGGAGGAACTTTTCGGGTATCTATGTCTAACCCTATCTAGAGTACGCATCTCAAATATTATTACTATATAAATTATTTCTTCTAAAATGTTTAATTTGCGTGGACTACGGGTCATTTAGGATAAATCGGAACCGTCATGGTACACTTAAATGGAAAACTAAAAATTATATTATAAAAAAATATTGACGTTTGAAATGTCCCTTATTTGATATCGTTGGGTTCAGAAAATATGCAAAATTCAAATATGCAATAATATACAAGATGTTCTATTTAAAGACCGAAAGTTAGTGTCATTTCCGGCGAAACCGGAAGTGAAAAAAAATCACTTGTATGTCAAAAATTACCGCTTATTATGTATATCCCAAGTTTCAATCAAATATCTTCAAAACCAAAGGAGAAACGATTGATTCTGTTACACCCGGTATACATTTGTACACACATTTATTAGGATTGGCTTAAATTTCAAGGTATGGTTCGACTACATTTACTATAAAGTGAGCAAAAATTGAAAACAAGATTTTCTTAGTCGAGAAATTGGCGAAGTCGCCAGTGATAATTTAATTTCAAAAAATTTAATTTTGTGATAAAAAATTCAAATTCCGTCGGAATTGCATTAAAATTGGTAGTTAGGTATTTTAAAAGCAGCCGATAACGAATCTGATGTAAGAAATTGAGAATGACAAAAACAATATGGCTACGATAAATGCAGATCTGCAGATTTACATGAAATTTGATACATAGCGATTTCAGGTTTCTCTGATAACGAGCCTAATTTAAACTTTAAAAAGTCGCAACGACAAATATTCTATTATGTAGATGCCAATAAAGAGCTCACTAAAAAGGGTACCAAAAAGAACCGACTTCAAAATAGATATCTAACTAAAAATTACTCAGGCACACAAAAAATAAAAAAGCTCATGTATTTTTTTTTGGACCATCATATCTATATGTATTTTGGGGCACTGAAACCGAATCCGAGATCAGAATTGTCACTTGTCGTCAATACTTTAATGTAAGCTCAAAAAACTGCTTAGAACAAGTCTGAATTCGGGTAGAAAGTAAATTAAAAGATTAAACAAGTTGACCCATGTTTCTATACGTATTTTGAGGCGCTGAAACCGAATTCGAGGTCAGAATTTTCTTATTATGTCAGAATTTTGACATAACCTCAAAAGAATCTCAAAAAACAGCTCATAATTGGTCTAAAATTTATTTTAAATTAAATTTAAGAACTTAAAACGACCAAACCACTTTACACCGTAAAACATCTCAAAAATTGTTAAAAATGTATTTAAAAGGAGGGTTAGACGGATCACAAGACACTAAAATCTACTTGTAAATACGTTTTTGATCATTTATGAGGTGTTTTTTGAGATTCCTTTAAAATTATGTCAAAATCCTGACATGATAAGAACATTCTGATCTTGAATTCGTTTCAGCGCCCCAAAATACGCATAGAAACATGGGACAACTCGTTTAATCTTACGATTTACTTTTTACCCAGTTTCACGCTTTTTCTAAGTTATTTCTTGAGCTTACATAAAAATATTGACGACGTGTGACAATTCTGACTTCGGATTCGGTTTCAGCGCCCCAAAATACGTATAGAAACGTGAGTCAACTCGTTTAACCTTTCAGATTACGTTTTACCCGATTTCAGGCTTGTTCTAAACTGTTTTTTGAAAATACTGACGACATGTGACAATTCTGACCTCGGTTTCAGCGCTCCAAAATACGTATAGAAACATGGGTCAACTCGTCTAAATCTTGCAATTTACTTTTTACCCAGTTTCAGGCTTGTTCTAAGCAAGTTTCTTCAGCTTACATGAAAATATTGACGACATGTGACAATTTTGACCTCGGATTCAGTTTTAGCGCCTCAAAATACACATAGATATGAGAGTCGGTAAAAAAGTACACGACTCTTTTTATTCTTTTCGTCATACCTCCCTCGAAAGTGTACTCTAATTCCATTGTTTTGTCGATCGTAAGTGGCGCTTTATGTACCAAATACTTGTTGCCATTGGCAACGGGGCTTTTTTTTCATAACTTCTCTAGGGAAATGAAGTAAATTTGGGAGAATTTTCTCTTTTATATAAGTATTAAATTAATCGTTTTAACTTTCTTGGAAGTAAATCCAGACAAGCCTTACTTGCCACTTGCCACATCTTCTATATCCGACATTATTTTCAAAAATGTTCAGAGCTATTATAAAAATATGGTTTTACTTATCTTGAAAGTAGTTGTCATTAGAATAGAAGCCGAGTCCTAAAGGCCATGGCAGGTTAAGATAAGTGTCTGTGCCTTTGCAACCTTTTTGCGTGTTTTTCCTTCCAGTGATGTATCTTTGTACAAGATACTACCACAAAAAGTTTTTCCCTCAAAGGCTTCATAATATCCGGGAAAAAATTTTTTTTCGAAAATCCGAAATTTTTTTTTCTTAATCAAGTGAACCAATTTGCTTGTATTTCATATATATTGTGAATATACTCGACAATTTACTATTGATATTTTCATGAAGTTTTTTCGTGAAGAAAACAAAAATTGATGCTTTTGAATTTTTTGGAAAACTTATATACGTACTTACACGTTAGCGACCACCTCCATTTTTTTACTAATTATACGCCATACAATAAGCTATAACATATATTTTTTACAAAACTCTATGAAGGGGTAACGTAGTCAAATTGGCAAAGATAATGTTACGTGCTTACACCCCCTTTAGTAAACACCCTGTATCGTGGAAATTATAACATCAGGGTAACACTAAACAATAATGTATTTACTTACGTACTAATTACAACAAATAAAGAAAAAGAGTATAAATTGGTTAGAAACTCGATATATTAATAAATATATAAATGAGCAACAACTGCTTGGATTACATGTATTGAAAATTTTTTGGAGCAGCCTACGTATTTTTTTGAAATAACGGGATGTATTTTTCACAATAAATCATAAAAAAAATTATGTGTTTAATAGTAAGAATACATAATAAAAAAACATGTTATGCTAATGATATATGATAATATTAATCATCTTCATCACTGTCCTCAATTATTCTGAGAATAATTCAGACAGTTTTACTGATGATTTCGGAATATCGTCGAAAAACCTTGCATATAATAAGTGCATCTATAAGTAACAGAAAACTAATTTATTTATTTTTTCAACTTAAACATGAATTTATCATATGCAAGGTTTCTCGACGATATTCCGAAACCATCAGTAAAACTGTTTGAATTATTCGCAGAAGATATCAGTGTTACAATAAATGAGGACAGTGATGAAGACGACTAATATTATCATATATCATTAGCATAACATGTTTTTTTATTATGTATTTTTATTATTAAACACATAATTTTTTTTATGTATTACCGTTTCGATGGAGCTTTCTAGAAAATATGTATTGTGAAAAATACATCTCGTTATTTCAAAAAAATACATAGGCTGCTCCAAAAAATTTTCAATACGCGTAATCCAAGCAGTTGTTTATTTATATATTTATTAATATATCGAGTTTTTAACCAATTTATACTCTTTTTCTTTATTTGTGGTAATTAATAAATAAGTAAATACATTATTGTTTAGTGTTACCCTGGTATATATACAGGGTGTTTACTAAAGGGGGTGTAAGCACGTAACATTATTTTTGCCAATTTGACTACGTTACCTCTTCGATAGAGTTTTGTAAAAAATATATGTTATAGCTTATTGTATGGCGTATAATTAGTAAAAAAATAGAGGTGGTCGCTAACTTGTAAGTACGTACCTATATAAATTTTTCAAAAAATTCAAAAGCATCAATTTTTGTTTTCTTCATGAAAAGATTTCATGAAAATATCAACAATAAATTGTCTTGAGTATATTCACAAAATATGTGAAATACAAACAAATTGATTCACTTGATTAAGAAAAAAGAATTTTTTTCGGATCTTCGAAAAAAATTTCTTTCCCAGATATTATGAAGTCTTTGAGGGAAAAACTTTTTGTGGTAGGGCTAAGAGGTTGCAAAGGCACTGACACTTATCTTAACCTGCCATGGCCTTTATTTTATTCACGATTTCCATGGATATCCCAAGCATCGCTACCTAGTAGCAAATATGAAATCTTACTCAAATAATTATAGTTTTCCATTAGTTTTTCTCAAGTTTTCTTCTAGTTACGTGATTCGTGGATATGATGAAAAATATAATATGCAACGCGGGTCGTACAGTGCGATTTCTTGGTCTCGAATACTTGCAAACTTGTATTCTCGACCAAAAAAGGGCATTTACGACCCTTGGTACATAAATAACTATTGTGCGTCTGTGTTATTAAATAAAATTTCACCGTCGCCCACTTAATTAAACTTTATTACGTAATATCGATATTGAAGTCGGTGTAAAAATGAAATAACTATATTTGTAACCGACTTCAATATCGATATTAGGTAATAAGGTTCAATTAAGTGGGCGACGCGCGACGGTGAAATTTTATTTCATAATTTTTAGGTATGTTTCTTGAAGGCATTTGTTTTCTATTAATTTTTTTCTCCCTTTTTAGTGAGCTCTTCATTTAGCTTCTACACAATAAAATATTCGTCGTTGCGACTTTTTTAAACTTTAGAGTACCAAATTAGAATAAAACATTTTAAATCCAACTGAAGTTATCCTGTATGATGTTTACAAGGAAAGGTCTACACACACCCCCATGCATTTTTTATTCGATATTTAATGAAATGTAAAAAAATCGGCAGCTACTGGAAGCGGCTGGAACCTCCCCACCCGGTGAATCTTTGAAGCCGAAAAGAGCACTAAACAATATGAACGATCTCATTTAATTATATTTATTAAGTTGAAATTATTTTTTCGTATTAAATCAGAAAAAAAGTCTTGCGTTCGGTGGGATTTGGTCCTAAGAACTTGAGTGTTAAATTTATAGTCTGCACAACATTAATATTTTATTCAATGTTTTTAATACAAATATATGCTTCATCGGATACTAGCCCGGGGCCAGCCAGACAACCACGGTGAACACCGCCGTGGCGAGTGTGAGGCTGGGCGGGGTAGGTCCGGTTTGGCTTGGAGAAAAATAGAAAAGTAGCTCCTTTCTTCTGTAGGCAAGCTTAAAGACTAGGTTAAAATTATAATGTGTCCACATGGACCTAAAATTAATATAAAAATAAACACAATTCTATAAAAACGTTCGTAGGCAAGAGCACTTAATAATTTTGATTATTGATACGGGAAACAACTAAACGAAAAAACCTGTTCGTTGGTAATGGGATGGATGGCAGGGATGGCCATCTTTGGAAAAAACCATATAGCTCTTGGTGGACAGCTTCCCTGCCAGATGTAGCCAGGGTAGTGTTCATGGTGGATAGTTCAAGTTTGAGTTGGTATATTTTGTTTTATCTTTTGGCCTCAACCAATTTTTCACAAAATCGGTCGGGGAAGTGATAGCTGTCAAATTTTTGGTTCCAATGTTTCTCTGGGGAATTTGGTTTTTGAAAAATGTTTTGGTTGGCACCAATGTCTTAAATTGTTTTTAGGTTATGTAGTACTATTTTTAGGTTATGTTGCCGGAAGAATTTCCGGCGGGATGCCGGAAGTAGCGGAAATAGTTTTTCAAATATAATGTCACTGTCACTTTTAAAGTTTTATTGGAAAAAATTCACCGAAAGCGTTCCGGTGGGGTTGCTTACACTTGTAGGGCTTGTAAGCGGTTCAGGATGGCCTCTCACACCATCCGTGGGCTTTATAAACGTCGAAAAAACTTGTAATCTCTCGATGCACCTGACACGTCAAAAATACTCAGCATACAGTCTGCACGCTTTAACACACTAGCAGAGAACTTATACCACAAATGGAAACGTAGTATTTTTTGGGAATTTTCCTTTGAGTCCATTTAATAAAATTTGACATTTTTTCGAAAATTTGATATTTTTCTGAAGTGACATTACTCCGAAAATTTGACAATTTTCAAACATTTGGCATTTTTCTGAAAGGTGACGTTTTTTCGAAAATTTGACATTTTTCTGAAAATTTGACATATTTCTGAAAAGTGACATTTCCCTGAAAATTTAACATTTTTTCGAAAATTTGACGTTTTTCTGAAAAGTGACATTTCTCCGAAAATTTGACGTTTTCCTGAAAATTTGACATTTTTTAAAAATCTGACATTTTTCTGAAAAGTGACATTTCTCCGAAAATTTGATATTTCTTGGAAATTAAAAGAAAAAAAATTCGTGACTCGTCTTGTAGAAATATTTTTTTGATATCATCATCAGTTCGCTTGTTATAAGAATTTTATGCTTTTACGACGTCATCAGAACGTAGGTGTATTTTTAATTCACTCGTATTCCATCCATCTACAATATTTCCATCTACGTTTCAAACTTTAATTGGATGTTTCCAATAGTTAAGTCGATATTTGCACCAGTTTCTAAGAATTTTTCTTATTTGTGACGTAATGTGACGTAGGTGTATTATTAATTCACTCGTAATCCGTCCGTCTACAATATTTATACCTACGTTTCAAATTTCAGTTCGATATCTTCAACCGTTCCCAAGTTATCAGCCGAAATCACTGAACACCTCTGTCATTATTAGAATATCACCCTGTACATGGCACTGCTTTGAGGACAAAACAAGTGAAATTTTTGTTTTTTAATTTTTTTCACGGAAACCAAATCGAAAAAGTGCAAGTGTGATATATCGTTGAAATCGGAATTTTTACTGCTTTTCAATGGTTCAATTACAAATTGTAAGTAATCATAAAATAAACAACTTGTTGTGCGAAAACGGCACTAAACGTAATCCGATCTCAACCAAAACCTTTTCAGATCTTCTGGAGGACTAAAGAAACCCTCATGCAAAGTTTCATCCAAATCCGTTTAGTAGCTTCGCCGCTATCGTGCTAACATACACACACACACACACACACACACACACACACACACACACACACACACACACACACACACACACACACACACACACACACACACACACACACACACACACACACACACACACACACACACACACACACACACACACACACACACACACACACACACACACACACACACACACACACACACACACACACACACACACACACACACACACACACACACACACACACACACACACACACACACACACACACACACACACACACACACACACACACAGACATTTTTCAAAAACAACTTTTTTGGGTTCCTGGGACCTCAAAACGTAAAGATTTGATGTTATCTCAATTTTCGATTTTGGACTAATTGTAGTAACCTCCCACAATTTTATTGTGGGGAGGTTAAAATGTTTTCCTGATTATAATATACCTGTTTGATCAAATAGCATTAAAAATGTATTTCTATAACTTTTCTGTAGTTGAAAAATGAAAAGATAATTGGTAATAATTAACGTCGAATAGTTAGTCTTAAAAATATCACGACTGAATTATCCGTTAATAAAACGATGAAAATATTTCATGTTAAAATTTTCCTGAAAACAGTTATTGCTCAAGTCTGAATAATTTTTTACATGAAAGTAATTTCCTGAAATTCGGGTCTAGAGCGACTATTGCCACTGTCTATTATATCGTACATGAGTCTTTCATAATGACTGTAGATAGCAGAAACAGAGCAGTTGGTTGTGCGATATCTACTCGTCGAGGGTGAGCGCTGTGGAGGGGATGTTATAATTAGCACCAGATTAAAGTAATGTCTGGGGACGCATTAAACGATTTAGCTCTGTTAATTAAAAGTGTAGTATGGAGTGGGGCAGTTAGATAAATGGCCGACTGGGCGACCGCTCTTCCACCCTAGCATAAATGCGAGAAATACCCTTGATATTTTCTTTTATTATTTGGGTTTCGGCAATTAACACGAGATTTAAAAAAACGTATTGACATAAAAAAAATAAAAGCCATTATGTTACATAATCTGAATTGTATTGTGCAGAAATGTAATGTTTAATATATTTTTTACCGATTATTGGGACGTCAGAACCGTAACGGCGGTCCTACGCCTAAGTGTAGCGGAATATAAAACTATATAACTTCCATTTTTTCATTTTAATTTTTGAAAATGTGATCATAATCCTTTTTAAAAATATACAAGTATTCAACTAAATATTTACACACAGCAGTAAACATAAATAAACTTTAATAAATTTAATAAAATCAAATAAAAGAATATTTTTCAATACATGCATGCAAAGAAGTCTATCTGATTTATGAAAGAGAATTTAATATTATAATGACCAAAACACGTGCAAGTCATCCGTTTTTTTTGTTTTCTTGGAATATTGTAACTATTGCTAACACGAGGAACAAAAATTTTGTTGCATTTATTACAGCACTTGTTCTTACCTAATTTGAAGGCGCTGCGCGCTGGTTCAACTCTGTGGGTAGTTTTGCTCTATAAGCTCTAGATTTTTTGCAATTCGGCGTTTTCATTTTCTCGAACTATGACGCTTCTTATAATTACATGATGGCAAATTGACCTTAGTTTAAGATGCTACCAATAAATTATAATTTATGGGTACCATCTTGAACTAGGGTCAATTTTATGACCCTTTTTAAAATCCAGTCCTAACTTACTATTTATTTTTATTTTATGAAATTAAGAAAAAAGTTGAGCTACCAGTTTGGAGCTCCAGGACACAGACTACAACAAATCAGATGTTTCACTTAATAGTATTCCCTATATGTAACCAGTTTCATTTTTTGTTATATGACGTATACCTGCCAGGATTCTGCGCAGAAGACATAAACAGAGGAACTTGCGGTTGACATGGAAGTTAATACCAGCGAGTATAATAATGTCACAGGAGGAAGTGTTTAGTACTGAAATCTGAGGCGGAAGTCGTCATCGGCTACACCGGTGATATTAATTATTTTGGAATGTGGTGTATTATATTGAAGGTTAGAGTTGTTATTGTTATACATTTAAGTGATTTTTTGAGTATTTATTAGGTGACTTTTAATTATTGTTACATATCATAAGCTCCCTCCTGTGACTATACTCGCTGGTTAAGTCTGATTCGTATAATGCGCAGATCACTCCACAAATTGGTACCTGCCCGGAGTTGATATATTATCTAAACCATGACACGTGATAAGTGAAACATCTGATTTGTTTTAATCTATGTCCAGGAGTCTGGCGTCTTGAGGTGGTTGTCTCGACGCCATCTGGTTATGCAAGACACAAAGAGTGTAAAATGAATTTATGTACAAAAAATACTTATTCAGAAAATGTTTTAAATTATAAAAATCATAACAACGGCGAAAAATGTTTCAAGGTATAAGCAAGTGGAAGAAGTAAGTGAGTTTTGTACGTCAGAAAAATTTCGGGCTGAGTATTTTTTGGCAATAAATTCATTTTAGAACTTGTTGGTGCCTTGCATAACCAGTGTCGGCTATTGCGTTAGAACAAAGATTAGATATTGATTTTCAATTTTGATTGATGGAGACTGGCTCTAAGGCACGTGTCTTTTGTACTTCAAATATTTTATATTTTAAGGTATTTTTCCTATGCTATTTATTTTCTTGTATAATCAGAATGTAGAAAATTTTTTCCTAATTCTTAAAAAAAATATTTATTTAATTGCTTTTCTTTATAATTTAACAAAAGGAATTGGAATTTTTAGTGTTTGTACTGATCAGTTTTTATCATGATCAGAGCTCTGTGGGGGGGCAGTGCAGAACCGTCATTTGAAAACAAAGCATTTTAGCATTAATTTAAAATATGAAGCATACAAAAACAACATACTCTAGTTATTTTTATCATTTCACCTTGATTTAGTTTTTATTTGCCAAGTTGGAATATTGATTAATAATTGATGATTGTTAGGCAATTGGAAATTCCATGACGAAACTAATATTAAAATGAGTGAAGGACAGCTAAATGTTTTGCAGTGGACAACAATATGGGGGAGGAAAAACAAAATCTCTTTCTGTTTCCACTGTTACACTGCCGTCCTAAGGAAAAGCATCATGTCTACAAAAATTAAGTCTTTCACATTTTCATGTTTTCTGTTCTATACGCATGTGCTCTAAACTTTTTTTTAGTTAAAGTGATGGTTATTAGGTACATATACAGATATCAGGTACTATATTGTTTGTTTTAAGTGCACATAAGAGTACAACTGACTGACCTAACGGCGTTATGTTGGAATGCCCGATAGAACTCTTTTAATAAGTAGGACAGTGCAGCAAAAATTAGTTTCTCCACAATGGGGTTATTTCTTATATGTAAAAACGTAACAGCAATTAAAATCACTCTGATATTTGTTAATTATTCATAAATCCACAAAAACTATACTATTTATTTTAAATTTTATTAACGCGTGACGTCAATGGTTAGAGGTAATTTTATTGTTGTTAGATTGCCTGCTCTGTCAATACCACATGTGTTTAACTTGTAGTTTTCCAGTTGGCAAATAAATATTTTATGAATTTTACGAAATGCGAAGAGGGGCATATTTTCGGTCATAACTTGGTTGCTTTTATGTTAGAAAAAAATAAAAAAAGCATCGAAAAGCTCAATCAATTTTCTCTAGAACTGATGTTTATCAATATTTTGGAAAAACTTATAATTATCGATATTTTTGAGAAAATGGAAGAAGTTTCACGTTTTCCTAGAAAACGCATGTAAATCTTAAAGAAATCATTTTTTCCAGAAACGTTTGCTTTGAAGGGCCGAGATTAATGGAGCATCTAGGTAATACATGATATTAAGAGGACATCGTATTTGAGATCAATTTCAATTAATTTCGGTGACAAAATGGCGAAGTTTTACCGAAAAAAAAAAGAAGTCTTCACTTCCGCCCCTTCTATTTCCCTCATTTTTGTAGCAAGACAAAAAATCGAAAAAAGAGTTGTAGCATATTTAACTCTATTTAAATTCGTTAGAGTAGTTTCTTGGCCTAGGAGCCAAGGTTAAGGAGTTAGCAACTTTTTAAACAAGACATGTGCGATTTTTGCCATACATCACCACACATTCCAGTAAATATCTCCAAAACGAAAAAAAAAAAAAAAAAAATCGAAATTCTGACGGAACCAAAAGATTCGTAATAAAACGAACTCGTTTTACGGTGTTTTTTATTTTGCGCTAGCTCTTACCTATTCAGATATATCGGCGAGAAACAGTAAAAAAAAACATGCACTTCGGATCCGAAAATAGCGCAAAAACATACAATTTTAAAACGTTCGCATTTTTCGAAAAACACCTGCAGAAGGGCCGTACGATGTCGCGTTGCAAAGAGGAATAGTTCTAGTTGATCAACATCGAAAATTGCACAGAGCAAATCGAAAATTCGGCTCGGCACGAATGAATCAAAAGTGGCATTTTTTGACATTTAGCAAAAACGGCATGTCAGTTCCACATGTTACTATAATGGTGAAGTTCGTGTTTCATCAACACCACCTAGAGATTAAAGCCACACAACCAGCTGGTGACGTCACTGAAGGAAGGTGAGCATATACGGCGTAATGTATTAAAGCAATGCTATTATACTACATGTGACTACTCCCAAATAAGAAATATTTATTACCTGCGATAATGTTTGCTGTTTTTAAGCTTAGAGTGATGTTTTACTTATACTATAATGAAAAATATGCATATATTGGTTTTAGATATTGAGATACATAATGCATTTGGACGTAATTAGAACAATAAAAATCACTTCTAATTTGCTTCTACTAATTCTTATAAAGTAAAACGGTTTTTTTTTAATAAAAGAGGTTCCTAATTAAATTCTGAGGCAAAACTAACTAACGAAAAGCGTATTTGGTCACTCAAATAAGATAAGTGAAAACCTAGCCTCAATTTTAGTTTCGTTCGATTTAGATTACGAGACTTAAAAATAATAACTCACCAGAATGCATAGAAATTTTAAAGTTTTCTCGATGAATAGCTTTAATCCATTTGTTTCTCAGTTTCTCATCTTTGGTAAATTTAAAAACGTGTACGTTTTCCCCGGTGGCATAATTACCAGTACAGCGAGGAACGCAGCATTTGTTTACCATTTTGCACTAAGAAGATTTTGCACGGCAATTAAGTATTTTATAACTATCACTGGAATGTATTATTTGTTGACTGTTTTATTAAAGTGGGTTTTAGATCACATTTACACGTTTAAAACACAGAATAAACAATAAGATACATTTGACACTACACTTGACAACCGTTGAAGCGTGACGTCATGTCAGCTGGTTGTGTGGCTTTAATCTCTAGGTGGTGTTGGTTTCATGGCTCCCATACAAATCTTAACCCCCTCTCTATTCCCTTTCTGTTTGTTCATTGTTTTATCTTTTTTGTTCTTTTTGTCCTCTTTTGTTCCAAAATTCATCCCTCGACCGATAACCTCCTTGAACTTTTAAAACCCACAACTGTTAACTTCCTCTACTTTCCTGGAGGCTGGAAGACCACCAGGGTGGAGAATTACTTCGAACGGGTTTTTTCGTTGTGTTTTGTTTTCCCGTGACAGTAACCAAAATTTCTTTAGTGTTTTTTGTGCGTGCACAGTGCGACAATTTTTTAAAATATACATTAATTAGTTTTAGGCTCTTATGGGCAGCATAGTTTTAAGGCATTGTTGTTTTTAAATTCACTCGGCGAATAGGAGTTACAACTCCTTACCTGAATTACCGTTCTTAGCCGAACCGGACCTGCTCCGCCCAACCTTACACCCACTACGGTGCTGCGCATCGTGGCTGCCAGGTTGGCTCCGGGTCAGGTTCCGACTGTACTTTTAATTGTAAATAAAGTCTTGTTGATTGATTGATTGATACAAATTTACTGCCTGAACTATATTGCGCATGCGTAACCATTGACGTCACGGCTTTTAGCAGGAACTACCATTTTCAAATTTTAAACTGAATTTAAAATTATTTAACGTCCTAGAATACCAATTTAATGTAAATACAAATTATGAAATGATTCCATTTAGCGAATAATAGTACCTATACCATTCGGCGAGCGTATAATGATGGCTATTACTCTCGAGTGTCGTAAATCATACGAGCGTGTAGAAGCCATTATACGCGAGCAGAATGCTATACTTTACCCACTTACTGTTTTAATCTTTTAAAAGTGAAAAAATAAAGTTAGTTCACAGTGAAAATTTGTTTGACGTTTTAAACGTCAAACGATAACATGGACTCTCCCTTGAAAAAATGGACTCGCCTGAGTTGATTATGATTGGTCAAGGGCGCTAGAATGATATTATGTTCATTATACGCTAGTTTGGAATTATGACCGCCATTATTCGTCGATTGTTATATATATATAATGCAAGGATTATCCGATAGTCGTGGACAAAAACGTATTTACGGTCGATCCATCTTTGTTGCTCCCTCCATATAAAAATTATGGAATCACTACTGCCATTACGTACAATTATTTTGTTTCTGTAGACAACAATCAAATAACGACTTTAAAATTTGTTGTTGTGATCAGGCCCCCCGCATCAAATCATGGGCCCCGGTACCAAATTCACTGGCGAGCCCCCGCGCTTAATAATTAATGAGCGGAAAAAAATTTTGTTGTCAAAATATCTGGCGGGCTCTCACTACGGGCCCCTCGGAAGCCAACGGGCCCCCGCGCTTAATGATTGATGAGCGGGGGGTGAGAAATTTGAAAAAAAAAAATTGCCAAAATCTCTGAAAGGCCCCCGCACTTAATAATTTGAGAGGAGAAATTTGAAAAAAAAATTGTAAAGATTTCTGGCGGGCCCCACGGAAGCCCGGGCCCCTAAACTCAGTACCCAATAGACCCTCCCCATACTGGGGGCCTGGTTGTGATTAACTTTGAATACTGTAAGCATTAATTATTGTTCATATCAAAGAAGATAATGACATTGATAAATTACTATCGCGATGTTTTTAAAGAATTTTGCTCAAAACGTGAGATTTTTGGGTGAAAATTGGAACATGTCCTAATTTTAGCAGTGACCACTTTGCGTCTTTAACGCGACGTGAGCACGCATAAGTGTCAATAACACATGCATACATTTCAAAAATGAGGAGATAGCACCACAAGTGTGAAAGAGTTTAGAAGAAAATTATGTGCTGATAACATCAGATAATTTTTCAGACAGTCAAGTTGTTTTGTGTGTTATTATCTATCTGGATATCCACGAATTTTGTTTACTCATTGCTATTAAATGTAATCAATTAAGCCCGATTGATGCTGGGATTTATCAATGGCGTATACAGAAATTTTTAAGAGGAGCTCATTTAAAAATTTTTTAATGTAACTATGTTAATATAGAATATATCGTACGCATGGTAAGGCGAAAAGATACATTACAATTACAAACATATTATCATTAAGATGTATAATGCATAATAAAAGATGTATCAAATATCTTCTTACTATACTTCCATTTGAAAATTCCCACTTTTCATATCAATTAAAATTAGCTTTAGTAATACCTGTTTACAAAAAAAAAAAAAAAAATAATCCAAATGATATAAATAATTATAGACCGATAGCACTTTTATCTGTTTTCTCTAAAATATTTGAAAAATCATTTCAAATTAGATTAACATGTTTTCTTCAAAAGTATAATGTATTAGTAACGAGTCAGTGTGGGGTTTGTAGAAACCGATCTACACCTCCTTTTATGAAAAAATTCTCAACAATTTTAATAACAAACTAAAATCGATTGACATTTCAAAAGCATTTGATTGTGTAAATCACAAATTATTATTAAAAAAACTTGAGATATATGGTATTCATGGTATGACATTAAGTTAGATAAATTCATACTTGAAGGGGAGAACACAGACTGTAAAAATCATACAAGATGACATGACATGTTTTTCAGAAAATGTAAATGTGTTGACAGGAATACCACAAGGGTGTGTGTTAGGTATTATTATTTATAATTTTTATTTATGATATAATTGGAAATGTAAACGCTAACAGCTTTTGAACTCTTTTTTCTGATGATACTTCGGCTATTATTACTGCTCAAAATATTACACTTAGTAAAACTGCTACGAAATGTATAGAAGACATATCAATTTGGTGTAATAAAAATGGTCTAGTGCTAAACGCACAAAAAACTAATCTCCTATTATACACATCAGTTGGAACTAAAAATGATTTAAGTGTACTGGTTAGAGCTAAATGATTGTGTAAAATTGTTAGGTATTCTGTTGGACAAACATTTATCTTGGCAAAACCATACTGAAGGTGTAATAAAAAACTTTGCAATTTTACAAATAAGAGATTCGGTTAATAGTGAAACACTAAAAACTTTTTATTATGGCTGTATAAACTCAACACTTTCATATGGTTTACTTTGCTTCAGGAATACAAAAAGTATTTATCATGCAGAAGAGAATTATAAGAAGCATGTTTAACCTAGGTTACAGTACATCATGTAGACCTTACTTTAGGCAGCACGGAATACTTACTGTTTACTGTATGTATATCTTACAGTCAGTGTGAGAAAAAATATTAATGATCTACCAAAATGTAACGATATAAATACGTATAACACTCGCAGCGGCAGTAATGTGTATATACCAGCATATAGAATAAGCCAAGTAAATAAAGGTCTTTTCATCACATCGATCAAGATGTACAACCTTTTACCAAAAAAATTGAAAGATGCTAACAGCTTCAATTGTTTTAAAAGTACAGTTCGGAAGTTCCTGATCGACCAATGTTTTTACACTTATTATTAATTGTACAACTTCTGTACTTCTGCTACTGCTACTTGATATTTGAGCCATAGAAATGGTTTATTTTTATGTTGTTAATGTATTTATTGTTTATTTAAATTTTTGTTTGTTTGTTATTTATTAAATTTAAAGACTACGTATGTGTAATATTATTATTTTTTAATTGTATTTAGTTTTTTTGACTATATTTGTACTATGTATTTTTTCTTAGTTGTAATTTACATTTGACTCGTCCAAAACTTGTATTGCAGCAGGTCAAAAGGAAATAAAGTTATTATTATTATTATTATTATTATTATTATTTTTTTTTTTTTTTCGGTTTGCCCGCTGCCGGACAGGACTTCCGTGGCCTCCGACACCTCACGGTAGCCGCGCCGGCGAATTCCTTGCAGCCACTCTCCACGACCTGTGGAGTTAGTGACTGCAAATACCTAAATCGTGTGCCCTAAGTAGACGAAGGGACCCCAAGATAACCGCCTTCTGCATCTGGCCTGCCAACCATTCTGCCGAATTCTGGCAGGCCGGTATGATCTTCAATTCTGAGAGCAGCGAAGGCTTCATCCCTCCGAGTACGCCGATTATTAGGACGACCATCTTGACAGAGTAGCCTGGGTACAGCACTTGGAGCTCATACCGGAGATCACGATATTTGGTCCGTTTTTCCCCCTCCTTCAAAGCGATATTTGTCTCAGCAGGTGCTGAGAATTCAATGACAAACATCACTTTGTTCTGATGGTCGAGGAGGACTATGTCAGGCTTGTTGGCTTGAATTAGCCTGACGGTCGGGAACGAGTAGTTCCAATAAATTCGGCACCTCTCGTTCTCGACAACGGACTCAATATCTCCGGGGATGTAAGGCAGCACTGGTGTTTGGTCTACCCCATACGAGTGCCGTAGGTGGTAGTATAGCACTCGTAAAGCCGCGTTATGGCGGTGGATGTAGGCCGAAATCGCGTATACCGGGCATGCTGAAAGCAAATGCATCAGCGATTCCGGCGCCTGACGGCAGGTCCTGCAGTTGGTATCAGGGACCTCTACACCCATTACGCGGCTCCGGTAGACCAAGGTGTTTATTACACCATCCTGACAGGCCACAATGAATCCCTCGGTCTCCGACTTAAGCCCAGCTGACCTTAAAAAGGCGAATGTCAGCCTAGTCGATAAACCCAGTGTTTCCATGTTTTTGTAGTATACACCGTGCATGGGTTTATCGACATGCTGCCTAAACAGGCTCTCCTGTTCGGCAGCTTTTATTTGGGCTTTCAGACGAGTCGGCTGAAGCTCAGTGACTGACTCTGGGTCAGCACCGCGCCGGCCGCCTCGTCTGGCGTCGAATACGAGACCGAGTTCATCTGCGGCTCTTTTTGCTGCCTTAAACAATCCTGCGCCCACCCCTGCGATTTCGTGATCTCTCACTAATAGCAGGAGCGGATCCGAGCTCCTGAGGATGTTACATGCCATACTCAGTACTACTCTGCCATGCATACACTCCAGACCCAAGAGTCCTCGGCCCCCCCGATGACGTGGGAGGTAAACACGAGGAACGGACGATCTAGGATGAATACTCCTATGGATGTTCATCATCTTGCGGGTGTCTCTGTCTAGTTGGCGCAGCTCATCTACCGTCCATTTTACTACTCCAAAGGAGTAGAGCAGAACAGGAACGGCAAGCATGTTAGTAGCAGACGCCTTATTCTTCCCCGAAAGTTCGGACGACCAAATCTTTCGGAGTAGGCGTCTGTACTTGCCGCGGAGAGATTCCTTGATTTGTTGCACATCCTGGATGTGATGTTGTTGCACACCCAGGTATGTGTAGGTCTCTCCGGCATCCAGATGTCTTAGGATGCTTCCGTCTGCGAGCTGCGCGTCCTCAGAAAATTCCCCGCATCGCCCTCTCGTGAGGTGGACGACCGCGCACTTGTCCAACCCGAACTCCATACCAATGGCCCGCGTGTACTCCTCGACCACCCTTAGAGCATTTTGAAGTTCACGCTCTCCGGAGGCATACAGTTTCAGGTCATCCATATAGAATAAATGGGTGACTTTATGCCTCCGGTTGCTGGGTGGTCCACAGTGGTACCCGCGAGTTTGGCGGAGTTCAACAGATAACGGCAGCAGTGAGATGCAAAAGAGGAGGGGACTCAGAGAATCTCCCTGGAATACTCCTCTTCTGAATGCCACCTGCTCTGTCGTAACCCGCTGTGCACCTGATGTTATGGTGAAGCGGGTCCTCCAGAGTGGCAGCAGTTGTTCTATGCATCTCACTAGTGGCTCTGCTACCGCAAGACATTTGAGCAAATGTAACAAAAGTTCATGTGATGTTGTGTCAAATGCCTTACGATAGTCAATCCAGGCCATCGATAGATTCCGCTTGTACTGCACAGAGTCCTGTGTAATACAGCGGTCTACCAGCAGGCTGTCCTTACAACCTGCCATGCCCTTCTTGCCGCCACGCTGCTCGTATATCTGCTGGAAGACCGGATCAACCTGCCGTAGTGTCCGAGCATACAAGATACGAGTAAATAGCTTGTAGCAGGAGTTCAGACAGGTGATTGGTCTATAATTCCTTGGGTCAGACAGATCACCCTTTTTAGGGATGAGCACAGTACGTCCCTCGACAAACCAGTCCGGAATCTGCTGCCCCTCGTTCAACCACTTGTTGAAAACTCGGGCCAGACGACGGTGTGTGGAAGGAAATTTTTTCCACCACCAGTTATTTATGCCGTCTGGCCCCGGAGCAGCGAAGTTCTTGGTGCCAACGAGAGCTTGTTGGACTTCCCCCGGACTGATTGCCGGGCACACTTCTTCCGGCTCTTCAAAGGTTCTGTGGCACAGAGCCTCCTATTGCTGGAGTGTTGCTATCGAACGGACGTGTTGTTTCGTAGATTCCTTTCCAGAAGCTTTCGACATCGGCTACAGTTGGTGGATTATCGACAACACGCTGTGGCTCTTGAAATAGGCGGGAAGGATTCGTACGGAACAAGTTATTTTGCTCCATACTTCGTACCCGCCTATTTAGCTTTTTCTTGATAGCCATAAGCGCTCGAATCCTATCTAAACAGTGCTGCTTAATAGTGAGCATCACTGTTAGATTTAGAGTGTGGTGCTGGCGTCTGAGTCCGGCTGCTGTTCGCCGGACTTTAGGCGTAAATGCCTTGCCAGTGGTTACGTATTCCACCACACTCTGGATTCGAGAAGCCTGTCGTCTGGCCAACTGTATTTTGCCTTCGATCTTTTGTACACGCCGCTTAGCCTTTTCGATACCGCTCGAGGGGTTGGTATTCCTCTCGCGGGGCACGAGTTGGCTAGCAGCGTTGTACACGGCACAGTTGATCTGCCAAATGTCGGCGTCTTCTGGTAATTCCTCATCGATAACAGCGTCCATCCGAGCCAGGTCTTGTGGCTTTAGGTTAGCCCTGGTGTTAAGGCTAACCCTCGTCCTTAAGTTGACTTCGGCGTACCTTCTAGGATGTTCCCCGTCAGCTCTTTGCCGCGGTGGCAGTGCGGCTGGCGCTTCTTCCTGCTGACGGGGTGCCCTTACGTACCCTGTCCTGCGCAGGTAGGATACTTGATCCCTGAGCTGTTGCTCAGAGAAGGCGCGATGCTCTGGATGCGTGTCTCACCAGATTTCGTGCAATCGCGCCATGTACCCTCTGCGCGCAGGTTCGCTGCTCTCATAGCAGGTCAGCAAGTCATCTCGAAGTTCCCTCGTCCACTTAAAGCGTCCATGGTCGTAGCGTGTGTTGTCATCATTGAGACCGTCCGGTATGGCCCCTCCAACTTGTCTCTGACCCCCATCCGGTTAGGGTCGATTGTGAGGGGCCCTTCCTCTGTCTGCTAGAACCAGAGAAGTGGATCTCAGAGTGGTTAGCCCCGAGATCCACGTCCGACATCTGTCAGGCAGAGTTGCCTCTGCCTGTCCAGGTACACCGCGTGGAGGCTGCCGGTCCGTTTTCCGTACCCGTATTATTATTATTATTATTATTTTTTTTTTTTAGCTAGCTAAAAACCAGTCACCCTTCTCTGTGGCTCCGACCCTCACAGAGGGGAGCTGGTAGTACCGGCAGCCACTCCCCACACCCGTGGGGTAAGTGACTACTGGGTCCGGGAATCGTGTGCCCTGAGCAGACGTAATGAACCGAGGATGACGGCCTTCTGCATTCTGCCGGCTAAGATCTCTGCCGAATTTCGGCATGCCGGTATGATCTTAAGTTCTGAAAGCAGTGTGTGTCTCGTTCCACCGAGGGCTCCTATAATCAGTACCACTATCTTAACAGTATGGTCTGGATACAGTCTGCGGAGTTCGAAGAGCAGATCTCGATATTTTGTCCGTTTTTCCTCCTCCTTCAAGACAATGTTGTTCTCCGCGGGAGCCGAGAACTCCACGACAAACATTGTCTTGAGTTGATGGTCGAGGAGTACTACGTCAGGCTTGTTGGCTTGTATTTGCCTGACGGTGGGAAAAGAGTAGTTCCAATAAATTAGACACTTCTCATTTCCCACAACGGACTCAATATCCCCCGGAGCGAAAGGCAGCACTGGTGTCTCGTCTATCCCATACGAGTGCCTTAGGTGATAATAAAGCACTCGTAATGCTCCGTCGTGCCTCTGGATATAGGCCGAGACTGCATATGTCGGACAAGCCGACAACAGGTGCATTAAAGTCTCTGGCGCCCTGCGGCAGGCCCTGCAGCTGACATCAGGGACCTCTATACCCATGACACGACTACGATAGACGAGGGTATTAAATACACCATCCTGGCAAGCCATTATGAATCCCTCGGTCTCAGACTTCAGCCCGGCTGACCTTAACAAGGCAAAGGTCAGCCTTTCGGATAAGCCAAGGTTCTCTATATTTTTATAGAAAACTCCATGCATTGGCTTATCCGTGTTAAGCTGCAGAAAGATGTTGTGTTCTGCAGCTTTAATTTGGGCTTTTCGTCGAGCAGGTTCCAACTCGGTGACAGAGTCGGGATTTACCCGCTCGACGTCGTAGGAGAGACCAAGTTCATCGGCTGCTCTTTGTGCTGCCTTAAACAAAAAGGCTCCTATTCCTGCACTTTCATGGTCTCGGACCATGCAGAGGAGGGGATCCAAACTCCTGATGACCTTACAGGCTCCATCCAGAACCATCCTATTATGGAGACTCTCCAAACTCAAGAGTCCACGGCCTCCCCGATGCCGTGGGAGGTATAGCCGTGGAACGGACGATTTAGGATGCAAACTTCTATTGAGATGCATCTTCTTGCGGGTTCCTACGTCGAGTTGACGCAACTCCTCTCGAGTCCATTTCACTACTCCAAAGGAGTAGAGTAGGATCGGAAAGGCAAGCATGTTGGTAGCAGACACCTTGTTCTTCCCCGACAGTTCTGAGGACCAGATCTGTCGGAGTCGGTGCTGATACTTGCCGCGGAGAGCGTTTTTCACTACACCCACTTCTTGGGTGGAGCGTTGCTCGACACCCAAGTAAGTGTACGACTCTCCGGCATCTAGATGATGTAAGATGCTTCCGTCCACGAGCTGCGCGTCCTCTCCGTAGTTCCCGCATCGTCCTCTCTTGAGATGGACCAGTGCACATTTGTCCAACCGAACTCCATACCGACAGCCTGCGTGTACTCCTGTACCACCCTGAGGGACTGGTGTAGGTCCCTCTCTCCGGAGGCATAAAGTTTAAGGTCATCCATGTAAAACAGATGGGTATTATTATTATTATTATTATTATTATTATTTTTTTTTTTTGTTAAAACCCAGTCACCCTTCTCTGTGGCTCCGACCCTCACAGAGGGGAGCTGGTAGTACCGGCAGCCACTCCCCACACCCGTGGGGTAAGTGACTACTGGGTCCGGGAATCGTGTGCCCTGAGCAGACGTAATGAACCGAGGATGACGGCCTTCTGCATTCTGCCGGCTAAGACCTCCGCCGAATTTCGGCATGCCGGTATGATCTTAAGTTCTGAAAGCAGTGTGTGTCTCGTTCCACCGAGGGCTCCTATAATCAGTACCACTATCTTAACAGTATGGTCTGGATACAGTCTGCGGAGTTCGAAGAGCAGATCTCGATATTTTGTCCGTTTTTCCTCCTCCTTCAAGACAATGTTGTTCTCCGCGGGAGCCGAGAACTCCACGACAAACATTGTCTTGAGTTGATGGTCGAGGAGTACTACGTCAGGCTTGTTGGCTTGTATTTGCCTGACGGTGGGAAAAGAGTAGTTCCAATAAATTAGACACTTCTCATTTCCCACAACGGACTCAATATCCCTTATTATTATTATTATTATTATTATTATTATTATTATTATTATTATTATTATTATTATTATTATTATTATTATTATTATTATTATTATTATTATTATTAAAGTACCCGTGGTTGATGTTTAACACTTACGCCTCCAGTTAAAATATTAACTTGATTTTGGGTGAAAGAAGAGATTCTACATTGGAACCTTGAGGAACATCGATAATATGTCTAAGAATAACATAATATTTTGCCCTTCACACATGTTAAAGGAAATATTTTATAGCTTATTGCCTCTAGAAATTTCTCCACAAATTGTGTCTATGGTTAACGATAAATCGAACAGTAATAAAATAGTAGTGGCATATTCAATAAACTTTTGCAAAAGTAGTTTTACCCCAGTCAATCCGGCATGAGACCGCGCATTTTGGGTATGTAGCGATTTTCTTGTTTTGTCTTGTAGGGGGTCGGTCGTGAGTGCATAACTAAGTTACGTGCCTGGGGTATTGTCAATCGATCGCCATCTTAAAAATAAGAGTATAACTAGTTTTTTTATCTATTTTCGTAAGCCTGAGTTTCACAAATTATTTTTCATATTTTTCAAACATTACTCGTGTTCATACCAGTAGAGTGTACCGGAACTCGCGCCTCCCGACCATCACAAATTGATTTTTTGCAAATGCAATAACAAATGCCGCGCAGCTCGCAGATGCCGGAGGCTGGCTTAAAGTGTTTTGCCATTTGCCGAAATTGCAATGGTGAAACATGTGAGAACGTAGTGGCAGTTTTAAGCCTGATTGATGAAGCGGAACTCGAAGACGAATGCGCATCGATATTACCTCTGGAATTGACAAACGATATGGAGATTCCTATGAACGAGGACAAGGAGAATCCCATCGACAATGACCCTGAGATTTTCGTCGATGGTGTCCTTATAGAAGACGACCCATACTCCATAGCCTGGCCCTTCAAGAAGAAGGAAATGTGCATAATGCCAAAGGATGACTCGTGAATAAAGCCTAAGTATTTTGGTGCGCGGAAACTAATTTTGGACAAACAAAATTTTTCTATCTTGTCAGTTTTCATCTACCATCCCCTAAAAAGTGCAAAAAAGGTCTTGTTTGTCCTAACGATCTGATCTAACTTTTCTGAAGTACTCTGACGCGCCGAAGCCATATTTGGATAAAAAATTCTTTCTATCGTGTCAGTTATTCTCTAAAACCATAAAACGGGCAAAAAAAAGATTTTGTCCTAAAGTTCTGATCTAAATCCTCTGAAGTATTTTGATGCGCTGAAACCAATTTTGGACAAAAAAAAATTTCTATTGTGTCAGCTTCCCTCTGCCACCCCTAGGAGATAAAAGGGGGTGGTTCAAAATTAAAACCAGTGAAAATTTCACAGATGATCCAATGATAGTTTTTGAAGCCATCAGAACAGCACGATACCTGACTTAAAATTTACTGTCATCAACCCAGTAACTGAGCAAAATGCTTTCTCTGCTCACCCTGAAAATTTGATCCTCGCAATTATTGTGGATGAAAGAGAACTGGGGCTGCGCCGAGTGTTGAAAGCTCGATGACTTTCCAAGGGAAAGACTATTCGAAACTTCACTACGCCAAAACTAAACTTCGAAGCACCAGACTCCGTCAACATGATTTGGTGGGATAGTTGCAATATCTCTCCCCCTCCACACTAGGAACATCACGGATGAGAACATAAAAAATCTAATACAGACTGACACACCGCTGCAACCGGATTTCCAAAGCTTGCCTTGTCACACCCAGGCTATGGAGCGGTGTGTCAAACTTGTGACCGAAACGTCTAAAAAAGTGTGTAGCGCTGACGCAAGATCTATTGCGCCAGAATGTTCCCAAAAATATGACTTTAAAGTGCAGTTTTTTGAATAACAAAATTAGAAATGATAAATATATTCACCGTTTGTTTACTTAAATGAAAAAATAAAATTAGCAGAAATTACGAAAGATTGCCATTTCTACTAAAAATAGTATTTTTTGAGCTTTTGGCGCGAACAATAAATATTTTGAAATTACAAGCTTTAAATTTTTTTCGTGTTCCTCATTCCCCAAACTTCTTATTAGGACCTATAGCGTTTCGATAGCAGTGATTTTAGTGATTATAAAAAATTAACGAAAAATAGCAAAATTTCGCCATTTTTCAAAACTTTGAATGCGATGCGCGAACTTTGTTTTTTATTTTGCTTAGCTAGGCGATAGGCAACATTTCCGGGGTGTAGCGATAGAAAAATAAAAAACGGTTTCGACCAATAAGCTATCAAACTAAGGGATTGGTTCCAGATCGGCTTGCCTCGCATGTTCTCAATATGCGGGGTATTTCAATAAAGTCACGACAAACTTCGAAGGGTGATTCCTCATCGTCAGAAAAAGCAAAAAAAAAACAAGAGGAACATTTTTTGCTAAAATGCTTAATAAGCACTGTACGATGTTCACGGTATTCGATATTTTTTTTAATTCTTACACGTGAATGATACGACTTATGAAAAAAATGGAAGAATGAAGGAAGATTTAGTTATAGATAGTGCATCCAATTGATTGATTGATTGATTTACCAGCGTGCGGTAGGCATTACTGCCACTCCCAAGTTATACAGCTGGGCCTGCTACGTCCACGCTGGGTTGGACTAAGGTCATGCTTGTTTCCAGCAGCGAGAGCCACATGGCGCATGGTAAAGGAATGTAGGATGGGAGGTGTAGGTATTTGTGAGATGCGTTACCGCATTATGTCGTGAGGGAGCGTTTAAGCCCCCTTTTTTTGTATTTTTGGTTCTGGGCTTCTGCCTATTCTGGGTCTTCTTGTGAGATATGTTGCCGCGTTGTGTCGCTGCTATCTGTGCTCCTATTTTTGTACTTCTGTTTCTATAAGTCTTCTTCTTCTTCTGAAGGTTCTGATTCCTGCGTTTCTGTTTCTGGTAGAGTATATATCGCTCCGATTTCTTTGTGAAATTCATTCTTTCCCCTCGCCTTTCTTTCCCAGTATGTTTGGTCCTTTCCCAGTTTGTTCATGATTCTCTCGATTGTTGTTTTCCACGTGTAACATGGTCTCCCCATTTTAAGTTTGCTGCTGTTCAGTGTTAGTGCTTTCTTCAGTAGGTGTGTTGGTTCCCTTCTTTGGACGTGTCACCAGTACTTCATTGCGTACATTTCTATCCTTTTTGTGATTTCCACGTGTAACCTGGTCTCCCTGTTTTTAGTGTAGAATTTAATGTAGAATTTTTCACTTATCAACGAGCGTAATTTTGACCTGAAAACCTCATTTGATAATTTACTTAAGAAAAATATTATGAAATCAGATTCACAATACTATATTGTAACACCCACAACGTCAAAAAATATGCAATACCACAAAACACACTCCTGTTAAACTAGACACCAACAAAAAGTCAGGATCAACAACACTTCTCTGTGATACCTCTCCTCCCCTCCATTCTCCTCTCCTTCTGATCCGCTCTACCGCACCACACCAAAAACATTGCACCTAGCTCTGCATCATATACAAAACCAATCACCACTCACAAAATCGTCAATCTCACGTCCCGAGGTATGCATCACCCTTCAAACACTCATCCCTCACCTAACTCAAAACTGTATCCTTCGCACTCTGTATCCAGACCAAGTGATGGCACACAAAAAGGAATGTGTTTTCTATGTTTTCTCCTTCCAACGATGGCCCAGCGCTCCACACAGACACTTTTTAAACTTTTTAATAAACTTTCTCAGTCCCACCCTAGCCGCACCAGAAACATAAACAATTTGTATGTTTCCATAGCATGGATGAGGCTTTCCAAATTCCAATGGCACCGAAACCAAGCCAATGGCCATCCAAATTCCCATTATATTCTTAAATTACTTCAATTCCACACGGTGCACTGTCACCCTGATGAGGCACGCCCCTGGCCAGACTCATATGTAAATTTGCTAGAAAGGATTGTTTATTGACTTATTTTTAAGTTATTACATTTGACAATGAGCGTAATTTCGAACTGAAAACCTTCACTTGATATTTTACCTAAGAGAATATTAAGCCATATACGTTTGATTATTACGGATTCAGTTTATATTAATTTCGCCTGAGTATTTTTAATAATCATGAAAAAAGATTATTTGAAGGTTAACAAAAGAAATTTATATGACCATACTTTACAGACAGATCAAATTCATTTGAATATTTTTATAATGGTTAAAAAAATAATTTACAGGTTTACAGAGGGATATCATGCCATGCTTTAATTTATTGCCATAAACTTGTCGACAATGTCGACTCTTCAAGGGTAATGGGCCTAAACTCTTCGATGGTTATAAATATACTTGTCTGGGAAGGTACTTAAAAATGAAAAAGGAGGTACTTATCTTGCTTTTGCCTATCTTGGGTTGTTTGTTTAATTACGCTCTTTTCGTTTCTTAATACACAGCACTAGGAAATAAAAATCAGTTCGGTTGCAAATAATATTTTTCTGTAAGATTCTATCACCCCAACCCGCCCTAACTCCGACGCTACTGATTAGTTTTTGATGAAACTTTTGACGTACGGAGTTACTATGAAAACACTATTCCCTACCAAGTTTGAAGTAGGTACTTTCAACCATCACAGTAACTATAGTACGGGAGTCCGCGGCACACTTTTTCAATGGTTTTATTATATTCATAAATCTGTATGTATTTACAGGGTGGACCATTAATAATAGGCCATAGTTCAAGGGTAGATTTTTGGACCAAAATATGAGGATATAACTAAATATGCTTTAGTAAATTGTTGCGGAAAGATACAATGTGTCAAAATTGTATTTTTTTTTTTTTTGCAACATCTCAACTACTTCTTGACCGATCTTCTCCCAATTTGGTAAGGGAACATTTTTTAAGTTAAGAAACAATAATTTATGTATTTCATCACGCTAACTCGTGGAGGGCGCCTCATGAGGTATACCTGATGATGAATATTTTTTCTCTTTTTTTTACGAAACGTAGTGGTCCTTTTGACTGGAAAATCTCACGCAGGAGTCATTTCTACGTAAAAAAAGTACACTTGATAGAATTTGATAATTCCAACCATTTTCGAGAAAACTGCCCCATAGATCTTAAGAATTCTTTGAAAACAAACTTAATTTGAATAGGACAAATTGTATTTATTGAGAAGTGTGCTTTGGTGACGTCTTAGTTCTGTCATTTACGTGCAATCTCATTATTTTGACATTATGACAGAACTAAGACGTCACTAAAGCACACTTTTCAATAAATACAATTTGTCTTTTTCAAACTGAGTCTGTTTTCAAAGAATTCTTGAAATCTTTGCGACAGTTTTCTCGAAAACTGTTGGAATTATCAAGTTCTATCAAGTGTACCTTTTTTTTTACGTAGAAATGACTCCTGTATGAGATTTTCTAGTCAAAGGTGCCACAACGTTTCGTAAAAAAAAAATAGAAAAAAATATCATCGGGTATAGACTCATGAGGCGCTCTGCATGTGCTAACGTGATGTGTGATACATAAATTACTATTTCTTAAAGCTTAACAAATGTTTCCTTACCAAATTGGGAGAAGAAGATCGGTCAAGAGGTAGATGATATATTGCGAAAAAAAAGACAACAATTTTGACACCCCGTGTTATATCCTCATATTTTGGTCCAAAGAATCTACCTTTGAACTATGGCCTATTATTAATGGTCCACACTGTATATTATGTATGTATGTATAGGTCAAATTTGGTAATTGAAATTTCACCCACTTCCCTTTATCCGATCGAGCCAAGGGCGGATCTGGACCTTGAGCTTGGGGGGGGGGGGGGGGGGGTAACACTGAACTCAAAATTTTTTGGTGAGCGGGGGGGGGAAGAAATCTGAAAAAAAAAATTTCCCTCTAAAATTTTTTTGAAGAGCAGGGGGAAGAAATAAAAAAAAATTTCCAAAATTAACAAAAATCATACCATTTTAAAACAAAAATTGATGATTTACAGAATCTTGGGGGGGGGGGAATTACCCCGTTACCCCCCCATAAATCTGCGCCTGGATCGAGCTGAAATTTTGCGCACAGCTTTGGTTCTGATGATCATACAATATAGTACATTTAATCTCGTTCTAAATCCAATATGGCGGACGCCTCAAGAAAACGGATTTCCTTTTCTCTTCACATCCTCTTGACATGGGTGTCAAATGAAAGGGTTTGAGAAGTAGAATACGATAAGCTATGTGATGTCATTCAAGAACCCAATATGGCGGCTTACCTTTGTCTTCACAACCTCCTTGACATGGGTATCAAATGAAAGTGTTTGATGAGTAGATTACAATAAGCTACGAACTCAATATTTAGGACTTATGGTTTTCGAAATATACGACTTTTAAAGAGCACGGTGTGACCAACATCGTGACGTCTGAGGATAGTAATATAAATCGGTGAAAATAGTTGATAAACTGAAATTCTTCACAAACACGCTTAAGTTTCAAAACACACTGCTTAAGTTGACAATTTGTAATATTGTGGAACTATAATAATTCGCTGCAACTAGCCGCTTCGGCTAGCGGCTCCTATCAAGTGACGTCACGGCTGATACTCGACCGCGGGTGCGGTCCATTTTTATGATTTTTTTTAGACGATTTATAGGTCTCACAAAATTCTACTTTTTTGCACAGGGTCTTAAAATGATAAGATCTTTCAGATAATCAAATAAAAAAAAAGTGCTAATTGAGCCCATTGATTAACGTATTTTTCCAATTGTATGAAATTAAAATAATAACATTAAGACTAAAAAGTTAAAAATAAATAAATTAAGAAACAAACTGTTTAAAAACACTGGTTTTCTTTTAAAGCCAAATTGTACTAAAAAGTAGAAAGTATATTTTTTTCACTGATAATCAAGCTTATCAGAATAATGTTCAACTTTGTAAATAGAAATCTATTGGGCGCTCAAAAAATATTACTTCGTCTAATCATTTTGATTTACGTTTACATTTTATGAGCGCATTGGGCGCATTGGGTTTCTATTTACAAAGTTGAAAATTATTCTGATCAGCTTATAATCACTGAAAAAAAAAATGTTGTCTACTTTTTAGTGCAATTTGATTTTAAAATAAAAAAAAATAAGATTTTGGTGTAAATTTTTAAATATATTTATTTAAGTTTAATATCAATGGACTAAATGACACGATGCGGTATTAATTGGATTGTTTCACTGAAGTTCAAGTAAACTCAATATTTCCAACATTTATATAAATTTGATCTAATCGGTTTAGATATGAAGTAAATGATCATGTTTTTTGCCTAATAAATATAGTTGCTACGTAATCCATACAAATATATCAGAATACTTAAGTAAAGCACCTTTAGCTATTTCAGAAATTAGAGGGTGTTACTAACCTTCTACGGAAATAACGACGAGGACAATAGACATATTGCTATTTTAAAGAAATCACGTCAATATATTCCACAGGATAAAAAGAGAGATTTATTAATATTTCGGATTAGAATTTTTGGATGATTATATTTCCCATTGAATTAATGAAAATTAATGAAACGTAAGAAAGAGAAACAAGAGGAAGTAAAAACGGTTACTTGTAGCTTCAATCAGCTTAGTGTATTTGAAAAGAACAGAAAAAAAACCACAAAGAGAATCACGTTGCTTAAAAATTGGATACTATGAAATAAAATTATACCTGTCGTATTTCCAACAAAATTGTTTTTAAAGTAATGCATATGCACTGCAATAGATGTAATGTTCAAATAAATAATATGTTAGCTTATCGATATTTAATCACGAAAAATAAATTTACACATGAACATTTTCTATTAAAATTAAATTGCATATTACTATTTACTTTCACACAACATTCGGTAAATATTACAGTTGTGATAAAACTCATATAAATGATTTCGTGACAGTTATAGATTTGGCATTCTTTATATATAGAGTGGATTGTATATTTTACATGTGTAACCTCTAGAGTACTTTAACTGCGTTATTTCAAAATCAAACCTTCAATGGAGTATTTCTCACATATTTTAAGTAAGCAAGTGATACCTAAACATTTTACTTATATATTTCATATTCGTTATCGCAGCAAGGACTCAAAAGTGGAAACTTATAAAGGATACTTAACGAAAATTAATACGAAAATAATTCGTCCTATCGAACTGAGTTTTCTATAGTAATTACATTAGAGGGTTTTTATCGAATTTTGATTTTTTTAAAAGTAGGATGTTGCTGCGGGATTTCCTGCAAAACCGAATAAAAGAACAAAACAGTTCAGTATTTTCTCTAAGAACCATAAATAAAAAATAAAAAAATTGTTTACTGATAATAAGCAAATAAAATTAAAATTGAGTATTACTAAACGCAAAAACTGTAAAAGTTAGTATGAATTAAAATATTGTACCAGACAGTACTAGTAAGTATTTTAACTTTCATCAAACTTGTAAGAGATAAGAATAAACATATTTTACATATTTCTAAAGAACTACTTTCATGGCCATATGCCACACTAAATATTGGACAATATGCACATTATAGTACAAACTGGAGGTTTTAACTTCGGAATAATGTCATATTGAACGGATTTCGTTCATTTTTGGCAGTATAATAGTAAATGCTTCACAGAAAAGTTTCTATATTGTGCGGGGGCTTGCTAATTTATAGGGGGTGGATGCCACCCCTTCTCACGGGGTGGCACTTAAAAAATATATATATTTATTGGCTGAAATAGAATGAAATTTTAAGAAGAAAAGGTTCTATGCAATTTTTCACATAAATTGATAGTTTTTAAGTTATAACGACTTCAAAATTGCGATTTTAGCTTAAAAAAAGGTATTTCCAAACGGCTTTCGTCAAGTATCTCGAAAAGTATTACTTTATCGAAAAAATGTTGCAGACCAGTTACAGAAAGTACAAACTGTTTAAGTTTATATTTGGTATCCAAGTGTTCCGAAATTACCTTTAAAGTTTAAAATGCATTTTTTTTCTAAAGCAAAGTGCTTTAAATGAGCAAAAAAAATTGAGCATCTAGGCAATGCTACATCTTAACGAAAAACTGTGTTTGAGATATTTTTTTTAAATTACTGGCTAATTAGAGTAACAAAATGGCGATCTTTTTATATAAAAAAAATATAAATACGCACATTTTTCCGTGATAACTTCTTTATTTCTTATGCTACAGGAACGAGTAAAAAATAATTTGAAAGCGCAATTAATTGTCTTTAATTTCATTTCTTAGCATGCGTGATGTAAGTGTCACAGTTTCTGAGATATTTAACATTTAAACTGCATTTTTCGTCTTATAAACATTCGGACGCCATTTGCAAACTTTCATATCTCCGAAACTATTAAATCTATGTAAATAAATAAACAAGCGAAATTCATTATCAGTTTATGAGCTTTATTTTTGGTCTCTAACCATTTTTCAATAAAACTAATATTTATCGAGACATTTGGAAAAGGAAAAAAAAATACGTTTTATCGAAAAATACCTTTATAGTTTAAACTGTATTTTTTTTCTAAGGCAAGTGCTATATACAAATCAAAAAATGAGCATCTACATCATTCTATATATTAATGAGAAACAGTGTTTGAAATTCCTTTTTTTTAATTATTGGCTAATTACAGTAACAAAATGGCGACGTTGTTATTAAAAAAATGTGTAGATGCACATTGCTTTGGTCATAACTTCTTTATTTTTTATGCTACAGAAACAAATAAAAAAACAGCTGAAAGCTTAATTAATAACCTATTATTTTACCTTTTTGCATCCTTGACGTAGGTGTCACAGTTTCTGAGATATTTAACTCTCACTCTAAATAATTATCTTATGAACTCTTGGATGCCAAATGTAAACTTAAATATCTCCGAAATTATTAATCCTACATCAATAAACAAAAAATATAATTAATTCATAGTTTGTACTTTCTGTAATTGGTCTGTAACATTTTTTCGATAAAGTAATACTTTTCGAGATACTCGACGAAAGCCGTTTGGAAATACCTTTTTTTTAAGCTAAAATCGCAATTTTGAAGTCGTTATAACTTAGAAACTATCAATTTATGTGAAAAATTGCATAGAACCTTTTCTTCTTAAAATTTGATTCTACTTCAGCTCCAATAAATATATATTTTTTTAAGTGCCAACCCCTGAGAGGGGGTGGCATCCACCCCCTATAAATTAGCAAGCCCCTACACAATATAGAAACTTTTCTGTGAAGTATTTACTATTATACTGCCAAAATATGATATTATTCCGAAGTTTGGCATATTTTTTACCTCTAGGTACTGTACTATTATGTATGCGACTGTTACTAATAATGTAATTTCTAATTTAAATTGTTCTGCAATGTAACCAAAAACAAATAAAACGAAAGCACTTATTAATATAGCAGTTACCATGGGCGCAGCCAGGAGTGGAGCCATGCCCCCCCCCCCCCAAGCCATCTTCCATGAGCCAAAAAATAAAGAAGCAGTACAAAGCAGTATCTAAATTATCCCTTGAAATAAATATTTTGTAATTAATGCCAATATTATCTAATAGAGGAATCTACACATCCGTTTTCAACCATTTTCTGAAAAATATTCCTCATCCTCTGGGGAGGCCGGTTCTATTGCCCCCCCCCCCCCCCCCAGATGAATTTTCTGGCTGCGCCACTGGCAGTTACGTTAAACTTTAAGGCATTCATAGATATGTGCTTTGACATATATGTCTCTTCAGTGTGACTTCTTTTAAAATTTTGAGTAAACTGAGAAATATGTTAGTAACTTCCCTTAACACTAATTGAAGTTGAAGTTACTAAATATCTGTCAGTTTACTTAGAGAGCTTTAAAAGAAATCACGACGTAGATGATGTTGAAATACGTGTCTGTGAGTTTAACTGCTGCACTGCCAATATTCTTGGCTATAGATGTCGGTCTCGGATGACTGGGGCCGGGCAGGACTATTGCCCTTTACCCCAATACATCGCTGTAGACCGGGGACCAGCCTCGTGCAGGGCGGGCGAGCTTACTTTACTTCGGCCCCACTCACAAATGTGAGAGGTGCAGAAGATTTCGGCCCACCTCCCTGGGCCCTGGCTCGTTGGACCCTTCTGGCGTTCTTCTGACTTGGTTTTTTTTCTTCGCCTGCTAGTCCCCCCCGGGGGGTGTCATCGGTCAGTTGGGTGTTTTTTGGGTTTTTGACAGGAGTGACTGCCGGTACACAGAATGCCAATTGACATCCTGTCATCCGAATCGTCGGTAGGGTAAGGATGAGCTGTGTAGCTCAAGGAAGGGCAGACCTAAATGCTGTGGTAGCATTTTCGGTCTGCCCGGAGCCAGGGTGACTACAGATACTGGACGGTTTTTTGTCCGGTACCCGCAAGGGTCTTGGGTGGGTGGCTGGGTGATCGTCATGTCTCTTCCGTGGGGTGTCTTCGTCGGACGGTGGTATGTTTTATACTCACCCGTTATCCAGTATCGGCACCTTCGGCCGCTTGTGCCTCGGAGCATCTGCTGGGTCATAGTCAGTAGCCTCCCTGACCAGTGAGTTCCCACGCTCCTCAGCAGGGGCGTACATCTTCCTGGCTCTCTCCTTGATGATTTCAGTGACCGGTGTGTACTCCAAGTCCCTGAAGATGTCCTCGTTGCGCACGAACCAGGGTGCGTTAACTGCTGTCAGGAGGGCGACGTTCTCTACTCTCTGGATCTGTTGAAGGTAGCTGACGGAATCGTGCCATTGGATGTCTTCACCAAACATGGAAACGTGACCTGTGGGGTTTTGTTTTCTTACCTTCTTGAAGAGGACCGCCTTGCTCTACTCGGCGTTGAGGCTACCTTCCATCGGTTGCACCAGTCCTCTAGGAGGGTGGCCGTCTCCTGGAGGTTTCTGGTGGCTATCCTTGCGTTCCAGGATCTGGCTGTCAGGGCTGTGTCATCGGCGTAGAGGGACATGGAGGTCCTCTCCGTCCATGGTAGATCGGATGTGAAGATGGAGAACAAGTGTGGGGAGAGCACTGAGCCTTGGGGGCTCCTGCCTTCATTGTTCTGTACGTGGACACCTTGTCCACGATCTTCACCCTCATCTGTCTTCTGTGCAGGTATGATCTCACTAGCTTGACGAGTGCAATGGGGTAACCCATACTCATCATTTTGGCTAGGAGACCATCGTTCCAGACCCTCTCGAAGGCTTTGGCGACGTCCAGAAACAGCGCTGCCGTGACCTGTCTCTGGTTGAACCCCTTCGTGATCTCCTCGGTGAGGCGGAGCACTTGGGGTTCGGTAGAGTGCCCTGTCCTGTAGGCAAACTGTTCGTCCGGGAGGATGTCTAGTTCTTCTGTCTTCTCGGATATCCTCTTGAGGATGATCATTTCGGCTACCTTGCTCATTGCTGGGAGGAGACTGATTGGCCTGTAAGAAGAGGGAAAGATTAGATTCTTACCTGGCTTCGGGATGACTATGACGTCGGCCTTCTTCCACCTGGAGGGGAAATGTCTCAATCTCAACATTGCGTTGATGATGTTGACCATCGCTGCTACTCCTTTCCTGGGTAGCTTCTTGAGGGCGATGTTCCCAATGCCATCACATCCTGTAGCCTTCCTGGGTTTTAGGCTTCTTAGGATCTCCTTGACCTCCTCGGGGGTGGTCAGAAAGATGTGGTCGTCATCTGGCAGGCGGTTCATCCGACGTACCCTGCGCTCCACGTCGTCCACCCAGTCCTCGTCCTCATCATTGAGCTGGTTTTCCCTACACTGCAGTGGTCCAGATACTTCTGTCCTGTGTGTCTAGTGACTCCAGGTGGCGCTGCCATCCTTCTTGTCTGTGTTCCTGGAGGGCAGCTTTGACTCTCCCGCTCAGGATGTTGTATTCTCTCCTGTCTTCTGGGAGTCTGGTTCTCGTGGCCCGTCTCTTCGCACTTCATCTATCTCTTATTAGCTGCCTGGTATCCTCTGGGAGGTTTGCCATCGGCGCTGGTGCTCGTCTCGTCTCCGTTTGGGTGGCGCTTTCCCTCAGTGCCTCCTGGATCTGGTTCTCCAGGGAGATGATGGCCCTCTCCACGTCTGCCTCGGTTTCGAGCCTGGGAATTTGTGCAATGTCCCTCTGCAGTACTGCACGGAACAATTCAAAGTCCATCCTCCTTTTGATGAAAGTTGTCGTGTTCTTGTAGAAGAACGCACTACCGGGCGTCAAAATGACGCGACACCAATTTATTTCTCAGGGGGCGCCAGCCGCGTATTACCCCGTTCTTCTACCTCCCAGGCGGGTTCGAGATAAGATGCACTTCGATAGCCGAATAATGGACCAAGGCTGCACTACCACAGATCGGTAACGACGCTCTCTCTGGACATGAATTCCTTCGTTAGGGGTTTAGGCACCCTTTGTAATTTTGGATTTTTGCATAAAAACATCCCAACCGAAGAATTTCTCTGTGGAGGGATTCATTTTTGTACGCGGGGTCAACGTTTTGATCTGTTAATAATGGACTCTACCCCTTAGGGATTTCTCAAAAAACGCATAAAAAAATCCCTATCGAAACTCCGTAAGGCAACCAGAAAGTCGAGCATTAATGTGAGTTAACTCGACACATCCAGTTTTCGATACGAAAGTTCCAGGGATTATAGACCGTCAACAGGCCTCAAGATCAATTAAGAAACAGTAGTTCAAAGAATCCGTTTATTTAACAGAAATGGTTATACAAAATTCTCAAAATAAGATTCGTGCCCCAATCAAGGTAATGGCTTTCATACCATACAAGCGAGAGCGCCTACACTAACGATCGATTAGGTAGAAAAGATTCATGCATACCTTCTCAGAATCAAAATGCGAGCTTTTTAGGGAAGTCTGAGACTATTTGTAATTCATAATTACGGCTGACTGATTTTAACTTAAAAAAGTTTTACTAAATGAATTTAGTTTCGCTAGAGACTACTTAGCTTTAAAGTTCTTGTATCGTAGCGGTTTACGTACTCAAACACATCCGTGAGGACTTATAACTGCATAAGTTTAATGGCGTTCGATCAGTCCACGATTTACTTGCTCCTATGCAGTTGTTCAATATTATCGATATGGCAGCAACCCACCTTCGCTCGAAGGTGGGTTGCTGAGTTTTAGGCAAAATTGAATTTTTGGTTTTTTATGCACAAGGCGTTTTCCTCTATAACTTTGTCATTTGGAAAGCCCTGCTATTGACTTTCCTACCATTGCTTTGTCTGGACCACTCAACGCGTTAGACCAAATTGCGAACCGCTGAGTTAATCCAAAGTCTTTCTATGCGAGAAACCGGCCTTGTGCATGTGCATTGATTTTTATCAATTTTTGCTAATCGGCACTACGCCGGCTTTGTCAAAATCGTAGATTTTGCCTTTTGGATGCAATGCATCGCTAAAATTTTATGCTCATACTTTAGAACGGGGCTTTCAATGACCGTACCTCAAAGGTCAATGTCTTTGGTGGAGGAATAAAAATGAAAAATATCTCAAAGTATATTTTCGTGGTACTTTTTAAACTGACTTTGTGGTACTTTGGAAAAATCTATTTTAAGCCCAATTTTGGCGTACTTTTGATAAATCGATTTTCAAGCCAAATTTCAACGCAGTTTTGAAAAATTAATCTGCGAGTGAAATTTTGGCGTACTTTTGATAAATCGATTCTCAAGCCAAATTTCGACGCAGTTTTGAAAAATTAGTCTGCAAGTGAAATTTTGGCGTACTTTCGATAAATCGATTCTTGAGCCAAATTTCTACGCCCTTTCAAAAATATTATTTTTCAAAGTCCAATTTGTGGTACCTTTGAAAAAGTATATTATTCATAAATCTTTGTCATTACATACTTTCGCTCTGATATCCTGAACCAAAAACATATTTTCCTAAGTGAAAATTCGGCGTTTCTTCGAATTTTCACCTGGTCATTTCTAACGCCTTATAGAACCCGAAACGGTCCTTATGGACTGATCTATGCCTCTGCAGACTCTTAAAAATGTCCTTAAATGAAATTTTTGCCTAAGTCAAATTTTGATTCTGTCTTCAACTTAGGACGATTTTGGAGAGTTCTACAACATTCTCACCGACCTTTTCTCCTAGTTCTAGGAGAATTGGGTTGTGTTCGGTGGAACCATCCATCATGGCGGTGATTTCGGCTTCGAGGGTTATCTCCTTCAGCATCGCAATGTACAGTACATCCGGCCTGTGTCTACCATTGTCATGAGTCAGTCCGTCCGGTCCAAGGATCAATAGGTTGCCATCGTGCTGTCCCAGGAATCGCAGTAGCTCTCGTCCTCGGGTGTTAGTTATCCTACTGTGCCATTCCGGGGACTTGACGTTGAAGTCGCCGATGGCCACCGTCTGGGTCCTCGGGGGTAGGACCGCCTCCAGGTCTGCGTCTCGCAGCAGGAGACCACTCTGATGTCGCCATTTCGTGCCGTGGACACTACTACGGCAGTGGCCTCCAGGTTCTCCATCTCCGGGAGCAGGATCGGATGGTGTGCGATGTTCGTCTTAACTAGCAGGGCTACCACTCTCATTGCTCTTCTGCCCTGCCAGTCCTTCCTGTATACGTGGCAGTCGGGGAAGTGGATCCCCTCATCCTGTCGCAGCTTCGTTTTCTGCAGTGCCAGCACGTCTATGTTACACCTGGCGAGAAGCTCCTTCACCTCGAGTTTGCGTGTTCGCAGTCCGTTGACATTCCATGAGGTGATCTGCAGGAATCCCGGTTTAACCTGAAAAGACATTATGGATTAGTAAGGACTGGCATGTTCGCAAAAAATGCGCTCATTTCTGAGCAAATTTGTTGCATCTGGGGCTAGGATTTGACTCTGGGCTTGAACGGTAGACACAACAGTACTACTGCACTACTGCACTGCACTGGTGGTCTGCTCACTTCGACTGCTGGTTGAACTATAACGCTGCTGCACTGGTAAGTGCTTGTTTTATTTATTTTGTATGCAATTGTACACATGTATCTCGTATTTCTTATTAAATCCAATATTCTTTGAGGCATATTTATTGCTGGGAAAATAATTGCTTCGAAAGATATATGTTTATACCTAAATATTATAGCCTGGATACAATCAAAACCAAAAGACTAATATGGAATTGGCATCTTCTACATATGGACAACATAGATGATTAAAAAAATATGGAGCAGGGTACCACCAGATAGAGATGGGTCGTTATCTATGTAACGCTATTTTGTCGCGGTATTTTTAGGTAACGTACAGTCGCGCTATTAAATACTAAAGTAACCTGTTACTGTGTGTCAACGTTACCGACGACCATAAGGTTTGTAGACTTTGACCAGCGACAAGGTGGAAAGATGCAATGCCATACTAGAGTAAAGAACTTAACGTTAAGCTCTTTACTTTTATTGGCCCTATACTAACATGGGTTTATAGTGTTGCCAAGGGATGTATATACGACTTTTGTATCTTTTGACAAGGCATGTATAATTTTCTAACAATAATAAAAATCGTTGCAAATTGCTATCTTATCATCTCATCTGATTTGTGTTTATTAGAAAAACAATTCCAAATGGTAGACGACTGTATTGTTTTTTGGGGGGGTGGGGGGGGGGGGGGCATATTTCATAAACATCAACAGAAATCAATTATCAACCCAAAATGCTATACCTCTGCCTATACCTACCTGGTAAAAAAATAACAAAATAATTCTTTATATTTTTTATAAAATAAAAATACACACCAACAATATATATAGAGAAAAACTGCGATTTTATAAATGGCCGCCCAAGTTTAAAACACGTCTATGTAATATAGTCTATTAGTCTATATAAAATAGCAACTCATGCAACAAATAAATGTACTATATTTTTTACAACCTATATATCTTTATTTGTGTTTACTTTTACTGCTTAGTAAGAAAATGCAAAAATCTAATAAACCTACATAACTATAGAAATTAACAAGCGCTCTTTGTACTTTGGCGAAGCGCGATCGAATAAGCGACTGCATATAATAGATCACGTTGCATTACATATCCGACCCTCCAAAACTTTGAGTTCCGAAAATACCACACGTTACACGACAAACGCGATCTCTTGAACTCAATAAGCGCGCTTAGCAGAGCGAGCCGTATCATTTTATTTCTGTCGCGTCGCTCCAAAGTAACGTTATTTTGTCGCGGTATTTTTCTGGAGCGATCGCGTTTGCAACGCTACATGAGTGGAACCGCTTTTCCCATCTCTACCACCAGATCGCATGAAAAAAGAAACATCATCGATAAGTTGGAGAAAATAATATAGAAGAAGCTATGGAGGCCAAAAGACTTCAGAAAAGCAAAGTAGAGGTTACTAGAAGTTGAGATACGAGAAGCGACAAAGGCCATAGAAAAATATATATAAACACGATTCTGTTAGTCTTATAAAACAGCATGATCTACTTATTGAAATTTGGTCATATCAATCTTTCAAGTTGATCGCCAGAGGTATGCAAACTATCCTGTTTTAACTATGTTTTAGAGGAAAATTAAATGCTATGGTCCAATCTATCAAATGCCTTCGAAAAGTCGGGGTACATGACATCCACTTGTCTTTGATGACCTAGTTTCTTACAAATAAACTGAGTCTTACACACAAAATGCAGGACAGTAAACTGTCCCCTCATAAAACCATGCTGACCGTTAGAAAGCATCACTGACAAATCACAGTAGGATGATGCAAAATTTCAAAGATTTTAGTATAGTTGCAAATTATTGTTATTAGTTAGTAAGGTTGTTTTTATCATTAATTTTAGAAACTGGACAAAAGCGGGATGACCATAATTCACAAAAACAGAAGGTTTTCAGTTTGAGATTAAATATGACTGTCAGTGACCAATGAGCAGCCTTTGAGAAAAAAAGCTGGTATCAGATTCGATGCCATGCTCTTTTTTGCTTAAGCTTTTTAATCGGACACAAAACTTCAAAACCACTGTGATTGATAATCAAGATCAAGCAAAATATTATGCGAATCTGTCCACCATTACTGGCGGAAATTTGTATTATTTTTGTGGTGCAAAAATGATCAAAAGTATTTTTTTTTGTCACACACATATCCCATATGTGGATATATTTTTTTATTTGAGCTTTTAACAATTTAAACGTCTTTAAATAATCAGAATTGCCAGTCCTATATTTACTGAAAGCATGAAATTTGTTCCATTTTGTAAATAATTTTATTATTCAGCCAGGGTGAATATATCTTGTAAGTTTGCTTTTTTCTAGGTACATTTCTCTCTCTCTCTCTCTCTCTTTAATATGTTATATAGGATTCTCTAAACACACCCATATTTACTCTTTTCCTTCTTATTCACAACGACTTGGCAGACGTTCTAATCCAAGCACTATTGTAGTGGGCCCCCGTTTGCTGTGAAGCACGTCTGACAGCATCATGCCTTCTGTCTCGGTTGACTGTTAGGTGCACGGTCTCACCAAAATTTCTTCCCATAGTTCCTGGGTGACAGCCCAACGTTTTGTCATCTGCTTTTATCTGGACTATCAACCATTCTATGTTGTTCTCTATCTGGTTGATGTGACCAAGAAAATGAGATAATTGGGAAAGATACGACGCCGGAGGGTCGTCTTGAGATAGGTATTTCTTGAAGAATGGTGAAATGGGCTGTCCAGAGAATTCGTAACAAACGTTCTCAGATTCATGTGTCGAAGGTATCAATACGTATAGTCTATGTAATGAAAGCAAAAATAGTGTAAATATTTCGTGCAAAGACGAGATTACTTTTCTCCCCCGTTTTCGAGGGTGCTGAACACGATGGTGGGAGAAGTTTTTGGCCTGAAACGGCCAAAAATCACCCCTTTTATGGGGATTCCTTTATGTTTTCATATATAAACGGGGAAAGGTAATCTCGTCTTTGCACGAAATATTTACAAAAAACGCGTCAAATAATTATTCATTACATAGACTAGTAGTTTAACTGCCTTCGTAACGGTCTTCACCTCAGAGAGGTAAACAAAGATGGAGAGCACTAGGGCGTTAGCAAGTTTAATCTTTGTACGATTCGTGATATTTCTGTCAGATTAACTGGCAAGTTGTCGATTTTTTGCCGTCTGTATTGTTCTCCGCATCTCATATGCACTAATGTACATGATTATGGAATACAATTCGAATATACACTCGACTAGTGAGAAAAGTGCCTACCATAGTCCTCACATGAACTGGTGGAGCAGAAAGACTGCACCTTTGTAAATATTCGGGAAGTTACGGGAAGTCCATATGCAATACACGCACAACACACACACACACTCACAATTCTGTCGATAAGTTTTAATTTTTAATAAAGTTGATAATTGACCAGATTAAAAGCAAAATTGTTCAGACATTTAACTATACTGGTATAGGCTATATGCTGCGATATATTTCCAAAGTAATTATATTTGTCGTCTCTGCTTTCACCTTCGGGAGCTCTAGGCACTGTTCGGTGAATATATCGATCTCACTTGATTTTCTCGGAATGCAAAAAGTTACAATTAAATTAATTAAATATTACCACTAATAAATACATATATACATTTAAACAAAAATAGATGTTAAAGATTATTAGTGACACAACACAGCCCTATCTGAAGCCTTTGCCAACCCTACATGTGTTGAAGTTAGTTTTGTAGACTTTTATTAAAGCGGATTTTTTTCATACAATCTGTGAATAACACAAACCAGATGTTTAGGTGTTTGCATATACAAAAGATCAATAATATAACTTACGATTTGTCCCATTCCACATTGTCAAATATCTTACGGTATGTCAATATCCATTGGTATGGAGAATGGTCTCGGATGATTAGTAGTCGAGCTGACTAGCTCTTTGCCCCGATACATCGCGGTAGACCTGGAGCTCACAAATGTGAGCGGTGTGGGCGATGTCGGCAGACCTACCTGTGTCCTGGCTGGTGGGTTTCTAGCGCTTTCGTCCTCTTTCTTCTCCGGCATGTCTGCTCCCGGAAGCATTATCTGTCGCGAAAGGGAACGACTGTTGGAGGTCCCCTTTCTGGGATTTTTTGGGGTGGTGGATTTAACTTACCGGTTCCCATGCAGGGTGTCAATTGACATCCCGTGTTCCGGTTAGTCGATTGGAAGGATGAGCTATGTAGCTCAGGAAGTGCGTGGCCTAGATGCTTGTTTTAGCGTCTTTGTCATCCACAGAGCTAGGATAAAGAGTACCCTGTGGATTGTTTGCTTGGTATCTTCGAGGTTGGGTGTAGCAGGGTGTTTTGTTATTGTCTTTTCATTGGTGTTGTGATGGTCGAGCTGAAAGAATTGGATCTGGAGCTTCGACTTCTTGTGCATCAGAGCGTCGGGGTCTTAACTTTGTAATACTTCTTCTAGGAAGTAATAAAGTTGGAACTGCATATCACAATGCAAATTTCTGAACCTGTTTCCCGGAGTTTCATTCAGTAGTCTGTGTATCAGACTAATAAAAAAAACATTTATTTTTGTAATGTTTGGTTCAAATACGAACTAAAATAATGTATTTATTTTTTATAAAAGTTAGGAGATTAATTTAAAAACCTACCATTTTTTAACATTAATTTTATCTTGCCTGTGAACTCATTGCAATGATAGATCTCTAGTTTTAAGGGAATGAATAAAACTTTATTGGTGGCAATTCTTTCTTTTTACTATTACTATTACAACAAGTAACAGCACACAATATGGCATTATTAAAAGTCTAAAATCTCTATCTATTTCACACCAGTCTGTCTGTGAAAATATAACACCTAACAATACACCGGAACAACAAACACTCCGTGTTTACGACGAAACTGGACGAGCTGGCCAGCACACCATGTCTATTTACATCATGCATGCACCAACACCAATGTCTGTACGGGAATTGGTGACTGGCCGAAGAGCTTCCGAAGTTCCTTTTATTCGTGTACTATTTCCGACACCGAGGCGAACACAGGAGAATTTGGCCCAAGAGCGGCAAATTAAGGCAAACTTACAATCCACACATATTAAACTTAATTTCATGGACAAAACTTGTAAAATTTGAAGGCCGTGCAACTTAGTTGCTGATAGAAATATGCATCGGGCAACAAAACTGTGTACTTTAATTTTGTTCATAACAATTTTTGTCGTAAAATCAACGGTAATGCCGGAAATCGCGAAAAAACATATTTTCGTGACCCCCCATGGACAGGACGGTTCCGAGCTTCGCTCGTGTGGGATAAATTAATGTCAACAACATAATGTTGTCAATGACAACACGATGAACCCATTTAATTTGAATTATTTATGGATTTATGAAATTTTTGTGACTTGAAGACTGACCTATTAGGTATAGTCTATGTAATTAAGACGACTTTCTTGTAAATATTTCGTGCAAAGACAAGATTACCTCCCCCCCCCCTCCATTTTCGAGCCTGCTGAACATGATGCAAGTGGTAGGAGAAGTTTTTTACTGCCGCAACCCACTGAAACGGTGACCTTTTATGGATCCCTTTATGTTTTCATATATAAACGGGTCTGGGGAGTGATTTATCGACGGGTTATACTTGAAATAACATGGAAGGGGGTTATAGAGTAAGTGGAATCCAGACAGCAGGCCTAGGGGGTTGACTAAACCCTCCCGAAGGGTGGAAAATTATTTTATTTCAAATGATTCGGTTCAAACGCATATCCCTCCGTTCTCGAGGTCGCTGATCACGGGAAATATATTCATCTTTAGCTCCAACCCCTCCTTATCTCTCAAACGGGCAGAAACCCCCCCTCACTCACCGTTTGAGGGAGAGGAGGGGTTGGAGTTAAAAACTGCTGTCTGGATTCCACTTACTCTACTTACTCCCCAGGCTCGTTTCTATATGAAAACATAAAGGGATCCATAAAAGGGTCGGTCGTTTCAGGGGGTTGCGGCGGTCAAAAACTTCTCCCACCACTTGCATCGTGTTCAGCACCCGGGGGGGGGGGGGAGGTAATCTCGTCTGTGCACGAAATATTTACACTATTTCTGCCTCCATTACATAGACTAGAAATAAGGTTCAATTAACTGGTCGACTTGACCGTGAAATTTTATTTCATGCATTTTTAATGACCTTTTTTTTGAGGCCGGTTATTTTTTTTTTCCAAAAATTGATTACTGTGTTACTTTGGTAAAAGCCGAGTGTATTTTCCAATTCGATACAGTATGTTTTAGTAAAATAAAATTAAAAATGATGGAAAATGCAATTTAAATATTTCGCGGGATTTAATTATGTTGTGATTAATTGTGGAAGTTTTAACTAATCATTCTTTTTATTTCGTCACGTTAAAGAACAATGTTAATATTAATCCCGTAGTAGTAAACATGTAATAATCAACAAACAACAATTTCTGTAGGAAATCTGATTTTCGAGTACTCGTAAATTACTCAATTAAAATAATTTTAATGTGACAGATGGATGAAACCGACTGTCAACAATACATCATATGCTACTGTACACATAAAGCAGCCCCAATAAAGTATATGCCTGATGATAATGATAAATATTTACACTCTTTATCAGGTCTACTATACATATCAATAATTGATAAAGTGCAGTTAAATAATACTTATGTTTTAATATACTCACATTACTGATTATAACATGTCAATATTTTTACAAGCTATATGTAAAATATTGGTTCACACGTTTTGTTTTGTGTTTTTCATTGGAAGGCCGAGAATAACGCTTTAATTGATTTTACTCTTTTAAATTTCAATTTCATTTTGCATTAATAAGAATTTTAATTTTTTATTCAATATTGACAATATATTTTGGTTCTAGTTCGCGGTGGCGGAACTAGATTAGCCATTCTTATTCCTGGGGATTACTCCAAATCTAAAAATAAAAAGATAAGAAAAATTCGAAGTGATAAGATTTTAAGTCAGGTATCAATGACAGTATTTACACTAAGATACAAAATAAACTTTAAAAAATTTGCCAGCTTTGTGCTTACAAGGTTTACCCAAATTATGGTACAGCCCTTTTTTTTTACAGCTGGTAATATAATGAACTTAAACTCATGTGTGACTCATGGTAGATTACCCGTAACATCTACTACGGAATCTACCCTGGAATAGACTACTATCCTTTGTAAAGTGCATTGGTTGGAATGATAGAATCTTGCCTTCACGAATCAGTCAATCGCGGATTTTATTGTCAGCTCTAACATTTGCGTCGAATGATACCCAAATGGATCGAACATCTACGACCTGCTCAGTCAGTATTGATCATCGAAATTAATAACATATTGGAACTCTCACTCGACTAGAAAAAGTGAAGTAAAAAGGGAAACTTGCGAGTACTATTCCATTATTTTTTCGCTTGTGTATAGTTTCCTTTCAGTGGTTTCCTTCAACCAATCAGATCTTGTCAGGAAAGGACAGAATAGTCCACGCAAGTTTCTTTTTCTGCTTCAGTGGTTTCGTATACCAAAAGCATTCCAGTTTGTTATTAATTTTGATGGTATTGATAGATCATGCGGAAGGTAGGGTCGGTTACATCATTCAATTCATTCGTTCATTTTCATTCCATTCCCATTCATTTCATAATGTTCATAAAATATTGTGTGGATTGTGTGAGTCGAACGAAAACTCGACTTTTGTCTGATGCAACCAGATTAGTTCTCTTCCCCCGTTTTCGAGGATGCTGAACACCGTGGTGGTGGCAGAATTTCTCATTGGGGTGACCCACCACCCCCGTAAACTGCCAAAAACCATCCCCAAACGGGGGTTAATGCATATTATAAAAGTTTAAGAGATTCTTACGTAGTGATCCCCCGTTTTCGAGGATGCTGAATAGCGTAGTTGTAGCAGAATTTCTCATTTGGGTGACCACCCTCGCAAACGGCCAAAAACCATCCCCAAACGGGGGTTAACGCATTTTATAATTGTTTGAAGGACTCTTACTTGGTGATACTTCATTTTCGAGAATGCAGAACACCGTAGTGATGGTGGTATTCCTCCCCAGGGTGACTCATCCCCGTAAATGGCCAATAACAACCCTCTCAGCATACCCCCGGGCAAAATTACCATCCCCCCGTTTTTGAGGATACTAGACAGGAAAAAAACATTAAGATGTCACTTCGATCTCGTCAACAAAGTAGTCATCTTCATTTACTGCGGAGATGAAAAAAGTCAAACGTATATTTTTTGTACATATTTTTTGGGAAAAATAGGTTTAGATAATAATTGAAACATCTGATTCATTTAATCATAATATATTATATAAAATATTTTTATGAACACAAACAATTACTGCATATATTGTTACGCTGGCTTTTCTTACATTATAAAATACTATAACTATAAAAAAATTGTTTATTTAATTTTCTATTTTAAATTTATTTTTTACGTTCTTTGAACCTGTGCAGTTACACTGATTATGAAAATGCGAAGGGGTACTTTTTTGCCATTGAGGATGTCAAGCACTCGATTCGCGGTCTTCTCCGTGTTCGGCATGCTCTCTCTTTGGAGGGTGGTTATTGGCCGTTAAGGGAGTGGGCGGGTGTTAAGAACCGCTTCCCAGGGTCCTCCCCATAATTGGCATGCTCGAAAACGGGGGATCAATAAGTTGGATTCCGTGAAACATGATCAATACGCGTTTGATCCCGTTTGTGGGTGGTTTTTGGCCGTTTGCGGGCTTGTTTCTCCCCAACGAGAAATTCTGCCACTATCACGGTATTCAGCATCCTCGAAAACGTGGGAGAACTACTTTGGTTGCATCAGACAATAGTCGGGTCTTTTTCCGACTCACACAATCCACTATACGCAAAGCAAATATGTACATCAGGAAAATAGAAACAAAAAGTGTATTTTGTTTTTTGTTACATAAATGGAGTAATAAACAGATAAATAGTGAAAAAAATAGGTTAACCACATTATAAATAAAATTTTACAATATGTAACAAAATAACTCATCCCGCCGTCCTGGTTAAGTGGTAGAGTAGCATTAGCTAAACTTCGCCAGGACGTTAATATAAATAAGGTATTTAAAAAAAAATCGTGTACGGAATACGATATCTAAGCTGTAAATTTTAATATAAAAAAAATGTGCAGAGTAAATATTAAATTTCAGTAGTAGCAACTTACTTTCTTGAGAAATTGTGGTTTTCGAAATAAAATTTACTTGAAAAATGAGAAAAATTTTTGAGAACCTGATGATATTTTCACGTATAGTTCCAGATGGTCCGGGGGGTAGCCTGAACTGCGCGTATCATTGGGTAATAAATGATTTTTCGATGCACTCGCTCAAACGACCAATATATAAAGAAATCAATTGTGGAATCAGATGCCATTAAATTGAAATGTATCTTTACGATTCCATAAGCATAGGAGCTTCAACTAAAAGTGTGTCAGGGTGCCTTAAATATATTCCCTGCCATAAAATGTACACGAGGATAGCATTCCGAAAATTTCCGAAGTGTAAGGAATATTTTAACATGCGCAGAACACAATATTTATTTGATGAACTTTAACAATACAGTTGGAATATAAGAAAGGCTAAGAGAAATTACTCGGTGCGCAATCTGCATTAGGAGTTTTTCTGACCAGGAGAGAACTAATGTAAACTTTAAATATTGCACTACCAGAAGTTATTTTAGAATATACAGTGCGTGTAAATGCCGATTAGGCATGTACATTCACGTAGCGCGAGAGATATGACAACCTAGCAACAACAAACTCGCCCGTAGGCGGCATAGATTAAAGAGACGGCGCTAGACCACTGAAGCAATCCAGCTCTCAGTTATTTCATTTCAGCCAGCTGGCACACGCGATGTTGCACTTTTACTCCCTATCTCTAGCTCGCCACTACACACACTGTATATAGAACCCACCATTACAATTATATAGGGGCCTTTTTTAATTCCCTTTTTTTTTTTTTACTGAAAATCAATATGATTAAATTTTTTTTAGCTTATTTCTTATGTCTTTCTTACATTTACTTCCACATCCAGTGGAAGTAATAGTAACGAAAAAAAATATTGAAAATTTTTATTGTTCAAATAGGCTTAAAATGTCATGAAATGTCGAGATTTTAGTTTAAGTAAAAAAAAATTCTGTCAATCGTTCTGTCTGTCTGTCGGTCTGTAACTTCTTGTGCGCAAGATTACTCTGGAACAGTTTAAGATATTGACTTAAAATTTAGTACACGTATGTATTTTAACGAGATCTGGAACTAGATTGTATTTTGATCTTATTCTGTTGAAGAGTTGGGGAGTAAATTGTGGTAAATCAATCAGTCCATTAAATTTGTATTTAGTATTAGTCCAGTCAACGAAAGAGTTGTAGAAAACATGGAGGAGGGCAGAATATTCTTCTTCAGGAATGTGTTGGAGGTAGCTAGGAGGTAAGCATACTTAAAGTCCCCGCCCCTAGCCCCGCAGCTTCAGGGGAGAGGGTGGATGGAAAAGTTCTTTTTGTCGATTCTTCGCTCATAACCCGGAAACGATGCGTCATACGGAAGAAGGTAATCTATGCAAAATTAAACATAATTAAATTTCCTACAAGAATGTCTGTATTCATTTTCTTCCTATAGATAATTCAAAAATAAATAATTAATACATTAATTAATTGGGTACTTTCAATATTTATATCAAAGTGGTTTACCGTGGTCTGTTAATAAATCAGTCATAAAACGATCTTTATTAACATGCTTTTATTAGGTCGACCTGTATCTAACTATCTATCTATCTAACTATATATCTAGCTATGTAATAAGGTCTAAGGAACTGAATTTCACCCACTTCTAATTATTGTATCATCATGAAATTTGGCAATTGTGTGTAGCTCTGACGACAATACAATATGGTATACTCAATATTATAATACGTTCAAAATGGCCGCCGCCCCAAGATGGCGGATTATCATTTTCTTTATAACCCCCTTGATATGGATATCAAGAGAAAGTAGAGATAAGTAGAAAACAAATATGTGATCAAAATTTAAAAATTCAAAATGACGGCGTCAATATGGTGGATACGTTTTATCAATTATGTCGGATTCGACTGAAAATCGGTATCTGTGGGTTATCGAGGTTGCAGATTACAATTATCCGGTCCAAATTTAACAAATTGTTTACTTTTTTTCGAAAGTGCCTAAATTCTTTCCTTAAATATGAGACTAAAAAGTAAAAAAATAAATTAGTAGTTTAAAAACTAAAAAAACATGCTTTTATAAATACCGCACTAAAAAGCAAAAAATAATCATCGAACCTGTTCTCTCTGTCTACCCCGTAAGGGCCTTAGTGTAAGCCATGTTAGTAATTAAGTATAATATTTGAGTATAAAAGCGTGAGGCGCTTTTCGAACGCTATTTCGAACGGGTTCTATAATTAAAACGCTGAAGACATCATTAGATTAAATGAAAAACGCCCTACGCTTTTATACTCAAATATTACACTTAATTACAAACATGGCCTACACTAAGGCGCTTACGGGGTAGACAGAGAGAAGAGCTTCGATGATTATTCTTTGCTTTTTAGTGCAGTATTTATAAAAGCATGTTTTTTTAATTTTTTAAACTATTAATTTATTTTACAACACTCGATGTATTTACTAACGTAATATTTTGTCGAAATTTATAATACATTTCTTTAAATATACAGTGTGACTCACTTAAAATTAAGACACCCTTATGACTTTTTTATTTTGTTTCCTATTTGAATCAAATTTGACTCAAGTATAGAACAAATCTACTTAGATCAGAAAAACATTCGCCTGCTGCAAGGGCAAAGTCCCCTGCGGTACCAAAATATGCTGAAAAAAATTAAAAGTCATATTATTGGATCTTGTCGAATTTCACGTCTCCACCACAAATTCCGGAAACTGAGGATCCCTTTGCAAGATGAGCTTATGTATGAGAAATCCTCCATCAATAACCAAATCAAATTTTGGTGTATGTACGTTTGTGGCGCCGATCCGATGCACTTTTTGGATTTTTTAACATTCAAAATGTTTTTATTTTTTCCGCATATTTTGGTAGCGCAGGTGGCTTTGTCTTTATAGCAGACGGATATTTTTCTGGTCATAAGTAGATCCTAATTTACTCTATACTTGAGTAAAATTTGATTCAAATCGGAAACAAAATAAAAGCTATAAGGGTGTCTTCATTTTAAGTGAGTCACACTGTATATTTAAGGAAATGTATAGATTTCGACAAAATTTTACGTTACTAAATACGTCGAGTGTTGCAAAATAAAGATTGTTTTATGACAGTAATTTATTAGCAGACCACGGTGAACCGCTTCGATAGAAATAATCAAGGTACCTAATTAATTTATTTATTAATTATCTATTTTGGCTGGCGAATATCTCGTAAACTATAACACATAGGAAGAAAATGAGTATAGACATTCTTGTAGGAAATTTAATTATGTTTAATTTTGCATAGATTACCTTCTTCCGCATGACGCATCGTTTCCGAGTTATAGGCGAAGAATCGAAAAAATTAACCTTTCCACCCCCCTCACCTCTGAAGCGGCGGGGCTAGGGGCAGAAACTTTTAGTAAGTTTACCTCCTAACTACCCCCAACAAATTCCTGAAGAGGAAAATTCTCCCCTCCTCCATGTTTATATATTTAAGAGATTCTAAGGTCTCAAAAATTATTTTGTCATTAGCCGCCCCCATTACCACCCGCGCTCCGTTATTAAAGGGGATGAAAAAATTAAATTATGATTTAATGTGTGTACAAGAACCAAAGGCCTCAATAATTTTTATTTCATCCACCCCCCCCCTACAACTCACCTACAACCACGATGTGGCATATTGTTTTATCGGTTTTTGGAACAGACGATTCAAATACTGTATTATTAAAATTCCATAAACAATTATTTCCACATAGTGGAGTGCCAATATAGAATCAACATTTTTTTCGTTGTGAGACATGGATAGAAAATCTGGATGTGGAAGTAGTGATTCCTTGAGCAGCGGTTTTTATTCTTGATATACCAAAAATTCAAGATGGCGACGTCAATATGGCGGTCGAATTTCGTCATTTGTGGTCTGATTCTACTCAAGATCGATATCTGGGGATTTTCGGAGACGCGGATTACGAATTTTTGGCCAAAATTCAAATATCGTAACGGCGGCGTTACACTTTACTATTGCACGGATAATTTATATTAAAATCACCATTATGGCAGTTCATCAGCATTTTACACATTACCTATGTTTGTGGAACCCTAAATACACTTTTAGGTAGCTACTATACTTATGGAACCGTAGATACACAATTATGTTAATGGCATCTGGCATCTCATTCCACAATAGACGTTTTTCAATATATTAAAATTAACAACGAGTGTAGCGAACAATAATCTATTGCCTAATCAAATGCATATGGCTATATGACAGACAACATCGTAAAATATTACAATTGGGGGTGTTTATAATCTACTGCAAGCGCTTTGTGTGCGCATACGCCTATATTGTGGAACCTAGTTATGGCATCATACACTCGATGGAATGTTTTTGTCCTTATTTGAGTTAGAAACCATGATGCAAAAGTACGTAGTGTGAGTGTGACAGAAAGATCATTGAACCGAATATCTCCAAACGTAATAGTGCAAAATAGATTGTAGATTGTTTAAGGGGTCGCTTGGCCCTGGGTTGGCCTTTCTTCACCTCGACCTAAAAGGTCTTTTGTGAATTACCCTGCATCTAGTTGTTACCCAGGATTCCAAGACTTTTTGCAAAGCTTGCGATTTTCCTGGGGGCTAATTTCCCTATGTCTTCAGGCGTTAATTCCGCCTGTTCTAGATACTTTAGCCTAATGCGGATTAACACCTTGCATTCACAAAGTATATGTTCCGCAGTTTCGGTTGCAGCTTCACAGTATCTGCATTTGTCATCTTCTGCCATGCCCATGTTCTTGAGATGGTATCTCAAGGGGCAATGGCCAGTTAGAAGGCCTGTGATCAGCCTTAAATCGGACTTTTTCAGTTCGAGAAGCCTTGTGGCATTCTTTGTAGAATAGGTTATAAACCTTTGTGCTTGTCTTTGTCCTGGAGTGTTCCTCCAGTAGGACTCTTTTAGTGCAAAATAACACAGGTCTAGAAAAAAAAAAATTCTGCTCCAAGGACTAAACCTATCATGCTTTAAGTATTTTTGAGTGCTGAATCTGAATTTTCGATCAAAAAAATTTTCTACCGCGCAGATTTCGAGTAAATCTCGGTTTTTATTGTCAAAAAAACGTATGTTGACGATAAAAACCGGGATTTACCGGAAATCTACGCGGTAGAAATTTTTTAAAATTGAAAATTCGGATTCAGCACTCAAAAATCCTTAAGGCATGATAGGTTTAGTCCTTGGAACAGATTTTTTTTTGTAGACCTGTGCAGAGGTGCACCTGTTGCACAGGTTTACAAAAAAATTTCCGAGGACAAAACCTATCATGCCTTAAGTATATTTGTGTGCTGAATTCGAATTTTCAATCTAAAAAATTTTCTACCGCGTAGATTTCGGGTAAATCCCGGTTTTTATCGTCAAAATACGGTTTTTTGACAATTTTTGACATTTAGGTACTCGAAATCTACGCGGTAGAAAATTTTTTAAGTCGAAAATTCCGTTTCAGCACACAAAAATACTTAAGGCATGATAGGTTTAGTCCTTGGAGCAGAATTTTAATTTTTTTTGTAAACTTGTGTTATTATTGATGATCACTTTATGGCCACCACGGCACTGTTGGTTTAAACTATTTAAACTATACACATTTCTGTGTGTATTCGCAACATGAACTGGAACCAACTGTGGCAAAATATATACACTATTTACAAGTTGGGTTTTTAAGTATGCACATTAAACGTATAATCAAATAAGGACAAACATATGCCATCGAGTGAATGGCGCCATAACTTGGTGCCACAATATAGGCGTATGAACACACAAATTGTTTCCAGCAGATTATTTACCACACCCAATTGTAATATTTTACGGTGCCGTTTAACGTATAGCCCTGTGCATTTGATTGGGCAATAAATTATTTTTCGTTACACTCGTTATAAAGTATAACATATTAAAAAACACGAATTGTGGAATCAGATGCCAGATGCCATGAACATGAATTGCGTGTCTGCGATTCCATAAGTATAGTAGCTATTTAGTGAAAAGTGTATTAGGGTACCACAAAGATAATGTGTAAAATGTTAATGAAATGACATATTGGTGATTTTCCTGTAAAATATCCGTGCAATAGTATAACAATAATAAGATGTAATAGTTCTTTATGTAACAAGTTGGAAGTAGCGACCTACTCTCTTTGATAATTACAAGTGTAGCGTATTGCATACAAGATTTTTTTCACTTCCTCACTAAAATCACGAAAAAAGAAAATTAAATATATAATTTTGACATCACACATCGACGACATTTGTATTTGAGTGAAAAAAAGTACCTTTATCACTCGTATTTATGACTTACAAAGCCATCGAGACCGTTTTCTTACCCTGGTTTAGATTATCTCGGTCCAATGGTTGTTACCATTGGTCGACGAAGAGAAAAACGTTATGGAGTTTTATTTACCTGTTTTCAACAAGGGCAATTCATATTGAATTGGCGGATTCGTTCAGCACTGACTCTGCTATTTTAGCATTAAGACGATTTATAGCCCGAAGAGAAGAGCCCAAGATGATAATTTCAGACAACGGTACGAATTTCAAAGGGGCAGCAAAGTAATTAAGAGATGAAATTAAGAAAATTGACGAGGATTTATTAGAAAAAGAACTAATTTGTAAAGAAATAAATTGGAAGTTTATACCTCCTGCTTCACCTCATATGGGGGGAGCGTGGGAAAGAATGGTTCGTTCAGTAAAAGAAAGTTTAAAAATTACATTAAAGGAAACCTATCCAAAACCCGAAGTACTAGCTACCTTACTAACAGAGGCAGAAAATAAAGTAAATAGTAGACATTTGACATATGTTTCGGACAACCTGGACGATCCAGAAAGTATTACACCAAATCACTTTCTTATCGGAACCTCAAGTTCAGCCAAAACTCCAGGTATTTTAAGCCGTGACTAGAATTTAAGAAAAAAGTGGAGAATGAGCCAGCAACTAACCAATCAGTTCTGGAATAGATGGATAAGGGAATATTTTCCTTCGTTGACAAAGAGATCCAAATGGTATGAAAAGAAATTACCATTGAAAGAGGACGATATGGTGATCATAATGGATAATCGAATGCCACGAAATAAGTGACAACATATCGAAGCAGAGATGGGCAAGTTAGAATTGTAGACGTAAAAACTGGAACATATAGAAGACCTGTCACGAAGATATGTAAGCTTGAACTATTAGAATTAAGTGACGACGAAGCGTCACTGGGGGAAGAAAATGTGATTTAATGTTAAATGAATTTGTTCGTTATTATAAAAAAATATAGTAGGCTAAATAAAAAATGAGTTGTTATGATAATATTGAAAAAATTAATTGAATAAAAATAATATTGTCAAGAAATTTTGTTGGTTCTTGAGAGCCGGATCTAATATATAAATTACTTCAGGTTAGTCCACTCCGAATCTATACAATTGGTTTTTTAATCTCCAATAGCTTTAAACTGCCAGTTGTAGCTGTTTTTTGGTTATTGTTTTTTTTATCATGTTTATTTGTTATTTGATTAATCGTATCATTTGATCGTTATTGTTTCATAACAAGTTAAAAAACACATGTCTTTCAAAATATCATATTAGTTTCATGGGTTGTACAAATTGTAAACACTTTGTATAAGTGAAAATAATTATAATAATACTTTAGCAACTTTTCAAAACACCATTCAATTTTTTAACATTTATGGAAACTATCTTTTATAATTTATTTGTTAATTAAAAAGAAAAGCTAAAAAAATTTTCCGTACTTGACATGAAATGGCAGCTTTTGATGTTATGTTATAATATTAAAAAGACAAGCTTGGGTTACCTCCATCAATTGTCATAAAGTTAACGAAAAATATTTTTTTCACACATATATCATTTTTTAATAGTTTTATCAAGAAAAATACAATACAATTTTCATTAAAGTTTGATGCAAGTATATGATGTTGATGTTCTTATTCTCTTATTTGCAGCGTTTTGACAAATGTTTTATGATCCATGCATTATTCCGGTTGGCCTGAATTCGCACGTTTGACAACACGACACCATATTACGGTTGCCTGGTAAGTGCATGGCCTCAACAAAGATTTTCGCATCAATTTCTTGGTAAAATCATATTAAAGTTTTGGAAGACGTCCTCGTCGCCGGTTACTGTCTGGTATTCCCTGAAGCAGGAATTATTTTATATTGTCCTTTCTCCAACTGATAGCATAACATAATAAATATAAATACACCACATATAGTAGACAATCTCCAAATCCTAAGCCAAGGCTGTCCGGAGTGGGGTTACACATTTGGAAAAACGCAGACATACCCCCGGCATCGGCATTGTCATTGCTAAGGCTGGGGCTTGAACTCTTTTATAGTCAAACTGCTACAGAGAATATTATAGAATTTTAACCAAAGAGAGGGACACTTTCCACAGGATAATCTTTGGACAACTTTTTTATATATGCTGTCGATTTATCCAGTTGTTAGCTTTTAGTATTTAAAGCCCTACAGAATCATTTTTTAAGGCACTTTTGGACGCATAAGCTCTAGTAAACCACTTGGAGATTTATTTTATATTGGCAAAAAATAAAACAATTTATAGAGGCATGCAGTGAAGTTTGTTTTCTTTATTTTTCTGCAATAAATACCTGTGAAATGTGAAGTAAAGAATAATGAGCCAATGAATTTTTTACATAGTAATTTGATAATTTCCATATACAAAATTTGGAGATATTGTGATTTGAACCAATAATAGTTTAAATTAGTATTTTCTAGAGTACAGTACGCATACACAGCAACTGACTAATGCACAAGTTTGTATTAAAGCTACAAATTATTGTTGCTTTACTATGAAGAGAAATGTGTTCAGTTTAAGTTGAGCCCTGTATTACGAAATTGATTAAATCATTTGTAAATATCTCCAGAAAACCGTTATACTGCAGAATTACATGTAGTAAATTTTTAATTTATCGGGAAAGACGATCAATGTCGAAATTGATAATAAATAAGTGACATTTCAAATATTTACTTAATTATATTATTGTTTCATAAAAGTAAAACCACTTCAATTTTACAGTTAGATCGATTATATATCTAAGTGTTTATGTGGTAATTAAATATAATTACAAGATTTGTAGACTGATAAACATATTTTTAGCATTTTATCGGGTTTAAATTATTATTAACGACTAGGGATTAGTAGATTTGATAGATTGATTTTTATAGCTGTCAATTAATCATATAAATTAAATAGTATTTAGAGAGACTTTGTAAATAACTGAGAAATTTATAATAGATTAAATTTGATTCAAATCATTATAAATTTATTAAGTTATCTTGTATAATAAATAATTTTAAGTAATATAGTATTGGAAAATAGCGGGACTCTGATATAGTTAACTATATTTTTCCGAATTTCTGGACGTTGATCATTTCCAACAGCCAGAAGCAAACTATTTAATAAATCTAAAACAAAACAAATTTGTATGTAATAAAAATAGTAATAGTATTTTTTTAACGATATTTTTCAAACAAAATCTGTTGTATTTGGCTTTGAACTGAATATAGTTTGTCAAAACTAAAGACTTATGTGGGGTAATAGTGTAAGTAAGGAGTCAGGATTTTCCCGAAAAAAAGCAAAATCGTGCTAAAATTATGAAACATATTCCCCCCCCCCCGTTTTCGAGGATGCTGAATACCAATAACAAGGTGCAAAAAGTTTTGAGTCATGCGCACCACCTGAAATGGCCAAGAATCACTTGGGGCGAGATTTCTACGGTTCCCCTTATCTGCTTTCCAAACTAGTGAAAAAAAAAAAAATCTGGCGCCCTGGGCAGTCGCCCAACCACGCCCTACCTTAACGCCGTTACTGCGTAGTCCATCAATTTCTCTGAAGGTACATCGTGGGCATAGGGTTAGCGCGCTGATAACTCCGGAGTCTATCCATTTCTCTGGGAGCGATCAGTGACACGTACTATTATTTTATTTTTTTCGCCGCCTTTTAATGTTTTCTGGGTAAATCTTGTGTCTCCGAGATTAATGAATATATCAAATAACGGTTGCTTAGAAACAAAATTTTCAGAAGATCAATTGGTTCCTGACTTCTTTTTTAAAGACTTGTAATTGTAAAGGCGGATGTGCGAAACGATGCGGATGTATAAAATTAGGTTTAGGATGTGGCGTTTTTTGTAAGACTTGTCAAGGTAAGTTTGTGAGAATTGTGCTCCAGAGGATAAAGATGATGAACCAATCACAGAAACAAACGAATCCAATGATAATATTTATGATAATGCTGTAAACTTCCTAAATTTTATACACGAAGTGTATATTTCCGAGTATGAACCATATAATTCTTTTTGTATGTGCCCAAGGTTTGTATTAATGTCTTGTAAAAAATATTATATTTTACTCAAAATCGTGTCCTATATATAATTTATTAAAAACAGAAATTTTTACCAATAGTATTTTCTTCCTTATATCCCGTTTTAAGGAACATGCATTTCAAATGAATTGCGAGGATAGGTTCATTTTTGATGAGGATGTGAAATGGACAAATGGTGACTTCGAAACTACTCCCACTCAATATACAAATTAGAAAATTTAAAAAACCCTGGGAGGAGGTGGGACAAACCCCCTAAGGTTTTCACAATTCACAGGTTGTCGGCCTGTACCAAGTTGAATTTAGTTTAAATGTAATCAATTTTTTGTGGTTAAATTATGGTTAGAGGAGTTTAGTGGGAAGTATGGTCCGTTTATGAATAGAAACACCAGCACGGTATAATTTATTAACATGATCAGGGCATTGAAATATATAAAATTATGTAACAAATAATATACAACAGGCGAGATACTCTCTCGTAATTTTGTTGCCCAGATTTCTTTTCGTCAAATTATAGCACAAATCCTCAAGTTCTCATGAAAAGCGAAGTCTATTATATCAAATCTAGTGGTATTACCTTCGAAATATGCCTTAATGTACCTGTTAACCTCCAACCAACTCCAATTGTTGAAAATTAAATTAATTTCTTAATTACCATCTTAAGTCTAAGATGGTAATTAGTAAATTAATTTAGTTTTCAACAATTCAGTTCAGAATTCATCACTATTAATGTATTTCTCTGAAGTAGATTCCATAAACAGCAAAGCACTTGAACTCTCCACTCGAATACTATCACTCGACGTATGTTTCTCGAAGCAGATGATGCCAATATGATTGGCGAAATGCGCGTCGAGTGAGAGTTTTTGTCTGTAGTGTCCAAGTGCTTTGGCATTTGTGGAAACTACTTGAGAGAAAACGTCATGTTGTATTGAACTTATTTTAATATATTTATTTGATCTTTTTAACACTGGGATTGACATGGATTAAAGGTGTATGTACCTATTTAGTCACTGACTAAACCCGATTACTCTTTATATGAAACTTTTCATTCCGTTCTTTCAGTTCCTTCTAAAGCAAGGTCCTGAGTGCAAGCCCGATGATAAGTGATGGGTGATTATTGCACAGATCCAAATTTAGGATAGTTAAGAAAAAATTTCCATTGAATAGCTAAATGAAACATGCCAGAATAGTAGTAAAAAATTGTGAGATGGTTCCAATGGACTTGGGCTCATGCCAGAAAAGTTAAACTTGTACTGAAAGTGGCCCGATGAATCGTAACCTAAAATTGTTTCAATTTTCCATCCTGGCGTAAGGGTAGGTTAGGTTGATGTGTGAATGGGCTTAAGTTCACTGCGACCATCCGGTCTATTCTGGCTCACTTATAATTATAAGGAAAATTCCCACAAAATAATTCAGTGCATCACATGATACCAGGTCTAATACCAATATTTACATTTCGAACTTCAACTTGTGTATAGAAAGAGTCCTTAGTATTTTTGCAGTCATATTTTTAATCATTTGCCCAACTATCTCAAAGATATTAATCCAATAAACAAGTTCAAAGGCCACATTACCTTCTAGAAAATTGTTTCTACTCTTTCCAGGAATATTAATGCAATTAATTTTAACTATTATACTCTCTATAAATATTTGAAGTTGTGTACTTTGTCTTCAAATTCTTTGTGTGACTCACTACTGTTTTTATTGTTTTTTTATTTATATTTTCCTATGTGTATAACTACAATTAATCAATTGACGTTGTCTATATCTTTTATAAGATCTTACGACAATAAAGTAATTATAATTATATTTCACCCTGTAAGTTCAGCTTTTTAATAAAACCGATAACCTTATCGGGTGAGAGACTGTCCAGGTCATATAACAGCAGTTGCTTTTTGCCAAGAAGTGACAACTTGGTTCTTTCTACAGCGGAACAGGTACATAGACCGTACTCTGCTGTTTCATCATCCTCCAAACACACTCGCCATTCAGCGTTATTCGCTATTCCAAGTCTGTGTAAATGGTGATTTAGTTTGCAGTACCCAGTACTACAGGCCAATTAGAGTTTTTAGGTGTAACCTGTTTAACTCTAATATTTTTTTTAGTTCTTGATTTCAAATGATATATAATAAACTTCTTCGAATGAACTAATCCTAATACTTCTTGTCAGTACTGGAGTATTTTCCTCGCAGTCTAGACCAAGATAGTTATTTTCGTAGTGCTTATTGATATGTCAAGCACTCTTTGTGGTACTTTTAATTGCAATACTGCACCTTCCCTGGCTAAGGAATCGGCTATTTAATTGCGTTCCTTGTCAGAATGTCCCGGTATCCAGACCAGCGCCAACTTGTTTCTGCCCAATTGGGTTAGATCCTCTTAATAGTTCCGGACTGTTTTAGAATTGCAACAATAGGAAGCAAGAACTTTAAGAGCTGCTTGGCTGTCTGAAAAGATTCTTATTGATCTGTGTCTAGAATATGTCTGTTGGAGCTTCCTTGCACACTAATGCACATAGTTCAATGGCGTGAATTTTCGCCTGAAAGACAGTTGCAATGTTGCCCAGGCTCGAAGTTATTCTTACCTTTTTGTTGCAACTGTATACCTATTCCGGTTCCAGCTCCTTCAGGGGTGTGTGTAAATCAACAAGTATGCGCTCTGTGTAGGTCTGTTTTTTTCTGTTCCCATTTGTTTTTTCCAGGATACAGGACGTTAAAAGGCAGGATAAGCGTAAGGGTATTTAGCGAAAAAATGACCAATTTTAAATTTAATGAAAAAGGACTTTAATTCGTCAATACCTATACTATTAATATATTTGGACATCCAAGAATAATTTTTCATGTCAGAAAATTTGGAAGCGGTAGTCCCCCAGGGGGCAAATTTGAACTTAATACTAAAATGGTAGGTATTAAAGAATGACATTTAAAGAAGTTTTTAGTTAAGAATATCGGCCTTGAATGCATAGTTGACAATGGCGCATCCTTAAAATTGTTATTAAAATGAATATTTGAAATTTATTAATCGTCGCCACAGGGGGTGAAACGCAATTAGAAATTTGGCAAGCATATTAGTTGCTAATTTTTCTTACAAAAAATAGTAAAACAATCATCCTTTTACCATGATCCAATATAATCTTTAGATGCTAATGATATAAAACAGCACCTCCCAGAATGCCCTAACGGGAGAAATCCCCTGTACACATGTATGAATTTTGAATCATTATTGTATCAAAGAAAATAATATTTTCGACTCCTTTTAAAAACACGTCTGTTTGATTTAGGTAATATGAATGTTAGCGTGACAGCTTAGCCCGCAAGACCAAGTGAATGTTGCATTACAACCATTACATGTAAACATACCTTTCATAGTAATACATCAAATATTAATAAGTAGGTTATCCGTATTTATCCATATTTTAATTTTGTTTGACTCCCCACTTCGTCCCACCTTGTCATTCCTGTCTCACTTTGTCCCATCTTGCCTTACTTCCCCTAATTACCGTTAATTACCTTTAATTATCAGCTAATTTTCCTTAATTATACTTACCCGCTAACTAGTCCCTCTTAATTACTCATTATTTACCCTTAATTACCTCCTACTAATTATCTCCAAGCCACGCCCCGTCCCCTGTGATGTCACAAAAAGGGTGGAAGGAGGAAGCTTAGTACCTACTCCGACGAACTTTCAAAAAAAATTTGGCGTACTTCCGAAAATATGTGGAAATAATTGTTTATGGAACGTTAATAATATAATATTTGACATCGCCTACCCTAAAAACCTATAAGCGATATGCCACATCGGTAGTGGGGATGGATGAAAAAAAAATTTTTTTTTGATGTATTTGGTTTTTATACACACACTAGATCACAATTCTATTTTTTCACTAGGGTGCAGGTAGTAATGGGGGTGGCTAATGCAAAAAAAAAATTGAGATCTTAGATTCTCTCGTGTATAATAAATACCAATTTTATGGACTCTTACTTGCTTGATTTACCTATTTACCCTCTTTTACCTCCAATTTACCCCCCAACCCTTCAACGGAATAAGATCAAAATGTAATCTAGTTCCAGATCTCGTTAAAATTCATACGTGTACCAAATTTCAACCCATTATCTTAAATGGTTCCAGAGTAATCGTACGCACAAAAAAACTTACAGGCAGATTTTTGTTTTCTCAAACTTAAAATCTCGACGTTTTATGACTTCTAAGCTTATTTGAACAATAAAAATTTTCAATTTTTTTTTTTGCGTTACTATACCACTGGATGTGGAAGTAATTAAAAAATTCAAATAATTTGAGATTAGCTTAGCAACAGTTAATCCCTGGCTGCTCCAATGTATCATCAAAAGGTGTGTCATACTGTTTCAGCGATCTTCACTTACTATGAGCATTACCCAAATGCTATCAAAATCTACCAAGAATTAAAAATTTTATTTAGAAAAGCATATTTTCATCATTAATTTTAAGGGAGAAAATCTCAGCAGCGGATCGTCATTGGAATTTTCTTTTATGGACTTACGAGATTATTTTCTCTGATCTATACGCTCTCAAGAGATTGCCCACCTTCACTGTGATACCCTGTATACATCACTGTGTACATGCCTCTATGGCACAATTTCAAGGGAGTATTCCCCCATGGTATTTTACATATATTCCAAAGAGAAATTTTATATCAAACGAAACTTATGGTGTTCATAAGAAACAATCTATAGTTGTCTTCAGATCTATTCTGCACTCAAAAAATGTCGGCGTCTTTGATCTTTACCGCACCGCCAAAGACGCATTTTTTACACCCATAATAAATGTGTAGTCAACATGACACGCATATACAGATTCGGCAAATGCGAAGATTTTAGGGGTCTGCATTGTGCTAGGAATATATCCGTGTCTCTTTTCCTAATTTCTCTGTTTTCTTTTTTGCACTCGTTCATCTCGGGATAGGTACATAGAGATTCGGCAGGTAGCTCAGCCGGTTAAGGCGTATTGAGTGGCGAATATGCTGTCTATCGGGTTTTGGGTTCCAGCCCCAGCCCCGGTACTGACAACACCGTTGGGTATGGATATACACAGAAAAAAAAATGTTTTGAATCAAGAATATATATTTATATATACGCAAATAATTAAATTCTTCATATGACACAATATGGTTCTGTTTCAGGAAACGATAAGTTTGTAACAAATAAATTTATTTACGAATAGCTTTTTATTTCTTGCCACAAAAGGCATTTGAATTTAATTACTTGCGTAATATATAAATATTATATTCTTGATTCAAAACATTTTTTTTGCATGGATGTCTGTGTTTTTCATTTCAGAATGTGTAACTCCCCTTCCAGACAGCCTTGGCTTTGGATTTTGGGTTGTCTACTATATGTGGTGCGTTATTATATATGGGTCCTGAGATAAGCGAGTGCAAGAAAGAAAACAGATACATTAGAAAAAGAAAGACATATCTATCTATCTATTCCCACTACAATGCATAGGCGGTTAGAAGCGTTAGGTAGCGATGTCCTACGTTGACACACGACAAGGTGATAAGAATAAGATTTTACGAAGTGTGTAACGTGCTGGAAGCAGTACATCCGTCTTACTTCTCCTAATGTCTCTTTTTTCTTTCTTGGTCTCGTTTATCACAGGATATATAAAACTACATTTGCCGATTCTGTATATAAAACTACATTTGCTGAATCTGTATATCTATTCATATATGTACATACGTATATGCTACAACATACATACACACACACACACATATATACGTGTATTTGTACATACGTGTTCATGTATATACTTGCATATATGTACACACAGAAACATTTTTTTATTTGATATTTCAGTTCAGCGAGTTAAGAAACAAATTTCTGTGCAAATTTCTGCGACCACTATGAATTTATTCAGGATATAATATAAAGTTCTCATCATATATGAATGCTCCTAAAGGATTCCGTAAGCCTGGCCTCTTGTCTCTTTAAGACTAAGGCGCAAAAAATCAATAATCCTTTGAAATAGTCTATAAATTCTTAATACTTTACGGGCACTCAAATATGATGAGAACTTTACCTATTTGATTTAGTCAAAATAGAAAACCATGTTTATATAATATAATTTATATAATGGGCTCATTTAGCATTTTTTTTTTATTTGATTATCTGAAAGATCTTATCATTTTAAGACCCTGTGCAAAAAACTAGAATTTTGTGAGACCTATAAATATAAAAATCGTCTAAAAAAAATCATAAAAATGGACTGCACCCACGGTCGAGTATCGGCCGTGACGTCACTTGATAGGAACCCGCTAGCCGAAGCGGCTAGCTGCAGCGCGTTATTATAGTTTCACAATATTACAAATCGTTAACTTAAGCAGTGTGTTTTGAAACTTATGCGTGTTTGTGAAGAATTTCAGTTTATCAACTATTTTCACCGATTTATATTACTATCCTCAGACGTCATGATGTTGGTCACACCGTGCTCTTTAAAAGTCGTATATTTCGAAAACCACATATCGGATTCATCTGAAATTTTCAATATCGTCTAATTTTAAGTAATACTTTATCCACAAGAAGTAACAACTACTAAATGAAATTCATTAAATGAGCCCATTACATTCTTTTAAATTTCCAATACGTTATTTATTCACAATTTACATAAATAAAAGTAGTACGGATGATCACAATTAGCGACATTAGCGTTCTATTCAATTTGAGATTGTCAAATAGCGCTTTCTTGTACCCTTCAGGCCAGAAGTCTTCTATGCATATATCTTCAAAGCGGTACTCAAATTACTCGAAAGTCACGACAATATGTTTATTGTCTTGATGTTAATTTGCATAATATTTCAGTTCAGTTTAAACAACGTCCGATAGTGAAAATTTAGTCGCAATAATTGAACATTGGATAATCGATAATTGATGAAAAAATTGAATCAAATTATACGATACGTTATTGAAATGTAAGTACATCGTGGAGTGCATATACTAGGCGAGCGGATTACCTCTGAAAAAATCGTTTAGAAATCGAAAACGCGATCAATCGCATTCTAGTCGATATTTTTCGTTTATATCACTAGTGCACTAGAACGTACACTGAGAAAAGTGCACGTAAATTACAGCCTCATTACCTTAGAATTCATGGAATTTTACTGTTAAAATAATGTAATAAGAAATCGTTATTACAAATACATTTAAAAATACATGCCACATGGAAATATACATAACATTCGATTTATTCCTGTCCTAATATTATTATGCGGTTACGGTAACCGTCTGTTAAATTTCAACGTAATTATCCACACTGAGTGCAAGTTTACTAGTCCTCCTACTTTACCTCGTACTTTTTAATTTACAGAACTTTTTGTAATGTTACAACAAATGTGTGAATTCATATTACTATTGTAAAATTACAATAAAGGCGCAGTTACACGCCGCGTGATTAGGCGAGCCTGGCTCGGCGAGTCACGAAACACGCGCCGTGTGACATAGGCAACTTGGCATGGCTTGCGACTCGGGAGACGTTGCTCGCGTCGGCTCGCGTCGGCTCGCGTCTTCCATCTAGTTGTCGGTAACTGCGCCTGAAGATCGGTCATCAGTCGATCCATGCAGTTTTGACGAGCCTACAATCCACAACCCCACACGAAATCTGCATTGGTCACGCGCCGTATTGACACATCTGGCTCGCTATCCGTTACACGGCGCGTGGTTTGCCGAACCACGCACCAGGTTCGTGGATCGGCGAACCACGCGCCGTGTAACTGCGCCTTAAGACTTGTCGCTATTGTGCATTTGTCTAACGGTGATTAGTTCGTTAATTTTAAGTAGGTATATCTGATAAATCTTCAAAACACAAGTAAGTATATTTAAAATTACACGAATACTTTTTTCAGTGTAGCAATTATAGAAAGTGTAAATTGACAGTTTAATGGCTTTGGTAATAAACTGCCCAATTTACACGAATTGAATTACTATTTTTACAATTAATTTTTTTTTAATTACTATGTTGGCAATTTTATAGATAAAAACCGCTGCCTAAGAAATCACTGTTTCTGCATCCAAATTTCCGGGGTGGTGGTAGTGGGAGTAGCTGATGCCAGGACCAGATACTAGTACATACACTAAATCACCATTTTATTTTTTATCCCCTCTGATAATGGAGGTGGGGATGGTATTGGGGGTGGTAGTGTAGGTGGCCAATGTCAACAAATTTTGAGGCCTTAGGCTCTTGTACACACACTAAATCACAATTTTGTTTTTTTACTCTCTTTCATAATTGAGTGGGGGTAGTATTAGTGGTAATAGTGGGCCTTTAAGACCTTGACTTCTCGTAAATACACTAAATCTGAATTTTGTGAACTCTTACTAGCTTGCTCTAACTGTTTATCCATTTACCCCCAACCCTTCAACGGAATGAGATCAAAATACAACTTAGTTCCAGATCTCGTTATAATACAAATAGGTACACCAAATTTCAAGTCAATATCATAAACTGTTACAGAGTAATCCTGCGCACAACAAAAAGTTAAGGCCGATCGACAAACCGAAATTTCTTTTTGCTCAAACTTAAAATTTCGACATTTCATGACATTCTAGGCCTATTTGAGAAAAAACAAAATTCATTTTTTTTACGATTACTATACTTCCACGACATGGACTTTTAATTTTAAAAGGACGAGTTGTCTTTGGGGAGAATATTTCACGAAATAAAACATCTCAACGGGTGCAATGTGAATTACAGCGATAATTTTGTCAATAGAGAATTACAGCGGTAATCTTGCATGTATTTGATTGGTGCGATGTTGTCAAAAAACGGGTTTTTATTGGCTACCATACTCATGAGTGAAATAATAGGTTGATAATTTTGCCACGATGAGAAAGAATATGGGTGATCTTTAGATTTCAATGTGGCAGATAATGGTTGTTATGTTGTTGCTTGTGTGTGCATGTCCTGGTTGAGTGGTGGAACAGGATGATAATATAAATAAGGCGATAAAGGAATATTCTACTGCTGTTGGGCTAAACCAAAGGTTTGTTTCCGTTTCTTTTTTTAATTGTTATGTACCGTCATACACGACCGTGTATAACATTAATTTGTTAATATGATGTTTTAAATAAACAGAAAAGAAAGTTACGAACAAAACCTTGTTTGATCTGAAGTTCTAGGTTAAAAAATTTAACTTCATTGTTATTTTAGCTTAAGTGTACACTCCCAAGGCGTTGCTTTCTACTTCTGTATTACTTTGAGTTGTAAATTATAGTATTTTTTCGCAAGTAAAGGACCCCCCACAAACCTTATGGAAATTGGCTATGACCTCTTTTCAAGTTATGAGCTTGAACGTCACGTCACAATGAGCATAAAAATTTGGCGGAGTGAAGATAGCAATCTTTTTAGCAATCCTCCATATTTTGCTTTCTTTTACGTCGTATAAATTATTGTCAGTGGAAGAATAGCTTTTACATATATTTCGAGAAAACAAGACAAAATCCGATATAGTTAGGGGCTGACAGGGTAGCAATCCACAAAAAGTAAAATATTCTTTTTGTCACTTTTTTCATATCATTTGTGAATTAACCATTTTTTGTGGAATAATAGCTATATACATATATTTCAAGAAAACACAACAAAATCCGATATAGGTAGGGGCTGACGGGGCAGCAATTCACAAAAACTAAAATGTTCTTTTTGTAACTTTTTTAATATCGTTTGTGCATTAACGGTTTTCAGTGGAATAATAAGGATAAGGATATACTTAAAAAAAAAAACAAAACAAAATCCGATGTATAGGGGCTGACTGGGTAGCAATCCACAAAAAGTCAAATATAATTTTGTAACTTTTCTAATATCGTTTGTGCATTAACCATTTTTGGTATAAAATTAACAATGTATCTGTACTTCAAGAAAACACAACAAAATTCGATATAGGTAGGGGAAGAGCAATTCACAAAAACTAAAATATTCTTTTTTTTAACTTTTTTAATATCGTTTGTGAGTTAACCATTTTCGGTGGAAAAAAGGTTGCAAAAAGAATATTTTACTTTTTGTGGATTGCTAGCCCGTCAGCCCCTAACTAGATCGGATTTTGAACTGTTTTCTTGGAATATATGTATAAAGCTATTATTCCACCGAAAATAGTTAATGCACAAACGATATTAAAAAAGTTACAAATATAATATTTTAGTTTTTGTGGATTGCTACCCCGTCAGCCCCTACCTATATAGGATTTTGTTATGTTTTATTGAAATATATGTATATAGTTATTATTCCACAGAGAATGGTTCATGCACAAACGAAATTAAAAAAGTTACTAAAAGAATATTTTACTTTTTGTAGATTACTACCCCGTCAGCCCCTACCTATATCGGATTTCGTTCTTTTTGAAATATATGTATAAAGCTATTTTTCCACTGAAAATAATTTATACGACGTAAAAGAAAGAAAAATATGGAGGATTGCTAAAATGATTGCTATCTTCACTCCGACAAATTTTTATGCTTATTGTGATGTCCAATCCCTCATAACTTGAAAAACAGTCATAGCCGAGACTTGTGCCCATGAGAAACTTTTGCTCAGAAAAGCAAAAACTACAGGACATCCAAATTTCAGAAAATTCGGCTGAGAGCCAATTTCCATAAGGTTTGTGCGGGGGTCCTTTCTGAAGAAAATCGAGCTAAATACACTTACTTATTCATTTCGCTAACATTGAAAAATTCGAGGAATTTTTCTAGAAGGTATTTTTTGTTTATTTATATTTTCTGAAGTTTTAGAATGATTTTTATATTAGTCATTCCGAATTGTGAAAGGTAAATTTAATTTAAACAAGAAGTATCATCCTTTCTTTTGTCCTATAACCGTTAGGCATGACTAACAGCAAAGTTTTAACATTTATTTTCCGGTTATGTTTTCCACTGGTCCTATTATCACTAGGCCTCTTGGTATTTTCCAAAATTCTCGTACTCGTAATGGCGTGTGGTCTTTCGTCAAGTTAAGAAAATTATTATCTCTTTTTCAGATTGTTATAAGGCTTTGGCAATTGGTATTGCCAGTTGAAAGCAATTTATTGGAGTTTTTTTAGCTAACATTATTTGTTCTTGGTATTAATCGATCAAATATGCAAATAGAATAAATATACCGTATGCCATTCCTATTAATGAGATAATGAGTAAACATATTGTGTTATTTCTTAATTAAATTAGCGTTAGTGATAATTTAATAAATGTCTATAGATTTAGTAAATGTCGGTAAGTAAAAAAAAATCAAAGATAACTATTTACAGTCGTTAAAGCAAAATTTACTCATTTAATTATATGTCAATACATCACGATGGCTTGGTCGTCGAGTATTTTGTTATTCAAATACGTTTAAAATCAAATCAATTAACCGGGATATTTACTTTAAAGAAGGAGCTAATAGCTGAATCGCTGTAGTCTGCATGTTTATGTACGTGCTTAAGTGGACAGATATATATTATGTGTATTTTTTTAACGCCTTAATAAAACATCCTGACAGGCAACCATAAAATATATCAATATTTTAAGACAACTTCAGGACGAACAATGTTTTAATTTTCGTAAAAAGATTTTATTTGTATTTATATTTATTGACGGAATTGCAGGGCCTTGCCAAGCCTTTTGAGCGCTGTCGTGCAAATTCGAACATGCGCCCTTCAGTAGCGTATCTAGAATTCAGCCGAAAGGGGAGGTTGAGGAAAAAAATATATCAAACAAATCACGCTAAAAAATTGAATATAAAAATTCAAAATTTTTTAGTTCATGCCAGGGCTGGATTAAGGATTGGCGCGTCTTTAGGCAAATGAAGTATTTGCGTCCTCTTGTTTACAGGCGGGGTTACGGAATTGCAAAATTGCAGCCTCAAATTAAAAGTTAGAAATTTGACTTAAAATTATATTGTCTTCGAAAAGTAAGTTTCGTGGGCGCAAGACATAAAAATATAAAATAGGTACCAATACATTTTTTTTATTGTAAAAAAATTGCCGCATTTATATTTTCCCCTGAACTAAAATTAAATATAAACATTAAAGATACCTAAAAATAACATTGAAAAACATTATTCTTTTTCATGACTTCTTGCTTGCGAACTCCGGTATAATATAATCCTATAAATAAGTATGTAAAATGTTCTACAGAGCAGAGGTAATAAATGAGACAATTCTATCAAAATTAAATAATTAAATTGCAAATAAATAATTTCCTTGTACATTTTATTTTCCAACAGATCAATGGTAAACGAAAAACGTCGCCTGTCGGCCGTCGGGAGATAAAATTAGTAAGTTTTGAACTGCTGGAGCGCCCCCTCGCGCGTTGGGTCCTCTAGGCAATTGCCCAGTTTGTTTATAGGATAATCCGGCCCTAGTACATGCTACATTGTAACTAAACGTTTATGTATTTTTTTTAATTTTAAACAAAACTCGCGGCGCCGTCCTGCGCCGCACGACTTGCCCTTATGGACGGCGCGCCCCTGCGGAATTGAAATATATGCAACGTGTTTTGTAAATACTGGGCCTCATTTTGCAAATATATGTAGATTTTCCGAAATACCGAATATATAGCGCAGACTTCCACAACACGCCACAATAAAATTCTAAATTGAAATGTCGTGAATGTTAAACAAGAATGAAAGATTGCCTAAAATCCAAAGTCAATATAATAATTTATTGCATATTCATTACCTTTTATAACATACACCTTTTACATGATTATATAATGACCAGTTATAAAAATATTAATAAAATGACTGGGAATTGACCCCACGGAATATTTTTTGCAATTTTTGAAAAAGTTGGATTCAAGTTCAAATATGAATATAAAATTTTGCACTTTCCAAAGTATTTAAAATGTTGAATACAATGGAATGTTCTCGACGTTATATATGAATCAGATCAGAGAGATTATATAAAAAAATATCATATCAAAGATATCAAAGAAATATCAGCTAAAATCAGATTAAAATGTTTTTAAAAAATAAAACTAACTATTTTACAAAAATTGTGATGTTTGGTAACTGATAAAAGTGAAGTAACACAATATAATATACTTTTCCATAAATGGCGAATATATGGGGAAATATTCTGATGGAGTTCAGCGTTTTCAAAACACCTGAATCCAAAAAAAGTATTTTTGCCTGTGGTCGCACTTAGGGCACAAACTAGTAAAATGAACGACGTTCTTCAGCGGATAAGTCCAGACCCTTTTCCAGACCTAAAAATTCTTGGAAAATCAAATAGGTCTTACGAGGGTAGTAATTTCTTTTATTGTGGACGTTCGTTCTACAAGGACTTAACAATAATTTTTACGTTTTATTACGATTTGTTAATTTATGATTCTGTTAAATGCTCAACTTGCTGATTTTTAGAATCTTTACTAAAAATAGCCTATTATTGACATTTTTTATGAACGAGGCAATATTTCCTATTTTAGATATACAGATTATATAAATATAAATAAAAAATGTTATTCCGCTGCGATTATAAAAAGAAACAAGATGGAATCACCAAAAATGCGTCTATTATTGGTGGTTCCTTCTGATTTTCATCATTTTAGGGAAAACCAGATAGCAAAAGGAGAAGAAGATGCCCTCCAAAACGTTGGGCAGATGTCAACCAAGAGCTATGGGAAATACCTTTGGTGGGGCTGTGCACCTAAGAGACAACTGCGACAGATGTAGTGGTGCCGTCAGACGTGCTTTACAGCAAACGGAGGCCAACTAGAATAATGCATGAATCATAAAACGTCTGGCAAGACGTTGCAAAGAAGGAGAACAAGAAGAGGAAGAAGGCATGGATACCCCCTTAGTACCAGTATAATTTGGCATGACTAATTCCTTAAAAAAACAACAGGGACGATTGCTTCGGAGGTAAAAGAATTAATACTATTAAAGATAACAAAAACTATAAAAAGTAAATGCGGAAATGAAATTAAGTGCCATTGAAAACTAAATATTTTAAATGTCATCAAGGTGGGTTGAGGAATAACAGAAATTTGACGATGTAAAGATAGATACGGGGAGCAGACCAGGGTATATTAGCCCTTAGATTTAATCTACTCCTTATACGGGAAAGTTTCAGACCGTTCGTTTCATAACTTACAGTCATGATATTTCATAGTATCATGACTTATAGTCAAGGAAGCACATATTATTAAACCCAGAATAGATCTGTTTATTTACAAATAGCCGAGTAACGGTAGGATTTACAATGAATGTCAGAGGATCAAATTTTTAAAGTTAGAGGAAGATATTGCATTTAGATTCACCCGGCTATTACAAATTATTTTTTAATATATTCGTGTATTTTCCTTGATTTGCGCTAGAAGGAGATCTATTCTATTCATATACTGAACATCGTAGTGCTTCCCCCCCTAAGTATTTTTGGTGAGTTGAGCAAATTTTCTTCTCACTGTATCTATCAACTTCTGTTTGAAAACAGTTTTAACCATCTCCAAATGATGCCAACATGATTGGCGAAAAGCGCGTCGAGTAATAGTATTCACGTGTTTTGATGTTTGTGGTACTTCAGCGGCAGCTTCATGTCGAAGGGCCCGGCCCACTCCAGGAATGTCATCTGTTTTAATTTTTTTCTTCTTTATTTATTCATTAGAATAGATTTAGTTCTGCTTTATTTATTCATTAGTAATTTCACAGCAGTAAACTGTTAGAATCGTCAATAATGAGGGCTCTTTTGAAGGCAGGTTTATTACCTCAATGTTATCGGAGTGAATTAAACTTGCCTATTTTGTTAATACATTTCTTAATTCTATAGACTATTTTTCTTGTAACTTCTCCCTCATTATTTAATGGTAGTCCCAAATTTTTCATTCCCAGACGGTTTAGATCTCTCAGTCTTGTATGCCATTTTGACGATTTTTCTGTTATTTTTAGACTACTCACATAGCCTTTCTCAGTAGGTCCAATTTAATATGTACACGTTCAAAATCATTTTCGATGATACTATCATTCACATTATTGAATAAAATACGCAGACCTTTTTCCACCAAATTCCGCCAAAATTCGAAACCGTATAAAATTATTTTTTTATGTAAAATGTCTCTTTTTTCAAGTGTTACCATTATGGAAATAAAATATTTTTATATCAAATATGTATTAGGTGATTGAGGTAAAAGAAAATGAGGCCATTGGTCTTTGTACACACAGCATCACAATTTTTTTTCCCTCTTTAATAATGGTTAATTTTTTGAGACCTTAACTTCTCGCGTGCGTATACCAAATCCTAATTTTATGGAGTATTACTTGCTTGCGTTATCTATCTACCAAGATGTGAAAGTATTAAAGTTTTTGTACTTTAGCCCCTCTCTATCCTTTTGGGCCTTACTTATGAACCTATTCTGACGAAATTTTAATTAGACAACTTTTTAATTAATTTTTGATGTAACAAACAAAATTTTAAGAAATAGTTCCTTATGCTTATCCTGTTTCTGCCTCCACTCACCATCAAGTATATATCAACCAAATTAAACGAATAAAATTTTTAAACGATTTATTTAAATAATAATGAATCAAAGGAAAACATGAAAAAACCGATAGGCTTTTTATTTTTGATACTTCTTTTCATTTTTTACTCCCAATTTCTAATTAAATTTTCATTTAAATTTCAGTGTTACAAATTTTAACACTGTCTGTGGCACATTGGGAACTATGGCATTTATCTATGATGTCAACATTTTTTTCATTAACTTGAGTTGATTAACTAATAATGTACCAAACTTAAGATTGTCTTATATGTCGAACTATGATATTTGTGACGTGAAAATCCTTGAGCACCATAACTTCCCCCTGATATGCGACTATTGGATTTCTTATATTTACATTGAGATTAATTAACAGACCAGATTTTAAAACTGGTACATTTCGAGTTGGAACTATGTATTTAAACTTTAACGTCAAAATCTTTGCACAAATGTATCTCAACATTTTCATTTAATTTTCTCAACTTTTGGATTTTTTAAAAGTTTGATTACGTTATCTAATAGTGTGCCAAATCTTTAGACTGTATCACATAACATTGCTACCATTATATAAATAACTTTGATATAAATAACTGTGAGTCCCTTAAAACTACCACCTCCAACTGAATTCAGTTTTTTGACTATTTAAATTCAATTTGAGATCATTTTATTATAAGCGTGTCAAACTTTAAAACTGTGACACATTTGGAACTATGGTATTTAATCCTTGATGTCAAAATATGTCAGCGCTCCTATTTAATTTTTTTGTTTTTGAATTCCTCTCATTTGTTTGAGTTCGTTATCTAATAGTGTACCGAATTCCAAGACTCATATTTCAACTATAACCCAAACATTTTTAATCTCTCTAATCCCCCTCATTGAATTTTTACAAATTTTAAAACCAACACATTTTGAATTGGAATGATATTTTAATATTGATGTGAAAATTTTGAATTGGAACTATAATATTTAAATATTGACGTGAAACCCTGCATCTCGATTCTCCCATTTAAATGTTTAGTTTTTTAGTAGATTTTTAAATAGTTTGACAGTTTCAGAGCATTATTTAAGAATATGGCAAAGGACCCCGCACATTTCTTATGTAAATTGGCTTACAGTCAAATTGGCTGAATTTGTTGTAGATTTCGACTTTCTGATCAAAAGCTCTCATGGACACAACTCGATCCCATGTCTAGTTTCTGAGATACAACTATAAATTCTTGTAAAATTCTGTGTCTTGTCGAACTTTTCCTTTATTGATGAAGTATTAGAGATCAAAGGAGCAAAAAAGTTGATTATAAAAGTTGTAGGTAATAAAGAAATCTACAACTTATGTGGAAAGCATTTTTATCCTAACCTCAAAATTTTTCGACATACACGTTTTTTATTTTTTTCTTCCACAAAAATAATTCAATTCAGCTCAAACTTGGTGAAAGTATACCTTTTGGTGTCCCACATAAGCATTACTTTTTTGGAGCAAAATATTTAACGATTGTTGTTTAATTCAATTTAAAGAAAAAAAAGTGAAATTTTCAACTGCGATTCCTCATAAAAGTACTTGTCCGACAGAGTTCGGACAGGGCTCATTTTTTTTGTTTTTATGTCTAGTTTCACCAAATAAAAATATATATATAGTGCAATGGAAAAAATTGCCGGAAAATCGAAAATTTCGAAAAAATGCCTTTTTTCGTTGTATGCTTTTTAATTATTGTCAAAAATTTGTTATTATTTATTACAATTAATATAATTTTGTAATATCAATGTATGCTACAAACAATAAGTAAAATAATTAATAATTAATTACATTCCTCAACCACGTTTGAATTATTAAATTAGGATAAAAATGCTCTCCACACAAGTTGTAAATACCTACAACATTTATATTTAACTTTTTTTGATAGGATGCGTAGTTAAGCCATAAATCGCAAAAAAACCGCTTTCCATCCCTAAAAACCCACCCCATTTCACCCCAGATAACCGCAGGTGGTTTGGATTATTTTTCCTTCTTTAGTTGTGATATGTTCTAAAATATTCTGCTATCAGTTTGCTGTAACGAATTATTATTATTTTTTTTTAATTCTGGCACTTATCTAGCCTGGCCTATACCTACATCCAGCTTTTATGTATATAATAATATAATAAGTTTGTAATAAATAAATTTATTCATGACAACCTTTTTGTTTCTTGTCACAAAAGCATTTGTCAAAAATCTTCCACTTTCCACTGGTTTCAATTAGTATTATATTTTTGATTGTTTTTTATTGCTGCAAAATGGTTTACAATATTTGAAAAGATAACTGTGTCACCCACCCAACCCAAATATTTTCCATTTTCCAGCGTAATGATAATGATAATTATTGTTCATTTGATTTTTTGGATCGCGATCGGTCCGTTAAATAAACTTTTCTAAAGTGATTAAACGCATTTTTTTATTGATCCACCCTGTATTAATATTTCTACAGTAAAAACAATGCAAGTATTTGCATAATACTAATCTGAATATATTATTATTAAAATACATTAGATTGCTAATACAATCATATAAGACGAGTATATAAAAAACTAACATTTAAAAAAATATTTTTTGTAAATTTATTCATATAAAATATTTACTGAAGTATCTAAAACACAATTAAGATACATTAGTGTCTTTGAAAAATATTAAGTTAAAATCATCACCAAATTCCATAATCAAAAAGTCGAAATTCGTATGAAAGGACTACAGTGGTTGCCACGCAACTAACTTCTGATATTAGGGTGAAAGGCGTGGCTAAAACTTTCAGTCCAATCAAATATAAGTGTTTGCGCGCAATGCTCGAGAGTGTGTAATGTATCGTCTAATGTTGCTGTAATGCCTGATATTATTAGGATAATACATTTCAAATCGGTTAGTCTATCTACAACTGAGCTGCTGTTGACTTCCTTTGACAGATTAAATTCACATAATCACTCAATTTGTACAACTTACCAACACTTTGCAACTTTTCCTATTATGAATTTTTATAGTATTATTAACACATTAGTATAATATATAAATGTGATTTTTGTGACAACAAAAAAGTACTTAGTGATTTACTGTTTGTGTTGCCCACAATGGCCCAATATTTAGAAGAAAATCCTCATCTCATGCATCATCAAGATTACCAAAATAAACCTCTTAATATGGACACAAAAATTCAAGAAAAAGGCTCATTTTGTATAGACGCACTTTTATCACGAAATGATGAGAGGCCGATGAGTCCCGATACGTCACGAAGTATTTCACCATCATCTACAAGAAGTAGAAGTCCTCCGATATCACCAGGAAGTGAAGATATCCCTGCAACTGCTTTTGTGCCAAGACCAGGACTATTGAATCACATTTATCCAAATGCGGGAGGTTTTTACGGATATCAGGGACAGCCCCAAGCGTCTGCATTTCATTCTCTGGATGGTACGATGGTTCAAAAAGTTCATTTACCAGTAAACCACCACAATCAAAATCATTTACATCAGATGCAGTTGGAATGGTTAGCGAGGACGGGGATGTTTTATCCAAGGCTACCAGATCTAACAGGTGAGTTCATTTAAATCTAATTTGAGTAAATTTGAACAAAACGCTATTTAAGATATTAGATAATTAGTATAGCCTCAAACCGTTTTTTTTAAACGCATGCGTGATAAATAAAAATAATTTTATAATTAGCTCATAATTTTATAGAATTTAAAGAAGTGTCGAGTGGTCTAAATTTGACAAAACTAATCGTGATATTGTTGTATTATATTTATTAATTTGTGTTTAAAATGCTTGCCTTTCTTTCTAAACATCAATTAAAGAGAACTTGTTTTTGGTAATAACTAAAAAAAAAACCAGAAAGATGATGAATTTAAAAAAAAGTTTTGCCAATATGTTTTTGTCATTCCATAGAAATTAGTCCAGGCGATAGGTGGTGGTTTGAGAGTTAAAGTAACCCGGCTTGTTTTTTTAAATTTCTTATTAGAGGGTTGAAAAAACACATTAACAAAATTATGGATTATTAGGATTAACAGGATTATCTGCCCCTAATTTTTCAAATTAGGTAGAGTACGGTGGAGCTATTCTGCCGGCAAGCGCTATTTTTTTGATGCCATAACTTCGTTTGTCAACTTTTCCCAAAATTTTGCCTTTCGAAATAGCCTTATAGCTATAATCTACTAAAGATGGATTCTCATAGTGAAGTGTGTATGTTTTAAAATTTCATTTTAATACAGTGTGGCATAGCCAGTGGCGACTTTTAGGGGGGGGGGGGGGGGGGATAGGGCGACCGCCCCTTCCTAAACTACATAATTATACAATTGATATAGTGTAAAAAAATTATAAAAATCCCCGAGAAATTCGTACAAGACAAATAATACGCTGCATTCTTCCCTTCTTCCCTCAGTCAAGGAAAATCCAAAGCTTCTCCTAATGATAGCTGGCGGATTGTCCCATCCTAGGGCTATGCCACCGACTCAATTGTCCCATGGTGTTGTTATTCCACTGACTTCCTTTTTCAATTCTGTCTGCTTTTTAAAACTTATGTGAGCATTTGGAAAGGCTCGATCAGCTAAATCATCATGAAAGATCGCAAGTGTCAGTGTCGGCGGACTTGTTCCACAGTGGGGCTATTCCGTCAGATCTATTGTGTCATTCTATTTTCGTTCTCAAATGACATTAAACGTGTAGTAAGTTTAAGAAACTACGCTAAATAAATTAAGCAAACGGTTCCTATTTAAGTTTTCTGAGCAACATAAATGTCACAGCCATTCAAATGAAAATCAAGGGGGTATATAAGGGGGGGTGGGGGTAGAAGGGGTAATCCCCCCCTCCCGGTTAGAACGTCAAAATATTTTTTTGTCGTTTCGCTCCCCTTCGCTTATAGCTGGACAAAAAAATTTTCCCACTACGAAAAGAAACTATTTACGTCCTTGATGAGAATAAGCAAGTCAGGGGTGGAATAAATCCAAAATTTCGTTTATTTCTTTTAGATTGAACCATTTCCTGTGCACCCTACGCTCAAAATGGTGGTGTATAAAATTGAAAGGAAGTAAATTCTCTATGAAAAAGGTTCTATACATGTTTTTTTCTTAAACCGAGCAATAGCCCGCACAAATCCGTCAATAGCTAGACACCTTTAGAAGGTCACTTAATTTAATCTGTTCTCAATTATTTAGCACGTAAGAATGAAATGAACTCAAGTTTCACGTTTTAATAAATTATATTTCAGTTCAGAATATATGTGTATTTAAATGTTTAAATAAAAATATTACGTCATCAGGGGGTAGCTTGATAAGCAAGACGCGATCGTACCTTGCAAAGTGGTTTCGAGTCTGTGAAAAAATGTTTCATAATAAATTATTACCAAGGAGTGGTTCGGATTTCACTTTAAACTGTAGGGCTCCGTCTCTTTCTCAGACAAATCTAAATCTCCTATACTTAAAAAGGTCATTGAGGTGACAAGGAAGGCAGTTAAAACACATTTTCTTTTAAAACGTGCATTTGTGCGTGATTTTTACGTGGCATGTATAGCTCTATCTTACTTATTTTCTGATTATCTCGCAGAAATGTGCGTGATATTCACATTTAGTAGATGATTTCATCTGATGTTTTATACGTTTATATGAAATCCAACAACTGAAATGATTCACTCTAAATTTACTGTTCAATAACACAGGCCCACAATGCCTTTTTTTTTTTTAATTTACATTGATTAGAGTATGTGAACTTTGTGTTTTTTTGGTATGCTTAGTCATAATCTAATTCGCTCTATCAGACCTCAATTTGCAACCTCAAAATTATAAAGAAAATCTATAATTAAATGCAACTAACACAACAGTAAATTTATACTCTCAATACTAGACTTTAAAGTCAACTTAAAGATATTCTGTATATCAGCCTTACCATAAATTACCCCCTCACTGCACTGACCCCCGCTTAGGGCAGGAGGAAATCATTCCTTATTATACAACACGACATGTTGGCGAAAAAAATGTATATAGTCAATAGTCTTGGCCCTCGCGAAGAAAAAGTCACGCTATGCATATCACTTACCACAACCCCTTTCAGGAGGTGAGAAAATTATATCTTTCTATAAAACAGAATCTCTTGAGGTAAACAATGTGGGCAGAAAGCCAAAAGTCTGGGCCATCAAATGGAGAAAAAGGTTTATGTACACGAGTATATACCATACATATTATAAAATTCCTTTCCACTCTTTCCAACTCTTCTACAGGGGTGAAGAAATCACTTAGATTTATACAATAGGAGTTATTGATGAAAAAAAAATGAACGGACAACAGTCTGTGCATCAATATAAAGGAAAAAATTTACTGCGCACTAGAATTACCGCAAAACACCCCCTCGTTCAACCCTCTTTGGAGGGTAGGAAAATAATGTTCTTCTATACAAGAGAACTTACAGTCGAAGTGGAGCAAAAGGTGGTAAGTGTGGTGCATAGCATATCTTTTTCTTCACATGGGGGTCTCGACTATTGGCTGTATACATTTTTATCGCTAACGTGTCCTATTGTATAGTAAGAAACAATTTTCTCCTGCCCTAAACGGGGGTGAGTGGAGTGAGGGGGTAGTTTATTTATTTATTTTTTTATCTATTTATTTAACGTCGGCCTATTTCCGCTACCAGGGCCTATCACCGACGCCAGGAGACGAGCTACCCCCAACCTGGAAATTTTGCCGAACCTCTTCCCTTAAGAAGAGTAGGGATCTTTTACTTGCCTAACATTTAATAGACAAGGGACCGCCTGCTTTACATCCCCTCCGAAGGATGGTATATCCACTACGTAATTCTCGTCTGAAATTACGTAGCTTCCGCGTATACACTGATATACAAGCCGCTAGAAGGTGGGACGAGAACGCTGTATTTCCCAAGATGGTCACCCATCCAAGTACTAACCGCGCTCGACGTTGCTTCAACGGAATATCGATTGATATTCACATTGAAGTTGTCTCTGTGGAGGTAGTTTATGTTAAGACTAATATACAAATATCCTTTAGTTGACTTTGAAGCCTAGTATCGACGTACAAACTGGCTTTTGGAATATAAATTTACTGTTCTGCTGATTGCATTTATTTATAGATTATTTTTTATAATTTTGGGGTTGCAAGTGGACCTACAAAAAAATTCAGCAAAACCCACTTTAGTTTATGACTCAGCATATCAAAAAACAAGTCCATACATGCCTAATCAATGTAAATTAATTTTCTTTTGTGACCCTGTGTAATCTGACGAAGAGTAGTACAATGTTAATATCAAGTTTAATCATGCATATTTCTTGTGCCTGTGTTGTTCCTATATTTTTCCAACGGTGGTTAATTCAAATTATATATAGGTACGTGTTAAAATTATTTGGTTTTAGATTTGTTATCTTTTCTAATAGCCTAACTACCTGCTTACATTTTAATATTCTTTAACTTACTTAATAAAAATAATTTGTGTTCAAAGCAAAGAACAAAAACTAACTTAATAAATGGCTGAATCTGCTTGGTCTTCTCGTGAACTTTGTTATTTTGTGTCAGAATTGTCGAGACAAAGATATATTTTTATAATTTAATCTATAACTTTGAGAAATTAAAGAAATATATGATTTGTTTAATATTTTTAAAATTAAGGAAAATAAATACCAGGCAAATAAATAAAATCTAGAAAAAAAAATCAGACATACGGGCAAAATAATGCCTTCAGTAAATTCTTTGGGTAATAGGTGCTACTAATTTTTTATGAAATTAATAAGCTCGTCATAAAGAACAAAATTTCGATTTTTGAGTATCTCGGTAGCTATAAAGTATTTATTAAATCTTAAAAAATCAAGATGTACATTTAAACTATCAATCTCGTTTTCATCGCCAAGTTTTTGTATCGCACCTTTATGCAGTTATAGCAAATTTCCCAAATCGAATAGACGCGTTGTATAATATAAATAAATAATAGCTCACACAATAACTAATAAGTTTTAAAAATGCTTAGTTGAAGGTCAAGAGTGACTCAAGAAAGTCTTGAAAGTCTTATTTTGGTTATATATAAAAACAATTATAAAGAATTACATTACAAAAATCTCTTTGACAAACCGCCAAAGCCAATAAAGATGGATATTTTCATGCACACATTTTTTATAAATATTAACAAACGTGAAGATGAGAGGGGGTGTGATGATGACACCACTTTCTTCAACGACAATTTAGTATTTGTACATTTTTGTAGAAGATATATATATATACTAGAATATACTTTAATAGATATATATCTGCACAAAATTTCACTTCAGAACAATTCTTTAGTTGCAAGTCGCCTTGACCAATCGTATCTAGTAGTTTTGTCTTATACATGGTAAACTGATTGTCCGTTAAAGTAAAGTGACTAATAGGAAGGTGAATATTAGAATTTCAATTTTGACATATACCTAATAAAGATGATAATTTTTAAAACAGTTTCTTATAAAGAAATAAGAGTGCTGTTAGCCACCTTCTAAAGGTGTGACCTCCCTAACGAAGCGCTTTAGGATATATGTTCATATACGATTTTTGTCTTATTTTTATCTGAGGAATATCCTTTAGAAAGGACGATCTCTATATTGAAAACAGTTGGTAACAAATTACAAAAGATTCAATTTAAATATCTTGAATATTCGCTTAATACGGTTTAAATGATTTCTTTTGGCTCTTTCTTTCAAGTCAAACTATTATTATTTATACTAAGCATGCCACAAAACCACCAACAAATATATAAGATATTTTATGGTTAAATTCTATAAATAGTATAGAATTATTTAATATAACGACGTTTTATGACACAATCTGAACATAAAGTTAAACATTATTTTACTACTTAAATGATATATTTTATACAGTAACTTTGTTTTCTGTTTGAATCTCTTATTGTTACTAATTTCTTTTATACTATTTGGATCTACTAATATTTTAATTTATTGACTATATTTTAATATTTTGCTTTTAAAAAAAATTGTTGGAAAAAATTCAAAATTTCCATGTGTAAGTAGGTACTTAATGCGGCTCGACATTATTGTTATGTTAAAATACCTATTTTGTTCTCTTTGTAGGAAATATGTATAGGTAGGTATACATATCATGTAGGGTATAAAATTATTTTTGAAATTTCACGATCATATCTGTATTCAAATGAATAATATACTGGACAGACCACAAGTAACTGAAATTTCTCAAGTACCTATAACTTACGTTTTAACAGATCTTGATTCTGGACTTAAATTATAGAAAAGTAAACTTTATGGTTCTTTTTGACTAATTTTACTCTTTTTTCCTTTTCAAGCACATCTATGCATTTATAGCATTTCCTTTTTTCCAGTTTCAATTAAGAAAATACGTATTAATTTTAAGGCCTCGTTTAGCTAAATCGTGCACGTTTCTGAAGATATTCAGTAATTGTTATTATCGACTTGTTTCTCGATATGTTTTTGATGACATTATATTACCGTTAATATCACCTTCTTTCTGGGGATTTTAAGGATCTTAAGACGAATTATATCACAAGGAAGTGAACCATTCGAATAAATAAAATATATAAAATAAAATAATATTAATATCTATAATATAAAATCTCTGACGTGTGGTTCTGCCTGTTAGCAAAATCGTTCGGGAGTTTTTTTGGTACTTCCCGAAAAACATTCCTAGACATCTCTAAGTTTGATAAGAAAAATGTCAAGTCCGGAGAATTAAATATGGCGGATCCAATATGGTTGCCTTAACGAAAGGCAGCTTCTCACGTTTTGAGATAGAAACTTGATTTTTTTTTGGGTCAGTCCAATGGCGTCCTGGCCAATTTTAGTTGAGTCCGCGATTTGGGCTTAGGGGGGCCAATTTTTTTCTTTGCAGTGAGGAGAATTTTAAAATTCAAACTGATATTTTTCGTATCGTCTGCCGTATTTCTTTCAGGCAGGTGAGTAAAGCCAGGGGAGTGCAAGCTATTTCCTTATACGGTCCTCATGACGCTCATGCCTTCTAGTTAATATTATTTATTATTAAAAAATGTCATATTACTGAGAAAATTGAAATACCTAACTCATATATTAAAAAATATTTATTTACAAAAATAAACATATATTCTTTGGAATACATTAAGTAACAAGTAATAAGTTAAAAAATTTGAAGAAAAAAACAAAATATAAATAATTCATTTCATAAAATAATAAAAATCATATTCAAAAACAAAATAACAAAATATAAATAATTCTCTTAAAACAAATAAAAATCACATCTCTCATCGTCATCTTAAAGTACCTAAGAAAAGATACAATTTAAGCTATCGTACACATTTCTTGGTTCTGATGGCAGGATTTCACAAGGGTGCAAAGTTTTAGCAACAATTGTATATTTGAGCCGTTTTAATGATCATTTTGATTTGAAATTTTAAGTGGTGATTGTAATTTATAAGAGCTATATTTCTCCAAAATTTCATTGAATATTACCCATTACACTATAAAAAAGGATGTAAAATTACATTTATGGATTACATTGAAAGTTAGTTCAATTTTCTATGAAATTAAACATAATTAATTTATTTTTACCAGGAATTATTCAGTGCAATGTTAAACATATTTATATTTACTACATAAAGTAAATTAAAACTACGACATTCATGTACCTTTACTTCAATTAATGTAATTTTCAATATAATTATGTATTAATTACATAATAAAATGTATAAATACATGGTTAATTCGATGAATTACATCAGTAACGCGCCGGCGCAAGTACTTTTGTACACAATTATATGGAATTTTTACAGGAAAGCACGAAACATTTGATACATTTGTGTGCCATTACCAGAATAATAATGTCTGGCAACAAATGGACCATCGATTATATCCACGTAATCGCGACTACATGGAAAATCGATGGTCCGTTTGTTGCAAAACCATAAATATGTTTAACTTTACCCCGAAAGTCCTGGTAAAAATAAATAAATTATGTATAATTTCATAGAAAATTGAACTAATTTTACCTTAACTTTCAAAGTATTTTTACATCCACATTCAAAGTATTTTTACATCCATTTTTTACAGTGTATTTTTGAAAGAACAGTGATTTGTTTCGAAATGCATGATTTTTAAAATAAAAAAATTGCTCTGACCAGACAATTCACATTGCGAATTTTCTAGTCCTAATTTGACTCCACTAAAATTGTTCGATTGTTCATTGCCATGTTTATTGATCGGATGGGGGGCCCTAAAGGATCTAGGGCCCAGTTCGCGTTTGCGAACCCGTGGACCTAGCCAGGACGCCACTGGGTCAGTCCATATCATAGCAACAGCTTCCAAAAGTCGAAAATTACTAAAAGAACACATGGGGGCTGAAATGGAAGGGAGGTCATTGTGCAAGCATTTTTTATCAGCGTAACCTCGGAAAATCAGGAGGAAAGGACACCGCACATTTCTTACGTAAATTGGGGTACAGTCAAATTGGCTGAATTCTTAATATGTTGTAAATTTTAACTTTCTGATCAAAAACTCTCATGGGCCTAACTCGATCCTATGTCTAGTTTTCGAGATACTACTATAAATTCTTGTAAAATTCTGTATATTGTCGAACTATTAGTTTATTGATGTGGTATTAGAGGAGCAATTTCCGAAAGTTTTTCAATTCAAGTTTTTTGATAAGGAAGGCATATATTTTATGTAAAAAAGCCAATTTGACCGAATATTTTTTTCACTTGTTATTTTTATATAGATTTCCCAGCGCCTTCGCCAACATTATTAAAACTTTAATTTTTTTCTACGCTATTTTTATTAAAACAACAAATGTTTTTAGTACAAAACATTATAATCGTATCACAATATAAAATGTATTAAAAATGTATGAAATGTGTGAAAAAAATCATGAATCCGATTTTTTTTTCAGTTGAAGAAAAGGTCATCATTCTTGTACATTTCTTGAGCTGTATCTCGGAAACTAGACATAGGATCAAGTTGGGCCTATGAGAACTTTTGATCAGAAAGTCGGAATCTATAACATATTAAAAATTTAGCCAATTTGACTGTACCCTAATTTAGATAAGAAATGTGTCCTTTCTTCGAAGTTTGAAATAAGACTCAAATGTGGCGTCTTGAATGCGACACTGAGGTTGCGCAAACACTTTTTTTCGTTCAGTTCACGACACACATTGTCCTTGATATTTTAGGTGTATGTTTCCTTAAAATTTCTTTTGTAAGCTGAGGAAATAAAATTGGGGGTAGTAATTCGTTTTAACACAAATATTACTTTGTAGCGAAGGTCAAGGCTTTAAAAAATGTGAGAGAAATAATTACTTCGATACTTCAGACGTTCATGAGACAATATATGACCGTAAGCTAAATAAACTAAACGAGAAAAAATGGTTCACTTCCTCCTGATAATCGGAAACACAGTCCTAGATACAGAAGCATGACAGCGCCTGGCGAAGACAGGCTTATATACTAACTAGCTGACGCAGCAAACGTTGTTTGCCATATAAATTATAAATTTCTGGATAGGGCCACCCTCATTACCTAGGGGTATAAAAAATAGCCTACGACCTATTCTCAGACCTACCAAATATACACCAAAAATTTCACAAAAATCGGTCAAGCCGTTTCGGAGGAGTTCGATAACAAACACCGTGATACGAGATTTTTATATATTAGATTATAAAAGAAAAAAATAAGTAGGCATGTCAGAAACTGTTGCACAAATTATTTTATCCTTATACTAATTATAAATATAATACTTTCCATTAATAGAAACTGTTCCCAATCGTATTACTACTACTTATTTGCTTTTTTTACAAGAATTTTTGTGATCTACCTTGCTAATAAAATAAACCATAAATCTATTTTCTTAGTATTGGAAGATTTCATTTTTTAAAAAGAAACATTAAATTATTTGGACGTAGGTATTATTTAAATATATTACTCGTTACCTGATTATTAAAAAAAGATCCTAAGTTTGTGAATTCTAACTAGTTTAGAAACCCGCACGGAACTTTTTTTTTGGAAAGTCTGAAGCTATGACCTCGCAAATTAAACAATTTTCAACCCTTCACGAGCATCTTTAGTAGTACTGCAGTTTATTGAAAATAACTGTTTTTAAGTAAGTGAATTCATAACGTAAGAATATCAAGATGAAAGAGGATAGAATTCTCTGCAAAACTGTAAAAAATAGTGTTCTAATCGTAATAGTTTCCAAACTAAGTTATTTCAAAGAAACCCCTCATTTGGAATTTTTATTTGATTTTTTTTTTATTTACAACAAAATGAGAACCTATACTTATACTTTTGATCGTCTGTGACAAAAAACTTGAAGAGTATGATTTTTAGGCCAAAGATAGCAAGAATGGGGTTTTCTGGAAGAGCAATTATTAAGAATGTATTAAATCTGTAAATGGAGGATAGTAATAAATGCACGTGACCAACGCGTGCAACAATCCTACTGGTGTTTAAATTTGGAGGGGATACAATTCAAAGTAAGTTTTACACAGGCTTATCAAAACAAATCAATGTTGCTCTGATATGTGTGCCGCTTAACATTTTTGACAGTTCAGTTCATCACTATTCTCCACTTACAGATTTAGTATAGAATATAGTTTTTTTAGAATACTGAATGTAGGAACGAAAGATCATATCCTGGTAGGCAGAGAAACGGAGGAGTGGGCTGGGGTGTTAAAACGGGTGGGAAACAGAAACAGACGGACCACAAGAACAGACCACAAAATATACTATATGGGAAACTGGAAATACGTAAAAGAAATAACAAAATCCTGGAGTAACGGCAAAAGAGAAAGGTACCATAAAGAAATCGTAAGGATATATACTCTACTGGAATCAGAAATGGAAGAAACAGTAAACTCACAAGAGGTAGAAGTCTGGAAGCAAAAACACACAAAAAAACCGCTGCCCAAGGAATCACTACTTCCACATCCAGATTCTCTATCCAAGTCACTCACAACGAAAAAACTTTGTATGTGAAAATAATTGTTTATGGAACTTTAATAATATAATATTTGAAATCCTCTACCCCAAAAACCCATAAAACGATACCCCACATCGGTAGTGGGGTGGAGGGTGGTGATAGGGGGGTGATAGTGGGGGATGGATGAAATAAAAGAATATTTTGAGGTTTCTGGTTCCTGTACATACATTAAATCACAATTTTTTTTCATCCCCTTTAATAAGGGGGTGGGGGTAGTAATGGGGGTGGCTAATCCCAAACATTTTTTTGAGACCTTAGCTTCTCTTGTATATACTAAATACCAATTTTATGGACTCTTATCTGCTTGATTGACCTATTTACCCCAAATTTACCCCAATTTACCCCCCAACCCTTCGACGGAACAAGATGAAAATATAATCTAGTTCTAGATCTCGTTAAAGTACATATGTGTACCAAATTTCAAGTCAATATCTTAAACGGTTCCAGAGTAAACGTGCGCACAAAAAAAAGTTACAGACAGACCGACAGACAGACAGAAAATTTTTTCGCTCAAACTTAAAATCTCGACGTTTCATGACATTTTAAGCCTATTTGGACAATAAAAATTTAAAAAAATGTTTTTGTCGTTACTATACTTCCACTGGACGTGGAAGTAATAGAAGCTTAAACGCTCCTTCACGACACAATGCGGCAACACATTTTATAAATACCTACACTTCCCATCCCGCATTCCTTTACCATGCATCATGTGGCTCTCGCTGCTGGCAACAAGCATAACCCTAATCCTATCCAGCGTGGACGTAGCCGGCCCAGCAGTATATCTGGGAGTGACAGCAATGCCTACCGCACGTTAGTAAATCAATACATTGGGAATATTCCCGAGTTATAAAAATAAGTCAGGATTAATCTCGAAATAAAAAAAAATAACTTAGGAATAGTTTTTGAGCTTTCTACGCTTCCGTAGAAGAGCAACGGAAACAAAAGGAATACTCCAGAAGGTCAACGATAAGCGAAAAAGCTCCTAACATGTTCAATAAAGATTGCTATAAAGCTTTTCGAACGGCAAAAGTACGACCTGATGCCGACGAACAAGCCTGTAAACGGACCATTGCCTCATCATCTCAAATATGTGAAAGACTGAAAATGCGATAAATGCAGATATTGTGAAGATCTTTTAGAACGAAGTCAAGTAAGGATAAAGAGCCCGGTCCCTTCGATAATCTACGACTATTGACTATTCTATATCCTAACCTCTGTGTAACAATTACTTTAATATACCTACAAGAGAAAAAAGAAGTGAAGTTAAAGAAGGCAACGAGGATATCACAAAGTTAAAAAAAGTATTTGTATTTAATACAGAAAATTATTCTTGTTTAAATATCATTATAGGTAACATTCCTTAAAATAATTTAATCGTATTTAGAGGACTTTTGCGTACTGGGTCTATGATCAAATGACGGAAACACTTAAATGGATTCAACATAGTTTATTTTATTGCAAGTTTTATGTCAAAGTCCACAATTGTGCTAGATGCTTGTGTTTATATTATTTGAAACAGCGGTATGCAGCTATAAAATTATTGGGAAATATGACTAACATCGGATTTTCTCATTTCACACAATTTTATTATTTATCAGCCTAATTTGGGCAAACATGCAATGCAATAAAGTTTGTGTAATCTTTTGATTCCACTTATCACATTTTGCTATTGATATCTCTACGTTTAGTTCATTAAAAAATATAATTGTAAATATTGATTTCCTTCTAGCTGCAAATATTTGATGTATAAAACATACTTTTTAAAAAAATCAAAAAAGTTTATATTTATGTAAAGACAAATATTATTTTGAAATTCATATTTGTTAAGATATTTCATACAATATGTTATTTAAAAAAACACCTACTACTTGATTTTTTTAAACTTGAGACCCTGAAGAATACAAAGGTTTCACTGCAATGGAAATGTCCATTTAGAGCTTATTTTATGAGGCTCGATAACCCATCCCACATTCGATTAATGTTACCAAATAATACCAAACTCGTTCTAAGAAAATGAAAGGTGTTGTTGACCCATATCGTTCATTTTTTTACGAATATGAGAAGGAATTCTAATTATTTTTTCTTTAGTAACAATTTCTCAGCATATGACTACTTATTTAAATATCCTGTAGGAGCCAACCAGTTAAGTGTAAAAAAAATCATTTGAGGGCACTATTCATGGGTACAAAATTGCAAAGAATTCTGCCGGAAGAAAAGGTATGATGAGACAAGTATTGGCAGAAATTGATATCCAATTAACAAACTGCTTCTATAAAAAATAAATACAGACCAATAGTTCTAAACCCTTTTGATTCCAAGGTTTCGCGAAGCTGATGATGATTTGTAGACTGGTTTCCGGGTTTAACTCCTCGTCGATAATTTTGAATGCTTGACGATCTTGTCATGATTTTGTTCTGAAGTGAAGAAGAAACCACGCATCGTTTTAGAAGAGCAATGGTAGCAGCGACAAATATTCAAACAGTGCCGGATTAACTATTTTTGGCGCTGTTAGGCACAATACTCAACTGGCGCTCATCGATGCTTTGGAAAGTAGAACAAAAAATTAAACTTTAACACAGAAGCATATGTAGGTAATCTAAACAAACATAAGTAATTTCCAAATGTAAAATGACTTAAACTGAAAAGAATGATTTTATTTTTAAAGATGTTTTGTCTGGATTTCGTCAAAACAATTGACTTGATTGTCTCCTCGAAAGAAATTCTTCTCCCCCTTCTGTCCCCTTTGTGCAGAGAAGAGCAAGTCCACTAACGCGTTCATGAATTAAGTATACTAGTTCTATAAAGATTTTTAACGCATTTCAGGATTGAGAATGGTCATTCGCAGAGGTGTTCGAGATCGAGTGTGTTAAATATTCTAAGTAAAATTTTGATGTTCGGACGAATGTTTTGTAATTCCTTCTCCTTGAAGCTATTTTAATAATGTCTTTGGATTTTCTGGAATTGCAACCCTATTACTGCCCACGTTTAAACTTTTTAAGTGACACTGAAGATGAAACTAGCTCTTCTATTATTTCATTTTCGATGTCATGGCAAAATGCTTTGCTAATTGTTAGCCCCTTTTCTTTCAGTTCTGTAACATTTACATCTTTAAGTAGGTCAGTACATCAAATTTTTCTAAAGTGCTATGTACCGATGGTCGATTTCTACAAAAAGCTTATTATGTTCAGTGGACATGCTTTGCGAGAAGGTAAACAAATTATGGTTTATTCCTAAATCGTGATAACGAATATCAACGGCGCCCTTTGGCATTTGCGCCGTTAGGCACGTGTCTAACTGTGCCTAATGGCTAATATGGCCCTGCATTCAAAACGAACAATGCGAAAGAGAACTGCCAAACCAGTCCATAAATCAGTTCCAATACTGACAAAATTAGCATGTTACCTGAAAATTAAAATGGAGGTAAAAAATACGTACCGGTAGATGTGCTTTTTCTCTTTTATGTTAATGAACTTACTTTCGTTTAACGCACCGTGTATCTTTGTCAAATTCACATGCTTTAATAGACTGGCATTTTAGCCAATAAGATTTGCTCTCTGGTGACGCAAAAAAATACACTGGAACTGCTCTTATAATATTTATATCTATAGAACGTTTTTTAAAAGTTTTTTTTATGTATTTATTTAACGTCGGCCTATTTCCGCTACCAGGGCCTATCACCGACGCCAGGAGACGAGCTACTCTCAACCTGGAAATTTTGCCGAACCTCTTCCCTTAAGAAGAGTAGGGAACTTTTACTTGCCTAACATTTAATAGACAAGGGACCGCCTGCTTTACATTCCCTCCGAAGGATGGTATATCCACTACGTCGAAGTTGCCTCTACGCTCGCCTCTTAGAGGCGACTTCAATGTGAATGTCAATCGATATTCCGTTGAAGCAACATCGAGCGCGGTTAGTACTTGGATGGGTGACCCATCTTGGGAAATACAGCGTTCTCGTCCCACCTTCTAGCGGCTTGTATATCAGTGTATACGCGGAAGCTACGTAATTTCAGACGATATAGAACGTTTATTGAAATTTCTATTATTAATCTTAGCTCAGGCTAAGGCATTTTGCGTGGCGAATATGCTGGTCGCGCTGTCTATCGTGTACTGGATTCGAGCCCCTGTCCCAGCACTGACAATGTCGGTTGGTATGAATTGTATATCAACGTCGAATTTGGGGATTGTCTACTATATGTGGTGTGTTTAAATCATGCGACCTGAAATGTTATTGCAGAAAACTGTTGTTTAGGCTCTTAGAAACATGAAAAATGTCGACAAAATCGGCTGCGGGGCTAAACTTTCGGAAAGAGAGATTAAAAAACTTTTTTTTTTGCAAATATCTTGAAAACTACGGATTTTGTCAGTGTTAAATGACAATTGAGGCTTATCAGATTACCTTGAATTTAAAACTAGCCCCGTCCAATTTGGTAAAATTTGTTTTTTTTTTTAGGGTTTAGTGTTTTTTCCCCTTTCTGAAAGTCACATTTCAACGCTTGCTTTTTGTCATTAACTCAAAAACCAAGAGTCTATAAAAATATTCACTACAAAATCGAAAGTTAATTCAATTACCTACAATTTGGTTCTAAATACAACCATCTGCGAATCCATTATGCATGTATGCAGATCCATTTAGGCCTGATCGATTTCCAAATAACTTACTTTTCTCGTCTAAGTGCACTCCGCGAAAATTGAAAATTTTAGAGAGTCATCTTCCGATCTGTAAGTATTCGGATTTTTGCGCATCAGAAGAATAAATTACAAAAACATACATACGCAAAGCTTTCAGATAACAAATAGTAAATTTTACTTCCACATTCAGTGGAAGTATAGTAACGACAAAAAAATTTTTTAAACTTTTTATTGTTGAAATAGGCTTAAAATGTCATGAAACGTCGAGATTTTAAGTTTGAGCAAAAAAAAATTTCCGTCTGTCGGTCTGCTGGTCTGTAACTTTTTTTGTGCGCACGTTTACTCTGGAACCGTTTGAGATATTGACTTGAAATTTGGTACACATATGTACTTAAATGAAATCTAGAACTAGATTATATTTTCATCTTGTTCCGTCGAAGGGTTGGGGGGTAAATTGGGGTAAATTTGAGGTAAATAGGTAAATTAAGCAAGTAAAATTGGCATTTAGTATATCAAAAAAAAAATTGGCATTAGCCCCCCCCATTACCACCCCCACCCCATTATTAAAGGGGATGAAAACAAATTGTGCTTTAGTGTGTGTACAAGAACCAGAAACCTTAAAATATTTTTTTACTTCAGCCACCCCCACTACCACCCCTATCACCACCCCCACCCCTCTACGATGTGGGTTATCGTTTTATGGGTTTTTGGGGTAGAGGATTTGGGGAGGAAATTATATTATTAAAGTTCCATAAACAATTTTTTCACATACAAAATTTTATCGCTGTGAGTGACTTGGATAGAAAATCTGGAAGTGGAAGTAGTGATTCCTTGGCAGCGGATTTTATATTTAGAACATTGCTTAGGGTTAAACAATCTACGACATAAATACAACCACGGAGTAACTTTTGAAACCATACACAAATGATTCTTTATAACTATTGAACCATTAGAAGTTCTGGACTGACCAGTGATTCTTTATAACTGTTGAATCATTAGAAGAAGTTCTAGACTGACCATATTGATTTATTCTGTCTATAAACGTTACTTTTTTAATGAAAAATATTTTGTAAAGAATTTAATAAATCACGAAAAGTATCAAATAAAATTTCATCCAGTCGCCGTCGATTTATTCAACCTTTACTATATACCTACTATCTTGAAGTCGGTTATAAATGCGTCTGAATTTATTATTTGCTAATTTTTACACTAACCTTAATATCGGTATTGACCTTTTTTTGAAGGTTGAATTTCTTACAAAAAATATTTTACTCTTTCTAGTGACTTCTTATTCAACTTCTACATAGTGAAGAAAATATTGTGATATTAACATGCCGGACTCAAATGAATCGTCATTTCTCGAACATTTGGCGAATGCGTGGAACACGGTTACTTAAAATTACGTAATTACCAGTTTAACCGTTTCAGTTCTGGTAGAATAATTATGTCCAAAACACAAGTGAGAAAATTGTAAATTGTTTGTCGAAAAATTCATCAAAGTCGATTCAGCCATTCTCGAGTTATGGATAAAGATATTAGACACATGCTTCCAGGGGAAATTGAGAACCTTACGTTTTCTGAAATTGGTTAAAAATAATAGTATATTGTGTATTTAGGTGTGAAAGCAATACATTCCCGGACGACGATGCTAGCGCTTCGGCCAACAAGCATCGAAGTTCGGGAAGCATAAACGTAATCTGCAGACACGTAAGGCATAGCCAAAATGATTCGGTAATATTCGGATATAATCGTCACCGGCTCATATGTCTCACTGCTTATTGGTAAAGTGGGGTCGTAGAATGTGCACAGAAAAGCCTCAAGCGTCTGCAATTAACTGATAGTTTTATAGCTTATTTTTTTCCAATTACGTCAATGTAACAGACACATGAAATTTTATAAGAATAGTATTTTAATTCATATTTTTATCTCTAAAAGTAAAAAATCTAGAGGTGTTTAAAACTGTTGCAAAATAAAATAAACACACAGCCCGTTGCCTGCAAATGTAGTAAACTGCAGACATACTAGGATAACTACGTCTGCATTTTACTCTCGTTTTCATTGGTCCTATTATTCTTAAAAACCCGATTGATATATAGCTATGCCTTATGCGTCTGCAGATTACGTATATGCGTCCGGGAATGTGCTTTCACATCGAAATACACATACTATTTTTTCTGAAATCACAATCAATATTATTATAAATTAAGGAATTTGTAATAATGCATAACATTTCTTCATTACAATCTAACTGCTTACTAATAAATGCAATATTAATATGAGTTGGTTTGTCTGCGTGTATTTATTTACTGTCCAAAATATACATCAAAAACCGTACGGGAATGTTACTTTCCCGGCCTAGGCCGGGAAAGTAATATTCCCGTACAGTTTTGTTGATCGTTGCTTGGCAAGGGATCTTTTCCGGTCTGTTTTCTGATAGTTTCTTAGCAACGGACTAAAATATTGGAATTGTGCATTTTTCGATCTGAAATCGCGCCGAAAATGTAGACATTGCCGATCTATTTTAGAAAAACATACATTAAAGTATTAGTGGCACCTCAGAACCCTAAGTGATTATAAAACTGAGTATTGCTGATGTTAAATAATGAACCTAATCACAATAAAATATGATACAATGACTTAATGACTAATATTATTTGTTGATGCAAGTGAGTATTCACACATTCATCAATTAATTTATAATTTTATAACAGCTAATTTATTGATATATAACTAACATTATTGTGAATGCTCATTACTATTTAGGGATATTGATAGTTACAAACTTGTTTTAATTAGTTTAATAATTTCACATTAAATGGCATTTTGCCCGTCATGATTTTTAGTGCCCCTGACATATCCAAGCGTAAAATAAGGCAAATCTCAAGAACAGAAAAATAATGTAAGTTGGGTTTAAATCGTGCAATCGTTTACAGAATCAGAACTAATTATATTGAACTGACTAAATGAAACCAAATTCTTGTTCAAATTAAAAATAATATGTCTGTAACTTTATTTTTTGGTCGATTTGAATTCTTCTTGAAATGTAGAGCGGTAAAAATTCTATCTGTTTTACATTGAAATACCTTCCGAGATGCTTATTTAACACCAAAAACCACTGAATCATTTTAGCAATTTTTTTTTTCAGAAAATTGATTACATATTCTTTAGCATCCCTTGAAACGTCTTGATACCAAGTTTCATCAAAATATGAAAATTTTAAATCATAAAAAAATGTATAATAAAAACAAAAAACCGAAGACGTTTTAAGGGATACTGACACCTTGTATAGTGAAAAGGTTTAAAAAACAAAGAAATTTTCAAAACGTTTTTCCAGTATCGTGAATACTGCAATAGAAAGTCCAAGTTTTTCTCTTTGAAATGCTTTTTTCCTATACTATAATTTCTATACAAGATAGATAGATTTATTTTTGGAAATGTTCGTTTCGCGAGCTTATGAAATTGAGAGAATCACACAATTTTTTATTGCGTTCTATGTAAATAGCGTTGCTCATACAAAATTATTAGTAAGAATCGTTTTTGTGTAAAATCTTTCTGCTTTTTCATTTTCGTTCCAACTATTCTTGTTGCATTTTTCACATTAAGGGAGAAATTGGAGAAAACCGACTTTTTTGGCTAATTTTGCCTCTTGGTTACCTCACCTTAAAAACTTTGAACAAAATCCTTGTGCATGTACAATTTCAAATGAAGTTAAAACATTGTGGATTGTACTAGTATGTACATCATATTATGTGTTTAAAAAATATGTTTCTAACCGCCTTCCATGTCACCTCAATGACCCTGTTAAGTCTAGTAGATCTAGATTTGTCTGAGTAATTATCCACAAAATTAAAAAAAAACCACCCGATATGTAAGTTACTACAGAGTAGAAAACGAAAATATCGATTTCACTAACGACCTTACTTCAGTTGCTAACTACTAATCTTTAATTCAAATCGCGTTGCGCGTTTAAAACAAAGCACAAAATTTATTCGGCGAAATCGAATTAGCTGTGAGCTAAAGGAATAGACGCAACGGAACAAAACATTGACAACACATTGTGAACAGATCCCCGGAAAGGGATCTCCCAAATCAAGTTAGCTAATTGCAGAGACCGAACGAACCGACGCGCTCCAAAAGATGGAGAGAATGGGAAAAGGAAAGTGCCAGGATACCTTTAATTTGTCAGGGGAAAGTAATGCTTTTAAAATGGCGGATTTTAGGTATTTGACTCACTGCATATTTATAGGGTACCTAATTCATTTATTTCGCACAGAACTTCTCATTCAGCAATAGCATTTTATACGTCATAATGATGATGATGATTCGACCTTTATCTGGTGAAACCTACTTCTAGATTAACTATTAAAACAATACTTTAAACGCAAACATAATATATTTGTCAAAATTTAAAGAGTATATTGTTTTATTTGTTGATTTAAGAGGAATTATAATGATGTGTTACTAACATAGTTACGGAGAAATATTCTTGTGAAAAATGTACGTCCTATAATGTTATATAGTTCAGAGAAATTAAATATTTATTTGAACAAAATCCGTAATTGTTTTTTATCTTAAAGAACTTACTCTTCAATTAATCGATGTGTTCAGAGCAATCATATGTTGTTTGTTCGTTAATAGTGAGGTAATATGAATCAAATATCTCAAAAAAAAAGCCGTTGCCTAAGGAATCGCTACTTCCACATCCAGATTTCATATCCAAGTCTTTTAAAACGAAAAAAAAGATAAGTATAAATAATTGATCATAGAACTTTAATAATAAAATCTCCGATTAAAGAACTTATATCTAGATACATAATGGCATGAATTTTCTGATCCCGAAAGACTCCCAATCTAATGGCGAATTTAGATTGAACCAGTAACTGTCCTGCCAGTTGGCCAGTAGCTGGCTTGTGAACTAGCCTCCAGCTACTGGAAAGACAGTTGAACTGGCCACAAGTGTTTAGACGAGAGGCGCCAGTGTGTGCAGTCCAGTAAAGAAAAATGGACGAACGGAAAGTTTGTATATGGCGTCGTGCAGTAAGATCATTATCATTTGTGTTTACATGGATCCAGCTGCTGGCCTGTGCTGTGGTGGGGCAATGCCAGTGGCCAGTAAAAACAAAAATATTTGAATTCGCTGGAAGGACAATAGCTGGCCTGCTGGCCTGTCCAGTTACTGGAATAAAGTGTTTACAAAGAGATAGTTACTGGCAGCCAGCTGCTGGAGAGTTCAACTGGCCTGTCTACTGGCTTAATCTAAATTCGCCTTAAGGCACTTCTTCCCATAAGTTGCTGATTGGCCCATCGGCGTATTCGCGGCCGCTCGTACACGGTCGGCTTCAGTTCGATTATCATAATTTCAATTTGACAGTTTTGACAGTATACGTCATTAATGTTAATAAGTGTTTTTCGTGTTTTTTCGATCAAAATGTGGTGAAGAAGTCTTTTTATTTTAAGTTGTGATTTGCCTAATACCTAAATAATATTCTCTGTTCATATTTAGACAGTTTAGTGACAATTTAGTGCAACATGCAACAGTGCTGTGCCATTTGCAGAAATCGATCGTTTCATAAGTAAGTAGGTCATAGTCGTAACATGATGAGGTTCAGTTTATAGTTTTAATAATAATATTAAACATAATATCCTTCCAATGCATATTTCCCTTGAATAAAACATCTTTACCTATTGTATTTTTTCAATTTGCGTTAATATTCCTAGAAGTTTACCAATAATTATCACATAAAATAGGTACAATATTGTACATTTTCCCTTCTACACATACCCGCCTCTGTTGCCTATGGGATGTGATGTTCATCTATCCATTTTAATGGACATATAATGTGACTATGTTAGGAGCAAATAAGGTATATGAAGAAAAGGTAGCCATTATGTATCTAGATATAAGTTCTTTAATCGGAGAATAAAATATATGAAATCGTCTATCCCAAAAACCCATAAAACGATATGCCACATCGGTAGTACAAGTGTTAGTAGGGGTGGCTAATGCCAAAAAAAAAATTAAAAATTGAGGCCTTTGAGTCTTATACATACACTAAATCACAATTTAATTTTTTGCCTCGTTCAACAATGATGTGGGTGGTAATGGGGGTGACAGTGGGTGTGGCTCGAACCCAGAACGCGATAGACAGTCGGTCAGCATATTCGCTACTCAATACGCCTTGACCTACTGAACTACCGTGCCGTTCTAAGCCCATTTGACAAATTTTTTTTTTATCGATATTGAAGTAATATCGTTTTCAGCAAAGAATTTTTATTCTTATAAAAAAAAATAAGTAAAGTCGAAAGCTTAATTTCCTTTAATTTATTTTCTTGTTTCTTTAAATGAAAATGCACTTGAGTTATGGTCCAAAATGTGCGAAAAGTAAATGTTTGGGAAAAATCAATATTCTTAGGAACACACAATCGGCATGCTATCAAAAATGTCTCATTACCTTTTTTTGTAGGATATTCATAGGTTAATTAAATGACGTTATAGAAATATTGTTTGTAAAAAATACTTTTTTATGATTTGTTACCAATAAACGTGTTTAAACAGATTAAATGTCGAAAATTTGAGATTAAATTATAAATATCATTAAATTCTCTTAAAAAAAACCTTTGATTCGTCCATTTGCTACCAATATTGTGTTTTTTTACAGTCCTTTAAATGATGGCGCAATATACAAACATTAAATATGTATTGTGCAATAGTATATTACGTAATGAGTGATGTAAGAAGCATATTACGCACGAATGGAAAAGTTACGAACGATGCCGCGTAGCGGCAAGTGCGTATTTCCATGAGTGCGTAATTGCCTTACAACTCGAATTATGTACTATACTTTACCTACGATCATATTTATTTAGTTATTTAGTAAAATCTGGATATAGTTATTAGTCAACAATATTATTCAACAAATATTATGTCAATTTTGACAGCGTTTGAAAATTACGTAGGCGCATTTGTTTTTTAAATCCCGCGTCAGCGATATAAGCCACCTATAATTGCGTGTCCCGTGCGTTTTGTTTACCGTGCGATTTGTTTACTGTGCGTTTTGTTAACAATACGTAAAATTCGACTTACATAGATGGCAGGTAGTGTGTTTTTTACTATTTACAGTAGTGATCGTAGGTAAAAGATCTTTAAAATTGTCTATAATGCCTAAGTACCGTCTTAGCCAAATAATCCTGAAATTGTAAGGAATTATACACTTTATTTTTTGTGAAAATAACGTATTGTTAATAATTTCCGAGGAAAATTGGTAATTCTTTTTTGTCAATATCTCCTAAACTATACATCCAACATGCTAAGCGGAAAATGTGAGCTGACAAAGTTCTTTTTCAGTTTTTTCATGAAATCGTAGATGAAATAAGAGTGTCCCAAAGTTGGACCAAAAATGTCAAATTTAGAAGAAAAAATTAAAACAAAAGGCACTAACTTCTCCATTTCATAAAATAAACCGGATATACTACCGTAAAGCTGGGATAATTTGCTTTCAAACGAACTTGATTCTGAAATCTCGGTATTGTGTTCTTACTCCGTGATTGCAAACACTAGTAGCCAACCATTAGAGGGTGCGGCAGAGCCAGTTTAAACTCATAAAGAGATAAAGAGGTACTGATTTAATGATATTTCCTCATCACTTTAAATAATTGCATCGGTGTCGATGCAGTTTCCTGTACACATTAGACAATACTTCAAAACTGGTATCGTATTGAAACACCGTCGACACACCATCTGGGTGTTAATTTTTAAAACACTATACCCAAGAACTTATATTTAATGTTTTGACTTGTCCTATGTTATTGCGTGATGATCAAATGGACCAATAAATATTATTATTATTATTATTATATATTACTTGTTCATGCTTTGTAAATTTTTGTTTTCGTTACAATCTGGATGGATCCCTATGACTCTATTATTGCAAACATGTAAACAAATGTTTGTAAACTCTATTGTAAACGTAAATACTTATTTTGAATTAATTTATTTGTTGAGACTATTGAACTTGCGTGGTCCTATATGCGCGAAGTAAAATTAATTACTTAATACTAAGCTGATGATGAGGGGATATTATATTATTTTCCCAGCAGAAATGAATACCTATTTCATTTTCGGTTCTCATGATTGCGGTCATGCATTTTGATGTTTTAAAATTAAATGATTTCTTTACTGAGACATTGGAACGAAGTTATTTAAAAATGGCAAACTTATCTTATTTTCGATTTTCATGATTACTGACATAAATTTTGGTGTTTTAAAATTAAATATTTGATTACTGAGACATTGAAACGAAGTTATTCAAGGGGCTATGAGATCAGCATTTCTGTGGATGTAAAAATAGTAATTAATTATCTTTGGTATTAAATATTCCAATGCCGTCTTGCCATACCCTCATGGACTTTCACATATTTATTATTTTCCTTTATTAGATAAATCAGAAATAAGAGTTATTTAATTGTTTATTTTTGGCACAAATTTCTTTGCCTCTTGGATTTATGTATAAAGGAATGTCCTAAAATAAATAAGACAAAAATTGAAAGAGTGGAGCGGAATTATTGTAGAGCGAGAGAAGATCTTGTCAGTTTTCCGGTTAGTTTAGCAGCGTAACAGAGACGCCCGGACCTAATGTAGTGCTGATCATGTTAGAATGTGTTTACAAGCCCAATTTACAATCGTCGTCCTCGCCTTGCGACGGCTCGTCAGCCAGTTTGTTTATCTTGCCAATAAGATGACGCATACTCCCTCATCCTTCCATCCTTGTAGCTGCAGGATCAAGACGCAAGTTTATGATGCTGATAGGTGGGGGACGGGGTCAATGGAAATATTTTTCTGATGATCATCAATCTCTCAGTCGGAGTTTAGAAAATGATTCCTGTACCGGAAATAGTGAAATGCGCATATTAATCCTTATATGGACTTTACTACTTTGAAATACAAGTAGTTCGGCAGAGGAGCCCAAAACCCAAATTTGTCATATTAATTATGTTTTCTTTTCAACTGTCTTTTAAGAGTCAGGTGTAGTACAGTAAGTGAAGCTTTTAAATCCCAGCCCGAAAACGATGTAATGAATTCACACATTATTTTCTTCGACATGCTTCATAAAGTATATACATAAAAATCTATATTGCCATTTTTCCTGCTCTTTGGTTAGGTTCCCACCCCTCTTGGGGTGGGCAAAAAAAAACAAAAAACACGCATAATCTGATAGAGAATCAAATTATAAGAAAGAAAGGCCTTATACACTTTTTGTTAAAATGCATATTTTTCGATATATTGCGAACTGAAATTGCAATTTTCGCCCTCTAAAATCAGTAGTCCTAGACGTTCTTTTTTAAATTACTCGGAAAATGTGGACTTTAATAGAGAAATGCAAGGGTACAAAATTAAAGCTCTAACGAAAACAAATCGAATGGTTTTTTCTTTCTTTTCTCCGATGTTTAGTTTTGGAAATATGACATTTTCAAAATGGCGCCAAAACGTTCAGAAAAAATATACGACGTTAAAATCTAAGATTACTTAAAATTTACAACTATGAGAAAAAATTTTATTGAAGAAATTGAAGGTATTAAAATTCTTCAGATTCTAATTTCTTATTAACTCAAATTTTTAAAAAATCCTTCTAGTTATTGTTAATGCATATTATTACTAACATGCTCAAATTTTTTAAAATTTTTAAAATAATTATTTCTCATTCTGTACCCATTTTCAATAATGAAAATTTTTATAATTTTTTTAAAAAAATTGGGTTTTTTGGAAATTGCTCCGAAAATATTTTTTATATAAAAAATTGTAAAAGTACAGAATTCAAGTTTATACAAAAACGAATAGTTCGTTTTCATTTTATTTTCCTACGACAAACTATTCCAGAGATATAAAGGTTTAAAGATGGCGCTTGAGCGCATACGCAAGAAAATTATGTATTTAAAATTGAAATATCTCAAAAACTATAAGATTGATAAAAACATGATATAAGAATGAAATGAAGCTTATAAAAAAACGAAGAGTTTGGGTTCTTATTTTTTTTCCTACGACAAACTGTTCCAGAGATATGACAGTTTGAAGTAATGTTGAAACTTTTCAGTTTCTACGCGCATTTTAAATGTCTATAGTAGGTAGAGAAACGAGCAATAGCCGTCTATTTTTCCAAGAATACACAGAAAAAGCTGGTTGCATTGCACTTTAGCATGTTTTAGAGTGCAAATTAAAAATGTTATTTAATTAATTTGATTTATTTATAACAATCTGTATTTTTAATAAAATTAGACATATTACTATACTCTTTTGTAGTCATTTTTTCCACCATTTTTTAAATAAATTTAGGCCTCATAATCATATTCATCAGCGACCTAAAAAACATAAGTATATGGATTTTCATGAATTTATTTTTAACATAAGAAAAATTATTAATTTTTCAGTACTTAAAGGTGGTTTCATCCCTTAATATTTTCGTCTTTCCTATGTCATGACCACATAATCATATTCAGCGACCTCAAAAACATAAGTATGTGGATTTTCGTGATTTTATTCGTAAAATTAGAAGACATTATTTTCTCAGTATTTGAGGGTGATTTGATGTTTTCGTCTTATAAATTTTGACCCCACAGTCATATTCAGTGATCTCAAAAACATAAGTATATAGATTTTCGTTAATTTATTCGTAGAATTAGAATAGTTATCAATTTTTCAGTTTTTAGTGGTCATTTCTACCATTAATAATAAAAAGTAGGTAATGCGACTCATAGATTTTGATGTACGTATTTTATAAAACATATTGCAAAAAAAATTAAGGAAATTCCTTTCATCGTTTTCGGAGTGGGAATTTTACCATTTTTACTGCTTCGCTTGTGAACTTATTTACGAATCCGACTGATGACAAACTGTCATATATGGGCAACTCGAGATATATGAGCTTGCTCAAAATTAATAGCGGTTATAAGGTATCCCGTGTATCAATAAAGAGACAAAGGGTAGGTTTAAGTTTGAAAACCGTGTATAATTATGTTTTATATAAATTGTATTAAGAAACAAACGAAAGGTAAACTTTGGTTCTTGAAAATTTTGGCTTAAATAAAAAAAATATAACTTTGCATTCGAATATTTGAAATATATTACACACATTGAAATGAATATTTGAATAATGTGTTACATGCAAATGAGGTAACAAAAAAAAAACTATTAATTGTAATTGTCTTCTTTTGGAGCTTCATCATAACTTTCTTCTACAGCAGATGTTAACCATTCGTCTTACATGCGCAAAACATCGTGTAAGTTAAAGCTGCACTTTTGCAACAGCATCTTTGGGTTTCGCACTTGCTAGTGCTGGCATAAAAGCATTTTATTAGTTGCAGAATGTCAGGAGGTGCAACTTCTGTGTTTTCAGATAAACTTGTTGATAGAGTTGCATTTGTACATCTTTACAAAATTTATAATCGATTGAGTCCAAACTTGGGGGATCGGATTCCAAAGCTTCTTGACAAATGCAGATTTGAAGATAGGCACGTTTTATGTTTTCAGTAGAAGCTTCATTTGTTTGAGGCAGCGAGCATAACTTATTTACAATTCTTTCTATCCAACGTTTTATACGGACCTCTGAAAGTGAGCCGCATGAAGCTTTCCCATAGCATGCTACGATATACTTGGTTGCTTGTGTAACAATTTCAGTAAAACTTACGTCCCGTTCACCTATGAGAGACAAACTGTGTCAATTTTTTAATACTTCGATGATGCTTTTTCCTATATCATAACACATTACTGTCGTATCACACCCACAAATGGCATGACCTGCTAAGATGTCAGCTAAAATATCTTGATGTTTATTAGCTGTTGCTTTTATATCTACTACCAAACGACCATGCACTGGCTCTATTAATATTGATATGTCCTTTAAATTATAAGAATAATGCAACATCAGAAAAACACCAGTATGATAACAACTTGTGCACATTCATTAGCAGCCACATATATTGCTTGTCAGACAATAATCATATCAGCCTCTTCGTGTGTAACCTTAAATATGACCTTCGGTATGCTTCAATGCAAGAAAGTTCATAAGGCTCTGCTTCTACCCCAATTATGCATAATATGAGCTTTGAAGTATATTCTACATTATAGATGTATCATCTACAATATTTTCATTGATAAGATTTATATACTGCCCCATGTTTTCTGTGGCACTCATTGTAACTTTTCGAGAAGGCTAAGTCTCTCTCTGTTCGAGTGCAGTCTTTGGTAGGTACTAGATTGGTTGTAGCGATTGGACGCCAGTGTCAATTTATTCTCTAATTCAACAAAACCGATAGGCAATTTCTTTGGAAAGTCACGTTATTTACAAATAAGCAAACGGACTTCTGCACTATCGATTTAAAAATTATTATTACATTAATGTCCAACACACAGAGCGCAGAGATGCAAACAATAAAGCCGTGACAACTGGCAAAGTAGCAACACAACAACTTAAAACCCACCATAGTCTTTAAAATTCAACAAAACAGAACAGAGTCTTTTTAGGCAATTTCTTCTCCTCCACTATCGATTTAATAATTATTATTAGCATAATCTCTGTATATGTACGGGTGAAAAGATGGTACCCACTCTTTCAGTGAACTTCGGTTCATAATGTTTCGGGAATCACAGGATAAAACGTCATTAAAAATGGAATCACTTCCACCTAATGAGGCAAGTGCTGCGCAGCACTCCTTCCGCACATTTTACCAATTCCAAATCTGGCTTGGAAACAAGTTAAATCCACATTATTGAGGATGGGAAAGGCATCACGGAGACTTGAGGCTAAAGCAAATGACATTTGATCCAGCTCCTCAGTCGATCATGAAAATATCCTGCTCCTGTAAGGGAAATTTTTCCACAATGCTGTGCACATTTGCAAACAGTGGTGTGAAATGTTCATCACTTTGTAAAACGCGTGAAGGAGTAACCTGTGTTAATACAGACTCAGAAACTTTTCCCGACGACTACTCAGCAATCAACTTGGAAGATTTTGATGAAGAAGAATGTGAACTTGCTGATGATGATAACGATCAACAATAACAATATTTTGTCTTCATTCATAGATCCATTTACGTCAATGTTTTCCTCAATTATTTGTTATATTTTTAAATCTTTTAAAGGATTTTTCAAGTTTTATACCAATACAATGTCATTTTCTTATACAAAATTTGGTTTTATTGACCTGATTTTGTTTTTATTAGATTCAGCAGACAAAAAACCTAGAAAACGACACCCCGTTTGCCTGTTTCATTAAGTTTTTGCTTTTCGATAAATTGCCCCACGCCCAAAAAACACCTTTTCACCCTTCCAATTTTTAGGGACTCTTCAGATACTTCAAACTTACGCTAAAAATAACTTATCCCCACAGTTTCATGAAGGGACCAATTTTTTCATTGTTCAACCTGTATCTTACCTGTGCTATATATTGAAACATAAATTTTTGCTACAAAATTTGAGTTAAATAGAAAAATTGTTAGATATCTTCCTAAAATCTAAAATAAATACAATTAAACTGAAATTGTCTTGTGAACGAGCCTTATCACAGCAAGAGCTAATTCAGAATTGCTAGCGTTCATTGTTAGCTGTAATTTGATTACACTTCATCAAGAGTGCGCTGTTTTCAGCAATGCCGCTTAGATGAGCTGCAATTTGCATTTAATTATCACATATAATGCGCATTAAACGGTCCGTGTGCACAGTAATCCGCGTAACCGTGAAATTGGACCTCGACTCCCATTTGAATTTGTGATTTTAACGTTATATACTCATACAACTTTTTTCGTATATTAAATTAAATTTTTCCAGATTTTTTTAAATCACCGATTGAAACTGCAAGTAAAATATTGCAGTTGTATAATAAACTATATGTTAACATTGTACTATTTACCTATTTATTGTAGTTCTTATATAGGTTGTTTCACGAGGAAACAGACATGCTTTAATGGAGATAGAGGATACCAAGGGTAATCATAATCATCCATTGAAAAAGCTAGTTGGTCCCTCGTTGCTGAAATACAGGGTGTTTTATGTATTTTTGCCAAAATTTCTTTCATATTATTTAGTGAAATTTATTTCAGAGACGGCAAAAGTGTAGAAAAAAAAAATAATGACTCTGTTTTGTTTTTTCTTGAAGAGTCCGGACCTGGATTTTTTTTGTGTGTAATACAAATACTTATTCAGGATTACTGGCGTATTATATGTGCTAAATATGAACTTATTATTCCATTCCTTTAGAAAGTAACAACCAAAAGAAATGTTGGTAAGAATGTATTTCAGCAACGAGGGTCCAATGCTTTCTCTATGGATGATTATGATTATCCTCGGTGTCCTCTATCTGCCATTAAAGCATGTTCGTTTCCTTATGAAACGCCCTGTCTAACTGTGGAATATTCTTTAGAATACTTGCCGCAATTTATTGAAAATAAGTTAATTTTGTAGGTATAATTTGCTATAATTGTAATTTTAATCACCTCCCGGTGACATCTTGATAGGCGAAACGCTCATCAGTAATATCGTTTTTATAGGATCTAATAAAATTTTTGCAACGCTTTTCTTTCTCTTTCTTCTTTTCTTTCTTAATATGTTTCATAACCTTTTCTAAAACAATGGAGTTCTTCTAACGTACTTACTGTGTAAATTTCAATATACGATCAGATTTTTCCCGTTATAGGGGACGGTAGCTCAGTGGTTTAGCGCGTCTAGCTTGCATACTGGCATACCTAGCGAAGCAGGTTCAATCCCTGCTCATCGCGAAATAATTTTAATTATAAAATTATCCCCAATAAGTAGTTCGGACTCCACTATAAGCTGTAGGGCCTCGTTTCTCTTTATCTAACACAAAATCATTCTGGATTTTCAAGGAGTTACTTAGGTGACTTGAGAAGCGGTTAAGAAAACATTTTAAGAAAACAAACAAAACAAAACACGTGGCATAAAGATTTAAGGACGGATAGACAGAAGACAGACGAACATTTTGAAAACTGTTCAACATTTCACGATTACCACTTATTGCCGGAAGTTTTGTGATCCATGTATTATTCTTGTTGGCCCCCGCTTGCTGGATAGCACGTCTGACATTTTCTTGTTAGGCGCACAGTCTAGCTAAAGCTCTTTCTCACTAGCTTCTTGGTAACATCTATCCAATGTTTTGGAGGGCGTCCTCTTCATTAATGTGGTCAAAACAAGACATAATTCGGAAGAATACGATGCTGGAGAGCCGATCTTGGAGAAGTATTTCTTGGAGAATCGAACTATTAGTGTGATGGGCTTTCAGGTAATTCGTAGCAAACACCTCCAAATCCACATCTTGCATTAATACGCTATCTGTCTGCTTCCCTAAGGGTCCATGTCTCAGAAGGGTAAAGAAAAATGGAGAAAACTAATGCGTTGGCCAGTCTAATCTTTGTGTCTCTCTTATAGTTATTGGCATTTTTGCAATCTAAATCTCTCGTGAATCGATGCTACGATAAAAATGGTAAGGGCTTTTTATGTTCACCACTAAATTCTCTATAAATTCTTGAGCAGGCTCATTTTCGTAGAACCAGTCGTTTACGAGTTAGAGGGCTTCAAAATTTGCAAAAAGTAGTTTGTGCAAATTATTTCGTACTATTGATCATACATTAATTAAAATGTACGGAAAGTGGTGGCTTAGAAAACTTAGGCTATATATATCCAGATGCAACAGTACTTTCGCTTTAATTTTAAAGCCACAACACTTAAGTTGAATCAAGCTCGGAAGGTCCTGTTTACATAGAACAACTTCCATCATCCCTCAATCAAAAACTTGAGGATCTTTAAAATCTAAATTGATTTTATCCGATCTTAGTGAATGGATATGACATATTATATTAGAAAACATTTGGTAACCAAAGTGAACGACACTTCCAGAGATATCTAAACCCTTAGGCAATTGATTCAATGTATTTTCAGGATGTACCAAAAGCAAATATGGCTGCAAAAAAAGCTGCATTGCATTTTACAAGAATTAGTAAGAAAGAAAGTGATTCGACACAAATAATATGATGACATCAATTCATATTCATATGCTACATAGCTATGAAGCAAACCCTTACGTCCGTAAAAGCATTTTTAGGTTGGCTGAATAACTTCAGTAGCTATCTGCACTTCAGTTTCCTATTCTGATTTAATCGTCAAAGTATACAATATTAAATTACATTGTTTTGTAAATGTCAATAATAACTAATATTTTTATATATATTTGCTTAGGTACGCTATTTTTAGATTATATAATGTTTTGAATTCAAATTTAAGTATACAACAGTTTTTGTATATAAAGTTTTTTTTCTCAACGTCAACAATAGTTGAAGTGGAAAATAATCCAGTCAAATGGTGCACAAAAAGGGCTCGAAGTGGAAAGTTCTGGTGTAATTGTTTTTAATGGTTTATTTTATATTTTTTGGGGTGCTGAAGACGAATCTGAAGTCGTCCAACAAAAATTCTCCCCGCAAATATGAGAAATCATCAAAAAACTACTAAAAATCATGTTATATAGCATTTTTCAGCTTATAACTTGCAAAGCAAGCTATTTACGCAAAAAATGGTCCTGTAGTAAAAAAAAGAGGAGAAAAATACCTACAATTTATTTGTACGTCGTGCGTCGTATGGTTTCCATGCAAAAGGGTGTTGAAATATTCCCTTCAAGTGAATTATTTCATCTGCAGTTCCTTTCCTTTCAACGTATTTACCTGGTAAACCAAAGAAGAAGCCCTTCTTTGTGTCCTTTGTGACCTCGAACTCCCCCTGGTTACCCTCAAGAAGGTACTAAATATGCTGAGCGAGCAAAATCATGAAAACAGATGTTAGTAGATGTCATGTTCGACGAAACAATGATCCCGACAGTGCCACAAGAAAAATTTCTAGGCAATATGAAAAACAAAAACCGTCTCATCTCAATGTTGAAGGCAGCAGCAGCAGCTGGCATTCACACACACCAGGCACAAGAGGATGCGGATACACTTATAGCAACCACAGCAATGGATCTCGCACAACAGCATAACTCTGTAATTATTGTGGGTGAAAATGTAGATGATCATGATTGGTTGTTGTCGAGGTGTACATCGTATACTTTCTGAAGCCAGGCAAAGGGACAGTTTCACAACTAATTTTTTCTCCTGACTGCCAACCAGACCAATCCATCAGTGACAACATATTATTTTTGTATGCCATGGGAGGATGTGACATAACTTCAGTCTCGTTCCAAGTAGGAAAGATGAAGTTTCTCCAAACCCTCAAGGAAAACCCTGCTCTAACCAAGACCATTGAAATTTTTAAAGATCCTACGGCACATGCTGACGCTGTTACCAAAGCTGGCCTTACTTTTTTCACTGCATTGTACAAATTCACTGACAAGGAAGGCACGTCCTCCAACAAGTTGAGGTATAAATGCTACCTTAGGTCTGCATACAGAACAACAGCCCATTTGGCGTCCCTACCTCCTACCGAGGCTGCAGCACAGCAATATTCGTTGAGAGTATACTTCAAAGTACAACAATGGCTTGGAAATGAAAAAGATCCTGAGCAATAGGATTGGAAGAAAACCAAAGGTGGTCTGCAGCCAGTACAAACGCTACAGCCACCAGCATCAAAAGCAGTTTTAAAACTTATTGCATGAAGACCTGTCAGACCAACTGTGGATGCAAAAAAGCAGGCCTCAACTGTTCCAATATGTGCTTGAACTGCGAGAACAGCTGCAATAATATTCCCGTTGCAGAAATTGAAGAAGAAGCAAAGGATGACTCGAAGTGCCCTGAATTACTTGAAGGTAACTATGCATAAATAATTCTATTTCACCTTTATTTCTTCACTCACTATTTATTTGTGTGTTCAAAATATGTTTCTTAATATGTAGATACTGCTTTCATATCTATTCAATAAATTGTACGAGTATTTGGAATTAAGTCACTGATTATTTGTTTTAGGCGTAGAAGAACTGGAAGGCTGCCCTGAAGAAATTATGGAACCCGTATCTAAGAGGGCTTGTATTAATATTTAAATACATATAAATTGTACAGAAATTCGCCTCTTTCATTAGCATATAGAATAATGTTTACCTACATGAAATAAAAAATATATATTAATGGTGTTTTTTGCTATTTTCCAAAATTACTGATATTTCAACACTCTTTTGCGTAGAAACCATACGACGTACAAAAAAAATGTTAAAGACATAAATTGTAGGTAATTTACTCCTCTTTATTTTAATACAGGACCACTTTTCGCGTAAATGGCTTGCTTTGCAAGTTATAAGCTGAAAACCACTAAAAAACATTATTTTTAGTGGTTTTTTGATGATTTCTCATATTTGCGGGGAATATTGTTGGACGACTCCAGATTCGTGTTCAGCACACCAAAAAACATAAAATAAACCACTAAAAAACAATTACACCAGAACTTTCCACTTCAAACTACCATTTGATTGGACTAAAAGTCAATTTATAAAATTTTCAAAATTAGCCACCATATTGAAACCGGAAGACTTTTGACTTGGCACTGCATGGGAAAATGGTCTTTGTAATGACAAATATCAGTGTGCCCAATCACTAATAGTTATCCTTTCTTCGTTGTTGCTGTATTATTATCGCGATTACCATAATTCCAGCAATAAAATAATTTAAGGTTACTTTTATATGATATAAAGAGCTACGAAGTCATAATTTTATTAGACAATATCTCAATTATTAAATATTATTAAGCTGTATACCATACACGAATATGGGTTTATTTTTAAGTAATTGTCGATTTATAAGTGTAGAAAGGTACTCGAATTTTGTGATATAAGTAGATGCTTGTACTTGAAATTTGAGGCGAAGAAATTAATTTAGTATCCAAAATTCAATGTCACGTTGGAAGCTATTGTGATAATTAAGCTATTCAAAGTGAGATGATGGTAAATAAACATTAAATGCAGAGGACTAAGTCCCCTACGATTGATCCCGTTAGACGTCATATATTTCACGGTTGGCCCATTATAATTCAATGGTTTGTTGATATTGAGCCCTGTTTAGAGTCACCCTGTATTTATACAAGTTATATTAGCAGGTGGCCATCTGTCGCTTTGGTGAGTGACAAACGCTCTCTGTGGGTGTGCTATTTATTTTCAACTTGTACTAATTTATATATTATCGTTATTTGAAGTCCTATGGGGTGTATGAATTTATAGTGCATTATTCAGCAAATGGTATCTATATATTGTTATTACGAACCATTAATTTTTTTAAATCATTGCAATAATTAACATCTTGTGATCTCGTGAACATTAATGCAGTCAAATCTCTTTGCAATATAAAGGAAAACATTACGGGATCAAATAAACTTTGCTTTGATTTTTAACCGACTTACAAAAATTTTAAAAAGAAGGTTCTCAATTCGACCCGTATGTATGTTTTTTTTTATCTTCTGTGTGTCCCAGCGGCGGCTGGTGAAATTTCAATATTTTTTTTCTCGTCTGTAGCGCATGGGACCCATACGAAATTTGGGAAATAACATCTAGAGAAGCACTTCTCTAATGACCCCTAAAAAATTTTGAAAAAGCAGTTTGCGAAAAAATTTTTGAAAATTTGCTAGCCTCCCCTGGGTCTAGGGACCCCTGTTTACTTTTATTTTTTTTTGTCATATGCATTTGACTTTTCATAAAAATGCATCGACAGATTTTAGAGTTTGTGAAAATATTTTCATTACTAACTGAAATACAATGAACTGAAATTTTGTAATTTACAATTTAACAAATTACAATATTTCAATTCGTTGTATCTCAGTTAGTAATGAAAATATTTTCACAAACTCCAAAATCTGTCGATGCATTTTTATGAAAAGTCAAATGCATATGACAAAAAAAAAATAAAAGTAAACAAGTAGACCCAGGGGAGGCTAGCGAATTTTCAAAAATTTTTTCGCAAACTGCTTTTTCAAAATTTTTTAGGGGTCATTAGAGAAGTGCTTCTCTAGATGTTATTTCCCAAGTTTCGTATGGGTCCCATGCGCCACAGACGAGAAAAAAAATATTGAAATTTCACCAGCCGCCACTGGTGTGTCCAATCACTGTTCTAGATGGGCAATTTCTATGAAATCTTTTTTAAATGCACGTTATGTATGACTTGGCGGTGGTGTCATTATAGTCTCACCAGCTATGTCTAGTGCAAGGTGAACAAAAATTGAAAACAGGTTTTTTTGTTGCAAATTTGGCGAATGTGCTAGTGATAAAAAATCATGTTTGGTCAAAATTACATTAAAATTGATAATTAGATATTTCAGAAATATGTGATACCGAATCTGACGTTAACAGTTAAAAATAAAAATTGCGAATTCAATATGCAATCTTTTTACAGGTTTACATGAAATTCGTCGGAGAGGTAGGGAAGAGCTGTGTAACTGGAGGAATTGCAGGCCTAACTGCTTTGGTAACACTCTCGGCCTGCACGGAGCTTAGGTGACTACAGGTACTGGACGGTACTTATCCGGTACTTGCAGGGTAGTGGGTGGGTGGTTGGATGTTCGTCATATCTCTTCTTGTGGTTTATTCATCCGTGGTACTATATGGTGGAATGGTTCACATACTTACCCATTATTCATAATTTGCATCTTCGGCCTCTTGTGCCTCGGAGTGTCGGCTGGATCGTAGTCAGTTGCCTCCCTGATCAACGGATTCCCGTGATCCCGGGCAGGGTATATAGCTTCCTGACTCTCTCCCGGATGATTTTCGTGGGTGTAGTCCAGGTCCCTGAGGATGTATGCGTTGCGTATGAACCATGGTGCGTCTACTGCCGTTCTGAGGGCGAGTGAAACGAGACCCTCGTACTACTTTTGACACATGACGAGATTTATAAATTCACATCATATAAAAAAAGTGGTAGGCTCCATCTGGCGGCTGATATCCGTTGTAATCGAAGCAGCAGTAGCCCTTACATGGGCATAGTTGATGCTTTTAGAGGGCAGAATATTGACTAGTATAATATTTTGCAGAACTCCTCTGTACATTTCCTTAAATATATAAGGAATAAAAGCCAGACTGCAACCAACAGCTGTTCTTCGGACTAATGCCTTGCCTAGCGCTGGATTACGAATTACAAGCCTGGCTGCGTTAAGTGCAATAACTATGTATTGCCACAAAACGTTAAAGTTTCGATTGCAATACAATTAACATAGCCTATTGATTAGACTATGCAAGAGTCATAAGTTAAAAGGAGTTTATGACATAAAAGGATAAAATCAAATACATAAATCGACGCTTTTTTCTTGAAATGAATACATTATTCAAAAACAATAATTTATTCACATATAATGATAAAGATGATTATTTAATTTAATTTGAAGTTCATTTTTTATATCAGTATCTGCATGAAAGATTTTTATCACATCAAGAAGCTGAAAATTATTAAACATTTATCATTGTAATGGAAAAAAAAACGAGTAATGGAAAGCTGTGAAAAAAAGTTAATTAATAAGACTACATGTGTAGAATAATTCGTGGAGATAAAAATAATTCTTAATTAATATAAAACAAATAAGTTATTATATCAGAAATCAAAATTAATAAAACTGTAATAATTGATTTTGCTTATCTATTGCTAATCTATTTTTATTGTGAATTTATCATAATTAAATCCAGTTATAAAGCCACACATTCAATTAGGTTGACAAGTATTAAGCATGATTAAAGATAATGACATACTATTTCTAAATTATTATCTCAATCCAAGACAGATGGTTAAATATGATTCAAAAAATTTAATATAAAATTATACATCACAGTTAAGAGATATGATATTCTCGATTAGGTCAAACAAATATTTTATTTCGGATATCATAATATTGCCGAACAATGCATAAAATGTTAATTAAGCAAAAACTTCTATGATAAAAGGCAATAAATATGCTACGAAATAATTAAATTTTGGTAATTAAGGTAAATACAATAAAATAACAGATGTGATGCTAAACGGAATATTTAATAGAAAAGGATCATAACATTCAATAATTTTTCCTCATTATAATTATATACTTACGTCACATCCTATCTATACAGGTCGTTACTGGTGTTAGGGAAGTAACCTTCGTCCGTTTGGGAGCTGAATTTAGATTTTCTAGAATTTTGGAATGTAAAATTAAGTAAAATATTATGTAAAATTAAATTAAAAATTAAATTTTAGGAATAATAAAAAACCGCTGCCTTCCACATCCAAATTTTCTGTGTGGGGTGGTGGTGAGGGTGGCTGACGTCAAACGAGAATTTGAATCCATTGGTTCTTGGTCCTTTAATAATGGGGTGGGAGTGGTAGGGGGTTGGTAGTGGGGGTGGCTGGTGTCGAAGCAAATTTTGAGACCTTTGATTCTTATTCACACACTAAATCACAATTTTATTTTTTCACCCCCTGTAATAATGGATGGGGGCGATAGTGGGGGTGGATATGCCAAAAAAAAATTTTGGGAACTTGAATTTTTGTATGTACAGTATATCCCAATTTTATTTGGTTGTTTTACTGTTTACCCCCTAACCCTTCAACAGAATAAGATCAAAATATAATCTAGGTCCACATCTCTGTATAATTCATGTGTACCAAATTTAAAGTCAATATGAATATACTTTTATTATTAAAATAATACATACGTTATATTTAGTAACTAATAATACATTGTCATGGTTATTTATGGCTTATTGGCTTCTGCCAAATCCATATTCCGCCGAATGGCAGGCAGCACAAGTTATTTAACAATTTCAGGTAATAAACTACTCGCAAAAAAATGTCAGCTTTAAATATTTCTCTCAATTGACTTTATTTTAATTACATATTTATGTTAATGATAGGAGCACGCCGGTCTACAATGAGGGTAGCAAGAATTCATTTTCCATCATAATGTAATGTCGATAAAGAATATAAAAAATCAACTTTAAAGTGACACTTTTTTCTAAAATAATCAAAACGCTGCTGCGAAGCGTTGGCTCGCTAACGAAGTAGCAGGAGTTTGTTGTTTAAACAAACATAGCAACTAAAAGTGTCGCTGGCTCCCGTACTATTACTTCGTGCGTGTTTTACTGAATGTAGTTAAATGTGTAATGAAAACATGCACAAATTATACTTAAATTAGCCTGTCGTCTTCATCGCTGTTTAAATTCATATTGCATCTTGTAAATGATCTCAACCGCTAATATGGCAATTGCCACACGTAACAGCAGAGTTTAGGTATAGTCACAGCGTTGGGTTGCACATTTGCTTTCTCAAGAACAGCGGATCATAATTAAGAAATCCGGAATAGATGGAATATCAGACGTTGTAGAGTTGTGTATGTGTATTACTGACGCGTACATCAAGTCTTGATTTTACAAAGGTAATAAATAATACATAAATATCCTAAGAGTTCCGTACATCAGAACCAAGAATTTTACACGCTTTGAAGAGTCATCGAGGACAGAATTTTTGAAGTGTCAGACCTTTCGAGAACTTCGTCATCAAGTGCGTAATTAAACAAAAGTGCTGATTGCCAAAACAAAGAGACATAACATTGCACTTGTTGACAGAGACGGAAGAAATTCTTCAATATAAATAAGGTCATCGGCGTACAGGAGGTAGTGAACATTAATGTCTTTGACAATGTCGTTAATAAATATTATGAAGAAGAGGGGGTCCTAATATCGCTCCTTGGAAAACATCAGAAGTTTAAGAACAAGTTGAATTTAAAGACTCGAAATTGCACAAATTGAGACCGACCCATAAGGTATAAGCAGCAAACTTAGAAAAATGTGCCTCAGCTGCGGCAGATGACAATGTTGCAGGAAATTGTTGTTGTTTTGGCTGTCTGTACGTGTAATGGTTGAATGGTGGAATAACGCTGCTAAACTCTTTAAGAGCGGCAAATAAATAAGGCGATGATAAAAAGGATATTATAAGAAATAAAGTATGTCTGTACTGTTGTATTATTTTTTTATTGGATTTATCTATCGTTTTCTTCTATTTACTTTTCTTATGCTAAGATGCCTGTGCATAGCTTCATTGTTATCGTCTTTTATACGACATACTTCAGCAAATAATTCAAAAATATGTATTTGAGAGATACGTATTTTTTGGCGGTCGCATTTAAAATAAAAATCAAAACTGTTTGTTGCGTTGGATAATATTAAAATATGTACAAACAATTATGACTATACTCTCTCATTCTCCCTATCTACCTACCCCCTCCCGCCCCCTGTTTCTCTCTGGATTTTGATTAAATTTAGCACGTGGCTACTAGTAAAAAATGGCATAATTTCATTCTATATAATGCAGGGAGGGAAGCTACGGGGGTGAAGGGATTAAAATCAGAAACTGTATTTTTTATAAAATGGCTCTAACGATTTTAATTGAAAACATCATTACTAGTTTGTCTTACAAAATGTAGAAAATGCAGGGACAGAGGCCATGAGGTTTGGGGGTTTAAGTGGAAATAATTTTTATCGATAAAACTGCTCTACAATTCTTTATTAAGGATATGATTTTGCAGAGTGAGAGGGAAATATGCGCTTATTTTCGATTTATTATAAATATTTTAAAGTTTAAGCTTTAAAACTGTTTTAAATAATTGCTATTATTCAAATGAATAGAACTATATACAGGGTGTCCCGAATTGCATAGGCCAAACTTCACTAAGCAATGCAACTTTTCAAAATAAGAAAAAAAGTTCCTATAAACATGGGTCGGGAAGTGCTTAGTTTCCGAGATACAGGGTGTTCAAGTAATTCTTCTGAAAATGTTTTTTTATGAATATTTTCGAAACGTCTAAAGATAAACAGATGATAATTTACACAGGAATTTAACTTTTCATGCTTTTTAAGACAAAATGATAACTATGTACGAAAATCATTAGGAGCCGGTGAAACTGGGGGGGCCTAGGTATAATTTAGCCCCAACTTTATTGTGTGACACTTTTACATTAATTTATGAGCAGAACTTAAAAATATGAAGTTTTCTACACAAAAAAAGTCTCTTGTATTTTTTCTCTAAAATTATCAGTTTTTGAGTAAATCTTATCTGAACTTTATTAATTAGTAACCATTATTACCAGCATTCCTGATATGCAGGAGTGTGCCATGATTGTAATGTTTGTAACAAATGAAAAATAATCTAGCATGCAATGCCAGAATGACAATAATAACATTGTTGTTTTTTGTGTTTTCTGTAGTTCATTGATCTGTAGTTTTATTATTTCCTTTTGGAAAAAGTGTTCTATTGAAAAGTAAAAAATGGCCATGTTTAGTAATGTGGAGTACGCGGATATTCATTTTATTTATGGTTATTGTAATGAAAACGTGAATGCCGCGGTACCCGAATATCGCAGATTTCCTAATAGAAGGAAACCATCTAAAGACGTTTTTATTCGAACCCACCTAGAATTTAGAAATGTTGGACTTAAAAGAGATCCAAGAAGTGAAGAACAGCGAAATGGGCGATTTAAAAACATAATTTTGGCCAAATTTAACAATAATAATAAATTAAGTATCAGAAGAGCGGCTCAACAGCTGCATGCGCAAGCTGTGCATGTTTCCAAAAACAAAGTTTTTCGGATTCTGAAAAAAGACCACAGAAAAGCTTTTCGAATGCAGCCAGTCCAAAGCCTTCAATCAGGTGATCCCGAAAGGCGTATCAATTTTTGTAATTGGTTTATAAATGACATGGAACAAGATCCCGATTTCGGAAGTAAAATTATTTGGACTGATGAAGCTACCTTTAACCGTAAAGGATCGGTTAATTTTAATAATTTAAGAATCTGGGCTCATCGGAATCCTCATATAATTCGCCCTAGGTCATTTCAACAGAAGTTTAGCGTTAATGTATGATGTAGTGTTATAAACGGGACTTTATGTGGGCCCCACAATCCCACATCCTTCCTCCCCGTTTAAATGGACCATTATTTAATGATTTTTCAAATAACCATTTTTTTTCAATATCTCGAGGATATTCCTTTTAATTTAAGAAATGAATGCTGGTTTCAAATGGACGGAGCTCCTGCACATTTTGCTCTTGAGCAATGGTAAGTACCTGAAACTATTTTAAAGACCATATCAATTATGATTTATTTAATTTATTATTGGTTTTATTAATACTAAACCGAAAATAAACGCATATTTCCCTCTCACTCTGCAAAATCTTATCCTTAAATTCAGCACATGGGTATTCTTTTAGTACCAGTATGACATGACAGGAGTTCCTCCTAAAAAAATGCAGGAAGGGAGGCTGAAGGAGATAAATAATTAATAACAAGCTACACTGTACTGTATAGATCCTTCTACTATACGGGAAAGTCGTATCGTCCGTTTATTTATAAGGTGCTTGAACACGTATTGAGATTATCAACACTAGAATTAACAGAAGAAAGCCTTACATATTCTAAACGGCTTAGGTTTACCAAATTGTAAATTTGCTATAATAAATTGAATATTTATTTCAAGCACTTTTTTATTCTGTTGTCAGAAAATTGATTATTTCTGCTAGAGTTTCTACTTAGAACAATGAAAAAAAAACATTCTGAAATTTGAAAAAAACATCTACAGTGTGTCTCACTTTTCATCACTACACCCCCAATATCTCGGCCATTTGTTGATCGATTTAGATCAAATTTGGTATACTTCTTTTACTTCAGATTGTGGTTATTTAAAATTTTTTTTCCGAAATTAAATACGCCTACGATGATCAAAAAAAATTGGCAAAAATTAGGAATTTATATTAGCGATTGAGATGGGGTTTTTGTTTTTACAGAATCTTGTTCGGCAGGACCTAAAACCCCTGTATACCAAATTTCGTTAAAAAATATTCATTACTCTACAAAAAAAATCATATCTAAGATTTCAATAATAATCACCCTACTATTCCAGTTATTTATTTAGTGGTGTAATAATGACGCTAAATAAGCATTAGGACACATTTTTTATCCAAAACATTATTATGAAATGAATATTTGAAAAATGGTGGCTATTTTTTGAAATACTTAGAACTCGGCATACCAATATCTTTGTTAACATGGAGTGCTTTGGAATGGATTTGACAATTTTTATTATTTCAATTTTATCAGCAATAATTAATTATTGTGCAGCCATGTTTAAGTTTAATTTGACATTCGATGCAATTGTCAAACCTATTCCAAAGCACAAAGATATTGAGTTCTAAGTATTTTAAAAAATATCTACAGTTTTTCAAATATTCATTTCATAATAGTATTTTGGATAAAAAATGTGTCCTAACGCTTAATTAGCGTCTTTATTACACGACTGCCAAGTTATGTAAATATCCTTTAATAAATAACTCGAATAGTAGGGTGATTATTATTGAAATCTTAGATATGGTTTTTTTTAAAGAAATGAATACTTTTTAACGAAATTTGGTATACTGGGGTTTTAGGTCATGCCGAACAAGATTCTGTAAAAACAAAAACCCTATCTCAATCGCTAATATAAATTCCCAATTTTTGCCAATTTCTTTTGATCATAGTAGGCGTATTTAATTTCGAAAAAGAAAATTAAATAACTTTTTAATCACAATCTGAAGGAAAAGAAGTATACCAAATTTGATATAAATCGATCAACAAATGGCTAAGATATTGGGGTGTAGTGGTGAAAAGTGTGACACACTGTATATTGAAACTTGCAACATACACCGAATATTTGACAGTGTATGCAAGTCGAGAAGTGAACCACATTCTTTCATTAAATTACTATTGAAATACCTGTATTCAATAATCATTCACAAGTATTTAGTCCATATCCACATGTTTTATTGACGCTTCAGCGATGTTTGAAATATTTGTTAAATATTATTGTGGTAAATCCGTATAATATAGAACATCTGAACATAAAGAGAGCAATTTACACTGAAGTCAAATTGACTCCTTGATGATAATTTAAAGAAAATTCAAATACAATTTTCGACTATATCATAATTACAATAGAGTTGAAAAATTTAGCACACAAGGAATTTTTTATTTTTAAAATTAAGATGTGCTCAATATTGGGTGTTAGTGACATAATTTTGAATTGGATTTTTTTTTTTATCTATTTAAAATCTACCTCTACGATCTATACCCCCGTATACTCCGTATAAGTACTCACTTTATTTACTAAATTTGACGTAATATATTTTTGGAAACTGCACAGTCCTATAGAAATGTTCGTCAAACTGAAATTGGAAACATCAGCTCAACCAAAATGCTATTAAATACAATTACAAACAATGTATATACCTCTACAAAATAACTCGTTTGTCAATTTGTATTGAATTTACTGAATATTAAACACAAATCGCGTTTTTAAAAGTACAATAGGCAAACAGCGAGCATCAACGTTTAGGTAAAAGCACATTAGTGAAGTTAATGACAGCAATTAAAGTAATTTATCGGAGAGCACTTGCCGTCAACATACGCAAATTGAAGGGGTCGGTCGGGGTTTAACACCCGCTTTACCGACTCAACCCATGCGGTTTACTGGGATTTTCTACGCCTAATTTATACCCTAAATGCCACATGTGTTATTTGCTTCAACGATATGTCACATGCTGGCCAAGTTTTATTGCAGGGTCACAATGTTTGTTTTATAAATTTGCATACCCTTTCTGATGTTATTTAACACATAGCTGATTCTTATACTAAATGTTAATACTTTTTATGAGATTACAACTTATTAAGTACCTATTCTTTATGGTGATGACTGGATGTTGCTACATGTGTTTATTTTGGATTGAATATTTTGATTCAAAAGTGATAGAAATAAATTTGACATGAAGTGGCGATTGGCGATTCATAAAAATTAAATAATTACTTGTCAAGTTAAATTATAAATAAATTGTTTCTATCGATCTAATTAAAAATAGGTTACCCGAAAAATGGCCGTTCCATAATTGACATAATATATGAATGGCATGCTTACATGTTTTTGACTTTATTTTTAATCATCTGCTCTAAAATATTACAAGTACTGTACAAGAAGTAGGTGGTATACAAGGTGTTCTGTGATACTGCTAACAGGTTAATGGGAGGTAAAGAAGATCGAGCCCCATACGTACTCCCTGGAGGTATTCGTTATTGACATGCAGAGGATTTTCTACTCTCTGTGGAATTTTTCAATTTGACACACGTTTGTGGTGGTCAGGTCTTCCCATAACAAACATTCTGCCCGAGCAACATGTCGATATGAGGACTTCGCGCATCACTCGAGACGATGGAGACTTGAAAAGACTGTTGTATTGGTTTTCTCAGCAACCTCTTTTCCCGAAATCGATTCGCTTTTTTCCATAAGCACTGACTTGAATAAATAAACTATCATTTGTTTCGAGGTGATGTCGAACATGGTTACCACGTACCATGATTTCGAGTCCATTAAATTTAAATGTAAGGACATAGTAATACCATTGGTAGCAGTCAGTAGCAGCATAAAAGTCGGCGAAGAAAAAATTGTCATCAACTTAATGAGATTCCAGATAATGTGCATTGTGAAGGAATCCGACGACGAGTTGAAGGATTACTTTAAGTTCGAGCTTGCCCCATTTCCTTTGTTTCTTTTCGCAGAAGAAGAAATCTGCAAAGGCACGAAATCATCGTAGTATGCTATTTTCGAACAACTTCCAGAAGGCATGGAACTCTGAGATAACCAAATCAATGTTATAGATGGAGGATGTTTTTTACTTAAAATTTTTTTTTCCAGTTTTTGGCCTTGGATGGGTTCCACCAGCCAAATGTTACATAAAGTTGTATGACGTCCTAATGATTTTTTTGGCTCCATTTGCGTTCATATGTACGAGATCACTACGGTTCACATGCGATTATTGTTTTTGACGAAGATCTGTTAGGTGATAGAAAAAAAATACAAAGGCCTCAAAAAGACTTCGTCGATCGAAGAAGACAACCGCATATGTTTCTTCCGATAAAACAATGCCGGTTCAAGTTTCCAATAAATATTTTTAGCCAGTGAAGACAAATCCGTCTTATTTCTTTGCCGAAAACTAAATTCGAACAGGCTGTTACGATTAAGCAGGCTAATGAGGATGCTGATAGTTGATTGTCAATACAGCAATTTCATTTTACTCAACATTTCATGCTATTTTCATCATTGGCGAAGACGTCGACCTCTTTGTTTTGTTTTAGCACCATCGCAAAGTAATATCTATTTTAGTTTTTTAAATGTTCATTTAATTTAGTTTCAATATGTTCTACTTTACCTTTCACATATAACATTGAATATAACAATAACAAATATCGTTAATGTATAATAAAAAGAGTATAGGAGCAAGTACCGACCCTTGAGGCATTCCGTGTTTTATAGCCAATTCTTCTGAATAACTATTATTAAATGTATTAATTTGTTGCCTATTTTCGAGGTATGATGTAAACCGCAGTAATACTATCCCATCAATTTAATATTTTTTTAGTTTCAATACAAGTAGGTTTTTATTATAATAATATGAAATATGTTATGTTGTAAACGTACATCATATAATAAAAACGTTTTTTTTTCTTAAATCCAACTTTCTGACGCTGTCTTTAAACATTTGACTTACAATAAAAATGTAGGAAATTTTGTCCTCTTCAACTTTGTCTCGAACATTTTTCTCGTAGGATCGAGCATCGCCGAACTATGAAAAATAAATTTTTTGCACTTTTAATTTTAGATGACGGCTCGTTTCTGAAGTTGTAAATTACTGATACTACTTTTTTAAAACATAAGACGGAAAACTTTTTCAAATTAGTTTTAAAAAGATAATGCGAAAAGCCAGAAATTTAACTTCAGATAATTACTGTATTAAAATGCAATGACGATTATTTAGCAAAGACTTTAAATTATAAAATACGAAAAATTAAAATGTGAGGTTATCAATTTCTTCTTTTTATTCACAACTTCATGGCAGACGTTGTGTGAACCATGTATTATTATAGTTGGCTCCCTTTGCTATATGGCACGTCTCACAACATTATACGGTTGTCTGTTAAACATATGGCCTCACCAAAGCTCTTTACTGTCAGCTCCTTGGTGACGTTTTGGAGGGCGGGCGTCTTCTTCACCTCTTGTCATCTGGTTCTCCCTGGGTTATGAACTGTTCTATAGGTTGATGTGGCTAAAACCAGAGGATGCGGAAGAATTTTATGCTGGATAGTCGCTTTGAGGAGAATCGAGCTGTTGGTGCGATGGGTTGTCCAAGTAATTCACAGTAAACGTTTCTAAATCCACATCTCGCATGAATACGTCGCGCGCCGTCTTTATAATGGTCCATGTTTCAGTGACGTAAAAAAGATGGAGAAAACTGGGGCGTTAATAAGTCTAATCTTTGTGCTCCTCGTGATATTTTTGTCACGCCAAATTCTTAACTGACGAGTTGTCATCTTTCCATCTGTATTCTTCGCCAAGGCACAGAAGACAGGAACTATAGTTCCTGTCTTCTGTGGTCAAGGTGATATTTGTAACTTTTACGAGTTTTCAAAAGTCAATTCACAAGTTATGGAAAATATGGATTCAGATTTTGAAGCGTTACAAGCAGAAATTGAAATTGTATAATAGTGTCGGTCGTAGAAATATTTTATTTAGTTGGTGATTATTGTTTGTGATTTCATTTGTTAGAAAATTTATTGAAAAAATAATACAAAATTGATTTTGTATGACAGTGTCGGCCGAAAAAAAAATACTGTACGTTACATGACCGAAAAACAGTGTTCTGCAAGTATCCCCAAACTTCTAGGACTCGCCTGCGGCTCGCCCTGGAATCTGCTTGGCTTAGCCTGCAAAACATTTTCCGGTCTTGTAACGTAAATTACTATTTCCCTTCTAGGTCATTATTTATTTTCTCCATCCTGATTTGTTCTATAGTTCTATAGCACTTTTGACATTATTGGTAAAAATCTTACAAGTATATATATTTCCAGCTTTCTTCCTAGCTTTGATACCTTATGTGATACCTTATCAATGGTCAGGTTAAGTCTAATAGCTTTATCTGATATGATTTCGTTCATATTGATTATTTTTACTTCTTTAATCTGCAAATTCATTTGGAATTTTCGTCATTGTCAACTTCACCAGATGAAAATGGTTTAAACATGGTTCATAACTTTCAATATTTCTATTTTATATCTTTTTATATTTTTGTTTTATAATTATCTGCTTATTATTTCTGGTCCATTTTCTATTTGCACATTTAATGGATGCGATAGATTAGGGTCTTTTAATGTTTCTGTTGCCTTTCCAGGAATAATAGTTACTGGCTTCTGAAGCTGAAAAGTATTCGAAATATTTTGGGACTGCTCAATTTTTAAAATCTAGTAGTAATTCCTTCAGGTCTTTTACTATCCTATTAAGTTTTATCTTATTACTCTTCATTTCACAGATCCGTAATTGTCTTCTAAGTTTATTTTCTCTTTTAATATTTTTTACTTCAGCTGTAACAGTATTCCAGAATAAAAGCACTTTTTCCTATGTATTTTATGGAAAATTATAATTTCTATTTCCATTTATATGTCGTAGTCGTTTGATGAAATACGTCATTTCGTGACAAGCCTAGGCAATACACGAACTGCCGGCATATCATGCAAATTCTTGAGATAGCACAATCTGCCTAGGCATTTCGTGAAACGTCGTGGTCGTCTCGGCACTTGACGTTTAAAGTTATTCTACACGATCTGCCGCAAATTTGACTGGCAGATTGTGTTCTATTACTTGCTGCCTATTTGGTTTGTTTAGTATGAATAATAAGAGTGAAAAAAACTTGTTCAATGATCATTACAAAGAGTACTATGAAGCAAAGCCGAATAAATAACTGTATACCATCAGAAAATTCAATGGTGCGAAAAATATTTAATTAATTTTGAAGTTAGGTTAGGTTAAGGTGTTATATTCGTAATTCATAATTTCGTTAGCAATAAAAAACCTGAAACGTACGATATAAATCTGAACCTAACCTTAAAATTAATTAAATGCATATCTCTCTCTTTGTAATGATCACTGAATAAGTCTTTTTCAGTTTCCATAATAAACAAAACAGACAGCTCAGCATGGCTGTCGGGTAAATAAATCGACCAAAGCGGCAACTAACCTAACCTCAAAGACACAACACACCACAATCTGCCTGGTATCAGTCACTTCATGAACAGTCAACATCTAATTTGAGGCAGATCGTGTAGAACAACTTTAAACATCATGTGCTGGGACGACCACGGCGTTTCACGAAATGCCTAGGCAGATTGTGGAACCTCAAGAATTTACATGATATGTCAGCAGTTCATGTTCTGCCTAGGCTTTTCACGAATTGACGTATTTCGTCAAAAGACATATATACCACATGAGTGGAGCATTATGAAATCACGTGCTTGTGTTTTTCACAATGTTATGTTTTAAGGCTCATTTTGTTATCTATTTATTTTGGTATCAATTAGTGCTTGTAAACTGTATCTGAAATAGTAGCTTCCCCATAAGAAAATATATCGAACAATAGACTGATCAGGTGATGATAAGGATGTTACCTATTCTCATTCTACGAGTACTTATGACTCAATTTGGGTTATGCTAATACTTTATGAGTATCTGCGGATCTACGATAGACAAACAATGTAAAAAATATCGTTCAATTTTCACTTTGCAGAATATTTCATATTTTGTTGGTGTATCGCTGTATATGCAATTATGCAACTTGAAAAAAATAAATATTCAGCAAATCGCCAATAATGTCATTTATGCCATACTTCCCTTTTCTTGGCATTTACTAAATTGGCCTAAAACCAAAGCATAGAAATTAAGGTTTTAATAGATGCACATTTGTCTCCACGAATGGATAAAGTAATATCATATATTATTTAAATAGAAATCTCGAATATACTTAAAAGAGATAGAAGCGAGGTATATAGCTATATGTAAATTGGTGATTTATTATTTTTTTCAATGTCGTAATTACGAAATATAATACGATTTTCCTCAATTCTGGGGCATGCTCATTTCATGTTAATCTGTCTTTGATTTCACGACGAAGAAATATTATTTAACACAAATTCTATTAAAATATTGCTTGGTGCAATAACCGAATTTTCACTATAAAAATCATGGATGCACTGTAAAGATTTTATTTTCATAATTTGGAGAAAATATATCTTACCGATGAACTAATCTCTCAAAACAATATGTGTTTATTTTATATATTGTGTTAATTTTTGCTTAGTTTTAGTTTTCGGACAAATTCATGTATAAATTTTGCAGATTTTAAAAAATAATGTAGACCATTTCTAAAGACGTAAAAATATAACCTTATGTCTAACTTATATTGCCATTTTAGCATCATATTTAAAATAGAGGGCTGAGGAAAATATTAGCATTTTCTGTCCCTTTTCTCTTTTGCAATACTGATTATATCTGAAAAAATTCATTTGATTACTTAATAACTAAAAAATTTCAATTAATTATCAAAATATCTGAATTAATAAATTTAGTATATTATTAATTTTTAAACATTTCTAGTTGAAATTCAATTTTTAAATAACCACGTAGATCCGAAAGTCTCGGACTAACGGACACCGTGCCATCATTGAAAAAAGTTACAATGATTTAGGTAAAGTAAAATTATTGATTAAAACTTCATAGTCCAAAAAAATCGTTTTTCTTCAAACGTCAGAAAAACATGACATTTCTTAACTAACTTCATGACATTAAAGTTTGACTTTTTAGACTGTTGTGCGTTGCTATTAACAACGGAGGTAAAAGTACTTTTTCGTCATACCTCCCTCGAAAGTATACTCTAATTCCATTGTTTCGTCGCTCGTAAGTGACGCATTATGTACCAAATACTTGTTGCCATTGACAACGGGTCGTTATTTTTCATAACGTCCCTAGGGAAATAAAGTTTTTGGAAGTTTATAAAACAAGTATTAAATGTATTAACTTTCTTGGAAGTAAATCCAGACAAGCCTTACTTTTTTTTTTTTTCGAGAAGGGGAAACCCACACGGGCTGTCCATCCCAACTTGGAATGGGTCTGAGTGTCAGCCTCTAACTGACTAAAACCCCTCCTCCTAGGGGTCGTCTGTAAAGAATACTCCGACGGCACTGCAGCCTCCAGGGCTTATTGTGCTCTCCCTGTCTTGCTGTCTTGGTTTGCACTGTCCATTGTAATACTTCTGTATCACTGACAAGGTGATACAGGTCTGAAAATGGGCGAGTTATGATGGTCTGGTTGTGATTGCCCGTAGATATTATAACTCACTCTACCCATTTTCCTGTGCCGTTGGCAGCAGGTCTGAGAAAATTGGCAGAGTGGTAGTTGCCAGGTCTATTATCTTTCCCCGTTGATATTATATCCTGCAGTCGTATAATATGCTTTGTCAGCAACGGCTTCGCTACGCAGCATTCCTCGCTGGACACCACCGCAGTCAAGTCCTCGTCGCGCGCGACGTCGCTCTACTTCGGTGCTCTGTTCGGCGACAACCTCGCCACGCGGTGTCCCTTGATGGCCCATAACCCCCGTCAGGTCCACACCGCTAGCGACGTTGCTTCACTTTAGTGAGGACCACTGTAGCCTCCTCATTGTGATGCAGTTTTATCTGGAATGGACCTATTTTCCCATTCCTTCAACCTTTTGAAGGTTGCTCCTCCAGGCTATGCTCCTTGTCAGCAACGGCCTCGCTGTGCGGCATTCCTTGATGGTCCGTCACCCCAGTCAAGTCTCAAGTCCTCGCCGCTTGAGACGTTGCTTCACTTCATGCACCACTTTAGTAAGGATGTAGGTTTATCTGCACCTGGGGAATGGGCCTATTTTTCTCCCTATCCTTCCTGAGGCTCGGGAACCCAGACGAGAGACTCGGGCACTTTGGAAGATTCTGGGTGTTGACCGAAGTCACGGACTCCCCCTCCCTCAGCTTCTTCACCTCCCGCACTACGCTTGTGGGCTTTGCGATGGGGGGGGGGGGTCTGCACAGGACACGCTGACGAACCCCCTCTCTCTCCACGAGTAAGGGGAAAGGATGGTCGCCACGCACGGAGCCCCTTACATACGTGGAAGGCATTTATACAACTGGGTGCGCCTGTGCCTCGAGGTTTGTCACTAGTGGTCGAGCTCCCCCCCCCTCGAAAATGCGTCCCATCGGCGCGCACAGTACCTTGGGATTGGGGAAGTTTTTATGGTGGTACTTCATCCACGTAGTCAGGGCGGTGAAGCCAAGACCCCCGTGCCCCCCGGAGAGACGTACCCCCGACCTGGGTCAGGGGGTCATTGCCACTCCAAGCGATTTACGGTGTGTGAGCTGGTCGGCGACGTGGTTTTAGCCGGGGTGGACTGGGTTATTAGCCCTACCCCCCTGCAGTATGACCACGTTAACCCTACTCCTCGCGGAGTTTGGCCGTTCTCCTATCCGCCACCTGGAGACGCGCCTGGCAGGTGCTCAACCCCCACCCTCGTGAAAGGATGGTACCAGGCAAGCCTTAGCAAGATATAGCAAGCCTTACTTACTATATCTTCTATATCCGACATTCTTTTCAAAAATGTTCAAAGCTATTATAATTATATGATTTAATGTATATTGACAGTAGTCATTTGAATAGAAGCAGAGTTCTGAATTTATTTTATTGACGGTTACCATGGATATTCCAAGCATCGTTACCTTTACTATTTGCTTAGCAAATATGAAACCTGACTAAGGGCCGGTTTCTCAGTGAGTGGTTAAGCACTTTATCCTACAGCTAAATTAGCTAGAAGTTTAGAATGTGAAGTTGCAATATTGAAATGTTTAATAGAAGCACGTTCTAAACTTCTAGTTAATTTAGCTGTAGGATAAAGTGCTTAACCGCGCACTGATAAACCGGCCCTTAGAGAAGTTTAGAATGTGCTTCTATTAAACATTTCAGTATTCAACTTCACATTCTAAACTTCTAGTTAATTTAGCTGTAGGATAAAGTGCTTAACCGCGCATTGATAAACCGGCCCTCAAATAGTTATAGTTTTCCACTAGTTTTCTCAAGTTTTTTTCTACTTTAATGATTCATAGGTATGACGAAAAATATAATATGCACCGCGGGTCATACAGTGCGATTTTTTGGCCTCGAATACTTGTAAACCTCGGCCCTACGGCCTTGGCCTGCACAAACTGTATTCTCGACCAAAAAAAGTGCACTTACGACCCTTGGTACATAAATAACTATTTCTGACGCTGTGAGCGACAGAAAAAGTAATATCCATAGCAACGCGTATTTTATTTAATACGCCGGCCATGCGATATTAATACAATGCGTTTTTTGGCGGTGTAATTCGAGCTTTTTTAAACTTTATTTTTTTATAGCTAATCGACGTTTGAAGAAAAAATAGCATGTTTTATTCGCAGTAAAAGCCACTTGTTATGACTTGTCACAAAAGTATCAATTTTACTCCCAATAAAACAATATACTATTTCTTATTTAGATAAAAAAAAGTGTTAATATTAAGTTTTCTAAAAAAGTATTAGTACCTACTTAGTTAATGCTAATTCTTTTAAATAACTATTGTTTACGCAAAAGTTTAGAAAACGGTAGATAGAATGGCCTTAAAAAAAGGTTACAAAAAATTATTAAAAGAAATTTTCTCAGTCGCACGCACGAAATTAAACCTTATTACTTAAATAATATAATCGATATTGAAGTGGGGTAGAAAGTTTGGTTTCGTTATTTGTTAATTTTTGTACCGACGTCAATATCGATATTATATCCAATTAATCGAACAACTGAGTGAAATTTTATTTATAATTTTTGGTAAATTTTTTTGAATTTTTTACAACAAAAAAATTCACTCTTAATGACATTTTATTTAGCTTTGACATAGTGAAAGGAAATATGATGATATCGAACTCTCATTTGAATTGTCATTTCTCGAAAAGATGATGCGCCGCTATACACATAATTAAATTCTGTAATTATCCGGTTAACTGTATCAGTCCAGAGGAAATACTTACATCTAAAAAGTATGTGGGAGAATTATACATTATTTGTCGACATATTTATAAACATAGGTTTAGTCATTCTCGAGTCATACGCGGACAAAGATACAAAGACACATACTTACAGGTGAAATTGAGCACCTTCCTTTCTTGCAATCAGTTAAAAATAATTTTATTTCTTACGGAATATTTCTGCTTGTGATGGGGCTTTATCTTTTCTTCTTAAGGGTTGCCTTCAAGCGTAGGTTAGCAATCATTATGGTGATTCAAATTTTGCCTCTAAATAGTTCTTCTGTATTTGTCTTATAGATTCTTCAACTAAGATGTTGAACTTTTGACATTGTTTTTTTCCTTGTATAATTCAGCCCCCCCCCACATCAGATCATAGGCCCCGGTAATAAATTCACTTTCGAGCCCCCGCGCTAAATAGCTGATGAGGGGGGGGAGAGGGGGGTTGAAATGTAAAAAAAAATGTCAACATCTCTGGCAGGCCCCCGCTACATTCTCCTGGGAAACCCGAGCCAATAAATTCAGTAACCAATAGCCCGCCCCCCCCCATACGGGGGGCCTGGTATAATTAGTTTTCTTTCTCATTAGCTTTCTCATCGGATAAAGTGCTAAAAGTACTCGAGCTTTCACTTTTGTTTTCAAGAGTTGTAGTGTCTTTTCTTTATGCATTCTTTCCCCCTTCATTCGTTATGCGTTCCACCGAAAATTTTTTCAAATATAATAATTAATGTTTTAGCAGGATAATATGTCCAGTTGGGTTCACAAAAGTAAGTTATACCGTACGTGTAAGGGCAAGTTAGACATAGGAAGTAGAATTGCAACATCGCGTGTGCCAGTTGACTAAAATGAAATAACATATCTGGGATACATCAGTAATCGAGTGCCGACAGGCGGGTTTTACTGTTGCTGGTTTATCATATCTCTCGCGCTACCTGGATGTACATGCCTAATCCGCAATTACACGCACTGTATTAAGTTTCTTAATATTATTTTTTTGTAAAATAATTGGTCATTCTTTTTACAATAATCATATATTTTATTATAGTGGAATAAATTGTAATATTCAATATGAAGTCTGTTACAATTGAGACTTGAAAGTACACAAAAAAAAATTCTGAACTGATGATCAGACACATCATTTTATATGTATTTTGGTGCGCTGAATCCAAATCTGATGATGAAATGCCCTAAATCATCAAGATTTTTTCCTACTGTCAATTTATTAACTAAAAAAAAAACTCAATTTGTTTATAACGTATTGGTCATGTTTTTAAGTAGTTTCTAGGTTGAAAATGAGTACTTTATAACTTTAGCATATAATTTCAAGCTATTATGACTTGATAGCTATTAAGACGATATTAAGTAATTCTCGACTTCATGAAATTATTCTTGCCTTAGTGGTTGGTCTATTTTGCTTATTTGCTGGTATACTTTTCTTTAAATTCATTTCCAGTCCGTAAGATTGGCTAACAGGATATACTCTAGCATTTTCTGAAGATCTGTTTGTAGCTATTATCAGTATTATCACAAATATTCCTTTACTACTTCACCCGTAATTTTAAGTTTACGTGGTAATTTCTACTATATTACTTTTAATATTACTTAAAGTTGAAGAATTGCTGTATGACTGAAAAGTAACGTTGTAATTAAACCGGTAAATCAAAGAGTTTATATTTCTGTCTTGTATATTTTGCTGCAGCATAAAACAATACTTTCTTAAATCGGTGTTTTGCAACAAACATAAAACAAGTTAAGTATAATACCCCGGATAATGGCCCTGAAACGTGGAATTTCAGCTGTAAATCAGACCGAAACGATCATCAGAATGTTTTAAAGCCCTCCCGTGATTTGGCCGATTGCTTTCTGATATATGGCGATATGCGAGCGCTCAATGCTTATAAATTGCCTGCATTAGAACGCTCAATCGGACTTGAGAGACGGTTCGGGAAGTAATCTACAAAAAAAGGTAAATTGGGTGATTGTTTATTTAAAATGCACATTTATTTAAGCATTTATATATTTAATTATTTTGCAATATATGGAACTAATTTTGTTTTTTTTGTGTTTTAATTTAAGTTAAATGCATTTAAAAAGATAAATGTGTATATTTGAATAGTATATTTGATTATAACGAATTTTACGTAACAGCTGTGTTTTATTGCCTTTAATTAATTATTTCTGGCATATTGATGATTTCTTATTGTTTTAGTTTATATATTTTTGGGTGTGAGACATTTTGTACTAATCAGAAGTATTAAAAGCCAGCTTCTGTCTGTCATACATTTTTTGTCCATTTGTCCTAATAAAGTTAAAAATGACTCAACTGATTGAGATACATCTTTTTGTATAATGTCCTGTATCTCTTTAGCTTTAGACTATTACAATAATTTTTAAAAAGTTCTTTCAATTGTTAGAAACATTCGCTTAAATAATACATTGCAAATTTACTTTTTTAAATTATTTTTTCATAAAATTTAACTCATTTTGTAAACAAATTGTTCTTCTTGTAAGATGAATGGTTTTTATCAAACTCATTACACTCTGTGAAAACATACGGATTTTAGATATAAAAAAAATCGTAATTAAAAAACCGTTAGTTGTAAAGAAGAAAAATTAAAACATATTTTTTTCATAAAATTAACAAAATTTTATGGAAAAAGGGAAAATGCAAATTTTCAGCATTTTATTCAACAAATCTAGCGTCTAGTTGGTCAAGATATGTTCATCATGCGAGATATATATCGTTTTTTTATTATATTATTTGGCATTTACGAAAAAATCTGGGTTATTCAGATATACGTCTAATCAAAATTGCAACATATGCCACTATGAGGATGAAATAAAATATTTTGAAAAAAATAGACCCGCCTTCATGAAAACTCTAAATTGTGAAAAATTTAACTCTAAATACCCTTTTCTGTGTAAAGCGGAAGATACGAAATTATAAATATTTGTTAATTCTTAGAACATATCTTTTTGTATTAATAGTTTACTTATCACTAATAATTGTTTACATTAATTAACACAATAATAATTATGTGATGATTTTATTAAAGAAATGTATTTTACTTCCACATCATGTGGAATTTTAGCAACGCATAAAAAAGAAATTAAAATTTTTATTGTTCAAATAGGCTTAGACTGTCCTAAAACGACGATATTTTAAATTTGAGGAAAAAAAATCTGTCTGTCGGTCTGTCTATAACTTTTTTTATGCGTACGATTACTTTGGAACCGTTTAAAATATTGATTTGAAATTTGGTACACGTATATATCCTAATAAGATCTGGAACTAGAATTTATTTTTTTGATCCTATTATGTAAGGGTTCGGGGGTAAATTGGGTGTAAAGTAAAATAAAAAAAAATTGGAGGCCTTTGATTCTTGTATACACACTAAATCACAATTTTATTTGCCCAATTTTAATTTTTTGTTTTTTGAAATATAGTGCTCGATGAGCTTTATTTGACTTTTTTGAAAAATTTGTAATTTTCATGTTTTCAAGGCCTACTAAGCTCCTCTAAAAGGGACTAAATTCCCAGAGTCAGAGTTGAAGATCGAACTCGGTACACTAGAGACAATGTGGCTAAAGGTGCTTGCGACACAACACACTTTAGCCCGTTGCTCTATCGTGCCGTCAAAACCTAACGCGTAGCTAAGTCACCAATTATAAATATATGTATTAATTGTAACAAAATAGGTAATTCCTCTAAGGGTATTAATAAGAATTCCCAAAAAGCTATACTTAAACACATTTTTCTATTTTCACATAACTTTCCACCTCAACTTGTACAACACCTCATGTACTCTTAAAAGTTCCTTCAATACTTCCCCACGTTCTTTAATCTACAATTATTTTAAAAGCTTTTAAAATGTCAATGCATTAGTAAAATAAATAAATAACAACAATAATTTCAATAATAGCATTCAACTACCGTAAAATCTGTAAAACTTCCCCTTCTTTATACATGTTAGTATCTCTGAGGGTAAAATTAGGGTGTCGTTAAATGTATTACGATATTAAATTATCATGACAATAGCACAATCAGGGGTCTTGGTGATAAATACACTGCAAACATACGGCCCTTTTGGCCACAGGTTTTATACGCAATATGCTGACAAATTAGAGGAGGCTATGAATAATTAGATAAACAGATAAAGGATGGAAGCAGCAAAACAAGTGACTAGGATAACTTGTTCTATTCAAAGTACGTAAAGGAAAAGGTGCTAAGACGTCCGTATGTTTAAATAAATTATATTTAATTCATATTAGTCAAGTCAGATATGTATATGATATATAATTTTTTATTAACCATGAGAAATACATTTTCGAGTTAAAATTATTTTCACCGTTCAAATATCTAAGAAGTTTTTCCATGTGTTTATTTTTTGTTTATCTGTTGACATAGAACCTCACATAATTCATGCATATCGCCGTATTTATTGTCATCTTATTATTAAATTCTTATTTAATATGTTCGCTATCTATATATTATACAGGGTGTTTGGTACATCGATAGAAAGTTTTCACTGGGTCATAGCTGGAGTCGTTTGGAACCTATATGACCATATTTACCCTTATACAAAGTCTCACCGTTTTTGGGATATCGGCATTTTTAGATATTTTTGCGAAATAGTTGAGTTGTTACAAATACATGTTATTTTTTATGATACTAAATACTTTCAGCTTTCTTAAATATTTTTTTTAGATATTCTTAATATCCACTTTGTCGAAACAACACAAAAAGAAATGCCGAAGTATTGGTATAAAAATTATGTAGTACAGTGTATGTGTTGAAATATATTGGTTTATTTTTTTTTTTTTTATTTTAAGCAAAATTTTCTCAAAAGCGGCACCCACTTCAAGAGATTCAAACAGTCTTAAAAACTTATCTATTGCATACTCTTTCCAATGGTATACCACGTTATGACAGAATTATAGTTCATTAAACTAAAAAAGAAACATATTTGTAGACATTCCATTTTTAATAAGGAAAAAAATTAAATAAGTATTGACCATTTTATTATTTTTATTTCCAGTTCTAACTAAAACAAATGTAACTAAAACTAATAAATAATTAATTTCGTTTTCAAAATAAGAACCTCCACTTCTAATGCATTTACATGCCCTCTTTCGTATTTGGGTAATGGTGACGCCTAACATCATTTCTTCCCTTACTCTGGCACCTGCTTCATTAATTCTCCGTACAAGGCGGTCATAGTCGGTTATTTCAACCTCATAAACTAGTTATTTCATTCGACCCAGACCTGAAAATCAAGGGGCGTTAAGTCTGGAAACCTCACTGGCCACAATATTGGCCCATTTCTCCCAATCCAAGGATTAGGGAATGTCTCTTACATTTAGAGGTATGGTAAATTATTCTGCAAAAACTCTAAATAACTGTCTCCATTTAAATTGTCTGGAAGACAGTACGGACCAATGAAAGCTCTGCCAATTACCGCTGCCCATACATTCACAATGAACTTGTATTGAAAAGACGTTTGTTTTTTCATGTGCGGTTTTTCGTCAGCATCAGCCCAGAAATGAAGATTGTGAAAATTTGTTATTCTTTCTCGAGAGAACTCGCCTATCCACAAACTACTTTTAAGAAAACGTTCATCTTCCAGATCAGCGTTCAACCCAAAACGGCAAAAAGCCTTTTGCCGTATTGGGCCACCTTCTTCGAGTCCCTGCACATGCGTGTAGTAGAATGGATGTTTTCCTTCAATCCTAAGAATTGTGGACAACTCTTTTCAAATGACAAATTCAGTTGAAGAGCTACTTTTCGAATACTGCTGGTAGAATCTGCTTCGAAAGTCTCCAAAATCTGCTTATCTACTTCAGCATATTGCACAATATGCACCCATTCCCTATGATGAAGGTTACCTATTTTACGTATTCGTCGATATGTGTTACAAAACACCTGAACATTGGGAATTCTTATTATTGGAAATCATTCCCGATAAAAATCTTTAGCTGCTGCTGCATTTCCGTTGACTATTCCTTACATAAAGAAAATATCGGCATATTCGGCATTAGAAAAAGATGCCATTGCAGGAAAGGTGACAATACAATGAGCAATTAAATAAAACGGCATTTAATACAAACGTTCAAATGTGTCACTGGTAACCAAGAAGAACAATTTTTTGTGTTTGGTCACCTGATATCTACCCTTTGTGTATTTCATTTCTTGTTTATGTACGTGTAAATACGTTTGATTTTATTTTAGTGTATCACACACAGAAAACTGAATTTAAATGTTAGTAAATAAAATCACCGATTTGCGGCTGAAAGAATTTACTATGATTTCGTTTAATATTCTTTCCTTTTCAGGTTAATGAACTATAATTGTCATAACGTGGTATATCATTGGAAAGATTATGCGATAGAGAAGTTTTTAAAACTATTTGAATCTCTAGAAGTAGTGGCGCTTTTGAGAAAATTTTGCTTAAAATAGAAAAAAAATCGAACCAATGTATTTCAACTCATAAATTGACCTACATAATTTTTGTACCAATACTTCGGCATTTCCTTTTGTGCTGTTTCGACAAAGTGCATATTAAGAATATCTAGAAAAAAATATTTGAGAAAGCTGAAAGTATTTAGTATCATAAAAAATAACATGTATTAGCAATAACTCAACTATTTCGCAAAGATCTAAAAATGCGATATCTCAAAAACGGTGAGACTTTGCATAAGGGTAAATATGGCCAGGTTCCAAACGACTCCAACTATGACCCAATGAAAACATTCTATCGATGTACCAAACACCCTGTATAAAAGAATACCCTGACTGACTGACTGACTGGCTGACTGACTCACTCACTGACTGATCTATCAACGCACAGCTCAAACCGCTGGGTCTAGAAACTTCAAATTTTGCATAGAGGTTCCTCGAATAACGTAGGCAAACACTAAGAAGGGATTTTTCGAAATTCGACCCTCGAGAGGGTGAAAAAGGGAGTTAAATAATTAGGCTTTTTCGGCACCCGTATTTTTGAAATCGCATAAGTCATAAACGTGATTATTCTGAGGAAATAAGAAGACACGTATTCGACCCCGAAAGGGTGAACGGGGAGGGGGAGGTTTTTTTAGCTTTTCGGAAACGGTTAAACCCAGAAACGTGAAATTTGGGAGAAATACACTTTATTGAAATCTATTAGATATGAGTAAGTTTTCAAAAAGAGACCCCCCCCACGAACGGGTGAATAGGGAGAGGGATGTTTTTAAGCATGAAATTTGACAAATATCCGCCCATGTGCTCTATTGTCGATTAAACTAATTATTTCTTCGTTTAACTCTCTCTAACGCAAAAATAGAATAATGAATTGTTATCAAATTGCGATGAGCAGTGAGTTTCCTTGAATGCAATGGATGTGCAGTGGTTTTCCCAGAGTACTATGGATGCGCAGTGGGTTTTCTCGAGTACAATGGATGCGCAGTGGATTTCCCCGAGTACTATGGATGCGCAGTGGGTTTCCCCGAGTACTATGGATGTGCAGAAGTTTTCCTTAAGTACAATGAATGCGCAGTGGGTTTCCCCGGGTACCGTGGGTGCCCAGAGGGTCCCCTCGAGTGTACTTCCTAAATACTATAGGAGTACTCAGTGAGTATGTAGTACTTCTTTATAGGCGTAAATTAGTATGTCAATGTTCTTGATTCCACCTGCAAGAAGTCTTCCACGCGAACGAAGTCGCGGACATCAGCTAGTTATTATATAACTACTTAAACTAAAATAAAGCCGTAATTATTCCTACACAAACTCGGTTTGTTGGTACAAGATATTATGGATCTGAATGGATATTTTAAATTCTGATTGTATCAAAATAAACAAAGAAGCCTTATACAATATGTGCCTAAGGCTAACAGTTTTAAGAAGTAATTGCTAATAATTTATTCTGGAAATACGAAAGCAACACAAATATCATATCAGTAGCATTTATGTATGGTTTCTTCTCAAATTCAAGTCTTTTCAACATTATAACCGTTATTTCATAATTTAATAAAAAAAAGGATGTTACCTTCGGGTTTGATAGTGGCTGTTAATATGTTGCCTCTGAAATAATTTCCACGTACACCAAAATACTTCAACACTATACTCATTTGAGGCGCATTTTGCCAACTGGGTTGGCATCATGTGAAGATGAGTTTTAATCATATCCAGATGGCACCAACATACGCTAGACATACGTCGAATAATAGTATGTCAGTATAGTGTTCAAGTTTTTTAATGTTTGTGCAATCTACTTCAGGCCCACTGTCAACCGAAAATTGTAGTCCTTCCAAGATATTAGTATATTGAATGGCCTATTTCTATAGGCGCTTATATTATTGAAATTACTAAAATGTCCAATACTTCCTTTCATCATTATCACATGGTGACGATAGGTCCAATAATACCTCAATTGTTACCGTTGATGTGGTTTTCATCACTGCCGCTAACGCTAAACAGGTTTTAAACAAGCTTTGTACCTTGTTAAGGAAGAGCAGTGCTCTGCAACCATTTTTGTCCGCTATAGGTTTGTTAAGCACTTCTTTGCAGCGAGAGTTCTCCTGTCACTGAAATGTTCTGATTAGTCAGGATGCAATGGGAAGAATTTTGACTGAACACAATACCCAAATGATAAGAGTCGCAACAGGTCTTTTTACTATGTAACTGGGAAAATCATGGTGATACCGTACCATAGGGTACCGTATTGTTCAGTAAGTCAAGGTTTTGTCTGTACTGGTCAGCTATGATTTAGCTGTAATCAATGACGACGGCTTTACAACACGATATTTTGGAACGATATGACGTGTGCCCCATTTGTAGAGGAAAGTCATATTAATGCACGATAATGCTCACCTACATCATTGAGTGGTACAGCAATATTTATATAATTCGAAATTGCAACGATGGACTAGCTACCGACTTAAATCTCGTAGATCACCTCTGGGACATTATGGGACGATATGTAAGGATTCTGCAGCTCCCTTCAACAACTCTTAATAAGTTTTCTGAGAGGTTGACAGAAATATTGGAATATAATAAATATTAAGCTTAGGTACGATATGTCGAGATTTAGACAATGCAAGGGAAGGATATATATAATAAATAAATACCTATTATTTCTGCTTACATCATTGTTAAAAAATATTATTTTGGGTATTCAGCAGATAACTTTCAAAGAAAACATTCGTTTCTTTCATATACCATTGGTGCAAGTCTGACCAAAAAGGAAGATCAACAAGACTCCCCCTACGGTGACTTGTCGACTTCTTTCATACACCTACCATATCTAAGATTCAGCATGAAAAGCAATAAAACAACCACTCTTTCTATATATTGATGATTCAAGTCTGATCATGCTAATATATATAATATTAAGTATCTCTAGCCCTATCTAATGAAACATTCGGAAACCAATGGATCACAACATTGATTTTGACCATCTGAAATCCTGTCCAAAATTATGAATCCTTCGAAATTTGCTGGAAATAGGCTAATATTAAGAGAAACATTGAAAAAATCAAATTGGTTGATAGGGTCAGTTATAGGGGGTGCAAAAAATTATGCTTCCGAAAAAAGCTGAAACACTCGGTTATTGTCAAATTTAGTCAGTTGATAAAATTATTTTTGTAAAATTCTGAACCGGAACGGTTTCTAGTCAAACTCGTAACAGTTTAAAAAATCTGATCAGTTGAGGAGTGAACTTCATTACATTTACATAAAATACTGAACTCGTGATTTTTGTCACATTTGTGGTGGTTAACGTAGAACAAATGTTTAAAAAATTCAAACAAGTCAGGGGGTGATAACAATTGCATTTTTTTTTATGTGCGAAAAATTAAAAAATATTGAACTAAATAGCTACATATAAATTGTTATATTTTTATAAATTTTGTATATATTTTAATAAACACTTTCATGATCGTTCTGTTTCTTCAGCGTCGCTTTCTAAAGTTTTCAAATGCTTCATAAACATCTTCAGAAGTTTCTGCAGCTTCAGAAGTACCTTTATCCTGAGAAGTTCTAGCACTCTCACAAATTCCCGTAACTATATCTACAAGAGAAGAAAGCACACTTGTTCTTTTACTATTTTTATATTTGAAATATATCATTAATAAGTATGGCTTAAAATTTTAAATTCATTTATATTACTGTAGTATTGTCTTATTTGGCTTAATATAATATACGGTGCAACCGATTTAATTGATGACTGTTTTTATTTATACCAAAACTATGATACTGTACCAAAATAATAAAATAATTTAAATTTTTTGAAACTGATTTCCATAATTAGCAGTGCCCCGAATATATTATTAATTAAGTAATTTGAATAGTATTCCAAAAGATTTCGTTAATTTAAATGAGCTACTTTTATTCTACATTAGACATAGACATGTACACATTACGTATACACATATAAGTATATCTAAATAAACGCGGGTTAGTACTAACCAAACAAAACGTAAAATACAAATGTAACTGTTTCGAATTCCTTCCATTTTAACATTACCAATTGGAACCCTCAATAATCCAGTTAGTTCATGCTCAAACACGGTGATGCAGGCCCATAAACAGTATTAACTTCATCTCTATAATTACGTCAAGAGTTCCCCTATGTACAACAAAACAGGAAAATTTAATTGTTTGGAAAAATATTTACTAATTGTCAGTCGTTTTATTATAACAGTTATTAAAGTAAATTGACTATAACTAAATGTTATGTTGTTCGTTCGTGTGGACGTCTCTTTGAATATCAGTTTAAGGAGTGTACAAGTGTATTCATAATAGTATTTTATAAGATTAAATGATATCCATAATATAATAAAGTCATTTTATGAGTTTCTTTCATTTTTTTTATAAAGTAAAAAATTTCAAGTATATTGAATTTCGCATTAAAATAATTCCTGGCAGAGCCGATCGTGTGCCGTCAATAAATCCTATACATATCGCCCCCGAGATATGTCCAGACGACATGCTTTGGTGCGACTATTAGTTTTACTTCCACGTCCAGTGAAAATATAGTAACGACAAAAAAAAAAATAAAAATTTTTAATGTTCAAATAGGCTTAGAATGTCATGAAACGTCGAGATTTTAAGTTTGAGCGAAAAAAAATTTCTGTCCGTCTACCTGTCTGTCTGTTTGTCGGTATGTCTGTCGATCTGTCTGTAACTTTTTTTTTGCGCACGTTTACTCTGGAACTGTTTAAGATATTGACTTGAAATTTGGTGAGTACACGTATGTATTTTAACGAGATCTGGAACTAGATTATATTTTCATCTTGTTCCGTCGAAGGTTTGGGGGGTAAATTGGGGTAATTAGTTAAATGGAACAGGTAAGAGTCCATGAAATTGGTATTTAGTATATACAAGAGAAGCTAAGGTCTCAAAAAATTTTTTGGCATTAGCCTCCCCGATTACCACCCCCACCCCATTATTAAAGGGGATGAGAAAAGATTATGATTTAGTGTGTGTACTGTGTACAAGAACCAAAAACATCAAAATATTTTTTTACTTCATCCAAAAAGCCGAAAAAAGTGTTAATGAAGTGCAACACCATCTGATTATTCTGCTTCAGATAAACATGCTGTTGCCTTTTAAGGCTTTTAATAAGTACGCAGTTTTTCTGGAGGAGATTTACATATGCGATTTTTTAAAACAGATAATATACAGGGTGATTGAAGAATAAGATCAGGTGATAAAAGTAAACAAAAAAAGTACTATGAACATAGGTCCGAATCTCATCCGGCAGCTTTACTAGTAGATGAAATCTGTGTTAGTTCTCTACCACAATGTTTATTACTACTAACGGCTGTATCTAAATTAATATATGAGCGAATTGCTGTCTTGTATGAAATATTTCGTTCGTATAAAAAAATGTAATTATTAAAAATATGATAACGACACCGGGAAATTATAATTAATGTAATAGCACATTAGCAAATTTGGCTAATGCGCCAAATAGTTTTCGATTTATAATAATGTTACATATTTCGCAGATATTGTAATATACCTTCCTTGATTTTGTTAGTGATTGAATTCATAGCGTCCTGTTGTATTTTCAATTGCTCGCTCTGAATATTACTTAATCTTCCTGGCGTCTTTTTTGTTCGTCTTCCTCCCCTTGACGTCGTCTTTCTTGTTCCTCTTTCTCTTATTTTTCTTCTCGATGTCTTCGTTCTTCTTATCTTTCTTCTTGGCGTCTTATTTTCATATCTTCCATCATTTTCTTCAATTCGTCTCTTTCTTTTTGACGTCTTCTTTCTTGCTCTTCTTTTTCTTCATGACGCCGTTTTCTTTTCCTCTTGACGCCTTTTCTCTTGCTCTTGTTTTTCTTCTTGGCGTTGCTGCTCCATCATCTTCCTAAATTCCGCAAGTAGG